>CM067478.1:21802061-22043307 GCA_034552555.1 Semaprochilodus insignis
GAGAGACAGTATATATATATATATATATATATAGGCTTGGCTGATTTAGTCCAAAGAAAATTGCATATGCCTAACTGACTACAGGATGTTATAGGGGTCTCTTTGATTATTACTTATTATTAATATATATATATATATATATATATATATATATATATATTCCTACAGTCTAAAACAGCTCAGCGTTTATCAGTCAGAAACTCAAAGGCTAAGGAAAAAAAGGCTAAAAAAATTATACATGGAGATAAACATAGGTAAATGATCCTAAGACACTTTAAATAAAAAGTATGCTTCAATTAAATGTATAATCCTGTTTTGGACCCAGCACCTGTATGGTCTCTTTACCTCTTTACCAAACAGAAAATTATTGACCTCTCCGTGTACAAACAGGGAATTTATGCAAATAAATGTATTGTCCTAATAAATAATCAAAATCACCTTGAGCTTCAACCTCTGATGGCTCTCTAATGCAAATGCTTTGTGGTGACAACTATTGGCACCCTTGACAAAGATAGATCATGAAAAATGTCTTTGTGGTTAATGTTTGTGGTTGATGTTTTTTTTTTTAGGCCAATCTTAAGTCTTTCATGCTGACTTTCACCCATCAGATGGCTATAAAACATTGCTACATGCCTGAGAATGTCCATGTCCAGTGTTAGGGAAATAATTGAGAAGTTTAAACAACCAGAGCAGTTGTAGAACTGCAACAGCACAAAGTAAAGAATATGTTAATTGAATGGATAAAACAGATGGGTTTTGGTTGATCTGCCTTAAGTATTACATAACCCAGAGTGGAAAACGCATACGTGGCCCCTTTAGCTTAATGCCAGCACAGGACACACCAATAAACACAGGACATCACCAATAAGCTGGCATATGTTAGCATCATCATTGTTATTGCGCAACAAATTACCACCACACATTTTAAGGTGAACATTTCCGCATTAAACCCTGATATGATATTTTGACTAGATGAAAACATTTAATGAAAAGACTGCAGTGGACAGTTCTTGTCCTTCTTATCAGTTCATTGTTTTGTAACAGTAGCACACTAAACAAACTTCATTTCTTTGGCTAAGTTCATTGTGATTATTATTAATTATATAAGTATTTAATGAGTTATAAAAATAATGTGTGTATTTTGTTATATTTAACATTGTCATTGTTTTATAAATGCAATAGTCATCAGAGGCCCTGGTTTACAGTGATTTTACCAAGGTTAAGGGGAGTTTAGGCACACTGCGCATACAACTCACAAAAACACACAACATCTTGTGACTTATTAGATACCAACATACCCTGTGGAAGTGGTTCTGACTGCGACTATTTCTATGGTTAGATGAGATGAAAATAGAGCTTTTTAGCATCAAACACTCAAGTTGGGTTTGGCATTAAAAGGAGGAAGATTAAACATGGTGGAGAATCTGTGATGGGATTTTAAATGAAAACGCAGCTGCTTCTGCAGCAAGGTCCAACTGGGTCTTGGTGTTCCAGCAGGAAAATGAACCAACATCCATCCAAATCCACACATAAATGACCACAGAATTAAGCTTCTGGCACTGCCCTCCCAGTCCTCAGACTGAAATCCTGAGGGGTGAGCTGAAGAGAAGTCCAAGAGTAAAGAACTAAGATCGTGGAGGATTTGACAAGATTTCCGTATTAAGGTGTAGTCTCAGAATCCCGCCTTCCAATTCTCTATTCTCATCAAGCAGTATTGGGGAAAAGTTGTTGTTGTTGTTGTTGTTGTCGTCGTTGTCGTCATCAAGAGGATGTGGCAAGTTTTGTTCATGACAAATTCTAGGGGCTCCTACTGGCGAAACTAAGTTGTTTGATTCTGAGATTAATTTTCAATTAAAGGTTCATTTTAATTTTAAAGGCTCATAATTCAGTGTGAGATTGTGCTGATTAACCACAAAAACATTTTTATGCATTTCTGATTACCAATGGTGCCCATAAGTATGGAGCTGACTGTAGACCCAAGTCTGATGGGGAGTAGTGTGATCAGTTGATCTACAGACACCTTTTCAAACTATATCAAAGCAACCAGCCTGGTTTACAGCATAGTGGATGTATTCACATGTATTATAAGCACATTCTGTACAACAATTGATTAAAAATAATTTAAACATTTTCCAGGATACGCGTTTACAATGATAAAATAATACTGTCAGCATCTGACAAATGTCTGCCAACATCATCTTCTGACAATAGATCTAGAAGTTTGATCCCACAGCATATGACAGTACAATGTAATAACGCTATATTTATACCAATAAGATATGTTTAAAATGGATTTGTTGCTATCTTGATTATCCAAATCCATTTTTTTTACCTGATTTGTTTCACATGTTCTGAGTGCACACCAAAGTGGTCCAGATCAGAAGAAGTGAAAGGATGAGGTTTCCATTGTTGAGACAACATGCAAAAATCAACCTGCTTATGCAAATATCACATTTGCCTGCCTTTGTATAAACCTGGTCTGTAGTATTTTGGGATGTTTCTGTTCACAAAAAGGAAAAAAAAAAAAAAAAGAGTTTTTTCTTCCCTTTCGGTGTCCAGTTTTGTCATTTAAACCTACTGCCTGTAGTATTTAGCCGTTGCACTCAGTACAACATTCATTATGTCCAGCCCAATTCAACCAAATGCCAAATTAACAAAGACTGCAACTCTAAAATCAGAAGACAAAAAAGTAAACAGCAAATTAAAGCATTTGGTCTTTTCTCGAAAGGTTACAGCCCTATACACAAAACTGCTAATGGGATGTAACAGAAAACTAGTTTGATTCACTTTCACGAATGCCGCCAGTCTGGGCAGAGAGTAATAATGATAATAACAGTTTTAATGGTTTAAATGTTCTTTTCTGTTTGGTTTAAAGTAATGGTAAGAAGTATGTTTTTTTAAATGCTTTTCACATGCATGAATATTTAGAGCTATTATGGGACTCCACACTGTAATACTGCTTTAAAAACAGTTACAAATACAAAACGAACATCCTCAGCACACCGCAGATTTGGATACACAACAATGGCTTGTCAAAGAACTCACTGTTTGTCCCTTATATTGTATGCCTTAGGCATGACGTGAATCTTCCTTGATGGCCATGGTAAGTTCCAAAAATGTACAAGTCCTGTCCTTAGTGTGTGCAAAAATAACAGAAACCTTAAAAAAAAAAAAAAAGGACAGACCAAGGCACCTGTCTGCATTCACATTTGTTCATGTCCAGCAGTCTCTCTCTTTGTGTCTCTGCATTTCAGCTGTGCTTCAGTCCCCTGGGCAGTTGACAGCGATGGCTAGAGACAGGCCAGTCGGAACACTGCCAGTGCCAGAGGGCAGCCGACGTGCAACAGGAGCCCTACTGTTGGCCCCGCAGCGGGAAGCGTAGTGGAGGGACAGGAAGAGAGAGCCCAGCGCGGGCGGCGGTCCAGAAAGCTTACGATGGAGACCGCCTTAGGGCCGATGGAACCTGCCAAGGCACAGAAGGAGCAGACTCTATTTTAGCACCATTCTCAGTGGGAAGCTGGGAAAACAGACCTAACCAAAATTTATGGGGAAACAAGGGGGAGACTAACAAGCTCCCCTTATTGGCATCTACCTCTTATTAAAAGCAAAAGGAAGGTACTATGTGAAACACAAATCCAACACTAACAATCAAGTGTAATGTAAGGTTAACTCAGCAGCTGACTCACCTGGTAAACTGTCTACTCTCTTCATGAACTTCCATCTCTTTGCTTTTGAACTCATTAAGTTCTTTGCGTATAGCAGCCTGGGAGAAAGAAAGATGAAGGTTTGCATTGTTCCTTCAAAAGAGCAATGCCTTCTGCAGACTTAAACCATCAGACAGACGATGAACTCTGTTTTACACGCAAAACACCACATTATCACACCAAGCCAAATGTTTTCTCTTCCCTTTTCTGTCTAGAGGATCATTATTTCAATTTCTAACTAAAGTTTTAACTGTTTTTCACTAAATAAAAGCATCAAAGGTAAATCTTATTTTTAACACAGAATGTAACACAGAATGCAATGGCCAGCAGGTGGCACCTCAATCTTACATCAACATCTGCAATAATAATGATGAACCTGTGATTACAAAAGAGACCAGCCCTAGTGATACTTTCTTGTACACTTTTCATTTGTGTGTGTGTGTGTGTGTGTGTGTGTGTGTGTGTGTGTATATATATATATAACACATACATTTACTTTTGTCAACTAATAATAAAGGAGAATGTAAAGACACGCAGTGTGAGTGGGTCTAATTCCCCAGCTTGGACTTGAGAACAGTGTTCTTCACTGCTGGGAGGCTCTTGTGCTCCCTGCTGCTTTCTTTTTAAACCAACCTGTAATGACAGGTTCTTTAGTCTCCATTTACCAGCGCTCTCCTCCATGATTATTTCATGAAGGAATAGAGGTGAACAGGAAAATGGCCTACTTTGTCAGCGGGGGTCAGCCTGGTCCAGGGTTTGTCAGCACGACGATCGTAATCTTTCGCCTCCGTCACCTCCACATACTCATTGAAACGCAAGATCCGCCTGGCCACCAGCTCGGCCACGGTGGGCCGGACACTCAGCTGCAGAAAGGAAAACATATTATTTGCAATGTTTTGAAACATTCTACCATTCTACTCATGGAGGATCTAGCTAAACCAGGACAAACCCTGTGTCTAGCTCATTAACCTCACACCAGTACAGCTCTAATTATAGTTCTGAAAGTTCCAACCAATTAAACTGAAACAATTTTCAATAAACCTTTAACCCAGCCATAATTTTATACTATTTTATACTTCAATTATAATTAACCAGTGAAAACACCAAACAACTGCATACTATGCCATTTATGAAATTAACTTGCTTTTTAATGAAAATATAGCACACATCATTTACACTTTATGTCCACCAGAGGGTGCAGTGCACCACAAGTTCATTTCCTGCTTGCCATGACATCACTCATGGGGAGACTGAGCTCAACACATCAGACTGTAAAGAAAAAAACATTTAAAATACCTCCAGATTTCAGCTATTCAATAAGACCTATAATTCAGCTGCTACTACAAACTATTCAGCAACCACAGAAACTACAAAAATTATCTGTATTTAGAATGTTGTAAGAATGAGGAACCGCAGAATGAGATATGGATCACAGTTTAAGGAGTAAAACATAATGAGGTTACTTATAGTTTTAGGATTTAGGTTTAACTAAATCTGATAACTCACTGTGGAAAACAAAGTTCGGTGAGATTTGTCAAAGTTTATACCTTTCGGGAAAGTCTCCTTTTAATTTCTTGTTTGGCCTCTTGCTCCTCCTCCTCATTCTTCTCTGCAGAGACAAGAGAGAAAATTTTAATTTCATTTTCATTTTTTGATTATATCTAGATAACATACATTAATTTCTAGCTAATTCAAAAGACACAAAAATGTGTAGCTCCACAATAAAACACACAATAAAAATGACTGATAAACCTCAAGAGGCAGCCTGTAAACTCATAATTTCAGATCTCTGACATGGCTCTCTTCGGACAGGATTACTTTGTCATCGGGAGGTGGGGTAATGACAGTTTAATCACAGGATTTGCTTCAGCAAAAGAGTAATTATGTAAGAAAGTAAAGCAAGTTCACACTTTTTCCAAGTACCTCCAAATGTAACAAACTCCTCTTCCCGAGAGGAACATTTTCAAACGGGACATTTACATGTCGATTCAGATGGGAGTAAGATAACCTGAGATTATTTGTAAGGTTTGGTTAAAGTTAATGGTAGTAAAAGGAAGTAAAAGGTGTAGAAATCTTTGTGTCAGTAAAAAAAATGATTGACTTGAATTGGATGAGATGCCATAAACCAGTTTTAAATGAACAATAGGAATTAGGCAAGAAACCAGACAGTCACTGACAGGCTGGCTGACATTCTGCTAACTGAATATGAACCTTGTGCTTGGCCTCTGGCTTAAAGACACTGAGTGCACACACTATTTTAGTTAGTCAAGAGAACAAAGAAACACTGTTTCTGCCAGTCACTCTGCATTAGCCATCCACCAGCTTGCTCAATATTACTCCATCGTCAGTGCTCAGCAAACACAACTTTTGACATTACATTTCATCAAGCACTTTCCTCGATATTCCAAATCTGAAATAAGTGAACCTGGCATTACTCAGACCTCTTTGGACACACTACACTACCTGTATGTGCACATTCGATCCATTTGTGCCCTCTGCTGTCTTCTAGAACATAAATTGGAAATACCATTGTACTGGCCTTTCACACAGCACAAACAAGCCGTTACTCTTCTCCTCCAAACACAACTTGGTATATTTTGGTTATTCCGAGAGATCCACTGGCAGGCGTCATATGGAACAAGGCATTCAAGTCTTTAGTCTCTTAGGTTGGGGCTTCTGAAGAAAACACCCAAAGCTGAACTACAGAAAATTCCACAGACCGAGACATGGTGCTAAACTATCCCCTCCTACAGGATGTTGTTCAATACAGCTGTAAGCTAACTCCTGTCCACCACATCACCCTGAAACAAATGCATCAATAAAGTTGTAAGCAGCCTGAGATCCCATACTCCAGCCTCTTTAATCAGACGGTAGTGGCAATGTACAAGCCGGACATTCATCAGCAGCTTTCAGAGCTGGAGTTGAGTCCAAGTGAAGATATACAAAGCCATCATCAAACACAGATTTTGTGGGCTATGCAAATGTGATAATGTCTTTGTCAGTACAGGATAAACAAGTGTTTACTCACGTTTTAGAATGTTTCTCTGCTCCAGCTCTTCAGTTGTAGGTCTCTGACTCAGCCGTCTGTAGATGCAAGATGAGCCAATCAGAAGGTTAATAATATACACCCGCTGGCTCCTTGTATCTACACTCATTGTCTATTTTCTCATACCATATACGAGCACTTTGTAGTTCTATAATTACAGACTACAATTATAAATCTGATTCTCTGCAAACATTGTTAGCCCCTGTTACCCTGTTCTTCAGTGGTTAAGACCCCCACAGGACCACCACAAAGCTGGTATTTTTTGGGTGGTGGATCATTCTTAGCACTGCAGTGACACTGACGTGGTGGTAAGTTAGTGTGTGTCATGCAGATCAGTGGATCAGACACAGCAGTGCGTGTATCTACAACTGTGTGGATCTACAAATCACATGTCCAGAAAAGTTGTAACATTTTGTAAAATGCAATATTTGTTAATTCTCTTTATCTGACTGTCAGTTTCTCCACAAAACAAGCTACAATGTGGACTAATCTGACCTCAGCACACATTTCCAGCGTTTTTCATACCATCTGAGATGAGCTCAGGCTTAGAGAACTCAGCAGCATCTGACTTTCCCCATGTATAATAGAGTTTTAAGTTACATTTCTTGATGCAGTGGCGGTCTGTGTTAATTGACCACAGTTTTCCGAAGTACTACCGAGCCCATGTGGTTATAGTTAACGCAGCAGCATGATGGTTTCTCATGCAGTGCCATCTGAGGGCTCGAAGGTCATGTACTTTCATAGACTGAGATTTCTACAGATTCCCTGAATCCTTTCACTGTAGTATGTATGCCGAATGATCAAAGATCTAAATTCTTTGCAATCGTGCGCTGATGAATATTATATATATATAATAACTGTCACAAAGTTTGGCACAAAGTGGCGGGCAATGACCCGTCTTTGCCAAGACTGAACTTTTGGACATCCTTTCATGCCCAATCAGGATTCCCTCATCTGTTACCAATTAACCTGCTTACTGTAGAATGTTTCAAAATTAAAATGACAATTCTAACTAACTAAAAAATAACTTACAATAACTTACAATAAATATTATATTAAATAACATATAACTTACAACAATATATTTAGTTTTACTCTTATTTCGCTCCTGCCCAACTTTTTTTTTTTTGAGTGTGTTGCAGAACTTAAATACTTACAAAACACAATCAAGTTGGTCAGTCAAAATATTAAAAGTTGTTTCTTCGTGCTTTTGTCAGTTAAATTAAAAGAATTAAAAAAAGATACCACATTTTTAAAAAAAGTTGTTCCAGAAACTAGGTTTGTATATATGATTTATATAATGCATCACTCATTTTCCAATAAGGTGTTGTTTTTGTAAGTTTCGGAAGGTTACACATGGTTTGTTATTCTTTAGTTAAATTCATTTTTATTATTTGTTTTGTTTTAAAATGTCTGTGCCTCAACCACACTAAAAACAAAACCATATTGCAGATGTTGGGGCAGCCTCACCTCACTAGTTTGCAGCCGATCTGCTGCCGCAGTTCCTGCCTCTCCGTCTCCGACGTCCTTGGAAGAATATTTTTCTCCTCCAGTTCCTTCTTGCTGGGCCTGTTGCCGAGTTTGATGGCAAGCGTGTCTCTACGGCGGATTTTGCTGGCAAGAGAACCTGTGGAAACAAATATTCATTCTAATCTCTTTTAGGCACTTGCATTCTGCCACCATTAAAATGTCAGAAAACGAGGCTGTGGGTAAAATGAGAGCGTGGAGAGATGGGTGAAGAAAGAGAGAACATAGCTACTATTAAAATAAAGGCTAGTTCGGGTATTGTGGCAATGTTTTCCATACAGCACAGAGGCAAATCAACAAAACAATCCATATACCAAAAAATAAAAAATAAAATTACACTTAACTAAATACAGCATGCTTTTCCTTCCAAGAGCCTCTACACAGATAAGTGCTTAAAGCGCAATTCTTGGCATTGCATTCTTTTTTTTAAATAAATAAATAAATAAGAGGAGGTGCCACATGGCTGGTGCCAGGAAAAGTGTGACATTGAACTATAAGTACAATGTAATGATGTTTTGTTTCCAAGACCTGGAACTGACTGCCAAATTTCAAGCTATACTGCTAGCAAGCAAATGTTTAAAGATGCATGATCACTCTTATATTCCATTTAGGGTACTTGCTACAACAACTGGATCATTTTTAATAAAAACTGCATTTACTGGTTTAATAGTTTTGTATTATATGCAGACATATTCATCTAACAAAAGGCACAATAACTAGAAGTGAATGACTAGAACTTTTTTTTTTTTATCTCTGACACTGATACTAAAACCTTAGTATCAGTAAATATTAATCCAATAGTTTTCTTTAACACTACTTAAAGAAAGAAATGAACTATTTTCACTTGAAGCACTTCACCTAAGATAAACATGCTTAAGTAGGTGATTGTGCTCAAACTAAACCAACACACTACCACCTCACAGAAAGAACTACACAGGTAATATGTCACATCACACAGTTTAAGAGTGTGTTATATCAAGACAGATTAGTAACAGGATCAGATCAGATTGATTCTTTTTTCAGATTCAATTTCATTCAATCCAGCCTTTACTAACAACTAATAAGCTGATTATTTAGGTTAAACAACAAAATTCAGTAGTGGTGAATAATTTGACAAAACTAATGTCATGATACTTGACATTGATGATGAGACATTTACATTATCTATAATGCATATCAATATTTAGTTTGAGGTTTGATAGATTGAAGTTTGATAGTACGAGTACAATGTTTTTATTTTATTCACATACACAATATTCAATAAATATCCAATAAAATAGGGCCAATTATCCTTTCTGGAGCACCTGCTATTGTTACCACTGCTAAAACTTAGTCAGCTATGTCATTAAGAAGACTCATTTAGATCTCCACTTGAAATATGCAGATGGTCTGTGTTCTGTATGCATCATCAACCCTCACAAAATGCACAGAAATTTGGATTGTGATGTATTGCACTGTGATAAAGAAAACATATATTATATCGCACACCCCAGTCCCTTGCCCTTTGGATAAACCTGCTCAATTTCCTTTGGGATCAAGGCAGGAAGGAAGGCAGAAAGAAAGAAAGAAAGAAAGTCAGTCAGTCAGTCAGTCAGTCTCTAAAGACTGCAGTTCAATGATGGCTGCACTTCAGCGCCTTTCCTAAAGTTATGCCACTCAAAAAAAAAACACATACTGGAGGTATATTCATCCTCTTCGTCCTCCTCTTCCTCATCTCTGTAGAGCACTGGCCCGTCTGAGTCTGAATCATTGGCCTGAGTCTCTTGAACAGTGTCAGGAATAACGGTCACTCCCGGGTTTTCCACATTGACCCCCTGTGGTTTCCGGCTTCCTTCAGTCCTGCAGTGCGACAACCACAAGAGGGTGACTTAATGTAGCCTCTAAACACCAACAGCAAATATGGAGACAACCTGTAACCAGAAAGGTCTTCCACCTTTAATCATGTTCTTACAATCAACTAATCTCACAATTAGCATTCTCTTTTTAATCACTCAGTTATTACATTGCTATTTAATAATCTCCTTCAGCAATACACAAAGCACCAACACGCCAGTCACTATTACAGCTGTGGGCAAGTAAGGTTTTCTTGTTACACCATAGGAAGTTATATCACTGTAATCCACCACCACCCTTACTACACGGTAAAATGGGTCAACTGAAAATGTAAGGTTGAGACAAATGGATACAACATTACAATAATATTAACTTTCATACACATAATCAGAGATTATTATGTGAAATATAACAACATTACATAAAACAACAGTGTCACCAATTTGCAATTTGGACAAACAATTAGACTTCACTAAATCTGTATGTTTTCCCATCAGAAGAATAAAAATAGCATTACCCACCGTTAGAATCCTTGACATACTTCAGAATTGTATACCTAATCTCTGTGGGATATTTAGAATAAAAGAGAAGATTTCTGAATTTCCTCTGTAGATATTTATCTGACCTAGCACCCTGGACTTTTCAGTAACTATTTTAGGTGTTGCAGGGGACTTGCAGTAGCGCAAGAACATCATATTTTAACTTATTTTCTTCCCAACAACAAAAGTCAGTACATTTTGTTCTTTCAGTGATGGAACTGTTTTTTCAGAAGGAAGGATTTGTTGTAATTGGCTCTGCCTAATCGCGATGGACACCAGAAAACCTTATCTGGAACTGGAACTACATACTTTTTTACTGTGTTGCTCCAGTGTATGAAGTTAAGAGAGTAATTGTTGTGGTTTTGTATGTGCTACATAGTCAGGCATTTCAGCAAGGTCCAACTGGCTTGTATCACATGAGTAAGCAAGTTCTGAGTCTGTAACTGATGGCAGATGTGGTACATAGAGATTAGGCTGAAAAACGCTAGAGAATTCGTTTTAAAGCCTTATCAATAGGTAACCAGCAAGAAGGATGGTTAAATTGTACTCACTGTTTGTCGCCATCTGCTGTACTCTTTCCCTCCTCAGTTTCCTTCTCTGTGCTCTGAGGCTCACGTGCAGCGTTTGAGGGAAGTTCACACGAAGAGTCTGTGAAAGACGTCTCCTCTGTGGCTTCGTTTAAATGAGGCTGAATTCTCTCTGGCTCTGCAGAAGGAACCTGCTGCTTATCAGCCTCTTCACAAACTTCAGACTTCTCCTTAGCTGCCTTCTCTTCTGCACTTGAGGGCACAGTCTCATTCTTTTGGTCTTTCGAGGAAGAACTTCCTTGGGTCTTGTCTTTTTCAGGTGGAGCTTTGGAACGAGACTGGGGAGGTTTGGACTGATTGGTTTTCTTGCCATGCTTAGTCTCTGCTGGAGTCAGTTCTGAGACACTATCTTTGACGTTCTTCACACAGGCTGTGGAAGCCTGTCCAGAGGCCTGAGAAGAACCTTTAGATGTGCCTGCAGTTTTCTTAGGATTGGAGGATTTTGCTGTAAAGAAAGATGGGATAGAATGAGATTATATAAGCTAACATTGCTTTTTTGTCTACAAATCTGAGAAGACTATGTGAGAGAAAATAATAGGAGTGGTGGAAAAAGTCATACATTGGAAACACAGAAATACATAGGGGGAAGAAACAGCTTCTTAAAGGCAAGAAAACCAAAACAGAGTAATATTTTAATCTCAACATAATTAAGTTCCATGCACAAAGCATAGATACACTGTTTTAATAATATGCCTGATTTAATAAATAGATGACAGATAATACGTCTGTTTCAATAAAAAGATATTTGCCATTTGATTTTGACATAAATGATGGTTGAGTTTGGCTGGTTCCTTGTTTATGGATTTTTCAAAGATGATCAATCTCTGGTGTATTTAGTCTCGGCCTAAAGGCAATGCAATCTGTGGAAACTTCATAACAGTAGATAAAACGGTAACAAATTTTATATGTGCAGAACTACAGTACAGTACAAATGCAAACAACGTAAACAAAGATGATTTAGATTTTGTGGAAATAAAATAAAATACATAGACAAAAATGAAAGGACAGCAGCAGGCAGAGAGTTACTCCTCCCTGTACACAAAATCATGCAGTCTACATGGCTAAACAAACAGCATGCAAAACATGGACCATACAAGACAGTCATACTGCGTCCTATTACTGAATATAAGACACCAAGGCAACGGTGGACAGTCCCATGGCTACACCAGCAAGACAACATGTTCAAAACCATGCACTCAAACCAGTACCAGAATATGTACCTCTAAGTGTCAGCCAGCATGGTTATTCAGAAACCTGCTTGCGCAGGAACACATAAAACAATATACGCACACTTGCATATAATGAGACTCATGAACGTGAAAAAGAAGAAGTTGTGATAGAAGCACTCAACGCAGAACGTATTTCCTCATTTCCCTTTTTAGCAAAACTCTACAGCTGAGCCAACTGCTGAGATAAGCCCACCCACAATATGTACATAATTAGACTACATTCAAATTACCAGACTAAAGTGGCACAAGTGCGATCTTCTGACTTGTTGTGGCCTCCTAATCCGATCCTCGCCAAGCAGATTCAAGCCATGTTCATATGAGGTCCTAGATCCAATTTGTGGCCATGAGATCAGATTGAAATACAGTAGTAGGATGGGTGCGCACGCAGGTTGTTTTAGAACACGTGTTTACATTAATGACACGTTTGGCCATTGGCATAGTTAAATGTAAAGTGTCAAGTTATGTGAAGGTTTGTAATGTAAATGCAGCCTTAAAGTGTTTTCAAAGTTAACCATAACAAATTATTATATCAGTTTTTGTTATGCTATTCAAATGTAAATGTATTATCAGAGCGAGTTGTGAAGTTATTTAGTGTGAATACACATTCAGTTTAGCTAAGTTTGAGTATTCGCTTTTCAGTCTTCTTACTTTGATGTCAAGCAATGTCAAATTAGGGCCAAATTGCAAACATTTCTTTTGTTTCATGCAAAACATAACTTCAAATTCTAAATCAAATCATGATAAATTACAATTGCTTTCATTTCTGAGCATAACCTGGGCACTTCTGACTGAACCTCTATGCTGCTTTCAATGGGCTGCAGCAACTGCAACTTCCAAAAAAAGGTTTGTATGAAGTAACTATGAAGACGGGTTTTGTTTAGAGATCCAAAACCAGGTGTTAGTATTGGGTTGACATCAGTAGAAAATGCTGGATCATTAAGGAATCCTGTGTAGTCATGAAAAAAACAATCTATCCTGAAATAGCAAATGCTCACATTGCGTGATGTTGCTAGATGTGTATTTCTTCCTGAGGGGTCGTATGGTGTTTGTGTAGTCTCAGAGTTTAAATTTTAGTTGCTCATCTTAAATGAAATGCTTTAATTAAAACCATCTCTTCATGAAGCTTAGGAGTTGTAAAGAAGAAATACTAGGCTGATGTCAGAGTCAGATCTTAAGGTGTCAATATCGGTATCAGAATCTAAAGTAAGTGAGAGTGGTATTGTGCCGTCTTTTTTTGTTAATTATTGCTTATAGATATTCATACTTTTCAATTTCCTCTCTCTAATGATTGTGTACCATATGCTGCTTCTTCTTCACTACTGAGATTGCTTTATTGCTTCATACGCTTTAATCTAAGCTCAATAATAAAAACATGTTTCCACTACGATGGACAAAAATCTTATCTAATCTAAAATGATAAAGAGTTTATAATTCCCATCCCAGGGAATACTGACTAGAAGAAAGGGAGACAGTTTGAGCATTGAACACATAAGCTCCATCAGCACTGTGACTGGTGAAGATGCAGCTTACGCAAGCGTTTGCCAAAGATAAGACCTGCTCATTTTAATTCTGGAAAGGTAAATGTAGACACTCTCAAGATGCTAATTAGGTCTACACTGTACAAACATATGTTCCCACAAGGTCAACATTAACCCGTGTGATGCAACTGAACAGTACATTGACAGGGATTATACATACACATAAACCGGACTCCTTCATGCACAGTTCATCCACCACCCATGCAAACACAAGGACGCTCCTTTAGCATTCCAAACCCAGATACTCACCATTCCCACGGGTTGTGTTTCGTGGGGTTTGTTTGGGTGGAGGAGCTGTGGGCTGTTTAGTGGCCCCTTTTGGCAACTTTTTAGCCCCTGTCTTGCCATCCTTCCTGCCACCTGGAGCAGCGGCGCCACCTGAGGGCTTGGTGGACGCAGGCTGTTGCTTTTTAGCAGTGGTCCTCTGAGCTCCAGCCTCGCTGGCCTGCGGGCTGTGTGCTTTTTCTTTCCTTTCTATGAAGCACAGAAGGGAGCACAGCGCTCTAATGCATTAGCTACTGCAAAATGCCAGAGGCTCACAGAGACATGCAGACGCAGGGCTTGCGGAGGACCAGTTATGCTGTCAACTGCAATGAGGACTTACAAATTTGTGTGAGTCAGTGCTTGGCAAGTACTGCTTGATGAACTTAACAGGCTCAAAGTGGATAAAAACAAATAACATTCAAGTTTTAAGAGAGAGGCTTTTCATCAGCAATACGCTCTCCAGGAAGGCCTCGGCCAAATGCTATCAAGAGCCTTAAAGGAACTGCCTGGGCAAAGTGCTCTGGACAATCAAGAAGTATGTGCAGTGAGAGCGTAAACCAAATGAAACGTATCATTTTGTGAACACCCCCCTTCCTCTACTTAAAGAGGAACTTCATTTTAAAAGTTCTACATAAATCAGTTGTTGTAATGTATGATGTAAACACATTCATTTGGCATTTGGAATGGTTAGAAAAACCTATAGCGTTTTTCCCCCCACCAAATATATATATATGTGTGTGTATGTATGTGTGTATGTGTGTATACTTTGGATAGTAAATATAATGGTTATACACATAATATACTGTATATATGCGTGTATTATGCATATTAGATATTGTGAACCCTTGTTCCTATCAACACCACTGCAAAGAATTTGACTGAGTAACCTTCAATTGGTACGTTTCTCTACAATGAACCACTTCACATCTCTAAATTACTTTGCTTTCATTATGCAGGGGAAAAAAAAACACTGAAATTCCTCTTTGAAGGAATGGCTCGACCAAACATGTAGCTAACTATGAATACTAGCCACCAGTAAGTATTATATCATATCCAAAGTGCTTACTTCAGGTTATTTGCTTTCACTTGCATTTTGACAAAAACATTAATTAAAATAAGAAAACAGTTCAAAACTTTATCAGTGATTGGTGAGGGAGGACCAGCTGTATTAGGTGGAAAAAAACAGAAGCAGAAAGTGTCAAATCCAAGAATGTTAAATTGTTTTAGCAAATGGTATATCACTTACTAAAAACTACAGCTTAGCCATAATAGAGCAATGAAAACTTTTTTGAAACGTTATGTGTGGAAGCAACTACTTTTCATGAATGATTTCTGTTCGAGCTCAGTGGGTTTTATTCACTTTGTGATGCAGTTTTAAAAAACAAAGAGTTTTCACTCTAAATAATACTCCAGTGTTTTTCCAACCTAAACCTATCACATCTGTAACATACAATTACCTTAGACAATGACTTCCCTTTACTCAGAACACAAAAACGGCCAATTCAAAACATTTACAGTAGAAGCCAGTGGGCAAGCGTTGTCACCGATATTTCTGTTCCTTTACTAAGTTCAGGGAAACGAGTTAAAAATGGTTATTAACTGTACACTACAAGTGTGCAGGTTAAGTTGAAAGACAAAAACAGCCCATTGAAAAATGTTACTCATTGTTGTTTGATGTACTATGTAAATTTTAAATCGTACCATTTACTTCCCAGAACATACAGTCCATATTTGCAAACTAAGCTGCAAAAGCGGCCCATTTTCAATTACCTCTTTCCCGTGATGTCATGGACAACAACCCATTTACACATAAGCACCTATTCAGTGTACAGCAGTTTAGCCCTGCCCATTCATGCCTCAGTTATAAGGAGTCTTTCAGCATAGACTGCTTTTTGAATGCGGCACTTTACATGGCAGCTCTGTTAAATCAGAACTGAGCTCATGTACATATAGCAGTCTTAAAGGGACAGTACCAAACATAGACATTTTGATTGTGAGTCTCACAAACGTAAACTGACTGTGGGGAAAACACAAGAAAAGATGTACTACTTTGGGTCGTACTGTAACAGTGCACAAACCCCACCAGTTGGCGAACAAAGGATATGAAATGGATGACAAAAAGCATGAAAAAACACAAAAACTACAACTCTAAATTCTCTGTTGGCAACGAACATGATTTTGTGCAAAATAATATTCAAGTTGAATTTGTGAACCAGCTTAATTAAGGCAGTAGACCTACTGCATAATAAACATAGTTCAGCTGACTAGTCTAAAAACGCGTTACCTTCTGTGTCTTCAGTATCTGGAGCTAGTTCTGTCTTCTCCTCAGTGGTGGTGTCTGGCGACTCAATGTCCACTTTGACCTCTTCTGTTACACCACTGGGAACTGCATGTCCATTCAAAGTCTCAGTGTTCACCGGGTCCTCTGAGTAGCAAACAAAACGTCATTCCGTCTAGTTTGAACCACATATATCAAATATACTGTTTACTGTTTTAACAAAGCTGTTTATGTCTGGAATGGTATCTTTGTAGTAAACAGAAAGTGACATTCTTAAAATCATATAGGCAAACCTAGACTACGTAAGTTTTGGGGATTCTAAGGCCTCTCTGGTGGATTTTTTTTGTATGCAGGACTCATACACTTTTGCAGTCATTGTTGGGGATACAACAGAGTCACTGCTTACACAACGACAGTAATTCCCAACATTTTTGACTTTTCATTTCAGTTTCAACCACATGGTTTTGTTCCTTGTTCTCTGGTATACAAAACAGAAAGATGTTTAATGGTATCACACTGAAAAATATTTTGTCCAATCAAAATATCACCTTGATCTGGAAAAAGGACACCCTTCCTGATGAGTTCTTCTCGTGTCTGCCTCGTGGAAATTTTTCTCTCTAGTACTAGCAGGGAAGATGGAAGTAAATGGTTAATAATTGCACTGAAGATGCTGGCTATTATTGTAACACCTGGTTGGTTGTAATTATAGACAGTCAAAGGTCACAGCATGCTGCAATATATATTTGGTCCATGAATATTGTACATCACACACAAAAATCAAATCAATACCTGACTGCCAGACTGCGGGACATAAAATGGGTAATGGAGGCATTCGATTGTGTGACATCACTTAAGAAACAGCAAAACTGAGGCATATAGCATTGCATCTAAAATCGATAAGAATTTATTCAAGCACAGTGACAATTCTGTACTTCACACTGAAATAGCAGCCAAAAAACTTTCACTTATTTCCACAAACCTGACCTTTTTCAGATTGGATTTATTTGAGTAACTGGATAGCCATGAGCTTAGAAAAGAGAAGTAAATAAACAGCTTTTCCAGGCAGACACAGTGAGGAGAAACAGGCCGGTTTTTACCTTTAGACAGATCCTGAAACTTATCACTGGTTCTTTTCTTCCGCCACTTCCAGGGTTTGAAGATTTTGCCTAGAGAGGACAGCTTTCCCTTCCCTTTCAACTGAGATGAGCCCCCGACCACCACATCACAGTTAGCCAGAGAAGCTTTTTCCAGTCCCTCCACTGTGAATAAAAAAACACAACCACAACATAGATCAACAAATGCATTTGATTTGGAGAAAATTAGGCCTGTGCCTAATTTACCACTGGTTTAGGAAAACATTAATTTATAGATTTATTACATGCAAACCAAGCAATCGATGTTACGTGCCATGTTATTTCCATGTTTACTGTTTACAAACAAGAAGTGTGACTGTTGAGCTGCTGGGAGGACAGGTCACTGTGTGCCTCTGCGGTAGGCAATTGATTTTAGGGCATCCTCAGGCCACAGCGTCACGTTTCAGTCATCAGACAAAACAGCGTTGGGCTTCTGGGAAAGGCTCTCGTACAACTGGGTCTCAGGTAAAATAGCCTCAGGAGAAACAGCGTTGGACGCAAAGGCATCAGGCTATCAGGCTCAGACAAAGCAGCCTCAAGCAAAATGACCTTGGATGACAAAGTTTGTGTGACATGCAGAATTCTGTTCATTCTTTCGGGGTTAAGCAGAAGTTTGTGCCCAAATTTATGATCAAAATGAACTAGCAGTTTTACTGTACTGCACTATTACATCACACAGACTAAGTTCAAACTCACACACTATCGCTGTTTCCTCTTTTGTCTTCTTCAGTTCTGTTGCAAAATTAGNAATAATAATATTATCACTAAGCAAAGGAATAAACACTGATCCCCTTGTGGTTTAACTGTTTACTATGGTTATTTTTCCACAAGGTCACCTTAAAAACAAGATTTTGTTCCCATAGGACTAGAGCAATATCCAAAGTGAAGACTACTGAATGCATCTTCTGAATTGATATTCTGAATACTAAACGTTGCTCCTAAATGTTAACCTAGAAACCCAAACCTAATCCTAAAACTAAAATCTCTATACACAATAGCAACGGATTTGTTATTTTTAACTTTTTAACACTTCCAGTTTAAGGGAAAAGCTTTATAATTCTTCATAATAAGCTTCTCCATTATTGGATCAATAATCATTTAGCGTGACAGGAATCAATTTGCTAGCATCCTGGCTATAGATACATCCCTGATCAAGTTTGCAGAGTCCATCCCACACTAAAGAGTCTATCTTGTATTCTAATTTACCTTCTCATTCCATTGTATCTATGGATAAAACTAATATATAAAGGATACTGTCTCCATTTAAGACTGCACTCTAGAACTGCACAAAATGCACATCATACCATACAGGAGAACCCTTAATGCAACATGGTATAAAAGGTCCTGCTTTCTTTTTGACTTAATTTTTTATGCTTGTAGAATAATTTTTTGGACGAGTTTTATGTTTGATGTAAATGCCTTAATTCATGCAAACTCCCACAACAAAGAAATGCAATTGGTCAGGATACACACAGTACACAATATACAGCACAGTGGTTCACTGAAGGTCTATTTTGCATACTGTAGCCTGCTCTGCAATATTAACATTGCAGAGGACAATAATAACCAAATGATAAATTGCGCAGGTCTATGGCACACTAACTAACACAAGCAGAACAATGACCTGCAGGACACAAGATTACATAAAATGAGGTCTCGCTCAAATGCATCGCAATAATGTTTCAAAATTCAGGATCAGCAATATGATCCCTGAGAACATGATCCAGTGCAAAACAGTGCAAACGCACTTAAATACAGAGACAAATGTGACTGACGTGAAGTGACTCTACACTTCACGTCAATGCATGATCTGTGTGTTAATAAAAACACCTTGCTGAAAAAATACTACTATTTCCCAACATGTAATAAGGTTGAAGAGCATATTTGTCATGAGAGGTTAATATGTTCTTTAGGACTAAGAAATACTGACAAATTCATGACTGAATTAGAGAGATGCACTGATTGCTTGGTCATGCAATACTGTACAAGGCTGCCTGTCATTTACTTGATTCCTAGTCCAAATAGTAAATAAGCAAGCTAGTGGGGGGAAAAAATCAGGAAATATAAATCTAACAGAATATAATAGAGAATGTTCAGAAGTTTGTTGCACTTTCTGTTCATCACAAGCCAAATGATCCCAAACACATTCAGTGATGGTGAGGGTCTGTACTCTGGGAAGGAAAGTCAATTGTTCTGAGACCACCTGCCATATCTGACTGTCCAATTTTTCCCCCTTCAACTTCTTTTCTCAGTAACACCTTCCTGACAGCTACACATCCTTTCAGACCCAAATTCTCTCCTAACAGAGGATGGACGGACAGAAACATCTATGGATTTTTTCAGATCTGAAGCAAAAATGGAGCTGGACTTTCTCCAATCTCTTAAAGATAAAAGTGCTGTTTATCTAATGGTGCCAGTTTTGGTGGTCTTCCAGGTCATGCATGGCTGTTAGGTGTCACATTTTCTCTGTAACCATGAATCACTTTTGAACTCCAGTTTTGGAAACTTTCACTTTTAAACACAGTTTGCTTTGACTTCCCCTTCCTTATACAAGTGGATTATGATTAAAATGTACTTAATGGCTGTTTTGACAGGAAATGAAATAAATGAACTGCACTGTATGGTAACCATTTGATGCCTTGACCAACTATCCAGGTCTCTGGTTAGTTAAGTTGCTTTCCCAAGCTCCTTATATACAGCCTTTGCCAGCAACTTATTAAGTATGCTAACAATGTTGAACCTGGTATAACCTGGTTCTACTTTCTTTATCCAACCCTCTTCCTCATGCCAACACTCACACACAGGGGCAGGTAATATCACAATAATAAACAAGATACGCAATACATATCATGATAACTCATCGGTTTAATTAGCTGTGTCACGTTCAGAAGAAAAAAAGAAAAACTTTTATCATAGCTTTAATCCCGGTTATTCTTTAGAGATGGCATATCTGCATCAAGCCAATAATTCACCAGAAAATGCTGGACTGGGTTTATCACACTCATCATGATCATCGTCATATCGCTCACCTCTAGTTGCAGGCCTCGGAATGCAGCTACCCATGGATATTACTTACACATCTCCCACTAAAACTGCTGTAACAGAGGTCATTAGTGACCACATGCCATAAGAACATCTTAGGCTCCATTACCATGATCTTCTCAGTACCAGCCACAATATTTCTTCCCTGACTATCCCTCTCTACGGTGTCACTGACCCATGATTTCATTCATCTGTTAACAGGCAGTCAGCCTCTGAAGAGATTATTAATAGAATCTGTTAAACTCTCAAATTGATACAGTTGGTCCCTGGAGGCAGTTCTCAGAAGGTCAACTACATTTGAGAGACAGGCTGGTCACTGGGTCAGCGCTGGGCAAACATCACTTGTCTCAATGAGCACAGATGGATAATTACGGCCAATCTGATGTCATGCCTAGACGTGAAAAGTGGTCATGTTTTCAAGCAAGTCATTCCAAACCCAGAGAGCTACGTGGTTCTGGTCTATTGTGAATGCACAGTGAACGGGAACCTTGGAGTGGAAATTCATGTGAAACAGATACTTTCAAATAGGAGGAGTTCTGTGGAAATGCTCATTACAAAAGACTGACAGGTCCACAATGACCATATGCAAACAGCTAATAGAAAGACTCAACCTTTAAGAAATGAATCAGGGAGAGACTAGACTGGGAGATCTCAGCCGAAATATTTCTCAGTCTGTCGTTCGTATCAGCACTCATGGCAACGTGTTTCTTATTAGATTAGTCATACTATTGGCTTGCATCATTGGCTAAAAATAGAGCGAGTGAACGGCTGTGAAGGGCGGGAGTGATTTCAGAAAAGAAACTTTAGGGTTAGGTGTCATGTGAACATCAGCTGAACAATACAATTCATGCATGTGTGCGTGTCATATAAACAAGACGTTTAGGACTCGTCTTCTGAGAAGCCCTTGTAAGGTGAAAAAATCTATAAACCTTTGGTCCACTGTGCATGAGGAGCTTTCACTATCTCAACATGTGCTGCAGTTTAGTGACAGTAATCTACACCAAAGAGGAAGGGTGTTTTTTTTTTTTATTTCCTTTCTTCTCTTTGTGTTTTTTCTTTAACTGCACTTCCAATCACAGTTTCATTTCCCAGTAAAGACTTACTGGGAACACACAACAGAGTCATTTCAGTGTATTGTTCAATTAGCGACCGGAAAGAAGCTGTAATGCTCATAATTGACAGTGATGATGAATCCAGCCAATAAAATGATAAGGATACCATGACAAAGTCCGGCTAAATCATTTCTGGATATAATCACTGCCATTTAATAGCATGTCTTTGCTTTATCAACTTTCCTACAGACTAGTTCACATGGTTATTGGTAAGTTCCATGACAGCAAGAGGATAGCGCACCACAGTTGGCCCATTAACGGCAAAGTTGGCGGTCCACCAGCGTTCTGCTCAGTGTTTTCTGGGCAGCCCGCCTTAGGACCAAACGTCGTGTTTAGCCCCCGTTCTCCACTCTCAAGTTCAATTTACTTATTCTTCCTTAATTTTTAACTTGTCGTTACTTTATGTTTTGTAAATTAGTTTAGCAAAGATTTTTAGTCTCAGCAACAACAACATTTTGAACTACATCATTTTATATCAGACCTTTTTTTCCTTCTCTCTCTCAGTTGTTTGTAATATTTGTAATATTGAGGTAGGGCTAACGATTTGGGAAGAATATCCAATGGCAATTTTTCTGATCTGTATTGTGATGGCGCTTTAAATGGCAATTATTTTCTTGGAACTGAAGTCCAGGCCTGTTATTTGGTCCCCTTTCTCAGTTGTCTGTGGTTGTGACGTCACAGCATATAGTTGTTTGGTTGCCTCTGTTTGGTCTAACTCATCTAAAGACAGTTTATAAGCTCTGATGTTACGTTAATCTTCCCCACCTAGGACACAGATTTGATAAAACAGCCTAGAATTTAAAATTGCAGCTCGGATTGTACTTGAATACTGCAAATTTTAAATTGCGATTTTATTATAAAATCAATCCATCTTTTAACATCCCTATATTGTAGCATTTAAAATCTTTTTGAGGAGATAAAAACTAGTTGGATCTTGTATGCAGAATCTGAGTGGTGCGAGGGTGGACCAGAAATCGCAAACAGTCAGCAGGGTGGCAACTTTTATCAAGCCAGCCAACCAATATATGCCTGATATCTGTGTTTGATCTGTGATTAGGACCGATTGGTTGGTCATAATACCAAATTGTGTGTTTTGGGGTTTTTTTTTTGTCAAAACTACAACTGTGATAATTTAGGTTTATGACTGTTTTTTAGGTCAAGAAGACAAGTGTATGCACCTTTTCTTGTCTGAGGCTTGAATGTAGCCACTTTAACACACCAACACTGCCAGTTAGTTAGGGTCGCATATTGTGGTTTCTTGTTGGTCTTACTTCTCGACAGGTAGTCCACACATTTTGTTTTATTAGGTTCAATTCAAAGCAAACATAATTGATAATGTAAGCTTTTGGATTTCTCCACTCAAAACTTATAACATCATGTTTGATCATGTAGGCTAGAAGTTTGAAAATTGCAGCTCTTCAGATTTGATCACTGCACCATTTTTAAACTGTGATCTCAATATGAAAACTCTCATCCCTAGCTGACATAACCACCACTGAGATCCTGATGTAGTAGAGCCTGTTAGGATTTAGAAGGTCTAAGTATACAGAGGTTCTCCTAAAGTCCTGAACTATATGAGAAACTGATCAATGGAAAAAACTCACCACACATCACATGCACTGGTAGTAAACATGGGAAGTGAAGGAGCATTCAGGCTCCATTATTACTGACACAGACACAAGAACAGTCTAGATAACATTTCACGAGTTCATGTTACAGACTGCACCTTTAAATCTTTAGTTCTCATACAAGTCTCTTCATATCTTACCAAAAGTTGAAGCTAACCCGTTTCAGTCTAACTCTACTCTACACTTGATGATCAAACTGTCCACCAAAAAATTCTTGAGGGCGTCTTCTCGAGGAAGAAGGTGGTTGAAAGTGATCTCAGAGACTTATTTACTACTTCAACGACTTTTAAAAGGGATCCGTCTGCCGTTATACCACAGTAGCCGCGGTGCTAGCGGTGTGAATGCTAACTTAGACTGGAGGCGAATGAAAGTTTGCCTGAGGAGACTCACCGCTCGTCCTCTGAGTAGAGCTGGAGACTGATGTCTGGCCCATGACTGTCTGCCGACTAAGCTAAAAGCCGTCCACTCCCCCGACAACTCTGGCCACAAAGTCCGCTCATATCACGTCCTGCTGCTCACCAGAGGCGTCTCCAGCTTCTCCATGCTTCGTAGGCTCGTGAGAAACACTCTAGCCGCACTTCTTCATAGCGAAATGCCTGTCATTCCTTTCCTACACGCTGCGTGCAGTGCAGCCTTGTGAGAGGTCACAGGGAGGAAGTTGCCTGGCTCCTCCTTTCTGCAGCCCCTCAACCCCAAAGAGACGTGTGTTAGCTTTGAGCCACAAGCTGGAGCTCCTTCTTTCTGCCCTTCTTTCATCTTCACGACCCAAAGATAGTTTAAAACAGTCCTTCAGGTTCCGTAGTTTGAGATGAAGCCCTTATTCAGCGTCGAGAGGAACGCAAGGAACCAGTAAGAGTCTGAAGCAGCCACCATAACATTAGGCCATTTCTCTGAAAACCTTCATCTCTCTTTTTTTACAGCCCTTCTTTTCAGCAAATGTGATATACACGTAGTTGCTGGAGTTGGCTCACACGCTCTTAAAGATGTGAGCTTGTTAATCTCTGACTTTTAGTGCCAAAATGATCAAACCAAAGGAATCTGAACAGAATCTGCCCCTTTGAGATCAATGAGAACAGTGTCTGCTGCTTTGTTTCCTCTGCTGTGAGCCAGCAGGTTTCCCTGCAGTCAAACACATTTGATGTCAGAGCTGCCATGATCTGTGGTGCTGGTGTATGGATTGTGCTTGTTGTGTGTGTTTCCTGCAGAAGAGGCCAAAAGCCCCGCTGCCTTCAGTTCCCCTTTCCCTCAGTGGAGAAGTGGTGGGTGGGATCCGGGCAGGAAGACTTACGGAAATGAGCCTGCTCTGGAGATGGGAGGCATTGTTTTACACGCCGTTCTGCTGTGAGTTCTCATCAAGCTTCTGCACCCCACCCCTTCCCTTCTTCCTGAGAGTTTTCATAGCTTTCTCAGTACTGCCCCAACCGCAACCGGCTGTCTGAAGACCACGATCAAAAACACAAGATTTTGTAACAGGGGTTTCAAACATGCTTAGAACACACGAGGGAGGAGAGTGACATGTCAACCACCAAGTTGTTTCTCGGCAGTGGTTTTTGAGACAAATGCTGGTCTGTGAATGAAAATGGTTGAGGGCGAAAAGTTCCTCTGATGGTTCTGGGCCGTTGGAACTGCCTTTGTTAGTAATGAACAATGAAGTTTTTTTTGGTACACTAGTAACAGTGGCTGTCAGCATCCACTAAAATGTTCAGTATTCAGTATCTTCTTCCATGCTGTCTGTTCTCAAACCTGACTAATTTAGTCCTAGTCATGGGTCGAACATAGCACTTGTTCAGCAGTTCTCCTGGCTAGTGCTTTAAACAGCACCTCCCCCAAGGTCAGCAGCTGGTGCCCTTAATGGTCAGAGGATGACCGTAGCTGTATGTCAGCCAGATAGCATGCCCTGTCTGTTTCTGATCAGCTAACACCCTGACAAAGCTTGATAGAGCACCATGTGTGCCCTGACGAAACTTCCTGCATATACACGCTTACACTACCCATTAGAAAGCAGGGGAAACTGTACCCTGTCCAAGTGTCAGACAATATCCTCATCAAACTGTACTAATATTTACACTGAAAGAACGCAATTGTGTAGTGGCTATTCAGCCTCAGCCTTGACAGTGATGTGACTACAGTACAAGTACCAGTACAAATAGAGCACATAGATACAGATTGCATGGCGTGATACCTCAAAGACAATTTGAATACATCACATATGGTGTAGTCACACCATAATCATCAGCTTCAAATGATGCCATCTTTTAAGGCCTTTTGGGGCCGAGAATACATTTGCCACACATGTTTGGCCCAATTATTTCAACAGCAGACAGTTTCTGACAATGTTAACAACCAGTCTAGATGGTAGCATATGCTTTGGAAAAGAGCACAAACTACCCTTACATGCTCAGCAGAGCACTGACTCATAGCATCCTATAATGTATTCCTGATATGGCTCATTTATAGAGAGTGTTTTGGTGAGTCACTAATGCACAAGGCACCTCCTCCAACTCTGAGCCAGTTTGAAGAAAACACTGCCATCTTTTGGCCATCTGTTTACTTTCTTCATGCACATTTCTCAAGCAGCTTTGTCTCCAGACATTAAAGCAAAATGTCTAACTAACTAACGTATTCAATCAATCTTTACCTTCATCATTGCACTCTCTGAAACTATTATCTATGCCCTCATCACCAGCTGCCTGGACCATTACAACTCTCTTCTCCCTGGCATTAGTGCCTTCTTCCCCTAACAAGCTTCAGATGGTCCAGAAATCTGGTGCCTGTCTTCTACTCATACATGGTCCCATCACTAATTATCACACCAGTTCATCAAAAACTCCATTACTGTATCCCGTATACATGTAAAAATCTTCTCCTTTCCTATAAACCTACTGTCCAAGTCGGGATACTCAAACCTCCATAACTTTGGTGATCAAGCGTTCTCTAGATTTGCTCCTCACCTCTGGAACTCTCTACCTCCACAAGTCAGACTCTTCCCACATTCAAATCTAACCTCAAACAAAAACCTTTTTTCTCTCGGCTACAACCTTACCCTAACCTAATTTGCTCTTCTTTCCAGGCTCTCCCCATACTGTCTTTATCTGTATTACTGTGGTTTAATGTCTGTTTCTTTGTTCTGTATATTCATTTAATTGTAAGCGTCATTAGGTTCTTGAAAAACATGCTATAAGTGTCGTGTGCAATTCTTACTCTGCACTGGAAAACTTCTGTATGCGCCAACCACTGTCATATTACATTTCGTTGCTAAGTTTTCAATTACACATTAAACTGATTCAATATTGTGCGTGTTTGTTTGCGAGTTTGTCCACATACCATGTTGTACCTCCATCTGGCTTCAGAAATGACTTAGTCCAAATTCCAGAGTGGTTAAATGTCCCAAGAGACAGGAGTCTTGACTGAGTGAGGCTGAAAAAAATCTATCCATTTGCTCTGGAGTATAGCCTAAGTGCATAAGAGAAGGCAGCGATGGCAGACAGACCAGAGTAGACCTTTCCACTCTACCGTACCCTCCCATCAACACAAATGCAACCTCTAAATACTAATACAATGCTAATGTTTCAGGCGAGATAAGCTACTTCCCATAATGAGAGTCGAAGCTAGCTGCAGTACTCTCACTGGCGGTGGAAAGTGCTTGACAGAAGCATTAGTATGCTGTAAACTCTGCTCACAGCAGTCACTGACTCAGCCAAGAGACAGTGCCAATCAAAATGATGACCCTGATGTCTGTGAAGTGCGCCAGCAATCTACGAAAAGTGCATGGTGTGGGGCCACCCAATGAATATAAATACAACAGCACTGGCAAAGGCGGGGGAGGGGTTCATAAAATATTAACTGGCAATCTCAGCACAAAATATCGGGTAATTATTGTTTAAGTGGTGCTCTTTAGTTCTTTCCTCTCCTCAGATGATTTATTCATTAACCACAAGTCCTGGGATAAAGCTCTGAAGTGTTGGAAAATATAGATTTTTGTTTCCCACTGGCGTATGCAAAAGGATAACAGACAGTGGAACAGCCTGGGATGGACCAAAAAACATCACAGGTTAAAGGCCACTGTGGTACAGTGGGTGTCACTTGGAAAGTTGTCTTTAATGCTGACAGAAGAATTCTGACACTCCAAATGATTTTAAATGTCTGAATAATTCCATCTTGAGGTATAAATAAAGTCATTCAGAGTGTTTTGATGTGAAAGGGTTGGCTTCCCTCCGCTGGGGTGTGAGTTCCACACCTCGGCAAGCACACCACACTATACAAATAAGAGGCCTTGGGCAAGACACCTAATGCTGTATTTGCCTGCCCCAGTAAAATGGTTTATATTGTAAGTCGTTCTGGATAAGTCGCTCTGGAGTGTCTGCCAAATGTAAAACAGTGCATTGCAAAGGTGGTGGTGACAGGAACCAGGAGTCTTCTGAAACGGCCTTAAAAACATGATTTAAGTCTTGGGATAAAGCACTGAAGCCATTTTATTTGCTCTTCAGAATGATCAATGGATCTGCATCTGTTATCAGTGCTTTTTATGTAATGTTTATTATTGTAAAATGTAAAAGTCAGTCTGGAGGACTATTTTGTCTCACAACACGTTGTATGTATTTAAATCCATGTAACACCAAGACTATCATCGAACGATGTGTCAGGCATATTTGTGCTCATCCTGTATAAATGTTCTAGCTTTTAGTGGCACTAAACAATCAGATGTCTGGTTTCTATCACCACTTATTGACTTTCTATTTGTTGTTGGTTGCCAGTTTGGTGTTGTTTCCTTAGTTCATTAACAAGAAAACTAATGAAATCTATATTTGATTTTAAATGATGCAACTAGGTCTGGAAAAGTACTGGATTTTATATTAAAATCACAATTTAAAAAGTTTAAATTAAGTGCAGTTTTAAAACTGTAAGAGCTACAGTTTTAATTGTAGCCTACATCATCTTCAGTGTTGTCGTGTTTTCAGCATGGAAATGTATAGTGGACCTATTATGCTTTTCTGCTTAATACAGACTGCTAAAAGGGATATTTCAGACCTGTTAAAAGTTTTGAAAGAACAGCTTTGGGACCAACGATATGAACCTCTGCCAAAATAATTGCTTAAGTGAAAGAAAAACGAAACATTAAGACACGAACAAAGGCATTTTATTCAACCCAGATCCAAGCCAAAAAACAGAAAAGCACAACAGGTCCACTATACATTGGCCCTGTCCCTCTGTTCTGCATTGTGAGGGGAAACATGTATGCTCCTTCAAAGGTAGAAAAATATTTGCCGCTGTTCCCTCCACTGTTCCAAACATTTTACTGAGTGCCTGAGTGCACTTCACATAGGACTGATTCAAAAATGTGCGCAAATTTTAATTTGGATTTTTGAAGCTATTAATACTGAAGAACAGGGTGGAACCTGTAGGTGTGAAGCCAACCTGGTGGTTGATCAATCTAAACAGACTGCGTGTGTGAGGTAGGGAACCACTGCATTCACCTGAACTCTCATTTATAGAAAACAGTAGCTGTTTAAGTCAAAGTCACAATATTGGTAAGAAAAATGGGACATTTTCTTCAAATCGTTTAACAACTGTTGCCTTTCAACTTAAGGACCAAAGAATTGCCAATGCCAGTAAAAGAGGCCATCATGAGGCTGCTAATTACAATAAATCAATCAGAGACAGACAAAACATTAGCTGCTTTGTCTGTTTTCCAGACCCAGATTTTCAGGGATGACTCACAGTTGGCACTGCGTTTTAGTACAAGATGAAGCTATGTCCAAGAATCATGCCAGGATTATGCTAGTATCAATTGTATGGTACACTGTTAAGAAGCAAGAGTGCTTTGGAGAGATACCAAGCAACCTGTCAGAGCCCAGAAGACCACAGCAGCGGATGACTGCTGAACAGTTTTAGCCTGAAGAAAAACTGTTGAGCAGATGAAGAACGAGATGCAGACATAGATGTGTCAAAGACACCAGTGTTATTTCACAGGGTCCATTACAAGATGCAAACCGCTATTAGGCCTCAAGAACAGAAATACAGACTGCTAAAAGGGATATTTCAGAGCTGGGAAAAGCTTTGAAAGAACATCTTTGGGACGAACGATATGAACCTCTGCCAAAATAATTGCTTGAGGAAAGTGTGGAGAAAAAAGGAACATTAAGACATAAATGAAGGGATGTTATCCAACTCAGACCCAAGCAAATTCCTCTTAATAGCCCTTTATCTTACATCAGGCATTCAGCAATCCAGAAAAGTAGATATTGTGAAAATTCGCTTACCTTCTTATCATAGTTGAGGATATTATGATATGGTATTGTTTTAAAAAGGCATGTGTATAAAATAATACATGTGGTGTTCTGAATGTAATTTTTTTAAATTAATAATGTGCTGATGATTATATGTTTTGGGTATCTGTCTTGAAAAATACTTCCCTGGTTGCTCTTTGTATCACAGTAGTCTTCATTCTTTATTACAGTCTGCATCTGCAATTTGCATTTCCCTAGATTTCTTCTTTTTTGGGTACGTTTGTAGACCCTTAGTCCTGTAGGTAAAGCTATTGATAGACCCCTGATAGAACAGCTTAGAGTATGAAAGGACAGCACTGGGACCATTACCATGAGCAGTGAAGGTGCTCAGACCAGTAACAAAGTAAAACAGCACAGCACAGGATCACAATTCAAAAGGGTCGTGAAACCTGAGCTATTCTGCATATCTAAAAATCTCTGATGATAATGCAACTTGTCTAAAACAGAATGACTGTATTTCAAAGTGTCTGCAATAACAATATTACATATGTAGAATACTGCATTATACCTTACTAACAAAATCAGCACATCTGACAATGACCCAAAACTTAATGCTGGAGCAATCACATAGTTTTTTAGGCCACAATCTGGAATGCTTTTGACTGGCCAATTTATTCACCTTATCTGAACCCAACTGAGGCTTAAAGATGAACAAGCTATAGTACAACGTCAAAACAATTGTGTCACCGTTCAATAATATATGGACTGCACTGCAAATTAAATAAGGAGGGCGTTACAGCTAATGCCAAGAATCTTTAGTTCGCTTGGGTCAGCGACAGTGCTGGACAGCAGACAGTTTGTAAATGGTTTTACAAATCTGTTATGACTCTGGCTACTGTTGGACCTTTTATCCAACCACTGGGGCACAACAAGGTACTGCAAACCTTGTCAATCAATATTTGACATCCTGCCTGTAAGTGTTTTCCCCCAGCCAGAATGGCTCTTATTTGGAAATCTAGGACATTTAATAATAGCACATCACAGGGAGAGCATTAGGTTTCAGAGTGCGGGGAAACGGAGGATAATGATGCCATCAGCTAGTAAGAGGAACCTATAGCAAACCTACAGCAAAAACAATGTACCACCCGCATGCTCAAAACAGTACTGCCATTGAAGGCATGCAACAAGGCCTTTACGAATGTGGCTAATGGACTGTAGGTGACATGCGTCATTCCTTGTGGATGATGGATTCTGCAGAGATGATCCATTCTGGAATCTAAAGTAATGATGCAAGACAACGAGATGGCATGATGTTTTATCCCGACTGTTGGTCTTAATTAAACTGTTCTGGAGCATTATGTTCAGAGGGGGTGGGGAATTGCACCCTGACAGAAAGAATCAGTGTAAAAGCAGGGTCTCAGAGTGTGCATGAGACGTTAGGATTCTCTGTGAAGGTTCCCAAGCCTGCCTTGAAAGATGTCATTTTAAACGGCTGCTCTCTGTAGGTCACACTTCTAGAATATGTTTGCTCATATGTAGTACACTCTTATCACTCAGGGAAGAATAGATTAGGATAGAATTGAATGCCTGTATTGTCCTTGTACGACATTCGGTTTGTCACAGAGTTGTGCTGACGATGCTAAACAAAGAGTTCCACGAGACCTTAATGTAATGATATAGAGTACAATAAGACTAGAAATGTATACAAGATTCATGTATGTATACAGAGTATGCATATAACCATGTGCTAAGTTGCCACAGCCAAGTGAGTTGTGCCAGATATTCAGCAGTATCTCAAGTTTAGCAGGGGTTTTACAGCAGCTCTGTTGGACCATTAGAGAACTGAGAAAAGGGCAGCTTTCTAACAGTAGCGCAAAATCTATGGCAATGATTTAAGTAACAGCAGCATCACTGCAGCAGCAGCAGAGTGCAGAAGTGCATCATGTCATGTTCCTTCTTATAGAATTTGACTTAATGTTACTGTAATGATCTCCGTGGTTTAATCTGTAAACTACACATACAAATACAGATCATTGCTTCCATTTTCATGTGCTTTTGGGAAGCTAATTGTCCTTAGTGTTGCTACTGTCATTAATATACAGTGTAATTAGCCTTCACAGGGTATGGCCATGTCACCTTTGTCCAGCTGTGTGTGTTTCGGTGTGCAGCTTGAAATGACTGCTAGCTGTAAATGGAGCTTCCAGGGGTGATACTTTAATGCCATATATCATATATGCCATGTTTAACTAACAAGCAAAAGCTCTATTGCTATAAGCAATGAGTATATGAATAGGCAGTATGCATGGAAGTGGCCTCATTTGCATTAGCACGTCTGGGCTTGTATGCAAATGTGAGAAACAAGCATCAGTGCTGAAGCAGTCATGTTCTTGTTGTTCTTAATACACTATATGATCCGTTTGTGTAGCAGACTATAATTTCTTTTACGTAACTGACACTCCAAGCTTCATATAATGGCATGACTGCAATGGGAAAGAATGGAAGAGACATCATGTAAAGCAGAGGTTGCTGTTTCAGCCCTCGCAGTTCACAGATTTCTATTCCCATTCCCAACACAACAAAGCCAGATAATGAGGGGTTGCTGAGCACTGATTACCAGGCCCAGGTGGGTCAGGAGCTCCAGGAGATTGAAAATGTGGATGAGTCGGTAGTCTGCTGGGAACGTCCTTACATAAAGCATGGAATAAACATGGAATGAACCTTTAAAGGGTTTTGCTATGTTTGCACATTACTGTATCATTTAGTATATAACATGTTCAGGTCATTCAGAGTGGTCTGATGTGAAACTCTTCATCCTAGATGGATTGTTCACAGTAGTGGTTTTGGGAACCAGGTATCTAAAAGGTCCCTCACAGAAAGTTATTGTACTACTTTACAAATACCGTTCCTGATGCCTGAGACATTATGTGACATTAGTTTTGCAATAAGAATTTGGCCTAAAACGTATCTCAAATCAATCCATTTAAATTAAAATCTGAGTCTAAAATCTTAAAATCTGAATGTCAAACTAAGCTAAGTGTTTCAGCTTTCAACACTGGTTTCTGTTCTGTTCTGTTCTGTTCTCTAGGCCCCTAAAAATGGATGACTCAAAGCTGCATCAAAATAAGAATGTTCTTCATTTTCTGGAAGAGCATTAGGTAACCTGATTACAGCTTACTCATATGCTTATGGTGATAATTATACATTGCTTTCTTGAACAGATACAGTATAGATCTGTAGATAGTGTTACTTTACTGCCGTTAAATTAGCTTGCATGATTCATGCATCTGTTTAATGTACATGTACACTTTTTAAAATGTACATTCTTTTCACTTTTTGAAGTTTTTAAGTTATCAAATCATATCAAATGTCATCATTCAGTCATTTTCTAGCACAGATTTGGAAGCTCACTCACAATATGGTCACTAAGCTCACTAAGTATTGAAATTGTGTATAGTAGTTATGTGCTAATATTCAGTATTTGTAGGTTGTAATCATTTCTCATTGCCGCTGTAACCCCACAAAGATAAAACAAATGCTTTTATTATCTATCTATCTATCTATCTATCTATCTATCTATCTATCTATCTATGCATCTATGCATCTATGTAGCTTGCATGGCGTGATAAAATAGCGCACTTGATGGGAATGCAAAGGCAAAAAACCTGTTCAGCATTTTACAAATCACTGGATTTGCATTGCAAAACAGACTGACGTCAGATTTCCTAAAAACCTTCTTACCCTTTCCATACAGTTTCATCTTCCAGGACTGAACTGATCATATAATAGACAGACCAAAGAACAAATCACTCAGCACTAGTATGCAGAAAAATAGATCAGTTGTCTGTCAGAGCCAGCAAAACTTCTGCTATATTTTTGGAATCATGGCATCAGCTCAGCTCTTACCTACTGCATGTCACAGAGATTACACACCTAAGTTTCCTCCCACATGCAGAACAGCTTTGCAAGCATTCAAGATGTATCATATTAGGCACTTTGTAATATCACGCCGTTCACAGAACTAAAGCGACCCCAATTGACCACATCATATGACATGGACCAAATATAGCCTGACTGTAAAACAGCACTGCTGCTCTGTTTATTTAATGATAAAACATCACGGTAGATGGATTCACAGCGGATCATGGAAAGCCTCCAAGACAGTCCTGAACCACTGTAGAAATCAGCTAGGAGCCTATATATAACAACAGGTCAGCTGAATCACACACTGATACTGTTACTGATCTTTACTTTGCCTCAGCAGTCCATCAGTGCAAATATCAGGTAAGAAACTTTGGTAAGTACAGCACACAGTATGTACGCACACATGCAGAGTAGAATGAATTAAGCACTCACAGGCATGCTCCATGTCTGGAAGGAGAGGAAACGATTGCTCCAATGAGTTGTTCCTCTGTATCTTCACTCACCCCCTCTCTCTGTCTCTCCCTCACTCTCTCTCTCCCTCTCTCTCTCCTCAGCCAGCCCCTCCCGTGCTGTCTCTCACAGCATTCCTGGTTGCGCTAGAGCACAGCAGCAGGAAGAACACAGCGACGGAGAATAGGAGGATAACAAACAGCCATTACCTCCATTAGAGCATGCTGATTGAGCCAGTCCCAGCCCATCAAGTGGAACCTCCCAATCCACTGGGGCTTTCAGCTACTGCCTGGGGCGAGAGACAAACATAGAGAGAGGGGGAGAGAGAGAGAGAGAGAGAGAGAGAAGGAAGGTAGTGGTAGGGGTGTGTGTAATGGGGAACAACTCTGTAACTCTCATTAAATTACACCTGCACAACAACGTCCACCTAAACTACAACTCCCCTGCCTATGAACTGTTACTGCACCAGGATAAGGCAGAGTATCCAGCTGTAGTCCTGGAGGGCGGCAGTCCCCATAGGAATGAGAAATCAAAACAGCACTCTCCTTAATATCTCTGTAGTTTCTCCCACACAACACTGAGATCAAATATAAGGATAAGGAGATTTTTGCCGCTTGGATATTTCTCCTGAGAAACTGGCCCCATGGATCTCACACAAGCCTCCTCTTGAGTTTTTATAGTGATCTTAATACAGATTTGCCAAGCTAATAACATTCGTGTTTATCTGAAATTTGACAGGAAACCTTCTCGGTTTTGATGCTGTGAGATACTCTTATCATTTATATATTTAGACGTATCTCCATTTTGTCTAATGCTATTTTCGAAGAAACCATATGTGACAAACTTGAAACCTTGAAAAGAATCATTGTTACATCTTAAGCCATCAAAGAGCAACGTTCGAACAATAACTGTGCTGTTCTCAGACGAGTCTGAGGTCGAGAGTTCTTATCGTTTACACTTGTAACAGCAGAGCAGACAGAACTGAACCTGTGCTGTTTGGATCTGTTGGCCACCAGAAGGTCAGTTAGCATTAGCCTTGGAGGCTACATATTTAAACATCAAGGAACAGGTTTAATTTTGGCCTTCTGTTCCTCAGACACAAACCGCTCGATTTCGCCTCCTCTAGTTTGAGTCACTGGAGCTTCTGTTACTCAGAAAAACCTGCATAGAGCAGCTTTGGCTGTTCACCAGCAAAACCAGCATATGTTGTGTTTTGAATGCTGGTACGCTGGTCAGCAGCAAAGAAATTTGATAAGTTGACCACCACCAAAACTAGCATGTGTTTTGACATTGGTATGCTAGTCAACCGGCAGGCCATGCTGGGTGACCCGCTTAACAAGCACCACTCCAGCATAGACCAACTTGGAAAGCATGAAATTAACTTATTTGAACTAATCAGTGAATAGCTACATCACTGTGTCATCCCAACAGTTCTGTGGCCCTGAGCATGGTCAACTAACCGTGTCAACAAAAACGCTGAGCACGGGTTGTAGGGATTCCATGTTCCTGTTGAAATGGCACTAGAACAGTGCAGGACTGTGGAAAAGAGGCCTGTGTTGCCTATGCCAGGAAGTGCTATAGAACACAACACCTAGAACCTGGGAAGAATGCAATCATCATAGAACTGTAAATGAGAAGTCTGAATGTGAAGACACTTCAAAAAACTAAAGAACCTTCACATAATCTAATAGTTTTAAAAGCTTTTCCTAGAACTGTATATCCAAGGAATCAGAACCACATTCAGGAGTGTGAACCACATAAAACTGCAGCTATTACTGGAAAAATGTTACAACTTCACATCACACAGGTGCTTTTACAGAAGCTGCAGGAAAACGACAGTGTTTTTTGTGTTCCCCAGTGTCCAGGAGAGAACAGAGACAGGCTTCCATGTGCTGGCCAGGGCAGAGCCTTGAACAAGAGGCCTCATTGGTCTCGCTCCTTGTGGGTGAAAGTCTCTTGCCGTTTTTCCATCTATTTTCAGTGGCAGGACTTGATGCTCAAAATTGGCCACCACTCAAGAAGGATGAATCATGGCTTGTGATGCTCTTCACTGCCTGTACAGGAGCTAAAGAGAGCTTTCAAAGCTCACCCCTAGAGGCTTAGCGGTCATATGAGCCAAGAATTTGTTTTAGTATTGTAATGTGCGATCAGCCTGAAGCCTCCAGGCAAAATTTGTAAGCTTTGTGGGGGCGTCGGGGTGAGATTGGAGCTATGTTTGGAAAAAGGTCCTGCGGAAATGTACTGCCACTCCTATTAAGCTTGCTTATGAGTTTTTTTAAAAAGCAGACTGCAATGAATGACAAAAATACTACTGGGCTCGTAAGTATGAGTTCATGTCTAAATAGCCTGTCTGTTTAACATTGCTTCATGCCCCAGAATGATTTTTCGGTCTCAGGCTGAGAAGTAAAGAAAGTGAAAGTGAAACTTTTTGGGTTCTAACTTAAAGGATTTCCCAGGCTGCAGTTATAGCAGCAAATTTAAGTCTTGTCAGGCCTTACACAACTCAAACAGCAAAGACATGCAGTAAAAGCAGAACTACATGCTGAGAGCAGCAGGCTGCCTCTATCTGTCATGAAACAGTTCTGTTTATTCATCCTTTCATCTTGGAGAGGTTTGCTTCAGTGTTTGAGGTTTTAAGCATAGCATATTACGTAACCTTTGCGACAGTTTCTTAAAACTTTGGTGCCAAAGTCCAATGTCCACTTCCGAGATCAATTCATTAGTGCCTGTGCGCTCTTAAAACAGCATTAACACTGTGTTACAAGACCACAGAAATGACCCCACTTGACCACCCGTGTTGCTCTACCGGATATTATGGGACTACGCTCAGACATTTTAACCAAGCAGGGTTACTTTTTGATCATTTGGTTGAGAGAAGAATCTTTTGGCTTAAAGCCGATAATGTTACGGAAATACTGTGTGTCCTGATTACATATATACATTTATCAGATGCTCTTATCCAGAGCAATTTACAGTTGATTATGTTATAGAACTAGGCAAATATCAAGCGTGTATTGGTTTTGTGTATTCTGCTTGCCCAGGTGATTCCCAGTCTGCTGTGTACAGGGCAACGGTCTCACCTACTAAACTACACCAAACTATGGGGAAATGAGAGAAAGTGGCAATGAAAATGTTTTTTTCAAATTTGTTTAATTTGGTAAATGTAACATAATAAAGCAAATAATCTGCAACTTTTTCTAAGATAGAAATTGTTCAAAGAAGAAAATTAACTATCAGCAAAGTCATAATTATTATCACATCTAGAAATGTTTTTTGAGCAAAATCTAATAGAAGTTGTTTCCATTTAGATATTCAACACACGTAGCATCTCTACCATCTCTACCATCATGCTACAAAAGTATCTAGACAGTCTCTCTAATCGGTGAATTCAGCTGCTTTAAGGTGTTGTATAATCTAAAAGCAAATGCCAAAAGAATAGGACTCTCTGGAGCAGCCACATGGAGCTAGATGTAGGTATGTGAAGCCATCCAGTTTTGCCCTGTGTTTCATGTATGTAGTGATGGAGTACCATCAGGTCCCTTTGGGATGAGCTGGAGTAGCATCAATAATCCAGAACTAACCAGCCATCATCAGTACCTGACTTCCGACATTTACAGTAAAGCCTTCCCGGAAGGTTAGAGGCTGTTTCTGCCTTCAGATTTTTGGACACGTAATGTATCAGTGTAATCTAATAAGACACAAGGCTGTTGAGGTTTGCACCTAGGCAGTGTTCATAAGAAAGGGCTGCTAAGGCCATGCCAAGGATAATTTGGTGACCCATCAACATGCCCCCAATAAACCCATGCATTCACGAGGAGGTACAATAAATAGATTATGTTAAATAGATTTTTTTTAAATTGGTAGATCTTAGGTGATTTTCTGTGAATCTGGCTTCTCTTCCTGAATGTTGGACAGATTCAACATACATTTCTTCCAACGTTTATTTATTTATTTACTTACTTTCTTACTTACTTATTGATGCATGGATACAACCCCCATGTGGTTTTCAGATGCCCCACTGATTATGTTTTGGCATCAGGCTTCTAGGGCTGCATGATTGTACTTCTATGTGTTAATTTCTGAAGGGTTTATCATTTTTTGAATTTCTACATAAACATGATTTTCATTTATGTCATAACAATAGATAAAGATAACCCAATATACCAAATAACACACAATTATATAGTTTTTCATTTGTTGAACAAAGTGATCCAACATTATATCACATCCTTTTTGGCAAAGGTATGTGAATCAGGTGTGAGACCCTACCCTGTTTATCCACCGATCCACTGTCAGCCAGATTGTGTGTACACTGAGGAGATTCAACACCCTATTACCCTGTTATTACCCTGTTACCCTAGAGCATGTATGGAATGATAACTTGTAGAAAGTCACTTCTTGGGAGAACCTTCAGCCTAGTTTAAAGTTTCATAAAGACCACATGAATGAACAAGCTGACTAAAAATCAATGCATTCCAGCACAAGAGTCTGATCCCACCTGTGTAACATGGTGGTTGCAGTAGTGTGGGGCTGTTTACCTGCTGTTAGACAAGGATAGATTGCCATCGTTTAATAGAGCTGTGAATTATGGATTGTATCAAGAAATTCAGGAGAACGCGAGGGAATCCATCTGTGAACTGAAGCTCAACAAAAGGGGTCCTGCAGAAATACAATGACCTTAAAAAAATCTGTTAGTCTATAAAGGACGGTTAATGCAGAGGAAATGTTGCATGGAATAATTAAGTCCAGACCTTAATCTAACATATCCAACAGAAATGTTGAGGCAGTGACTAAAGTGTAGAGTTCATGCAAGAAACCCCACCAACATTAAGAGAGTTGATTAGCAAAACAGATTAACAGAGCAGATCAACAATTGCAGGAGCCTTTACTGATGAAGGGGGTCACAACAGTTCCTGAAAGCAGAGGTTCACATATATTTTGCCAACAAAGAAATTTAGTTCATGTTACATTATATAGATTAACAAATTAACAAAAAGCAATATACTTTTAGTGGCATTTGCTTTATTGGGTTCTCTTTATCTATTATTATAAGTTTTAAATGATAAAAGGTTCATTTTCAGTACTGTGTAATATATGAAAACATCTGTGATGTCATATGAAGGTCTGCATCATTATGAACAAATTGATTTATGATTGTTGGGTCACGTTAATCCCAAAACACATACAAACTCATCTGGAACATCTGACATTGTGCAGAAATTCAAGATTCAGCACAATAACAAAACTTTTAAGAGATTGCATATTGTATTCTTCTGCTATAGGAATATTACAAAAGCCAATATTTTGATAATGAAAGAGCCATAACGGCTACATGCTCCACTGCAGTTTAAATCAAAAGTCCATCCTTTATTTGTTCTTTCACTTACAGCCATTCAGGCCAATAAATTATTTATTATTCAGCATCCGGGGGAAAGCAGAGAACATATTTCATAGAAAATGACATAGAAACCACAACAGTTACATTTAACATCAAATTTCCAGTATTTAGTGTATCCACATTATATGTTTATTCCAACTTCCATTCATTTTTGGGAGACCCTTTAAGAGACAAATAAATCTGCAGGGGAATATTTCCACACCTCCGAAGTTCAGTCTTAGAAGTTGGTTGCATTTTCTGCTTCTCACAGTCAAAGTAATTTCAAGCATTTGGGGGTGGCAGTTTTTATTTTACTTCGTTCATTTGACTTCCCCTTTAATTATATCAGCGGTTTATACTATGTCATATATTAGAAATGTATCCTAAAAAAGTAATCCTTTGGACTGTAAATTAAATAAATGAAGGGTGATATCTGGCTTTTGCACAGCACTGTTCTTGTGTGTATTTTGCCTCTGTCGATTATGAGCTGCAGCTCAAGAGGTAAAGGTAAAGACACAGTCATGCTGGAAAAGAAAAGGGCCTTCCCCAAACAGTTCCCACAAAACTGGAAGAATACAGTTGTCTAGAATGCCTTGGTATGCTAAAGCATTCAAATTTCCCCTCACTGGAACTTAGGGATCTAGACCAACCCCATAGCTTTATCTCTCCTCCAATAACCTTTACAGTCAGCACAATGCAATCACGCAGGTAGCTTTCTCCTGGCATTCGCCAAACCCAGACTCATCCCGCAGACTGCTAAAGATGTGTAATTTGCCACTCGACAGAATACGTTTTCACTGCTACAGAGTCAAGTCCCAGCTAGAAAAGATTTGTTCAATACACGTTCTGAGAATATGCAATGCAATGCTCCATTAATGTTTCCAGTGGGAATTTTTTTTTTGGTTCACAGACTGAACGTTCTAAAGGTAGGAGAACGTTCTCTAAAAACATTCTGTCATCTCAGCTCTCTTTTGTTATCATGTAATATAATCTGTGGCCCTGACAAGATCCTCAAAACATCCTCTGAGCTTTGCAGTTAGAATTTAACCTCATAGGAACGCTATTTGAAATCATAAACATCTTTAAAACGTTCTTTGAACATTAGATTAAAACAGTTTCTTTATTAACTTTATTAGAACAGGTGGGTAATGTTAGCCAAAGTTCTGGGAACGTTCTCTACTAGCTGGGGTGGCGGCGCTGTACACCACTCCATCTGACAATTGCCGCTGCACTTGGTGATGAAAGCTGCATGAAGCTGCTTGCCCATGGAAACCCATGCCATGAAGCTCCTAGCACACAGTTCTTGTGCTGATGTTAATGCTAGAGGAGATTTAGAACTCTGCAGTTATTCATTCAGCCGAGGGTTAGTGACTTTTTCACACAGTGGCGTAGCACTCATCAGCCTTGTTCTGTACCTTCACGTGGTCTGCTGCTTCGTTGCTGAGTCACTGTGGTTCCTAAACACTTCCAGTTTTCTGTAATACCACTGGCTGATCATGGAATATCTAGGAGGGAAGAAATTTCACAAGCTGACTTGTTGCTACAGTGGCATCCTATTACAGTACCACACTCAAATTCACTGAGCTCTTTAGAACGACCCATTGTTTCACACATGTTCAGATTTGCAAAAGGCAGGCTGCATGGCTAGGTTCTTCAATTTATACACCAGTGGCAATGGGAACTGAATGAAACGCCAGAATTCAATGATACTTTTGCCCATATAGTGTATTCTCTCCTTCTAAATATGGCTTCATTAAACCCGATGCTAACCTGGAGTCATCTGAACATCACTGGCACTTGTTCACATCAGAACAATGCATTGTTTTTGCTAAGGCTAAAGGTGGGCTGGCTTTAAAGAACAGCCTGAAAGGTGTGGCGATTGACATGTGATGTTGGAGAGCTGTTTTGCTTCCAAAGGCCTGGGGACATTGTTAGAATTGCATGGCACCTCCATTAAAATATTTTAGAGATGAAAGTGGTCACCTCTACAGGGAGGCTAAAACTGGGCCGTCGCTGAATCTTCCAGTAACGCAGAGAATTTCTCTCCGCTAAACCCCACTGGAGAGCTGTAGCGTGAGCTGGGAATACACACACAAACAAGTGAGGGATGTGAAGATATTCAGCATGCAGGAATGCTCTGAGATTCCTTGATATGCTAATGGGATGCTATTCTAATTAGATGCTATTCTGTTGTGATGCTATTTTAATGATGTTCCGAGCTATTCTAATGACTGTTACATGACATTATATGAAAAGACTGGACGTGTGCACTGTCAGAGTGTTGTTGATTCCGACAAATTATGGACTGAAAAAAAGGAAAATGTTGAAGATATTTTACTTAGAGGGGAATTTCACCAATTGTTATGAATTTCTACCTAAGTCAGTCACTGAGATGCAAACAGAGTTTACCAACTCGTGTGTCTTTAGGGAGATTGTGATAAGAACACAATGTCTACAACTCATATAGCCATTTATTTAGGTTTACCAGTAAACCCACATTTCTGAGCTTTATTATGTAATTCCAATAGTGGTTATAGTGGTTTAATGGTGGTGGTGATTATTAGGTCTTCAGGCCTTCAGTCCAAGCCATAAATGTGGGTCAAAACATGACTAACCAATAATGATCATTTCTGTTAGCAACCCTGTGGAATTCTAGTAGGTAGTTAGCACTGAGCCAATGATGATTTGCATTATTAGTTTTTGACCATTCTAGATTAAAAACAGACATTTGAAGCATTGAAAAGGCTTTCAGTATTTAGAACCATTTCACAGCTTTCAGAGGCATTAAACTCCTCAGACATTTGATTCCTGTCACCACAAATGTGAACAATTGTGACTTGGTATGTTTCTCCGGATATGGAATTTCCCATCAAACCACTCTGGAGGACTCTCTGAATGATCTCAATCATTATGTATATAATAATTTTGCAGAAATGTTAAAGAAATCGTGACATTCCTTTATAAGCAATCGTGTCAAAAAGGGATCATCACTCATGGAGATGGTGAAAGTACACCTTCGAAAAACAAGTTAGTTCATATGAACTGTTTAATTCTTGCAAGTCTTGCAACTTTGACCACATCACACCATCTACACGAACACTGTAATAGCAAGACACTTCAGTATTAGTAACGTCAGCCTGCTTGTGAAGGAGAGGTACTAAGGAAGCATGTGATATAAATAAACACCCTGTGTTGCAAACCTCTTAGAAATATGCCATAAAGGAAGACATTGGCTGTTCCAGAGTACAGGACAAAATCCAAGCATGAGCACGCTTTTGTGGTCACTGTGCCACATCTCAAGTAGTGTTTAAAACAAAGCTTTAAAATTGAGCTTGTTTGCTTTATTGCAATTGATTAATATTATTATTCACCTTGTTGTATTACTTTTTCAGTCGTCAAGAGCTTAAGGATGGTTTGAAAGTTACTTTTTTTTGCTTACCACGAGTGGCAACAATTCTGGAGTACACTGCATATGAGTCGGGATACTGTCCTTGTTTCAGAGTTACGGCTGGGTGATTTGGTGATATTTATTGTTACTGTGATAAATTGCATCACATTATATCACAGTATTCTTTTGAAATGTGAAATACCCCCCAGTATTCAGGGAGAGTCCCCTGTTGACTGGCTACTCCCAGGGTTGGCCTTACTATTAACCCACTCACCATAGTGTGACAGCTGTTAGCTTTAGTGGCAACAGCGTGTTGGGTTTCTTCTTTTCTAGTTTGATAATGCAGTCTTCTACACACCCGTTAAGACCTTACACATCTCCTCTTTTATATGTCATATGCAGCTTGGGAAATTGTCAGTGTAGCTAAACAGCGTTTTGTATTTGGGTATCTATTTTACTCTACCAGAGAGCATAACATCATATTCAGTTTGTTTTCAGGGACTCCTCAGAATTTTGATTTTGAGACATTTAGGGTGTCCAAGAGGTTTGTTTTTGCCTTTTAATGTTGATTATATATAAAATTGAAATTACGTAAAACAATGTGTCAGACATCATAACAGCATAATAACTTTCTGTGAGGTGGCTTCTTTCAGATATATCACAACCTCATATCACCACCTCTGTGAACAATCCAGTTTTGAAAAAATTTGAAATATATAAATGAATAACATAAGAGATTGTTGACTGGCAGTCTGGCACACTGCATTCAGCATTCTGAAAAATGGATATGCTGATGTTTTTGATGAAATAAAGCCCTTAATTGCAGATTACAGTCACTATTTTGGACAGAAATGTCAGAATTATATACTTTCCCCAAGTTGTTTCACTTGTTCCAATATATCAAACCTCTGAAATACTAAATATACTGGTATATATTGCGCATTGTAAAAATATCTTGCTATATTTTTGCCAAATCGCCCACATCCACTTAGAGTGACTCCAAATTGTCCTTCATGTCAAACACAATGCAAAATCAGAGCCCTAAAGGTGAGCTGGGGTAAAGTAATGACAGCTGAAAGGCACGATGGCCTTTCTAATACGAGTGGCCTTTAAACCTGTGCCGAGAACACCCACAGCTGATTTCTCACCAGCCACTCTTGAAAGCACTCAAGGAGAGCTGAACACTCGGAGAGACAGAATGACAGAGTGAGACAACGGAGGAGAGAGAGCGAGAGAGCAAGCGAGGCAGACAGCGAGTGAGAGAGAGAAAAAGATAAAAAGATATTTCGGGGCTCTTTCTTGCTGCCCCCGCAGGTTAGTGGGGGGGCAGAAACAGGCAGCTGCAATAGACCGGCAGCCTGCAGGAGTGAAGCTCCATCATCTCCAGCAGCCCAGCAGGGCCCGAAATCAGCCTTCAATCTTGTTAAATCCTTTTTTGGTAGCATTTGGTTCTTCTGACAAACCCTGCACTGAAAGACTTTCTATTTTAGGAGATAAAACACATACTGTGATTAACCCCTTAAACTCCAGCCTAGACTTTTGACTGGTACTGTACACACCTAAAAACCTAAAAGCTCCCCTGGAAGCACAGTTACATAACACAGTTAACACAGGCCAGACAACAGAGGAGCAGGAATAGCAACAAGAGTAGTCCAGTACTCAATACTACTAAGCAATAAAAAACAATAAACTATGCAATGCAGTATACAGTAAACCACACATCATTTAAAGGACAATAAATACAGCATTGTGACACAAGAACATCTAAATGATTTCTTTTTATTGGCCCAGATTCTCAGTAGTTATTAGAATATTTGGGGCTTTGTGCAGCACCTTAACCATGCAATGTTTGTGGACTTTCAGTAATGCTATTTTTAATGGAATCATATTTAAGCACTGTGATAGTTCTAATTATGTCTGTTGTCCTTTTGTACTTTATGTAAAAAAAAAGGAATCGGGATTTTCAGTTCCAGTTTGTCCATTTTATTTGGGTACAAGAATGAAAATACACTTAATAATCAAATGTGAAAGGAATATATATATAGCTGTATATGCTTAATGCAGAACATTCGGATCATTTGGATGCATCAGCTTTTACTGTGTGAAAACATTAACGATGAATGGACCAATAGAAATGCTCCAAATTTACTTGGATTAAAATGTCTTTACGATAACTTACAGAACATTTATGAAGTCAATAGACAGCCACTATATACACTTTTTTAAATGTAAGATTTCTGAGTAATGATGCGGTTGAATTGCTACTTTCAGAACAGATGCACAGAGTTGGGTATTAACAGATTACCTGTAACATTGTTGCTGCACAAGGTAGGACAGACTAACCTTTAGCTGCCATGATGTGCTGTCAGTTTGCACATTAGTTACAGTAAGTGCACTGATTGTGGAGACTAAACAAAGTAGGTTGATTGGCTGGTTAGTGGTTGTCAACCTCACTATATCAATGCCTCTGGGACCTTGTGCATCCTAGCTAGCACCTGAACCTCTGAACCTCCAATTCTGAAGTAATTTTAATAATTATACGTAATCTTTTTACCTATCCGTTTAGTTCAAAATATTCATCTTGTTAGCTTTAGACATCTATTAAATAAATCTTCTTCTGAAAATTTGTTTGATCCAAACGTAACAGACAGCACTCAGATTAAGTTACCTGAATATAGTAATTAGATTAGGTTACATAGAATATTTTAACAGGTAACCAACAGAGGTGGGGTAGCTTCATTCATTTTCAAACTAGCTAAAGAAAACTAAACACACCTCCTGAAACATCATTAAGATCCCCTCTTTTTACAACTCCACCCTGAAGGAGCAACTGATTGGCTGGCTAAACCGGTAGTGTGTTTTCTTCTTATTTTATGGTTTTAGAATACAGTGCTGGTTCTTTAATAAAGTTCAATTTTCTGCATATGTTTTATTGACAGTGCCTGTTAGCTAGCTGCTTTAGATAAGGTAGCCATCAACTTATAACGCTGCAGAATATGAGAAATCTAGTCCAATGCAGGTCCACCATAAGATCTAACCAATAACAGTTAGCTCAGTTTTATCAGACTACCTGGCTAATTAGCATTAATCTGATCAGGCTGTAGCCGGGGAGATTTGAGCAGATACTGATTTATGTGAAAATATTATGTGCAAAACAGAACAGCGATATATATAAAATAGCCACAACATCAGTAGTTAAAAATAGTTTAAAAATTACATTGAAGTTGCTGCATCTGGAGTGGGACTTACTTAATAATGAATTAATAAAAAAATAACCTACAGGTGATCCTACAGCATCCTACAGCATCCTACAGCACCCTACAACACTGTTTGTCAGTTCATCACAGTACATGGCCTCTTTTCTCTCTCTCTCTCTCTCAGTCTATCTCTCTCATGGGTGAATGATTAATGTGCATTAGCAGAGCTTACTGTGATCAGTATCAGGACTCAGAACATTTTTTCTCATGTAAAATGTTTTACTTTAAGTTTTTCTGTACAGATTATATCCAGTGATGTAGCCAAGCAAGTAACTTTCCAATAAGCAAGCTTATTTACTCTTACCCAGTTAATTACCATTATTAATACATTTAATACACAAGTAAACTATCCCTACAGTCAGTGGTGGACATAGTACGCAAGCCATGTACTTGAGTTAAAGTAGATAAACCCAGGGTAAAATATTCCTCCAGTAAAAGTAGAAGCCTCTCCCTTTAGACCTCCACTTAAGTAAAAGTACAAAAGTATTTCCTTTCAAATGTACTTAAGTATGTACAGTAAAAGTAGCATGACTTATTATGACTCTAATGTCCTATTATCGTTTCTGTAACGGGACTCTTAATCAACTCATGTAAGTGAGAAGACTCTAGTGTCACTCTCAGTCCACCAGTCTTTTAATAGAAGGTCATTAATTAGTCTGACACTGATGTCCATTAGAATTATCATCAGCGCAAAACACTGAAGGAGAACAGTGTCTATTAGGTAGAACCCAGCTCTGTCTAGCAGGTCAAAACAAGCTCAAAACACAGTGCGTGTTATACCCTGATTGGTGGGCTCACTTCACATTTCTTTCATTTTGCCATGTTATGTTTTTTATCCAAACATAAGCCAAAAGAAATGACAGATTTCATATAATGTAGAGGAGTAAAAAGTAAGATACACCAAAAACTACTACAGTACAGCACCAATTACATTTACTTTGTCAAACACTGCCTACAGTAACAGTAATCTTGCCTATATTGAAATTTCAGTATTCCAGGTAATCAGTAATCTGTATCAGAATACATTTCTAAACTACCCCTCCCAACACTGACCATGCATCAATGCATTTTTACAGGCATATACTGTACTCTTGTACACTGATCATTAACTGGGCTTAAATGATGCCATGAGAGAGTGTATGGAGAGTGAGGAAGAGTAAGCACCCGTAATCCAGCCTGTCCCTTTTCTCTCTGGCTCTGCCAGAAGAGTGCAGCCCCCTCCCTCACTGTCCGCCTCTCTGTCATGATGTGACTAACAGTGAACAGCAAGCAACCTACAGCCGCATCAAAGGAAGCGAAACCCACAAATTAATCCAAACAAACCGGCCTCCGCCAGGCTTCTCCAGCTTTTTACACCAGCGCTCTGAAATCACCAGGAAAGCGGAGAGCGGCTTTTGTTCTCAAAATGCCAAACGCCATAATTAGAAACAAAGAAAGGCATATTTACTTTTGCAGCCTTTGCAAAGGCACATTTTATTTCTGTACTTGTAGGACACAGTTTAAACAGCGGCTGCTGAACCGTCTGCCGGGTCGGTTGGAATGTAATGCAGCGGCTGATAGAGAGAGCAAATAAAGTTAGCAGCATTAGGCAGTTATGGGAAGTCGTATCTGCAAAGGCCTGCTGCAGGACACTATAAATGTTTAATAGGCTCTCTCAAGGTCACGGCTTAAAGAAAATCATTTCGTATCAAAAATGCCTAATAGCTGGAACTGCAGCAGAGGATATTCAGTGCAGGGTGGCCTATGATCCTGATCTGTGGAATCATGTTTTTCCATGATGGTTATTAGTGCTAACTAGATATAGATACAGGCAAATGTTAATATTTTATAACAAGGGAAGACATACAGTAAACAGCATTATCACAAACTTAAATGTGGCATTTCCTGTTTCATTTCTATTTGTTTGCTGGAATGAATATATTGCAGAACATAAAGCATAAAGTATAAAACAGCTTGTGCAAAGGCTCCATAGTATTCCCCAATATGTTAAAAATAAGCAAATATCTTCTATAGTGGACCTCTGGTGCTCATCTGGTGCTTTTTTCCTGATACACAGAATGAATGCGGTGCTCACCTGACTGTACCTATAAAGTGTTTTGCGGTTTGATGTAAAATATTGATTGTGTTGCTTCAACCAATCCATTTTGCTTTGCATTATTACGTTCAAAGTATTTAAAGCTGAATAAAGTAGTTAAACTGTTATATGTTTTTGGGTTGAACTTAATAGCTTCTTTTATTCTTGACAGTGCATGATAGTTCAGTCAGGTACACTCAAACTTTTGACAGGCAGTATATGATTCTGTCATTACAGTCCCATTATGTCCTAATTACAAACAGCCTCCAAAACAAACCAACAGACCAACCAACAAATGAAGGAATGCTCAGATAACATGTTGACAGGTGCCATGGATGACAGTCTTTCGAAAGCACTTGTTCGCCCCCGTGTGGGTGCTTGTGGAAGTTCAGCATCCAGCTGCAACACAGAGTAAAGCCACAGAGCACCCTGTTCTACACCCTCCGCTATAGTGCTCACTTCAGGCCTGAATATGAAACTGAAAATAAGCTTTTCTTCTATGCAGCTATGTATAGGTTAGTATAATACATAAGAGAGTGTTACTGGCAGAATAGTGTGCAGCCTATGAGGAGGCATATTAGCCCCTAAATGGGAAGGTGGCATCTAAAGAAAATGAGAAATGTTAACCAGACAGTGTGTGTTTAGAGCAGACTGATAAGGCGAGGGTGTTTCTGGGTTGTTGGTTTAAAAGGTTAGTAGTCAGGAAGTGGTTTGAAACTGTCAAGTTTGCAGAAGCGGCGCACAGATAAAACACAATACTCTTCTACAAAAGGTTCACCAAGCTTTTTAATCATTCCTCCACTGCAGCGTGGTCTAAAGCACAGCTGGTCAGACTTTTTTCTCTGTGGCATCCAACGTGTAATGTTTGTGCTGGACTAAGAGCTTTAATACATTTAAAGAAGGCAGTTATTTTATATATATATTTAAACTGTGCTTATTAGATTTTTGGTAAGCCAGTCTTTCAAAGTGAAGTTCAGTTCAGGAACGGCATTAATCAAATATAACAACAGGCAACTGTTCTGAATTGTGCTGGCATCAGTACACTGACTGCAAGTACGTCTGTGCAGCCTGTCTCCAAATGCTGTTTATTTGTTTCCAAAACAAACAAACAAACAAACAAACAAACAAACAAACAAACAAATAAATAAATAAAGAAATAAAGAAATAAAGAAATAAATAAAAACTTCAGTCGGCCAGTCCTGTTGAAACTTGGCCAGACATTGTCATTGTGGGTCTGTTGTTGTGTACTGGCAACAACAACATTTGGGCACAGCACTTGCTGTGTGAATAGCCTCATTTCTAGTGGTTTCAGACTGCGGCTTGAGGAAGATGCGTCATGCAGCTACGCTATATTTAACGGCACAGCTTTCACAGCCCTGCCTTTCCCGTAAAGCTCAAACGTATATCGGGAATCTATGCTGTGCAAACACAACAAGGTCTGTAACAGAACTGGTATGCAGTGTTGTCAAGGAAGGTCTGCAGTTAAGGAAGATATGATCTACATAAAAAAATGTACAGCTCATATCAGATATAAACTTGTACCTGTTACTGCATGAGCAAAATGATTGAACATATTAATAAATTCACATGAATAAGGTGTATATGGACTAATGGCTATGTTATGACAATCAGTAAGCCTCAGTTTTTCTTTACTAAACAAACGAGATATTTAGAGCTGATAATCACTAGTGATGTGTACTTTTCTCAAGTGCACTGTATATTCAGGGATATCAAGAATTTTGAATTCTTCAGTGTTCATATTCAGTAGCTATTTTTAGCTTAATTGCATTGTTTTAATGGTGACACTATCTGGACTACTTTGGTGTTGCTGACACCTTTGACTTTAAAGGGTTTTATTTTCGACCAGAAAGATTTATAATGCCAGAAAACAGCACTGGCCGATATGGCGATATGGCAATGTGGGAAAAAATAGCATCGCTGTACCACAAGACATTTTCATAATGTGCAGTTTGCATCACAATATTTAGTTCAGTAATGCCACATCTAAAAATACTATCAATGACGTTTATTCAACGTTTTACATGCTACAATGTAGTTGTTCAGTGTTGAACATCTTATCTTCACAAAATCTACAGTATAATCAGGCAAGCAAGTTGTGGCAGAATATGGTGTAATTTATCACCATTATGATCAGTATTGTCAAGTTGCACAACCATTATCTTTTTTTTTCCTTCCAACATATTCTTTTTTCTTTGGTAGCTGCTTAAACTTTCACTTAGCTCATTATTTTACTTGGAACAGCCACCTGTTTACTTCAGTACTTCAGCTAATCTATCCACACTTAGTTGTGTGATGTAAAATGGTCAGAAAAAAAAAACCTCCCAACAGCTTGAGCGAACGAGTAGCAGAGTACCCAGCAGCCCTAAAACCACAAAGGCTGAATATCTTGTTATTGTAAGGTGGCCTTGGCATAGTCAGGAAACAAGCATGTTGTTTTGCATCAACACTAGACTAACACTAGACTTAACAGTCACATTGTTCTTACTGCAGGGTCCCCTTGTTTAGATGAAAGGCGAGGGACATAATACTTCCTAAAGATGACCTGACCACCTGGCAGTTAACCACTCACACTTTGGATCACACATGAACACTTTTGGGTAGGGGAATGAAGTGGCAGACTGGAGGTGTAGTGTATTTACTTTACAGTCATATTTCACCTTACTGTATATTCAGCATGCTGCATACTGAGCTGGCAGTTTTTAGGTGCATTTTAGGTACAAACAGCAGTAACTTCTAAGCTGCCAACTATATACGTAGGTTAATATGTACTTAATAAACAGGTCATTTGACCATTTTCACATTGTATGTAGAAAATGACAGGTATTATTTAGGGATGACGCCATTGAGTCTTTTTGTGACACATCAAATCAAATTTCACTCATACATTTAAAATTATTTGACCATAGACCGGCATTTTGATACATTTTAACAATTTGAAATTAAAACCAAGCATCAAACTTCTTGTTTCATGTAAACATGATACAAGAAAATGAAATGATACAACCTCAAATTCACCACAACAGAATACCAAAATGAAAATCACAACAGACATTTCTGTGGTTTGTTCTTATTTTGAGGTTCAAATGGCTGCAAATTTGTGGGATGCCATTCACCTCCACAATTGGTGGCTCCAAAAAAAAAACAATTTCACCATCTGCAAGGTTTTAATTTTGGATACCTCATAAATGACATTCGCTTCAGAGGAAAAACATCTTGGTGGGCCCTTTTGTGTGGATTCCAAGCAGACTTGATTCTGTAAACACTGTTTGTCTTACAGTGGTGTCTGTGAGTTCGTGTTCATTAATGGGATCATTAACTCAGAAGTCTACAAAGGCGCTTAAGATGCAGTCCTGCAGAATATGCTAGTTTGAGATTTTGCTTCCTAACAAAATGAATAAAATCCTAAGGATGTCACAAATCTCCACTTTTCAAGGCCACTATATGTGGACCACGGCCAGTTTATTAGATACAACTATATATCTCAACAGCGCACCAACTCGCAACTCAACGAATACCACAATACAATATCAGTCCGCATGGATGAAAGGCACCCTACCTGAGCACGCTGCCCGTAATCTGTTGAAGATCCTGGATGTGAAGCCAGAGGCATCGCTTTGAGAGCGCCATCTGTACGTGGGACATCCTGCAGAGAATGGCTGCACATCAGGAAAACTGTCTTCATTGCTCATAGTGCAGGAGCTGAGTGAGCACTACCCCACACAACAGGTGAGAGACACACAGAAAATGTGTATGTGTGTGTGTGTGTGTGAGAGAGAGAGAGAGAGAGAGAGAGAGAGAGAGAGCTGTCTTGCACATTGCGGCTCATCTGAGGGTTAAGCAGCCACCCACAAGGAACTCAGGGAAGTCCAGCTTTGTATGAGGGGGTTGGGCTTGAAGAAAACCTTCATTAAGCAACCTACACTGCGTCCACCATCTCACAAGACCAGACAGCAACAGCAAGACCTGGCTGAATCTGCCAGGACAAACTTTATTTAATGAATGTCTGATTCATTGAGAAATATGTGGTCCTGATGAAGCAGTCTGTTGGGTATAGTGGTGGTTGTTTTTCCTTCCTGTATTCAGTCAAGCCTCAACTCCTGCTTGCCAAAAGCTGTCAGATTGGCCAATCCAAACGCAGCATACGAGATATTACTAGCCAATCCTCATGCATGTAGCTAAAGTCTGTATGAATACAAGTGGGGTAAGAAGACTAGCTAGCAGCACTTGGCCTTGTTAACCCTCATAGCAGCAGTAATACTTCAGCCCGTCATTCACTTTTCAGTTAAGTTAGGTTTGAATGTGAGATCAAACTCAGGATATCAGTCAGCTGACATTTTTATGACATTTGACATAACGTATTCCTCACTACTGCAAGTCCTCCTTCCTCAGTTTCACAAGTGCCAAAGCTGAAGGGGGGAGGAGTCAGCCTTATTTTTTGCACTGCATCCATTTTCATGACACCTTTTAACGGCACTTTCTACTCCAGACCTTCTGTTTAATTTCTGACTTTGACCTTACAAAGTGTAAGTGCCTGTATGGCACACAAAAACATCCTTCAGCACGTACAGCAGTGGCTGCAGGCACCTCCACCAAGCTTGGAAAAGGAACAAACTGTTAAACCAGAACATGATTCATTTCCCCTGCGCTTTCCTGTCAGCCACCTATGAAATCACTACGTTCTCCCTCCATCCACCGACGTCACATTTTGGGTAAATAAACTGCTTTGATGCAAAAGTGGTTCCCCTGTTTGTTTTTCAGCACAAAGGTACAAAAGCCATTTTGGAGCATAGCATGAAGATGATCTGTGTCTCAATAGTGAGGTTAATGTGTAACTCAGGGCATTAGTCATGATTCCACCTAGTTTTTAAAACTGAAGCAGGTCTCAGTGCACTGCATTTCAGCTGCAGGATCTGCGGCACATCACTAGGTAAGCAGACCCTGCTGGAACATCTTGCTGAGACCCCTCGCTTGTTTTTGTAGCTGATGTTTGATGGTTTCAAATGGTGATTTGGTGGTCATTACTTGCCTTTGGAGCAGTCAAGGAAGAACAGCTGAACAGTCAAGCTGGTCGTGTTGGTAGACCAGCTAAAGCAGGAGTGTCCAGTCTTATCCACAACAGGGCCAGTGTGGCTGGAGGTTTTTATCCCAACAGAGCAGGAAAACACTTGATTCTGCTTGTTGGACCAGTTGGTATCTGTCTTTAAACAGCTGATCAGGCCTTTGGGTATAAGACTGGACTTAAACCATTAAACTCCAGCAAAAACCTGCCACTTGACTTTCATTATGTGTTATGATAGTACAAGAAATTAATAATGATATGATTCTGAAAAACTGTCTTCGTAGATGTACAGTATGTAACATTTTATTACGTTGTTAGATAAACTGCATGTCATGTGGTCACATGAAAAAAGTGTGATCACACTTGGAAACCTGATCAAGTGATAGAAGAGTAACCCAACCCTCTTGCACTGTATTCACTGTAATTAGTTAATAATAAATCTTATTATGTAATAGGTCTGGGATTCTGGGGGTTAAATCAATGAAGAGAATCAGTTTTAAAATGTCTTCATTTCTCTCTTTTTCCCCCAAATCCACAAATTCAGATGAAAACGAAAGAACTGAAAATCGAAATCCACTTTGCACACTGTAGCCATCGTGCTCTTCACAGTTCAGTGTTTCTGCAAATCGCTTAAGAATCCACCTCAACCAACATAGTGTTTAAACTAACAGCGTAGGAGTCATATTTGCCCTTTTGATTGTTTACTCTTGCATCTGAGCGAGCAAGAGCGAGCAAGTGTGAGATGTGTTGCGAGGCTCTCCTCCCACTCAGATGGGTCACTGCCCTCCAACACAGTTCACTAGCACACAGATCCCTGACTGAACTGGTCTGTTTAGTGTGTTTGAATGGGAATGACATATGCAAAAGACCCACTTAGAGGTCTTAATGTCAGCTCATGTTCCACACACAGTCCACATGCAGTGTAATCTCATGATAGATTTGGCTCCACCACAGGCTGAATATGTCAACGATGCTGTCTTAACCTTTAGGTATACAGTGAGGGCTGTTTCAGACCAACGGTTGAAGATGAACGCAGCGTCCCTGTGTCTTTTGGTGATCTCCTGCCTTGCCAATGGAATGGCCAACCGGGTCTACGTCCATCCCTTCAACCTCTTTAGCCATGGCAATATTAGCTGTGAGGTCATCCAAACTAAGGACCCTAAACCTCTGGAGACTATCCACACTCTGACGCCCCTCCAAGACAGCATCCAGCCGGACTCCCGGCCCAGCACTGACCCTGAGGTCTTGATGAACCTCACCCAACGGACTGCTGTGCTGGCAGAACTGCAGAACTCTTTGGGCCTGCGGATGTATAAGACCCTCAGCCTCAAGCATGAGAACGCCAATGCCCTGCTGTCTCCTTACAATGCCTTTGGGGCCCTTGTGACTTTGTACCTTGGAGCGTCAAAGAAAACAGCCATTCCCTACCAGGAGTTGCTGGGACTGAACTGGGACTCGGGGCGAAAAGACTGCGTTTACCTCATAGACGGCCACACAGTGCTGCGCACACTTCAGGCCATCAACTCGCTAATAGATGGCCCTCAGGATGAGCTCAGGACCCTGGTTTGGACCTTTGTGAGAAGCGATGCGGACCTCTCCAAAGACTTTGTGCGTGGAATGCAAGACTTCTCGGATGCTTCTTTCGTTCGAGCGGTGGACTTCTCCCAGCCCAAAGAAGCCGAGGCTCAGGTAAACTCCTTCATCCAGAAAACTTCAGACAGCAAGGCCGAGAACCTCTTTACAGATATCAACCAGACAACCAACCTACTGTTTGCAAGCTCTGTACATTTCAAAGGTCTGTGGTTAATGTCACCTATCAGCTCTTTACAAGGTTCTGCTCTATTTTGATGATTAAAAGTTAACCATTTTATACGTCACCACTTTTAGGCAACTGGGGAACAGCTTTCCAGCCACAGGTGACTACCATGCAAGACTTCAAGGTTGATGAGACGTCCACTGTGAAAGTACCTCTAATGACACACACTGGAGACTATATGCACCTCAATGACCCTGGCAGGAAGTGCTCTGTAGTCAAACTTAGCCTTAGCAAGCGGACTTACATGCTTCTCGTGCTCCCACATGAGGGAGCCAGACTGCAAGACATTGAAAATCAACTACTGACAGAAGTCATATCTACATGGAATATACATCTAAAGGAGCGGTGAGTAGCTTATGACACTTGGCTCTCCCTTACTCTCAAAAGATTGGTGTGTTTTGAAAAACTTCTGAGAAAATCTGTCAGCCTGGAATCGACTGAATATCAGTTCAAAGGTCATGCTTACGCCAGAGAACATGCCCTTCAAACATATATGGCAGCAGCCACAGATCAATAATTCCATAGACAGTCTGTGGGTGCTACAGAAACAGCAGGACCATGTGACCAGCACTGAAAGATCATCACATTTGTATCTCAATCATAAATCAAAAGAGCAGCAATTTTATTTATAGCCTCATTTATCAATAACATTGTCTAATCAGGTGGGAAAGTGGGAAATTAAACCAAGAAAGTCCAAGAGGTTTGATGTGAATTGTAGAGAAACTTACTGATTTCTTTACAGTGGTGGTGAAATGATCCAGCGTTCACAATATCGACAAAACAAATATACCCTTTTTTATTTTCCATCAAATAGACTAGCGATAGTAGACACTTCCAGTTTATAATATTAGGTTTATAATATAAATGTTAATAATGTTAATAATGGCAAAACCACTAAGTTTTCTTTGGGTATTATTTCGCCTTATGATGGCCTCTGTGTACCTTGAAGCCATTCAAAAAAGGTTTTAGGCCAAAACCCCCATCTCAAAACTATCATAAACCAATATCTCAGGTATCAGGCAGTGTATTCTTAACCCTTGTAATAGCTTTCTGTGATTGAGCTTTTAGAGGCATCAGACATTTCAGATATCCAGTTCCTATCACTGCCACTATGAACAGACTCCCTAGAACGGAGCATTTAACACCAATATACTCCGGATGTTTATGATTTAATTATAAGGAAATATCGGTAGAATTCCCATTAAATGTACAGAAATGAATCACAATTCATATCAGAATCACTAGTCACAAAAATCGCAACCAGATAATCAGACTCCTCAGATTTTAATTTTAGATATTACTTCCACTTGTGACCCATACATATAAAACATATACATCGAAATGTAAACATCTGTGGGGTTTTTCCAGATACCTGGAGCTGTCACTGCCAAAATTCTCAATGACAGCTGTGACTGACCTGAGATCACTGCTGTCTGACATGAAACTTGAAAATTGTCTGCTTGGCTCTGAAGCCAGCTTTGAGAGACTCAGCACCAAGGAGAATTTCACAGTAGACAAGGTAAAGCTCCACCTTTAGTGGGACATAATACCAACAGACAGTAATCAGAGCTAATATTAATTCCAATCTGATATGCTAACATCAGTTCAGCAAGAAATTTCAAACAGAAATAGTACTGTTTTTAAAGCTTCTTTACCTTTGTGTGTGTGACAGGTGTTCAACAAGGTGCTTTTCGAGATGTCAGAAGAAGTCTCAGAGGTTCAGAACAAGTCTCCGGATGAGAGAGTTCCCCTCAAAGTCACTGTCAACAGACCCTTCTTTTTTGCCATTGTAGAGGGCAACTCTAACGCCATACTTATGCTCGGAAAGATAAGGAACCCAACTGTGTAGAGCGCTTCCACAGCTGCAATGTATTTATAAAAAGTATAGCACGTCTTTCTTCTGCTTTAAACTCACTATGGCCTGTTACAGCATACGCAAAGGAAGTCGGGGTGGGCAATATAGCAGAAATATAACAGTAGGATTACTTGTGGACACTTTCAAGATAGTTTCACGTTACAGCTTCTCTTTTTTTGATGTTTGTTAAGCTGGAACAGACAATAAAGCAAACGTAGTGGCACATTTTATAAAGCACTATTAAGAACTGTTTACTGTAGGGCTACTGCTATTGATTACACTAGCAATCAAGTAATACATGATTACATAACAGGTTAATCCAGTAATCATATACAGGCAGTGTATAAAAGCAAAAGAAATCTGATACTACAAACCTGCTTGCATTTACGAGATCCTGCTGGTGTGGGTTTCCTCTCTTTCACTGGTGCACAGAAAAGCGAGCTCTGATAGCTCCATCCTGTGGAGTATGTTCAGAATGCTGAACTATTCTCTTTTCAAGACCTGCTTCCTGTTGAACATTCAAATTAGAAGTCCCTGCTAAGCGCAAGTACGTTAAGGGCATAATCCTTGTTAATGGAAAACTCTGTAATCTTTACTTAAAATTTCACAAACTGCCCTGCACCAAATCCTATTAAACAGCTTGTTATGCCCTCTTAATGTAATGAAATGTAGTTGTTTTTGAAGTACTGTCGATATGTGCTTGGCATACTGTGATTTATTTGTAATTTATTTTGTAATTTACCACACTATGGATAAATACGGCCATATTGTCCACCTCTAGTAGCAAACATTTTCCATTTTAATAACATATTTAAGTGTTCAGTGTTAACAAATGTATAGTAAATATGTAGTCTCACAATTGAGCAATAAGCCTAGTTTCTGATATACAAATAAAAATGCCCTGTGTAAAATGAGTGCCATTAAACCAGAATTTTGAAGTGCACCTGAAACAGTTAAAGGCACAGAATATGCCTTTTGTCAGATTCACTGGATATCTCCTCACGGTCCACTACGCGTCCATGCTGTATGTGTGCTGGCAAATAAATCCGTTGTTGGTGCTCAGCCCTGGCTCTGGCTACATTACTTACGTACAAGAAAATCTGATCAAGAAGCTGACAAAAAAGAAGTCTGCTTCAGCTTAACGGAGAGTTGTAAAGCATTAAAAGAGGTTAGGAAGTTGCTCTGTTTCTGCATTTGTTTCACAGAACCAATAAGCCAGTACTATGGCTTGTACATTTTGCTGTACTGATGGGCTTTATAGGATGTTTTATTTCCTGCATATCAAAATTATTCAATTAAAACTGGGAACCTCTTTTCAAAGTGATCTTCCTAAATGACCCACATACAACACAACTTTATACAATGAACATTCAATTCAGCAGAGGAGACAGAAACTGACATAAAAATGCATATCTTTAAAGTGTAATTACAGATACAGGCACAGAGTTTTTAATTACTCCACAAGGCTAGTGTGGCAATATAGTAACTACAAGGAGCAAAGTGAGCCATATTATCCAAACATTTTATTGTCAAAGCTACTGTTAAAAGTTACAGAAATCCCATCCTCATTCAGTAAAACAACATGTAAATGCTAACAGCCATGTTAACATGGTGTTTAAAATGCCAGAAGGTTTCAGTGAGGCTCTGTGGGGCACTGAGCTTCATGTTGACTGGCAGGCCTCAAAGGTGGCACTGTGGCTGAAGTGTTATTGATTCTGACAGACAATGCTTAGGTCATGACACCAGTTTCATAAGACCAGGTTCTGTGTCATAGGTTGTCACATTGACTTGATGTGATTGTAAATGACAGGCCATTACAGCATCATGTCTCACCCCACTGCTAGTTTTCTTCATGTGAAGTGCATGTCTTGAATCCTAAAATACTTAGAATTCATGTTGCATAATATATAATCTAACCACTAGATCTTTGATATTAAGCCTATTTCGTCACATATGATCAGATATTTAACAATAAATAACATGTAGACACATTCTTGTAGTGTGCTTCTTCACCGCACAGGTCGAGGTTACAGCCCCGAGATCAGCTGTAACTGTAATATGACCAACTTAGAAACCTCAGGGCATCCCCTTTCTTTTACTCCCTTCACCATTTTGGGCATGTGCCTTTTGAAGCCATTCAGTTTAGGCACCTTCTGTCTGCACAGGACAGAGGCACCCTGTGGGTGACCCCTAGGAGCCGGCCTGCTCAGCTATGGCCAGATCCCGCGCTTCCTGCACCAGGTCCAACAGAGTGGAGAACATGGTGATGTCACTCGGCTGGAGACCCATCTTCTGAATCTGTTTAATGTAACAAAGGCAATGTGAACACCTACTTTAACTCCTGTGAGATACTTAATCTACTTAAAATATACAAATCTAAAATATACACACATAACAAAACCAAGAATTTTTACTTCACTGATGAAGTGAAATTATTTTTAATTCAACTGTAAATGCAAAAACATTTTATTCAATTTATAATAGTTTATTCATACAACGTGTAAAAGATTGGTATTTCAAAATTTGCAAAGACAGCTTTGGTATGACAATAAATTACAACCTCAACCATTCGGCTCAAGATGCATTATTAACATATTATGTTGTCTTGACTAAATCAACTCCAGTTGTATGAGTCAACACAGCGGTGTTTCTGAGTCAGGAGCTTAAAACAAGCCTGACTTTTTGATCCAAACACAGACAGAGAACTTTCTGTTCAAGCCCGATCCATAGCTCCGGGTTCAGAATCAAACCCTCATACGAGCCTGTCTAGGTGTGACCTGAACCACACCATCAAGTTTTGAGTCTGAAACTCGCCTGAGCGAGGAGAACATCATTCCAACACTCACTGACCAGAACTGACCAGAACAGCCTCACCGATATCCAAAGTGCTCATCTCAAAAGCTTTATATTCCTAATGATTCCAGCAGTTAAAAGAACATGTTGCAACAATAACAGCCATCATTAGATCATCAGGAACAAATGAATATGACTGAGGTAGAAAGCTGAAAATTCAACAAAAAATTGACGTGAAATTTGTACCTGCTCTCCGAGATATTCCACATCCAGGGCCAACTGCAGACGGATCTTGGTGTCATCAGAGGGCCCAGTGTTGGCTCCTGCTGTACTGGTCGTGGCTGTTTTCCTCGCCTGTTTCAACCTCTTCAGACTCTCCTCCATCTTCTTCACTGAGCTCAGCACATCGGATATGGTCTCAAAATATCTTAGAAGGAGAGAAGAAACAAACATGACAGTAGAATTTAGAGCTTAACTGAGCTTAACATTCCGAAACATGGATTTTCTGATCACTGCTGGTGATGAAATATAACAAATCTATGTGGTGGCTTTTGGCGTTAAAAGAGAAATCTGCTATTTACTTACTAGAATTCTCGTTGTATTTTACTGCATCTATTGATGTGTGATATGATTTTTTTACAAGGACAAACACTTATTACAAAGTAATAAGGTGCTTAGGTGCTTTTTGTTCAGTATCGTGTATATGCACACTACCTATGGGTGCAGTCTGAAAGAGTAACACGAAGCCAATCATGGATGATGGAGACCTTCACCACCCCTGTAGAGTCACTGACCAGCTGATGGAGCGGCTGCAACGCATTATCCATGTAGGCCGAGGCTCTGGTGGGCACCTCCTATCAAAGACCAGTAATTAACTGTATTACTTGATAGCACTTCACAAATATAACTTGCTGAGTAGGATTCATATTTCTGCATAGCGGTTGTATTTCACAATGCAAATACATACAGTACAGTGGGTGCTCTGAATTCAAAACTAATAGTGGTAGTGGCACAATAGAATTTGGCGTCCGACACGCCGAGCAAAGACAGGAAGGGCTCCGAATGGCATTCAGCAGTGAGGTTTTGTTTAAAACACCATTTTGTTGAGTTTATAAGAGTTACAAACTGTTGAGCTGTTAACTCTCTTGTATAGTTTGTCTTGTGGGTGATGCTGTTTGTGATTCAGTGTTCGGGTATAGTAAGGCTAAATCCAGAACATCACACTGGAATTCACTTTAATACCGGAATACCGTCTATCCCCTAATTACTTCACTAACTCTCTGTATGGAATCAGCTAAGATCAGAACTGGATGCTTTTCTCTAAAACACCTGAGGTTCATTAGGTAAGTAATGTGAGGCAGGTAAGTGCACTAATGCTGTATTTAAAGGCTACAACTGAACCAAAATGTCACAGCATAATAATGTAAAACTTATTGTGCATAGCCAGTTGCCTCTTACTTTCATTGTAGAACTTTAGTTGATTAATATTATTTAAATAGGTAAGTGGTTTAAAAGAAAACACTGTCATTTATATTGTAACTTTGGCTAACAGACAGTATTGGAAATAAGCTAGTGGGAGATGGATTACAAAAGGTTAATAAAAATAGAGACTGCATGACCAGTGGTCCAGCTGACCTTGTTGGTCCTTCTGTAAAGTCGTGGGACTTCCGAAGCATTTTTCAAGAAGCGGATACTCCTCTCCGTCAGATGTTGAGTCATTCTATTGTTCAGCTTTGGGATGCAACCAGACAAGGCAGTTTTGGAGTCATCCAAGGCATCTGCAAATGAAGAAGGAAGAGGGTAGAAGGAATAGCTCCAGAGCTCCGCTTTTTAAATTTATCCATAAGTCCTGATCCATACCTGAAACAAGGGCAAAGTTTTTGAATCCAATTCCTTCCAATTTGTCTTTGATCATTACAGAGATTTCTGGAATCTGAAACCATCAGAAGCACAATAATACAATCAACACGATGACCCACAGAACATCAAACAAATCATCAGTTTACATGACTGAGAACCTCTTAGCTTCTTCATCCCTCATCCCCCACTGGTTGCTTCACTGCACAGCACGCCACAGTACCTGTTCCTGTAACAGGTCCACATCAGCAGCAATGAAGACGAGTTGCTTGGTGGACAGGGCCGTGGGACCTCCACTCTCGCTATCTGCATCTTGAGAGGTACGGCTCGATGTGGAGGAGGCAGAGCTAGGTAGCGGTCTCACTGGGTCTTTGGTAGCTTCTGGAGGTGGGGTTTTCGTTAGGACCTAGAGAAAAGAAAGAGGCTCTATTACATATCACCAGAAAATGGAGTTTCCACCTCACCCCAAACATACCCACAAAGCCGAGTCTGTTAGAACGGTTTATCAGTGACAATAAGCTTCTGTTAATTGTTTGTCACATTAACCATGTTAGCTAGAAAACTAAATAACAAACTTGATACACCAAACATGTTTTGGCTGATTTACAATTGAGGAATTAAACTGGAGTATCATAATGCTCTTGTGATTATTTGGTGTTCGTTTCCATACCTTCTACTCTGTATCAGACAATGGCTGGCAGCTAAAACGATTACTTCTAATTAATTGTTTGACCTTTACTACAATATTAAGCAGTAATTAGGGGGAAATAAAAGTTTTCCAGAGCACCTATAGGGGAGTTATTAAGCATTACTAGTAGTTGGTCAACTGGTTGCTAATTACTATATTATTAAGAGAGTAACTGAAGTGAAGTAAGCTTTTTCCAGTGAACTGTAATAGGTGAATTATATTATGTTGTAGTATTGTAGTTTGGTCCCTGTTTCGACACTGGTTTCAACACCACAAACTACTGGTCTCTGTGAAACTCAAGACCAACTGAGTGCAATCCTCCTCTATTTAATTCGTTTTTTGCTTTTTCTTGTTTTTCCATGAGAATAGGACAATGTAGAGAGAAGCACATTTTAAACCAGAAGCAATAATACACAAGGCAAAACGCACTCATGTGTTCATCAGTGTGGCCCTTTGTACTGCAAATTTCAGGGTTACATTGACTTGTTTCAAATACATTAATTTATTGTCTTGTGTCAAATAAACTTAATAGTGTGTATAAAACTACATCTCTTTTGCAAAGTCTGTTTGGGTATAAAACAAGCTAGTGTTAACCTAATTTGTGTTGCTTGATACACATTGCCAGATTTTAACCAACCAAATTTACAATAGCATTCAGCAAAGTTAAAGAATTACTTTATTTTCTTTTACGTCAGGTCAAAACAATTTTGGGAAAATATCCAATTGTGTTTTTCTTATCAATATTATGAGTGCAATTTAAATTGCAATTATTTTCTAGAAATGAAGGTCCAGGCCTTTTTTGGCCTAGAAGACCAGAATATGGTTTGAATGCTGAAGACAGGGTGCCATGCCATTAGTTTGTTCTCCACATGGCGCACAGGAGTTTGGTTACTTCTTATGGGTCTAACTCATCTACAGGCAGTTCTGTGATATTAGGCTAACTGCCCTGTTTTTAACTTTTAGCCCACCTAAAAGCCAAAAAAAATGCTGTTATGAATAAAAACAGTCATCTTAACAGGCTTAATAAGAGCATTAGAAGGGGTCAGGAAAATGCCAGCAGCTAATAACTGTGCTGATAAACTCTGAATTATAATTATAATCAATCATAATCAACACCAGAAATGCTGCGGAAAAGATTAGGATGTATAATCCGCAAATAAAAGTTTGTTTGCTGCCAGTAAATGTAATAATAAGCAACAGGTTAATTACTACTTTGTTAAACCTTAATAAGTGCAATATGAGGGTATTATAATGTCTATCTGTGCCAAAGTATAAAGGAAAATCACATTTGGCTGATGTGTTTCTTTAACGACAGATGTTTCAGAATAATTCCATCTTTAATACAGATACTTGTATATAATAAAGACAAAGAAGGTTAAAAATAACCGTGCTGCATTAGCTAGTTTATAGTCTGTAGCTCCATTAAGCTACTCAGCTGTAAAGCCAGGATATCATGATAAGGCTGTTTTAGCTTTTTGTGCTGCACTGCTATACCTCAGTGAGGAAGGCAGCGTATCTGGACAGCAGCTGCAGCGTTAGCTTCCAGAAACGATGAGCAAGCGGGGGCAAGTAGATGTGCTCTGTCCAACACCTGCACACACAGCTCCATAACACCTCTGTCACCTGCAGCCGGTAACGGCTGCCCACTGCGTACACACACAAACACACACACACACACACACACACACACACACACACACACACACACAGAAGCAGGAAGGAAAAACATGTGGGTTAATTTTGCACAACTTGATAAATAGAGCCAAATATTTGCCATCAGTCTTTTTTCAGTTTTTTTCTATATGCATGGAGAATTTGATTCAGCTCACCTGGAGCTGCTTCTAATCCATCCGTAACAGCACTGTCTAAACATCCAGCAATCTCCTTGTACCTAAAAAACAGATTCAGTCAAAGGGGTCAGGAGAAACACTGGCTGTGTACATTTGATAAATGAATTAGGTTCACTCAATAATGACCTTTATCTATTAATGGCTTGGGCATTTTCAGTAACGTGACTATGTATTTATGCTATCCCTTTTTTTAAGCAATAACAAGGAATTTTGTTTAGTTTTTATTCAATTCAATTCAACTTTGTCATTATACCAGTACAGGGTTGCACAGTATAACGAAACACAGTCAGGCTCCTTCTCCAGTGCAGTTACAAGAATATGTGTGTATATATATATAGTGTAGTGCAAACAGACAAATAAGGACAAACAGACAAAGACAATGTGTGCAAACAGTACAGTATGTGTGTAAGACATGTGCAAAGTGTAAGAGCAGTATAAGTTAAGTATGTGGTTGTAAACAGTATAGATATATAAAGTGTACAGTGCAGGTAGGAGAATATACCAGGCACCATGTGCAAATAAGAATTAAATTCCTAGAATTATGATAATCCATTGCACAATAAGCCTACATCTGAACCATGTCTGGAAAACAAACCAAATGCAGCATGCAAAGAGTTTAGAAAAACGGACTTTATAACGAGTGGAGGCTCAAAATAAACAAACCAAAGCACACACTGTCCAAACCTCACACTGTCCAAACCTCACACAACGATCGATCATTCTCACTCATTCAAGTGTACTGCATAAAACATTTCATCCACGAGGAATTTCCACTGACAAATTACAATTCCGATACGGGCATGGAAACGTTCCAGAATACACCGCAAAGTTCAACAAGACCTGCTTTTCAGTACAGAAGACCAGGGAACCATATCCTGTACTTAATTTTAGCGAAGAATGAATATTAATTTCAAATAATTATACTTCATTAAAATCGAAGAAATTTCCCTAGTTAAGGACTACTAAATCATATCAGTTTTGTTACATTTAATAACAGCAGTAATATTATCAGTACAACGTTGCCTTCTTGTTGATCTATTATTATCTTAATTTGTCCTATATAATATTATAAATAAATAATATATATAATAAGAATAAATACTATAAAGTCTGCTGTAAAATTTTGCCAGACTTTCTAGCCAATGTCACTGGATCTGGCTCTACTAATGGAAACATGTTTATTGACAGTTTATTGACTCCCATCAATGTTTTCATTTGCTGAAAACAAGAATATATGTATCACACTCGCCAATGTGGAGATTTCTGAAAACTTACTGAAAATCACTGACATCACGCCGATGACTGCAAATATCAAACATACATCAATGATGCGAGAGATGTATGACTTGATCATTAACTCAAGTCAAATTCTAAATGAATTCAAACTCACTAGAAGCTATAAAAACTGAGGACAGATGTTACAGAGATGGTGACAGTCATGGCAACATCAACAGAAAGCAGTAAGTTTAAAATGGACTTTTAGTAAAATATTGTGTAAATATTGTGTTGAATTATGGAGGTCTGATACCCTACAGTAAGTCTTCAGGATTTGTAACACATTGACACGGTGTTCGAAAATTACTGCCTTAGCTTTGCGGCGGTTATCTTTTACAGTGTTTGCAGTCTTGTTCTTGACGTACAATGAAATGGGTAACCGTTGTCCACTAATGTGCTGAAATGCTTATGAGACATTTTTTCCTCATATATGGAATTATGTAGATGTGGGGATACTTTTTAAACATTTTTTAAAAACCCAACATTAAAAAAAAATCTGAATTTGTGTAATCAAAGCCTTCCAATATCACTAAAGAAAAAGAGCCAGAATACAAGACATGTTTTGAAATACTCTGTCACTCACCGTAGCTGAAAGTAGACAGGGAGGTTCCACTTGTTGTGGAAGCTTTGGTAGGAGGCGTGTGCTCTGAGCCTCTTCACACTAGCCTGAGAGCCACACTGTCTTTCAAACTTCCGTACAAAGTCCATGCTAATGCAGTATCTCTGCAATGAGCCGAAAACAAAAAGACAGTTAAAGTTTAATCTGCGTGAATGCATCAGAGTTGTGCATATGTAGGTGTATATGACTGTTTTTACCTCATAAAAAGCATCAGGATTACCAGGATTGAAAAGGAAAGAAATCCTGCCCTCAACACCTTTAATGATTTCAGGCCAGACAGAGTTAACTAGGAAGTCATACCCTGGCACGATGTCAGCTTTGTCACTAGGAAAAAACGTATAGCATCACGTCACATATTCAGCATCATCATTATCATCTTCCTAATTTACAGTAACATAGGTAACTTGGCCATTGCTCCTCAGAATAGTAAGCCTATTACGATACGAAGCCTCTGCTTACTGAGTTACACCCAGTTCATCAAACAAACCCAAAGCAAATATACATTGGACCAACTTTACCATGGAAAAAGGACTTGCATTGAAACAGGAGTTAACATAGTAACATAGCTGCACCATGCAGACAGGCTGTAGCTACATTTTAAAGAGTGGTGCCAGAAGAGTCTCTATCTTTATGTTTAATGCTGCACAACAACAAAATACAACATACCTGGAAATGGTTCCACCTGTGACCTCTCGCAGGAGTCGGCAATGGTGAGGCACAAACTCCAGAACCTTTGCGTACATCAGCTGAAGACCATTAGGACTGGACTTCACAAACTGCTCAGTTATGACCTATTAAATACAACAGGGGCTACGGTCAGCAAGAAGAACCCATCAGGTGTGTAAACAGGCGCTACAATCAAAATATGGCATCAGGGATTATTACATAAAGAAAGATTCCTCATTTTAGAAACTCAAGCCCATCCAGGAGGAATACAGCTAAATACTCAGCAAGCTAACTCAATACAACATACTTGATCCATGTAAGGCTTGACTAAGACTTGTCCCACTAGTGCCTCTGCATCTCTGGTCTTGTCGATGGTGGCGTAGGTGCGGAGACAGTGCCGCACGATGTCCACATTTGACGTCTGCAGACCCTGGATGAGCAGACCCTCTAGGGACTGCTGGAGCATTGCAGTAATGCCAGCAATCCTCTGCAACACAGACAAGACAATCTGTCACTATCTATAATCAATTATGTTACATTTATATATTTCATATCATTTTTTTCTACTACCATTGCTATATTTTATTCATCCAAATCCCAGCAGATACAGAGCTTACATTACATTCTATGTGTTACTCCTAATTCTTTTACCATGTCTCGTTTTTTTTGTTCTGTATCATTTTGAGCTTCATCTACATAGATAACATGTGATTGTCTCTCACACACACACGGGTCTGAAACCACTAGTGAAAATGTATTATTTGTTATAAATGATATTATCAGTGTAACAGTTCCAGTAAAATCTTTTTTTTCTTATTATATGGTATGACCGAATACATTTAAGCTTATGGTGGTGCAAAAGCCCCTGAAAGTCAACTGAATATGCATTTTAATGGAAGAAATCAGATGTTTTAATCCTGACCTTTTTAAAAATAAGCCTTAACATGATCAATAAAACTAAAAAAATCCCAGATTTTCATTCTCTGTATGTATATGTATATCACTGTATGTATACAGCTACTTAAATATTTTACATCTACATGGGAGACTCCGACATTTTTGCCATTCATTTATATCAAACTGATATGCATGGGTGAGAAAAGCATTGTGGCTCAGAAAGCGGAGCTCACCGGTCGCACTTTATCCAGTAGTGGCATGCCTTTGCTCTGGACTGCATGGAACTGGAGCTGGTTGAACTCGGTGGCAATGCGCTCCAGAATCTGACCTGCCAGCAGAGGACTTCAAAACAAAGCCAATAAACGGAGATGTTAAAGATGTTAAAGTTAATATTGATGTAATCAAGAGGCTAACATGGCTCTAATGAGCTTGCTACTCTGCATTTCCAGAAAAATAAAATGTGGAAGAAATATCAAACCTATTATTTCAGCCTGTTATGCATTTGCAAGGCGTGTACATCATTAAAAGCTGCAGCTGGGACATTTTCCATTAATGAAGCTCAAGTTACCTGCTTGATTCTAGAGATGTTGTGTCTTTGGCGTTTTGAGAGTGCAGGATTTTCTCAATCTTCTCCACCGATCGAACAACTTGGATGAGCCTTAATACACAGATCTAATGCGATGCAAAAAATCAGAGGGTAAAGGAGAAGAAGCACCAAGAAGCTGCACCCACACATTGCAAGACTTACAAACTTGTTGTAACAAATGCATCTTAATAAACATCTCCACAAAAGAGATCAACAGGAAAACACACCTTCTTCTTTTGAATGTCATCTTGCTTGGACAACTGGGTATCTATGGCTTGGATTACTTCATTGACAGCTGACCTCAGACTCTGCTCAGTGAAGGAAATGTTATGTGAGGTATAGCAATGCGAAACACCAAATACTGTTAAAACAATAGAGATACAACTTCTGCATTATTAAAACAGAAGAGACTCCTGCGAGACCATGATCTTACCAACACTTCTTCACGCAGCTGACCCAGTGGGACAGAAAGCTGGTTGAGGGCTTTATCCATTCCAACCTAAAGACAAAGTCAAACAGCTTATTCTACTGAATCATTAACTCTCAATCATCTTCGGAAGCAAGTTACTGAAAGACAGAAGTAAAAAGACGGAGGATCACACTTACAAGATTGGTGGACAGGTTGACAAAGTCAGCATAGTCTTTATTGATGAGCTCGACCATGGCGGTTTTGAGGAGCCTGTAATACTGCTCCAGGTCCTCTCGCATCTGCTCCAGCTGGACATGCTTTCTGCATTCAGCCACGAATCTGTCCACATCGAAGTCATCCTGCAAACACAGAGACATGGAGTCAGGGAGGGTGGGCGTTCAGTGACCAATGCAGCCTGGTGCACGAGCAGTCTTAGCTAACTGTGCAAGTTAAAATGACGAACATTACACATTAAAAACAATACAGTTGCAGTTTATTCTGAAGAGGAACACAGTCGGTGGAATTAACTGTTCTAAAACAGTCTTGTAATTACACATCCAGCACCACTGATACGAAGAGCTTAGGACTGGTTGGTTGGCTAGCTAGCTAAGATTAGCATTGGCTTAATATCTAACACCAGTTATGAGAAGACCTTCTTAGGTTCGTTTGGCCAGCTCAGAATTTCTGAAAGCCCGACGCAGTTTATTATCTTCAAGCCACAACGTCGTTACTGCTGTGTAGTAAGTCTCATGTCTATCCGTAGCTGACTGTGCTAGCGTTATCTAAATCTCGTATCGTTGAAGTGAAATACTAACAATTAAGTGTCGCCAGTAGGAATGACGCCGTGCTCTTGCTTACACCTCCTTATTTCTCAGAACTCTTGTAAAGGGATTTCCTTTGTAACGCTGCATGAATTAACATTTCCTCTGCTGCATGTTCTGCTCTGTTTTGCTTTGCTGGTCGCTAAATTACCACACGTACCTTCATAAACTCGTCTTTGTTAAAACACAAAGAATCTGGTCCCTTTGGCAGGTTCATCATTTTGAGCCGATACAGGAATGCGACTGGATGTGCGTTTATTTCCGAAAAATCTGAGGCTTTAAAAGTCCATTTTCTACTAGATCATACAAATGTATTTCAGCTCCATGTAGACACTTCCGCAAACATGGCACGAACGATCGAGCCGAACTGAAGCGGGCTTTTCCCTCCAGCGCCCCCTGCTGGGCTCCAGGTACAGCGCAGCAGCTACAGCCTGAAATTACACTAGACCATTCCACCGAATCAGTTCAAATAACCTGCTTAAGATTTCAGTCACTAGATATGTACAAGGATTTTGTTATTATGTATTTATATCTATGACATTAACTGAGATAGTAACAAGCTAAATAGATACAAAATAATCAAAAATCATCATGTATAGAGTATTTTCTATTGGGAGGCGTCTGTCTCAAACCTAACCCTTCAATTTTAATTTATGATTTTTTTTTTAAGTGAAGATGAAAATGTTTACATTTTTAATTGTCTACGCTCATCAAAAGAATAGTTGCACGCACAAGGAAAACCTTTTCAGAATGCAATGCTATTGGGAAGGAAGATAAAGCTTACCAGGAATAACATTTATTGAGCGTAGTGTCTCTCAGTATGGTGTCGGGCCGACAATGCAACATGCCAGACATCTCAGCATGGAGTTGTAGAGGTTCCGAATGGTGTCCTGTGATAATCCATCCCATGCAGCTTGAACAAGATTTTGGGGTAGAGTGGAGGTAGAGTGACACCAGGCCTTCTGGACATGTGATGCATAACAACAAACCATTCATCTTTGTGGTGACCACAAAGTGATAAGGCCCGTCCTTGCTTATGTCACATGTGGCTGAGGGTGAAACTTGAATCATTCGCATATCTCACAATGTCAAACCTACACACCTAGTTTCATTCCTGTCTGTTGATTCCTTCTGGGTGCAACTTTCTTTTCGATGAGTATATATACAGAGTGTTTGTGTTGCACTGGTATGTGTACATCAGTTTTTTAACACTGTGTCCACTCACTGTCCTCTCTATTAGACTTATTGGTCCAGCTTATAGATGTAAAGGCACAGACAATACCTCATCTGTTGCTGCACAGTTTGTGTTGGTCATCCTCTAGTCCTTCTTCAGTGGTCACAGGACGCTGCCCGCAGGACGCTGTTGGCTGGTTTTGGTTGGTGGACTATTCTCAGTCCAGCAGTGGTGTTTAGGTGTTTAAACACTCCATCAGCCACTCACACCACACACACTAACACAACTCTACCGCGTCAGTGTCACTGCAGTGCTGAGAATGATCCATCACCCAAATAATACCCAAATAATTGTGGGGGTCCTGACCATTGAAGAACAGGGTGATTAACAAAGTATGTAGAGAAACAGATGGACTGCAGTCTGTACCTGTAACCTATATGATAAGCAGAGCTGATAAAGTGGACAATGAGTGTAGATACAAAGTGGTGTACCTAATGTAGTGGCCGGGGAATGTAAATATATAGCAACATGTAACATGCAGCCTCATTGTCAAAAGAGTAGTTCCACAAATAGTTGCACCCAGAAGGAATCAACTGACAGAAATTAAACTAGGTGTGTAGGTTTGACATCGTGAGACATGCTAATGATTCAAGTTTCACGCATGTGACATAAGAAAGGACAGGTCTTATCACTGTACCTGACTGACCCAACAGCCACGATTGCGGATGATCTGTGAGCAGTGATGCCCTTCATGAGTCATCCTGTTAGTGCCAGCACAATTGGCAGACGGCTGCACAATGCAGGACTACATGCCTGCAGACTGCTACAATGATTCTCCTTAACACCAAGTCAAAGTCACCCAAAGACTGCAATGGTGTTGTGCCAGACTGTCATGGAATGACTCAGAATGGCAGCGGGTCATCTTCAGTGACAAGTCCCGCTTTTGTCTTGGTGGAGACGACCAATGTGAAGAACAACAAACCAAGATGAATGGTTAGTTGTCACACATCACATGTGCAGAAGGCCTGGTGTCAATCCACCTCCAGCCCTACTGCAAAATCAGCAGGAACTGCATGGTAATATTCAAGCTGTATGGGATGGATTATCACAGTACAGTATTAGGAACCTCTACAGCTTCATGCCGATACATCTGGCATGTTGCATTAGCAAACATGCCGGCCCAACACCATACTGAGAAAAACTACTTCTGTATGTGTAGCTCAATAAATATTGCCCATATCAGTCTGAATTTATCATAATTTATTGTTCCTGGTAACTTTTATCTTCCTTCCCAACAGCACCGGAATCAGACACTTCCTTCTGGGTGCAGGTATTTTTTGACAATGAGTGTATTTTTGATGGCATGTATGAAAATACTGAGTAGGTCTTGATTTTGGATCAAGATGGTAAGAAGACAAGATGGTAAAAAGAAGTGACTCCATAAGAGGTTTCATTACTGGGGAACGGATGACAGGAGCATTTTTGCCTCATCTGCTAATTAGCAAGGACTTCTGAAAAGAACTCGGAAATAGAAAAACACTAATCTGTGCAAAGTCTTCAACACCAAGTTATTGTGACTGATCATCTTCATCCCATAATAAAACACATGTAGTCTGAAGGTAGTGGCATCTTTCAGGATGACACATATACGTACTTACTTCTGAAATATGATAGCACAAAAAACAAGGGAAATTTTATGTTGCAAACACTTATTTTAAAAAATAAACAATTAACTGAGATGGAACTTTCCCAATGGCGGCCTGGACTTGACATGTTGGCAGTGGTTTTAAATATTCTCTACTTGTAGATGATCTTCCAAACAGCGCATGGATTGAAAATATTTTGGGTCTTCTAAAACCCTTCCCAGAATCATAGTCATCTAGCTTTCTTTCTAAGGGTCTAGGAAAACTCTTTAGATCTTGAAATTATGATACCACAAACTTCAACAAAACTCCAATCAGACCAGATATCGGAGGGATAAATAAGACAGATTCCTCCATGATATTCTGCAACAGTATTCTAATTATTGTGTGTCACGTCCTGTGTAGTCTAGCCCCTGTTTTTCGTGGTTTTCTCTGGTTTTCTGTTTCTGTCTTGTCATGTCCATGTGCCCTTTATTGTCCTGTTCCATGTGCTTCTGTTTGTTTTGGTTTTTTGCTCCTCCTGTCTCCGCCCTCTTGTCAGGCCCCTCACCTGTCCCTTGTTTCTAGCTCTGCCCCTTCCCAGGTGTCTCTCGTTAGCCCTTGTTGTTTTATACTCCATGTTGTGCCCTTTGTTCTTGTTGGGTGTTTTGTCTCCCTGCCGGTCATTTGTCTCCTTGTCGGTTGATTTTGTCTCCATGTCTGTTTCTCCATGTCCGTTGTTTTTTTAGCCCTGTTCAGTCGTTGCTCAGTTGTTAAGTTTCTTTGGTTTTGTTTTATTTTTGTTCATTAAAGACTTGCGTGTGCATCCTGCCTCCTTGTCCTGTCCCCCGTAACAATTAGCCCCTGACCAAGTAGTCCTGATTTCATTTCGACACATTTGAAGTGGTTATTTGTACTTACTTTCCCACATTGCACTAAATATGTTGAAAATCTTTTCACATGACTGTATATAGTCATAGATAGTAGCATCTATACACATATAGTATATATAGTTTCAGAGTTTGTATTTGACTTTGTATTTGGCATGTGCTGCTTTTGCATTAATGACAGCATGACCTTCAACAGGATTGCACAAGTTTGTGTGAAAACCTCTGATGAGATCAAATCCACCTGAGAATCATCTGAGCATGAACTGTAGCGGAAGGAATAAGACCAAGAAGAATTTCAAGTTTTCTCTGGTTTATTTTTTCAAAATGTTAAAACTTAACATAACTAAGTTTAAAAGCAAACAATCCCAGATTGACACTGTTGCTTCAGATTTTTGGCCACACTGTACACACACACACACATACGCACACATATTCACTAGTATGTGAATATCTGACCATCACACCAATATGAACTTGTTAAACATTCCATTCCAGCTTTGTGGTTATAAAAGCCTTCACTCCAAGTGATTTTGGAGTGTGTCTGTGGGAATTTTGGCCATTCAGCTAAAAAAGCATTTTTAAAAGGTCAGGCACTGATGCTGAACACGAAGGCCTGGCTTGCCCTCGACGTTCCAGTAAATGGATGTGCACAAGGCTGGGCTGAAATTGCCAGAGCAACAGACCCTTTGGCCTCTTTTATAATAAAACACTCAAATAAACACTTAAAATAAAACACAGTCTGAGTTTTTCTTCATTCCAAAAGCATAAATCATCGCAAAATCAAGAGAAAGGTTCCTAAAATAAAGAGAAAATCTATTAAATGAATGACTTAGCACCTCAAAACAATGTGATCTCTAAATAATGACTTAGCATCTCAAAATATTGGGATTCCCTGTGAATAGAAACGTACATACATGCTTATGCCTTTTTTGGGTTAGACCAACAGCCCCTCAAACTGTCTGTGCACATCCCTGTTCCAATTCAACTTCAAGGTGATCAGTGGAGCTGAGGTCAAGTCTTTGCTTTGTGCAGTGGGGCACAGTGATGCTGGAACAGGAAAGGGTCTTCTCCAAACTGTTGCCACAAAAAAGGAAGCATATAATTGCCTAATATATCTTTGAATGCTGTAGCATTAGCATTACCCTTCACTGGAACATAGGTTCAGAACTCAAAGCTTGATAAACAGGCCCAGATCACTATTTCTTCTCCACCAAACTATTGGGACTATGCATTTTGATAGGTAGCATTCTCCTGGCATCTGCCTAACCCAGATTCATCCATCAGACTGCCAGATAGTGAAGCATGATTTATCACGGCAGAGAACTTGTTAACATTGCTCCAGAGTCCAGTGGTGGTGTACTTTACACCACTCCAGCTGAGACTTGGTATGGCACATAGTGATTTTAGGCTTGTGTGCAGCTCACTGGACATGAAAACCCATTCAGTGAAGCTCCTGGCACTGTTGACAGTTCTGTGACTTGTTCCAGAGACAGTTTGAAACTATGTAATAAGAGATGCAACAGAGGATTGTTTTTATGCACTACATGCTTCAGCACTTGGCAGCCCCCGCACTGTCTAAGATTTCATGGATGTGCTGTTGTTGCTCCTAGATGATTCCATTTAGTCTTGCATTGCCAGACTGTCTAGGGAGAGTCTGGTACCTTTTGATACATAATGTGGCCAAGAACTGCCTACTACTGCAGTAAACTAAACTCGACTGATACACAAAGTGACCAATTACAAGCCTGCTATTAGGCATGATGTATAGAAGCAGGCAATCTTCAAAACGGTGTCACGACATACACAGAAGTACACGATGGCTAGAATGTCTGAGATTACTGTTCACTAGGCTGGACTTAGCTGGAACAACAAAGATTTGATTCACAGCGGACCAGTGTAAAACGATATATGGAAGTGTGCTCCGGGCAAGTGTGCTCACGGCCCCCTAGTGTGTGTATTCACTAGTGTGTGTGTGTATGTGGGTGTTTCACGTCACGGATGAGTTAAATGCGGAATACGAATTCCTCTGTGTGAAAATCACAAATGGCACAAAATGGCTCAAAAACTCTCTACTCAGAGAATGATTGGCCTCACCGATTTGATTTAATTTGGATAACCAGTCACAGTACAGCTGGCAGAATTCTAAAGGTGTGGCCAGGGGGTATTCCACAAAGCAGGATTTCTCAATTAGCCAGATAACTTAAACCCAAAGATGAGCACTATGCAATAGGAAGGTCCCTCAGCCTTTTCCTACTGGAGAGGTTAACTTTGGGCTCAAGTTATCTGGCTAATGGAAAAATCCTGCGTTGTGGAATACTCCGCTGGTTAAAGCACTAATGATATCCAACTGTGTGGGCGGATCACCTATGGCTGAAACTAGCTTCCATTTAACAGTAATAGGACTTACAGTTGACTGGGGCGGGTCTATCAGGGAAGGTATTTCACTGACTTGTGGCAAAGGTGGCATCCTGCATTTGAAGTCACTAAGCTCTTCAGTACAACTCCTCCAACTGCTAGTTTTGCCAATGTAGATTGCATGGAAACATCTAAACTCAGTAATTAGTTGGGGTGTCCACATAGTTTTGGCCATATAACGAAAAATAATCACACCTCTGGGAATTCTAAATAAAATGCAGACCAAATGGACAGATACATGAGATACATGTTGGTATATTACTCAGAGTATTCTCTTTCTCATATGTAGGCTATTTATTACATGAATAAATAGCACATATCTGTATATAATGTGTTTAATGGGTTTTAGATGGCTTGATATGATGAGTGTCCGAGATAATATCTTCAAAATATATAACCCTCTCTCGGCCTGTATATGAGAATGTTAAGATGTGACGTTCTGGTCAGACACTAATGCTATTGGACAGCGAAGGGAGAGAGAGTCAGGTGATTTCTGAGGAAGCCGGCGATTCAATACACGAGAGAGCGAGAGAGAGAGAGAGAGAGAGAGAGAGAGAGAGAGACAGAGAGAGAGAACTAGGAAGAAAGGGAGTGGGGGAGGCATCGCGAGGGAGTGTGAGAGAGAGAGAGTGCGGGAGAGAGAGAGAGACCCAGCCCGGATGCTCTGTTTCAGCAGTAGTTTTTGGATGCTGTTCTCTCTCTGTATCCGCGCTCTTTGAGCTCCGTCAGCATCAGCAGCTCCAGTCTGAGCACCGCCCCGTTTCCTCTCGCCGCGGGCAGCACAGCACCACTCCGTGGGAGCGCAGGCAGGGCGAGCGCGGCTGCATGCTGGAGCTTTGGCCCGTAAGGAGGTCAGTTGCATGCCGGATCGTGACGCGTGATGGCGGAGTGTGGCAGAAAGGGCCTGTCGCTGCTGGAGGCGGCCCGTTCGCGCTACGAGAGCCTCCAGATATCGGACGACGTGTTCGGTGAGTCTGGAGACGACAGCAGCGAGAACCCCTTCTACAGCACCACGGGGGACTCCAACTCAGACAACGGCGGAGAGGCCGAGGACGCGAGGAGATCGAGCGGGACAGCGAGCAGTGGGAGCACGGGAAGGAGCCAGCAGGAGGAAGAGGAGGAGGAGGAAGAAGAGGGATGGAGGGACACCCTGAGAGACATCAGCCTGGCCCAGTATCAGGACACGCACGGTAAGTCAGTGTGGAGGAAGAGGAGGAGTAAAAGACCCCACATGGTAACAGTGCAGCTAGGTCGTGAGTAAATGCAGTGGGCAACACCTGTCACGTTCACCAGAGGAGTATTTCTTGCCCGGTGAACTGACTTTCATGACTGCCAGTGCAAGCACGACGGCAGTCCTGTGAGTGAATGTGGCTGATGTTGCATACTGCATATTCCTTTTTTCGGTTTGCATGAAGATTTTTACGTGCACAGGCTTTTATTTACATGCAAATGCACATAGATGTCAACGTACGCACTGAGATGTTTGCATATGCATTCACATTTCATGGAAATGAAAATTTCTGTTTCTACATTTGCATGTGCAGTTTTGCATGTACATGGACTTTTGCACACAGGTATTTTCTGCACGTACAGGGACAATTCCGTCTTATGCAGAGACATTCCCTACATGGCCAGTTCTGTGTACATATACATGGACATTTTTGACAGCATATATTATGGGGAAGTATATCTGTTTATATAGCTTATCCATAATCTATGAGTTCTCTACCTATTAGTCAACATATGTAGCAACTGCATGCATTTTGCATAACAGGTATTGCTGTCATTAAGTCAAATTGAATGTGGTTTCAGTGTTCAAATGTGATGTCCTGTGATCGGCTCTGTCAATATGGTCAGTGTCATAAATGAGAATGAGAATGACATGTCACACCTTTGATAAAAGCAGTTATGCTTACAGACCAAAATATGCCTGGTGAGTTAGTTGAGGAGTTATGTGCAAAATTTGAAGGCAGCAGAGTGTGGGCTGTTTGTGGTATCCCTTGACTGTAATAGTGAGTTATGACTCAAATGTTCAAAAAGCACTGGCTCGGTAATAAAACGGACTATTGCACAGCTCCAGGCAAAAGCCAAAACAAAACAAAACAAACAAACAAATAAAAAAAGAGTGAGAGTGAAGTGAATGTTGTGGTGCACCTTTTCCATACTACCTTTTTCATGTTATTTTAACATAATATGTGTGAATATTAGGGCAGATAAAAAAACCAAGTCATTGTAATACAGTATTTAGCAGATTTTCTACAAGGGTGAGCTGTTATCACTCAGATTGCATCTGTGTGCATCACCTACAAAGAGTAAACCCACACCAGCAGGATATGACAAATGCATGTTTGCAGTTACAAATTTAATTAAAATTAATTATTTTAAATGGTAACTTTAAAATGTCCTGAACTTGAATTGAAGTCAATGCAAAAAAAGATTTGATTCCAGTCATTTTTGAGCATTTTGATTGCTTCATTCATCATGAAATTGTTACATGACGTAAAGGCTGCACGTCTCAAATTATATCAAAAACTTAAAAACAGTATAGATACATGTTTATTTTCAGATTTAGATTGGGACTTTACCAAATGACTATACAACTGCAACATACATCATAGGGAATATTCCACCTCAGTGTGCATTGCAAGTTTCAAATGCTTTCAAATAATGTCCGTGTTTCAGTAGAACTAAGTAGTAGTAGGCCTAAGTAGTATTCAACCCTGTATGAGAGGTTAATGTAACACTGTTAGCTGTGTTGAAATTAGCAATGAAATCCCCACAGAAGAATTCAATTAGCATTATCTTAGCAGTGGTACTCCGGGTAATTATGAAGTGAAGATTTCTGTTTTAGATACTGCTATATAATAATACAGGCAGCTGTGAAGTGACTGGCTCAAAGCACATCAGTTTCTCAAAATACCATTAAAAGCATTGAAATGAATTAGCCGATACCTGCAAATCTCCTGATCATTTATATTTTTGGCTCTCCCACTGCTCTAGTATTCGTCATATATCATCACTGAGGGAGCAAAAGCACATATCTTCAAAATGGTCGTTTTACAGGAGAAAGAAAAACCTTAACTTAACATAATGGAGAAATGATTTATTTCCAGGAAGTTTGGATGACATTTTTATAGAACCCCGTCTAGTGACACCCCTATTCTTCATGAGAAAAGGTTAGTGGGAGCTTCAGGCCAGTAATCTATCCTGTATTTTCTGACTGAGGCAAATTTAAACTCAAATGTGTTTTTGGTCTGATGTGTTTTTGATGGTGTTACTTGGAGAGAGCTCTGAAAAAGGTGTATGCTGTTCTAATCACACATACCCCAGTGATACTCAACGGTGTCCACATCAAAGGTGTTTGTCTATGGAGCCAGAGACTGTAAAGATCTCTAATTGTCTGAGCACCTGCCAGCGGGAAAGATAGATGATGATCAGAGAGAGAGAGAGAGAACAAGAGCGTGGCAAATGAATGGAAACACTTAAACAACACCTCATCACATGCCTGATGAAACAACAACCACTCAGACTTAACCCAGTGCTATAATAAGGACAAGCATCATGGTCATAATGCACGAAGAAGATTAGTCAGGCCTGTCTGAGAGAATGGCCCAGTTAATACAGCCATGTTTATGTAGTGGATAGAACTGAACCTTTGGCTATGGCTGTTTCTCTCTGTGAACTAATGTTTACACATTTTCAGTAAAGTGTTGTCTCTTTTGTCTGCAGTGTACTATAATGTAAGTCATGAAATGGAATGTTGTGCTTTTGGCTTCTGTCATGTACATATTATAGTCTACTCTTGAAGGCATAGATAGGTTATATGTAGCTCCTGGGCATCATACTGTAGATCAGCATGGCTCTTGTTAACACGGACGAGTCAGTTGGCCATAACACTGGCATTAAGTGTCTGACCACGCAAATGACCCACTGAACTGCCTTTAGGGCTTTAAAGACATGACCTACATTGAGTTGTATGCACTTAATTGGGCATGTATAAGTAGTCTATAACAAACATCATAGAGGAGACATGTTCATTTGCAGTGTACATTAGTTGGCGCAATGAGGCGACTGTAGTCTGTTGTCTGTCGCATCACACTGCCCTGTTAGGCAGTGGTAGATATTAGAGATGGCATATTGGTATATACTGGTATTGGCTGATATCAGCAGGAAATGGACTAGATAATGGAGGGAAAAAAAGAATTAATTCAGTCTAATAGCTGTGTGTTTGTTTCTGTGGGGTAGTAAAGTGTTTGAGTAGTTTGTTAAGGATGGTCTATTTTTTAGATGCTCATCTTAAGTGAAGTGCTTCAGTTATAAACTCATCATGAAAAATATTGAATCTGTATTGGGCTCTTTATCAGTATCGAAACAGTATCTCCAGTACAGATACAGATTTGGTTTCAAGCAGATGTCCTGAGTGTACACTGAAATACAAGCACATACAAAATAGAGATGACACCAATACAATACCCACTATACTGTTGACTAATATGATCAGAAATTTCAGGATTGAATTTTGGGGGGGATGAGGGAACAGACCCAATCCGATTCTAGTCTGGAATATCACAGAGCAGAAGAGAACGGTAAGCAAAGTAAAGTAATTCACATGATAACATCAGTAGCCTCATGTGGTTAACATAAAACCCACATGTAGCTTTTTAAATATCATCACTGTCCAAAGAAAAACATGTCTCTCAGTTTTGGTGATTTTTACTTTTATGCATCATTTGAACACAGTAGCTGCAGTTCACTTTGAGTGAATATTCATGAAATGGCCCAAAATTGTGTGGAAAAAAAAGTCTGGTTCCAATGACTTCCATTAGAATTAATTTAGGTTTTTGGCCTCCCCTGCAAAGTTGCCATTTTGGAGAGACTTGTGATTCTTCGGACAGTGACGATATACTAATACAGACTCCACTTTTTAAATAGTCTGTTTAGGGATGTTTTGGTTTTTGTATGAACTAGATTAACTGAATCAAGAAGCTTCCGTGTTGTACGAGCCATGCTGTTACATGTGTATTTCTGTCTGTAGCAGCATGTCAGAGTGATTTGATCATAGTATTTTTAGATGGCATTATAATAGCTCATTACTAAAGCTCTGAAGTCTGACTAAAGTCTGTTCACTTGTTGACTGGCAGTTATTTCCTGTCAGGCAAGACCAGGCTTGTCTCTCTTTGAATAGGAAGAGACCTATAAACCTAAAACCTAAAGCCATATTAATGCTTTAAATACATAACTGAGATCACCGATAAAATTTGACAAATATTATATAATTTGTAATACAAAAAGTAGCTTTTACCGGCTTCTTATGGCTAGTGTACGCCCACGGTGAAGGAGAACTTTTCTCACTTGAAGCTGTGAACAGGCGCCATGTTGTGTGTTACAAAGTTTCCTATTCATTTTTTAACCAGTGAACAACCAGTGAAAATCTCCTTCTCCTTCATTTTGTCTCTGGTGTCAACTCAAGGTTTCATCATAAAACGGAAAATCAATATTGTTTAATCTGTGATATAAAACATTCATACACAACAAGCATGTTGGTAGGGACAGGATTCAAATTCAGTCACGTTTTGCATAGACAGAGCACGGAAATCAGACAAGGGGAGTGTCTAGTTTTGGCTCACCTTGTGGCTACCCTTCCCCATCAGTCCTACGTTTGAGAGCTCGCTCTGACCCAGCAGCTGTGTCTGTTGATAAATGCCATATCTCTCCGCTGCGGTGGTCCGGAAACTTCTGTCATTCACCATGGGGGAAAAAGGGCCATCTGGTTGTGGGGTTTTTTGGGCTTGGGCTTGGACTTCAGCACGACGCCTGACAGGTGGTACCCTAAGCCAATCCGCCACAGGCACAGTTCCGTTCTGTATTATCACAGTGTCGAAGTAGACTACACTATAACCACCTGAAAGCACGTTCCACATCACTGACGACACCTCGCTGTCAGGGCCCTTGGCGCGCTGACGCGACTGTAGTCTGTTGTCTGTCTCATCGCATTGGCCTGAATGTTAGGCTCGCATCAGCTTATTATTGTTGGTACAGCTTAGTGGGGCTTTTTTGCCAAAACAATAACTGCAGATTGTTTTTTTTTTGTTTGTTTGTTTATGATATCCAACTTAAACTCTAAATAAACTAAAACTAAATAAAGTACAGAAAGTGTCTATGTGTTTAGCTGATTAGCTGTCTTGCTTCATAGCTGCTAATACTAGCTCCAATAGTATTGTGATATTTTATTTTTGCATTATTGCCCACCCCACCTTCAGTGTACACTGAGTAGTTGATTGTGTTTGCTAGAGAAAACATTCCCCCTGAACACTAACAGCTGTGTCCTGTCCACTCTGGTGTAAGACATCCAGGTGTTCCAGCATGACGCGGCCACTGTAAAAAGGCGAGCAGGTAATGCAGTTTGAGCAGTACAATAAAACATTGATATTCAGTTTTATGTAGTAATAAAGAACCGAACTGCAAATGTCACATAAACTTTACCACCCAATGTTTTTTTCCGATGAGTGAACTCTGATGCTGTGTTTTGAACATGTGCCCAAATGAACACTGTGGCAAAGGGCATGATACCTGCATGCAGCTTCCACACACAGCACAGCTTGGCAGCTGCATTTCTACAATGTTATATATTCCTGGTACAGTAAACGTAGTATATGTAGAACATCACGTCACCTACAGTTATTACTTAAAGTTAATTTATGTTTATTTTAGAGAATCTTAGTGTCTTGTAATGTTATTTTACGAAATAATTAAAGAATCAATTTTTAAACGGCCGATATATGAGATTTCACTGTCACTCAGGGTTAACCGGTTAACCGTCACCAATAACCACTGGCCGCAGTAATCCATTTTAGTTCCCTTGCATGCACTGTTGTCAACTATGGACAGTACGTTTCCCAAAATGTATGATTTCCATATAATAAGTTCTGAATTCCTAGACGGCTGCCATGGTAGCTGAGGCAGGCTGTGCTGTGTGTGTGTAAGAGCCGCACTGCAGTGTCATTCCGAGACAGCGGCAGGAAGTCTGCCAACTGCAACAGGCCCTCGAAGCCCATCAGAACAGAGGGGGTGATGCTCAATGCACTAATCGTATTACCATACCATCATTACATAAGGAGAATACATACTGTAATGAAAACACTTTTGAGATGAGGGTCTTTGGCTATGTGTTATTGCAAAAGCATGGTATCTATTTTCACATCATCCTTTTGGACCTACATATGAAGCTGTTTACTTTGAGATTATAATAACTGATAATGAAAGAAAAATCCTGCTAGAAAAACTTAGTTGCCATCAGCGAAAACAAACTTATGTTGGATGCTGCTATGCTGGTTGGCAGCAATGGAAGTTGACAAGCTGGTCACTACCAAAACCAGCATATCCTCTCTGTCCAAAGAAAAACTAGTATCTCCAAAATGGCAACTTTACAGGAGAGGGCAGAAACCTAATTTAATTTTAATGTATGTCTATGGAAACAGACTTTTTTCCAAGCAATTCTAAGTTATTTCTGTTGGTCCATTCATTGTGAAATTTCCATACAGTGTAAACGGTAGCTTCTGCGTCCAAACGATGCAGAAAAGTAAACATCGCAAAAAATGGAGATACCTGTTTTTCTTTGGACAGTGACAAAAAGTCGTATTTTGACGCTGGTATACTACTAAACCTGCTTAGACCAGCATAGACCATTTTAGACCAAGTTAGACCAGCATGAAATGAGTTGGGTATAAGCTCCCAGTGCTTGTTAGCTTCATCAGCATTGAAGGTCCAGGGAAAAGCCAAAGAAGCAAACTTCAGAACATCAGATCTTAGTCTTTAACATTTAGATGCTCTAAAGGCCACATTGATCAACTTTCCCTTAGAGGGCGGTTTATGAGTTTAGATCAGAATAACCGATAAACTAGATGTGCTTCTATTCACACTGCGTCCATTTGAGAGTGCAAATCCACACTTCTTAGAGAAGATTCACCGCGGCTTCTAATGGCCTGCTGTTTAATGTTAATTGAGGCAGGTCTGCCAAAGATAATCTGCCGTGAATGAATGATATGCTAGATAATCTCTGTAAGCTGTGCACTGGACTTTATCACCGCTGTGTGATTCTGCCTGCAAAACAAGCTTGTTCACAGCTATATATAGAATCCGAGCCCTGGTGGAATAATAGCTGTATTGTTTGGTTAAGGCTTTTGCAGAACACTGTTATTCGCATAGAGTTTTGTGTACACAGGCCTTAAGAGCAGATTTAGAATAGGGGATGAGCACCCTGCCATGGTAATGTGATCATATGAGTTTAATTTAATTCCAGTTTTATGAAGGTAAAGCAAATTGGAAGTTGTTCCAAATGGTTAGAGGCAATATTACAAGCCAGCATTTATGGAACAGCGGATGCAGAGAGGGCTCTCATTTGAATAATATGCTATTCCAACAAGATATCTTAGATCGTAGTTATGAGATGTCATATTTTTACCTGTCTTCTGTGGTTTCTGAAGTCTCATTACTATCTTGCAAAGGCCTAAATATTACACAGAACTTATCATATTTATGTTTATTATACCCTATTTATACTGCAGGGGTTCAGCTTTATGGTACTTAAGTACAGTGGCTGCATTAAAAGAACATTACTCTTATGCTCCCCCAGGGACATGGGGCAACAGTGACACGGACGGCATGTGGAGTTCTGACTGTGCACACTATGCGGCAGGCCTGCATGATATGAATAAATTGCTACATATTGAAATTATATTTCTACATGTCGCGATTGTCATTTGGCACTTCCAGTACATTGGAGTGCACTAGTGAGCCAATTATGTAACATGGTTAAAAACTGCTAAACAAAGGTCAAAGTTTTGCAAAAGCTAATAACAACGTGTTAACTGCGATAATTGGCAGATGGACAGATGTTTAGATCTGACTGATATTTCAAACTGATAATTGGTAAATGTTATTGTACTCTGGAAAAGTAAGATGTTCAGTTGATAAAAATTGTGCATTTTATTTGTTATGCATTTATAGCATGTTGCATTTATGTAAGAAGACACAAACTTGAGACATCCAACATATCTTGGCTGATCAACTGCATTCGGGGAAATCAGGAGATTATATAAATGTAAGTCTTTATTTTTGTTTTGAATTTTGACTAATATTTAAATAATATTAATTAATATTTATAATATATTAATAATATTTAAATAATATTTAAAGCTGCACTTTTCAATTTTTAATTTTCATGTTTTGTTAGAATTATAAGTTTTACTAATTAAGGAGGGAAAAACAGGCTAAAATATGGTGTGCTGCGAGTCGACCTGTAAAACCTGAAGTAGTCATTTAAGTCAGTGGTGTTGGGTCAGCGTTCATGTGAATGGGATGCAGTGGGGGGGAAAAAGCACAACTGTGTTACAAAATATTGTACACAAATCTCCAGGTGCTTTATCTTTCTGATAAATCTGTGGAGCCATAATATCAGCTGATTTTAATATCTGAATTATATATAGACTGTTACATTGCATACGTTTAGAAATCCGAGTTGATGCTGATTGTGAGCAGGAAGCTCACTGCTTGATCTAAGTATATTCCGGTTTTACACTGCAGCTCAACATGTACTGTTCCTTAGAATACATAAACGGGCTGTTAGGCGGCCTATTTGTTCCATGTTCGCCTGAGCTCCTTTTATCACCTCTGATTGACACAAAGGCCATTAGATAAAAGAGACGGAGCAGACAGATGGGGGTGTTGTGATGTGCTTTCTGTGCAATGGCTGCTTCTGCACGGCTTACAGTCATTAGCCGATAAGACTTGCAGCACACAGTGCTGATGTACACTCATTACTTGCTGTTTGAGTGACCTCTATTAGACGCTGTTTTGACAAGGGTCTTTACAAGTTCAAGCCAAGCTTGAAGCTCTGGGTAAAAGGAACGCAGCTGTGCTGACCCCATGACCCTTATATCACAGGCAAGAGCTGTGATGCAGTAGTTGTATAAGACAACACCTGCCATTACATTAAGGGTGTTTGTTTACAATAACTTAACATATAAAGACTAACCAGGTTTATTTTGAAACATCATCAGCACTGAATACTTTCAGCTGCTTAAACCGCTTTTGGGCCAAATATATTCAATATATATTTAATATTTAATTTTGACAATTTCAGGTGTCTTTGGTGGTGGTTTGATGTGAAATACTGTACTGTATTGAAGTTTTCCACCTAATTCTTGCAGTGGTGGTGCGACGGACCTGGAGTTTACAACATACAAATTTAGCTGATTTTTGAAGTGAAAGTCAACACAGGGGAGAGTGAACACATCTACAGGGAACACATTTAAATATGGCATTTATACTGCAATTTGCTAATTTTAATGCACAGTTTGTATCTATTTAATGTTTATGTACACAAGGCACATTTTCTACTTTACGTTTTTTTCTAATTTGCTAAATTCAGCAATTAAACTGTAATTATGTATTAAAGTGTGCAGAAGTGTGTTCTCTGTAGAGGAATTCTTCACTCATTTAAATGTAGTTTGACCTGATGAGCCCAAACATTTGCATACCACTGGACATAGCCATATAAATATCGCCACTTTATTTGCTATTCAAAATGACCAGTAAACTTGGTGAGCATGGGAGGTGAGCAGTATGGCAAAAGTACCATATGACTGTATTTAAGGACTTTTACTCAATTTCTCAATTTTGTAATGTGGATATAATGGACTAGCAGTGCCACATTTAAAAACTTTGAGCACAGTTACTTTCATTCAGTGTACTGCACTAAATCCTATTTAACAGAACTAATTATGCTTTCTTTGTAGTGAGCATGCAGGTGTTCAGGGTTCTTCAAGTATGGACAATGTCCAATGTCCAAGATGCTCAGGATACCAGATTGTTTAGCACAATGACAAAATGTATCACAATAATAATATTATCATATTGCCTACCTTTGTTTAGACATATCTTCTGAGTTGTTGATAATGTTAAATTATTGATTATTGCTTTAAATAAACAGTAAAAAAAATCACAATTTACAGTATAATAAAATGTAAAAAATATTAGTCCAATCAAAAACAATTTCATTTGCAATGGTTACCATTTAATTGTTTTTAATAGCTCAGCAATTTTGGAATATTTCACTATGAGGTCAAATGTATATGATGAACTTGAACAGTGATACTCAGGATTCAGCTTTTTCCTGGGTGAGTTCTGAGTTCTGAATTAGTTGAGGTGTGGACACGTGATCTTATCAGTTAGAGCCCCCTTGAGTTCCTCTTCAGGTTCAATTTAACAGAAGTGAGTGTGATTCATTTTAAAAGAACTGTATGTGAAAACACACAGCTGTTTGGCTTTGGTCTTCTATTCACCTTTATTCCCTTGGTTTTCTACATGCTGACTCCCCCTGTTCAAAGAAAGATGGCACAAAATGTGACTGTCATGAAGGAGATAAACACTACTCTTGATATGCACTGGCTTGTTATTGTAAATCATTTCAATCATTTAATAACGGGTGTGAAAAAGCTGTGAATCAGAGCGTTGTACATTGGATTCTCTCTTGCATTAGTCAGAGAATGACGACCAGAACTCAATTTACTTCCTTTTGTACAGTGCTATTACAACAGACCAGATTGTCTTTTTCTGGCTCACTGGAATTAATAAGAACTGAGGCTCGGTCCCAAAATGCTTGTTTGCTCATTATTTTACATTTTCCAGAATGAAGCTATATGCAAATCAAGCAGATGTGTTTGTCCAAAACAACCCAAGAGTACATACTGCTGATTGTAAGTGCACAGTATATCATATCATATTATCATAACCGTGATACGCACTTGAATACTGACATTGCATAAGGCTGTGATATGCAATTAAGTCCTTTAACAATCACAAAATAGTTTACATGAAATGCTCTATAGGAGCTCCATAAGATCCAACAAACCATACTATACAGCACTATGCACAATGCAATATGATATATTGTCCTTGCAGTGCTGATAAGGGTGGGACAAGTGGGATAGGTGTCTGGATAGTACTGGAAACTCAAGGTTGGGCTATCATGGTTCCACACAACCCTGTATGTTCATTACTGCTTTTATGCCATGAGAGAATCTACAAGCATCATAAGCAGATTCTAGTGCCAGAGTGCTGTTAAGGGGTCGCTTATGTCACTTCTTTGGTACACACTGTAGTCTCTAGTAGCGACTGCACAGAGTTGCAACTTATTGACTTTACAGTTCAATGGTGACGCTTCAAGCTTGTTGTTGACTTGCCGCTGATCATGTGATTATGACTTTAACAACGTGGACGCCTCAGATAAAACAACAGGTGAGGAGCCTGGGGGTCCATATCACCAGTTTCATGAAGGCTAACAATGTACATCATGCTGTACACCCGCCTGTGGAGTTTGGCTTTGTTCAAACCTTTCTCTGTTGATCTAAAGTGCTTTATATGCCACTACTGAACATTGTTATCTCTAGTTTCCTGAAGACTAAAATAAAAAGTGTTGATGTGTTGATGGAGAGGGGCATCATGCGCTATTCTCCTGTAGAGTTTGAAGTTGGTTAGAGGATTAAAAGGGTGTAATCTGGAGCGTGCCTGTATGAAGGGGAGTCAGATACTGGCAGGGAATGTTTGGACATTGGTGGACTGGGGTGTAATGGCCTTAAGGCTGACTTGTTGAAGCACTGTTAGTATTTGCAGCACCTTTGACCTCACGCTTCGATCCCTTGTGATGTCGAATTTGTTGACCATGTGCACAGTGACTCATTTAAAATCCATCTGAAGTGAGATCAGTTGAACAAGCTGTGTATTAGAGTTCTATTAAATCATTTTACAGAGAATACTTCAACCATGCAAGAGCTAGCGTTTTCGGTGCGGTGTGGTGTTGAGTAGGTGTAGAGGTGTTGCAGTGCTGATGGTAAATCACCTGCGAGACGTTGTTGTTTCGTGCGGAAAGTACCATGCTGTCAGAGTCCTACTGTAGTCTCTAGAGTGAGAATTTCCAGGTTTAACACTATAGACCCCCCTTAAGGTGACTTGCCATGCCAGATATTTTGGGGGAGGACTATTTTAAATATGGGGAATTTATTAGCTAATGTTACTGCTAGTAAGCTCCTGTTGCAGCTGTAGAATTGTGGTAAATGTCTTCCAATCATCATTAGGGTGGAGAGAACGGTTTCTCGGATGTCAGAAATGACTCGCATTAACTCAATTTGGCTTATTTCCTCTGATGAAAAATAGGTTTAAAATCTCTGTGCTGAATAAAGGTAGAATTAAGATCACGACTTTGTATGACAGTAGTTAGCTATGCTAATGTTGGCTTGGTTGTATTCATTAGTCTGTAGATCAGTTAGGTTAGGCTAGTCACAGGAATTCCCAATAACTGTGATGTTTTGTGCAAGACATGCTGGGTATTCTGGAGAGAGAGAATGATGATAAATGGAAATGATACAACATTGTGAATTCTGTCAGCCCAGTAAACAACAGAAACAACACTAGGTTTAGACAGAACCGCCCCTATTAGAAGGCACTGTGTAATTGACCTGAGTTTGCTGCACTGAAAGAACAGGTGGCTGAGGAGAAGCTAGTCACCGTGAAGGATCATTACATAAAGCTTGTGGAGCTCTATTGAGTATAGAGGCACTGGCATCATTTTTCCCCACCAGTAACAACCAGAGACCTTGAGTGCTTGTTGATTTTGAGAGCCAGTATGGAGGGCATACTTTGTGCTTTAATAAACAGAATGGATATGTGTTTTTTGCTAGGAGCTCATGTATGTCTGCTCCATTCCAGAAATTTTAGAGGTGACTTTGATGGTATTTTTTTAAGTGATTTGAATTGATCCATGTAATAATTCAAAACTCAAAACAAGGACCTGGAGATCTGCCAACATAAAAAGTACAGTGTTAATTAAGTAATACAACATTATGATTTCATTCCTTGAATGCTAAGCCATGACTTGGAATTATTAACGTATTGTAAGTGCACCTCAGTTGTTTATAAGGGATACACAATGTTCTAGTAGATCTCAAGAAAGAGCCAACACTAGCTAAATTAGCGTTTCTTCATACTAGGGACTAGTTGAGCCGAACCTCATTTCCTTCTCTCAACTTTGGGCAGATAGGGTTTTCAGCATTGGCTAAATTGAGTATAAGGTATTTCTGTTACAAATTGCACATTTCAGTTTGTTTTCCACTTTGTCCAAAGAAAAATACAGCTAATCTTTTGATGCATGTGTTGAGGAGGGATGCATTTTTCATACTGGCTGTCTAAAGAGTGACAGCAGAATACATCACAGTCCGTGTGCACATGGGGGCTGGCAAACTTGTCTCTGTAACGATTCAAGTCTACAATTTAAGTCACTTCAAGATTCCCAAATGTAAGGAATCAGAGAACTGATTCTATTTGTGATTGATTCTTTTTCTTTTTGTGACTCTGATTCTTTTGGTGATGACAGGCACATGTCATACACAAGTGCATGGAACTTGTACTGTTTCTGTCATATACCACTACCAGCTGATTAAGTACATTTTAGCAAAAGCAAATTAGTAATTTCCAAAGTAGCTTCCAGATAACAGCAAAAAAAGCACAGGCCTGGAATAGGAGAGGTTTAAGGGATGGTTCTAAACTAATGGACACAACATAAACATAAAAAATGCACGGTATCTCCTCTTCAAAGTCAGCATTAACAGCTGTTTATTTACCAGTCAAGAAGAATTGTTGTACTGAGTTCAGCAACCTTCATCCCTTTACTTGCCAAAATCTTCTCTGGCGGTGGAAAGCAATGCCAATGTTAATTTTTGTTTTACTTCTATTAATATCACTTCTTTTGTATGCTGCCGAACTACTATGCTTGTTGCTACAGTGGTTCTTTTTGCCACTCAAGTTTAATATTTTTGTCTTATTTGTTTCATTTGGTTCTCCTTACCTACTGTTATGACTTGTATGGATATCTGATGAAGTTGTAGGTCCAATTTATACAGAAATATAGAAAATTCTAAAGGGTTCACAAACTTTCAACCACCACTGTATGAGCGGGCAGAAGTTGCTTGCCAAGCGCTTCAGCCATCGTTGTGTATGCTCTTCTTTTTATTGGCTACCTGTCCTTAAATGATCTAACAGGTAGCAGGACCTTCAACATGACTGACAAAAGATTACATCATCAGGGCAGTACTACTTTATCCTCTCATGTTGGACTGATATGACTCAGCGCTACAGTTACTGACTATTACCTCTTGAGGTACAAAATGGTACTATAAAACAGGACTGGCCAGGGCAACACAAAACATAGGCGTCTTTGACATACCGTCAAAACTGTTATTTCTTCATGTTCTGTTGATAATTCTAGTTCATTTTGGGATGTTTGAAACTAAAAATCTGACCAATTAACCCTTTAACCATATTTACACATAAGATTATGTTATACAGCATTCTTGTTTTTTTCGCAGCAAGTGGATGATGATTTAGGCATGCAGCTTGCTTAATAGTAGCTTTGCATGACTAGTAAAAGCTACTACTAATACACACTGCTTTGCAGTACACTGCAGACTTGTTTTTGTGCCATCACACACTTATTCCTCTTTGTGAAATTCCTAAAACAGGTCCTACCCAGAAAATGCCGGCCACAGCCACAGCCATGGACTTCTTCCAGCTATTTGTACCAGACAACGTGATCCAGAATATGGTGACTCAGACCAACATGTACGCCAAGAAGTACCAAGAACGCTTTGGCAGCGACGAGGGCTGGACCAGCGTGACTCCAGCTGAGATGAAGGCTTTCCTGGGCTTTGTCATCTCCACCAGTGTGCACCGCTGTGAATCTGTCTTGAGCATATGGAGCAGCGGTTTCTTCAGCAACCGCAGCATAGCACTCAAGATGAGCCAGGCGCGCTTCGAGAAGATCCTCAAATACTTCCATATTGTGGCCTTCCGTTCAAGCCAAGGTGGCAACCAGGGTCTTTACAAGATCCAGCCCTTCCTAGACTCACTGCAGCAGAGCTTCAGCTGCACCTTCCGGCCCTCGCAGACACAGGTATGTAGGCCACACAATTGAAAATTGGACTGTTCTCATGGAACTTTGTATTGTTATTTCTGAGCAGGTCAGATTATATGGATTACAGCTGCAATATTTTGCAAAAGATTGTGGTTATGTTGCAACATATTGCAATTGGATTATTCCTTGCAATTTATTAAAAACACATTTGAGGAATGAATAAAGATCAGCCTGCATTATTTTTGACCAAAATGCTTATGTCTGTTAGATCACATGAATGTTTAATTGCACCAAGATGCCCATGCCTACTCATCTGAATCATCTGTGAGTGGTCTGGATGCTCAAGGCTTATAGATGCTATGTGCACACAATACAAAATTAGCAATCAATAACAGTCTGGCTTGCAAACTTTAACTTCTTGCACAGAAAAGTGGCGCTTTCTGTTTTGTCCTTTGCTGTTCACATTATCTCATCTGTTGTTATGTGGCCACTTTAAAGATTTCCTTCAGTAATAGGTGTTATCTCAATAAGCCTTTTTTTTCAACATTAAAGCATCTCGATATAGTAAGGAAAAGAAAACTAAAACAAACAGCCTGATGATTCCAATGGACCAAACAACAGGCAAGACACATAGCTGTTAACGAACCTCAAAGCATTCTAATGTGTAATCAGTTTTTTGTTTCCATATAACAAGTTAAGCAGTAGACAAACAGAAGCCAGGATGCAACATTACCCAGGGACTCCCACCAAATCTTGGCTGTATTAAATGATCAGAAACTAGGACAAGCGAGACGGCTTCGTGTTTCTGTGCCAGCAGGAAGTGGGTTGGGGATTTAAGTCGAAACTTTGGCCCTGCAGCTGTAATCAGAAGCGCTTGAAGACCTGCCACATGTCGCTTGTTCTGGTTCATCAGTGAGAGTTTTAAAATGAGGGTTAAATTATCTGTCCCTAAACCCACAGAGGTTCATTCACAAGGCTGTTCATAGAGGTGACTACGCTCACCTTATGTTGAGGCCATATATGCTACATTTTTTTTGGTAATTTATATACGTATGGCATTGGTGTGGTTTTATGCACCAAAATGAGGTAATTCATGCTTGCCTGACCATTTCCAACCTCTCTTTATCCTTTGAATTCAAACAGGCTTTGTTGTTACTGTGCCATTAAGGCTGCATTCAGACTGCAGGCAAACTGGATTTGTTTTTCAGATCAGATCTATTGAGACGACTGTCCACACTGTTATTTGCAAGTGATCAGATCTGTGCCCAGACATCAGTAACCTATCTGCATGGGTTGCTGTGGTAATGACATACTTTAATACTCTTTAATACTCTTCTTGCATCCCAGCACTTCCTTCACTCAGAAGTTGACATTGTTGTTGTTTGTCGCGTTGGGAGTGAAGCAGAAGACACTTCGGTATCCGAGTTGAGTGGCCAGAGCGTCCCGTTCAAGATGCACCTATAAAAATCCGATTGGAAATGCATTTCACTCCACATCCACATCAGATTTCAAAAATTGCATTGAATTTGTTTCTATGTGTGTGAATGTGTGACTGTCAAAAATCAATTTGGACTGATATAAGACAAATGAATTATGTTCTGATTAGCTTAGAATGGGTGGAGCTGACCTGCTGTAGACTGAATAAGCATAGGTAAATACTCATTATAGAGGTTAAAACTGCTTATCTTATTGGACAGCTGTGTGTATGTGGTCAGTGAAAGGATTTAGTCTGAGCCTGTTTCTCCACAACAGCAAGTACATTTTCTGTCAAAGATCAAAGGGCACTTTATGAGCACAACTTCTCACCATGAATAAATAAGAGAGAAAGTGAGAGAGGAGGAGGATTATTCCCCTAGTCCTCTGAGGTTGGAAAGATGACCTACATGTCGGAACTGAGGCCTAGAAATGTTACTAAACTCTATCTTTGAGCCTCACAGGTTATGCCGTTTTTGTTAGTTGAGGAGTTTACAGGGTTCTAGAGGCATTTTTATGACCTCCTCGACAGAACTCTATGCAAATGGCCAAGTTCCAACTCAAACTAACTAACTCTTTATCATAATCATGTATTACTATATATTATATTACTGTATATTAAGTTTGGGGTGAGTGATAGGTCATAAATATCACAACAACTGAAGAAATGAAAAAATAGTCATTAGAAACTCTTCGCACACTGATTTATTCAGCATTTTACATGCTGTACTCTATCTAAGTAATCATGGCAAATTTAGCTCTCATTTTAATGAAACATGCAGCTAGTCGGTGCTGAGATATGCACAATATACTCACATTTTTTTCCCATAATAACAGTATCAGTATCAGTAAGTATCATATTGCCCACCTCTATAACGAGTATTTATTGCTAATATATTTAACTCATATTGTGCTTTGTTGGTACGTCTGCTTTGAAAACCAAGAGAAAAATACATTTAGCCTAATTAATTTATTCAATGGTGAAAAAGTGTCAAAATTAATGAAAGTAGACTGTGAAAACCCATGTTTGGAATTCGGTCTTAGGCCAAATGTTTTTATTTTGTTCGGTTTCAGCTTTGGCCAAAAAAATTAATTTCGGTGCATATCTAATATTAATACAACATCATACAAAAGATGAAAGGATATAAAGAAATAAAGAAATATTGCATTATCTCCCTATTGTCTATAAATTCTCTAGTTTTCAGGGCCTCTCAGACGGTAGTTTTGCTCTGTCTTTGTGTGTTTGGAATAGAGCAGAAATGGAAACTGTCAGGAAGGCTTTGAGGATGAGGACTGTTTTAGTTTTAAAATGTATCATTCACTCCCCAGTATATACAGCTGCAGCTCTTTTTGAATTCAGTGTTTCTGTATTATCATAAAAGACATCTCATATAAATGTATCCACCTATTCAGCCTACAGCCTTTTGGCTCTGCCCATTCACACTGCAGTTTTAAAGAAAGTGTCAGGTATGAGTACTTCTTAAATGAGGTACAGTATAGAGCAGCAGTAGACATGATTTACAGATGTTAGCAGTAACAAAACCATACTGTGGAAAAAAAAGAATGTGGAAAAGGATGTGAATGAGTTAATGAATGGAATATGACCATTTTTGTACCTAAAACCACAGAAATGTTATAAATGGGGAAAAAAATAAGGAGAAAATAGGGCATTGGCCCTTTAACTGAAGGCTGGCAGTTGGGGTCTCAGTGAGAGGTCTTTATTTTACTGCTTTGTAACTCAGAGTGCTTCTGTAAAGAAAGCATCCTCTTGCTTAATTTGATGCTCGCAAGATGCAGAATGATAATGCATTCTGTTTCTGAATAATGAATATCCTCCCTGACCTGCCACAGTGAATGCAGCACTACCAACTCTGCCAATTCCATTTGCACTTCCCATGAATCCACCCCTCCCTGCACCCACCAGCCACGTCCCATCTCTCAGATGTAGAAACAGCTTCTCTCCCTGAGAGCTTTAACTCCATCTCCGTCTTCATCTTCGCGAAATGAGGTGATCTTAAGATTACAGGACTGGCAGACAGCAGGAAGCTGAAGAATGTGGGCAAGAATTAATGTGGCATTAAAAGTGCAAGACAGCATGAAGACGAACGGGCTTTTTTAGGATGGAGGAAGAGAAAGCCAGAGCAGTGTAACTGAAAGTGAAAATAGAATTCTAATTGTAGAGAATCTCATACTCTGACAGACACTTACATACTCTACTGATCATTCTGATCGTTGATCAGAGGTTTTGTAACAGGGCCAGACAACAAAAATACACATAGACTGAACAGTGACAAAGCATTCATCACCATTCAAAAAGGTCCAAAAACTTTGCGTGTGAAAAATAAGCTAGGAATCTTTAAAAACAGTTCATTAAAATTCATTAGTTTGTTCAGAGTAATTGGCAGATGCGAACTTGAACTTGTACTTGAATCAGTGTAACTGAGCAGCCCTAATAAAGATAAGCAGTGAGACATTTAGACAGCGTTGCCTTTTTTCCAGGCTGATGCCGACACTGATCTGTACAGACACCAGCTTTTTCTAATTTAGAATCACGCACCATGAATTAGTTTTATTATTTTTTATACAGTTATAACTTAGACATTGTGGATTTAATATTTCAAATTGTTTGCTAAAAAGTATTGATGTTAAAGGTATCAGATGTATTCAAGCATTGGGTAAAATGATAAACAATAGTTTATGCTGGAATTACCTGAATCTTGCGATCTGATCTCTCTCTAAGTTTGAAATATATTGAAATATAGATATTATTTATATTTTAAATGTAAAACTATATAACAATTATCATTGTTATAGAGCCTATTCAGTCATTTTTCCTAGTGTGCTAATAATGATCATAAACTGTAGAGCTGCACGCGACTAACATACTAAACCCATTTGTCTGCTGCCACATCGTATTTTTATATAAAATCTTTGAATATTAGTGTGTCTTTAGTATGTCATTGGTTTATGCCAGTGTGTTTACATTTACTCATGTAGAAATTATGATGTGATTTACATGGATTAGCATTAGAGAGAAAGTAATGCTAGACATAGACAAAAATGTTCTTGACAATTAATACAAATTCACATGAAGAAATTTCACTACATTCTTCATGAGATTTTCACACAGTGTAAAAACGTTAAAATAATAAATAATAATGAAATAAAGTGGAGATAAATGTTATGTTTAAAATGTTCTAGATGTTCTATTTCTAGGTAAAAAATGCAGTAAAGCAAAGAAATACTGCTTTTTTAGCACAGCAGCCCTACGTTGCCTAAATGTTCTGCTCTTCCTGAGTACAATAGGTATGCCATCAAATATCATTTTGAAATATCATTTGTAACAATTTCTAAACATTTTCCGCCAGAGCCAATAATTCTGTTATCACTATGCATGCAGAATTTATTTAGTAATAGATTCTGTATTTTGTATTCTTAATTAGAAGTGATCTTGAACCATACTTGTTTGCTGCTGTTTACTGCCTTATTAATAGCGTTTTTCTTTTCTTCATCTTCCAATATTAATACCAAAGTGAAGAAATTAAGGTAATGATTTCAAGGTAGCCCCTTCTGCCTTAGCTGACCTAGCAACTCCTACTGCAGATGCCCCTGTGAGAGCATGTAATTTGTCGTGAAAGAGCAGATGTATGGGTAATTAGGCTCCTCTTGAAACCATGGGTTGTTCTTTTGTTGTCAGTGCCAGAGGGCTTACAGTTTAACTTCTTCTTTACATGGACGTCCTGGTTAAACAGCTGTGAAATGAAAGAGTCATGTTAGCTTGGTGTTCAGGCTTCACATTATCCATCCATCCATCACTGGTGTGTGTGAGGGTCCCCAGTGTGGTGCGGTTGAGAGACAGCACCTCAGCTCCTGGTCTGTCATGAGTAAATGAAACGCCATCTGCTCTCTTGGTTTTCCCAGTTCCATGGCAACATCGCCTTGGCAACACGCACTACGCCAACTCTATCCCAATGAATTTCCGTAGTCAGTCCCAATCCTCCGGCTGGCAGAGAGCCATTGCTCAGTACAACTTCACTCAGTGAGCAGCTGTGGGGGATCAGTGAGTCAGCACTGAAACACTGTTGACTTGGGTACCACAATATATGGGTATACAGTGGCCCAGCCGTGTAGCAGTAATAATTAGCTTATATATTACTGTTAAAATGTGCTTGTTCTGTTCATGTTTATAATTATTACAATTTTATAATAATACATTATACCATGTAGATGCACTATTGTAAAATATACTTAGTATTTTGGAGGTTGAAATATTTGGAGTGCAACAAAAATGTGTTAAATAAGTGATAAATAATTTACTGTAATGGAGAACTATATTTAATCATTATCATGATAAAGCCTACAACAGCATGTTTTTCTGTATTGCTGAGTTTATCAGTAACTCCACAATACCTCTCTTGGACACAAAAGGGCCCTCCTTCCTAACCTGTGACCCATGTAAACCCGTGGTTGCTACACAGTGCTCCCACTTAAGTCCTCCCTCCTTCAAAACAATCCATCTGTCGCTCTAAGAATAAGCAGACCTATGCAGAACACAATGAGCTATAAAAAAAAGATATTTAAAATTATAAGTATTACTATTACTAATTCTATGAGTTACATGTGGCCCATTCATATTGGTCTACCCAGATTTCCTTTGTAGATTCAAATATAAAAACTATTTAAACTCTGGTTTGGCTGAATCCTGATGGTTGTTATTTACTGAGAGATGGGCATCCATACTGTCCAGTATGCCCAGCTAATCAACCTTTTTTAATTCAATATTTAATAAATAGTTAATCCCAAGCTTGTATTAGTACGGAGTGGCTAGTCTTAATCTATAATTGGAATGAATTCAATCGGAATGGCGAAAATCTTGAAAAAATGGAAAAATGCACATAACCATTATCTTGTTTTTAAATGATGTGTACCTACAAGGAGTGTGCCGTCAAACCAATATACTGATCTCCACAGAGGTTACTGCTGCTACAAAGCGCAAGTTTCGTTTTGTGCATGTGCGTACGAACATATGTTGTTGAAGGAGGGGTGGGACCCTCGCAACGTTCATAGCCGGCTCTGTCTGCAAGTGAATATAGAATTGGAAAACACTAATTGTTGAATAGAGGAGGAGGGTAAACCATCCTGTTTTCCTTCAGGTCCTCCATGAGCCCCTGATTGATGAGGACCCAGTCTTCATCACCACATGCACAGAGAGGGAACTGCGGAAAAGGAAGAAGAGGAAGTTCAGCCTATGGGTGCGACAGTGCAGCTCCACTGGTTTTATCTGTCAGGTAATTACAATCACACTCTTACAGTCATCACATATTCTGCTCATTTTTGATACGTCACATAGCAGAGTGTGAAATCAGAAAGAAAGTATAATCATATGCCTGTAGATTAAGGCTGTCTGTCCTGCCATGTGTTTGATTAAGCTCTTTGTAAGCTAGTTTAAAGAAAAGGGTTGGTTCCAAAAGTCTTGTAGAAGATTTATGTACATTATTATTGTATCTACGTGTTATTATTAATAAAAATAACAATTGGACAATCTGCACTCTAATCTCCTTGGAAATATCTGTTTTATTGAAAGAACAGGAATCTGTCAATTAGTCAGATCTTCATAACACATTTGTGGAAGTCTGTCATGCATGAACAAAAGAGATTTCTGAGGACCTCAAAAAATGGGTTGTTGATGCTTATGAGGAAAGGATTACAGGACAGACTGTGTACAGATCACTATTTTTAGTGGAGTGTCGACCAAGAGCTAGTAGCGTTATAGTCTGCAAGGCCATAGAGGAACCCAAGGTAACTTCTAAGCAACTAAAGTCCTTTCACACAGTGGCTAATGTTAAAGTTCATGAGTTCACCATCAGGAGAACACCGAAGAACAGTGGTGTGCATAGAAGGGTTGCCACTGCTCTCCAAAAAAAACATTGCCACCCTTCTGCAGTTTGCTAAAGATCGGATGGACAAGCCAGAAGGCTGTTGGATAAAGGACAGATGAGACCAAAATGGAACTTTTTTGGTTTAAATGAGAAGTGTTTTGTGTGGAAAAGGAAACCACAGCATTCCAGCATAAGAACCTTATGCCATCCTTGAAACATGGTGGTGGTAGTATCATGGTTTAGGCCTGTTTTGTGGATCAAGACGGCTTATCACTGATTGAACAATGAATTCTGAATTATACCAGCAAATTCTAAAGGGAAAACTGTGAACTGAATCTTAAGAGAACATGGCTCATGCAGCAAGACAACGATCCTAAACACACAAGTCATCCTAGCAAGGAATGAATGAAATGAAAAATTCATAAAGTTAACGTTTTGGACTTTGGCTGCATCAGGGTCCTGACCTTCATCGTATAGATATGTTGTGGAAGAGCTAAAGCAAGCAGTTCATGTGAGGAAACATCCCAGAGCTCAAGCTGTTCTGTACAGAGGAATGGGTTGAAATTCCTTTAAGCTGAGTGCAGGATCAATCAATAGTTACAGGAAATGTTTGCATGTTTGAAAATTTGCGGTTATTACTGCCAAGGGGGTCACACCAGGTAATAAAAGTAAAGGTTCAAAAAACATAAGAACTGTATGTTTTAGATTTATGAAGGGTTCACAAACTTTCAAGCACCACTTTATATATACAATCATGGTTAGAACAAAACCACACATCTCTATCTTTAATTTCGTGACATTATTTGGAAACACCAGCTGTCCTTCTATCGGATAAATCTGATGAACTGGCAGACAGGAAATCTTGACTATATCTCAAACAAACAAACTGCTGGTCCACTGAGCAGTTGTAACTGGGAGTCCTTTTGTCTCCGTCATTCGCACAGCAGTCCTTTTCCAGACTTCTGGCTTTTTGATGCAAGAACTTTTTATTTAACCACTGCAAGAGTGCTTTTGAAGTATTAGTTGCTGTGTTGTCCTGGATCTCTTTCACAATTCGGTAATTTACTAAGAGTTCCAGTTTACTGCCAACAGACCAGCATTTGGCAGTCAGTCAAGTATAAATGTGGACATTTAATAATTGTGGAAGCAGAGAGAGGAGAGAACACCTCCAGACTAATGTAGTATGCACATAATATTAAAATACAAAAAATTAAACGAGAGCAACAGCATGCTCGAGTGTGATAGAGCTCTAGTATCAGTGAGTAACAGTTTATATCATATGTCGTAAGACCATGAGAATGAGTGTAATGTTGCACATGAGGTATAGCTTTGGACAGAGCTGTATCTGTACTTTACACCAAGGCCCAGTGTGGGCAAGACCTTGCCTCCATAACACAAGTTGTCCGTTCTGAGTAATGCTCTCTGTCCTGAAGCTTACCCAGACCATTCATCCAGAGCTCAACCAAACACAAGGTAGGAAAGAGGTGTCTTACTCAGATATGACTATATGCTGTACGACGTTTTACCTTGATTGTTGTCTTTTGGTAGCACAGTGTAATTGCTAATCTTGACTTTTAATAATTAGGACTAATATAATTATACTACTATTTTGATAACTTTTAGTCATTTAGTCTGAAATAAACTGAGACTTACCACATGAATTAGTTTTCTTATTATCCATGCAATAATAAGTGATACCTTCTGGATTTCAATATTACAGACTGTTCACCAAAATGCATTTTTAGATGTTTTAGTTAATATTAAATTAGTAAATATTATTTAAAACCATATAATATTTCAACTTTCTTAATTTTTATTTACATCATTTTAGTATCCAAATAATTATTATAAAACTTGAAGAGCTTGTTACACTGGACTAACATATTTGTGTCATTTTATACACTTTATCTGCGACGATATTGATTTATTTTGTTAAAAACATTCAGTCCAAACGTTTGAACAGTGACCACAAACATATAAATATGTCCAAGTTCGGTATTCTGAGTATTCAGATAAAGCAATATGTGGTTTGGAATTTTAATATTTTGCTTTTGTACTCTGGAAAACTGATTTAAATGTTATTTCATACATTTGTATAGCTAGGCATGCATTTTAAAAACAGTACTGTAAAGTTGATATATTTCCATTAGTCATTGTTTAGTCGTTTATTAAGAGGCTGTTTTTCTGGCTAAGCATTTACTGACTAAAAGAGCATCCAAGCCCTTTAATATAATGATTTGAGTCTAATAGAGAAAAGTGCTGCTGTTGTGTGTCTGGGGAACGGGCCAAGACTGAGTGCCAGTGGATTCTAGTTTCTCCCGCTGTCTTGATTAATTGACCAGACCAAGATATATTTTTAGCATTACATTTTTCTATTTCTTTTAACCCAAGATGGTTGATCCAATTGCCAATTCCCTTTAAACCTGTGCTCAGTGAATAGTTTACATATACGAAAAGCAAGTCCCAAGGAAAAAGGCCTAAGCATAGGCTGACTCCTCTCTGCAGATCTACGTCCATCTGAAGGAAGCACCTGGTCCAGACGGTCTGGACACCCTGAAGAAACCGCAGCTCCACAGCCTGGTGGCCAAGCAGCTCTGTCAGAACCTGGCTGGCCGCAATGCCATCATCTTCACTGGTCCCAGCATCACCAGTCTCAACCTGTTCCAGGAGTTTGAGAAGCAGGGTGAGCACTCAAGCATTTACTGTCCCTATCACTTTAGCTTTTCCTTCCTTCTTCAAGGCAAGGCACTGTATGTAGCAATGCAGCCCAGTAAATTGTCCATGCCAGTTGGAACGTATTGTATGAGCATGGGAAAACAATCAATTCTTAAATGCATGGTGAATCTCTTTTGAAAGATTTGGAATTGTTTCATTAAACTGCAGAATCTGATTATGCTCTGCGTTTCCCCGACTGTGATAAATTAAACTCATGCTCACCGAGAGCCTTTATAAAGTCCGGTACTTTGGCACCAGCTTGGAGGAGGAAAAATATGCTGGCTCCCACTATTACACGTATGTTTGCAGTCACAATTAGATGTAAATTAAAACCATAGTAAACAGTGCCTATGTAGGAATGTGGCTTTTTATTAACAATTAATGTATAAGACTGTATAGCTATGGGCTGTATATACAAGTTTTGGCATTTTAACTGTTTACCAAAATATATTCAAGATATAGTTGTATAATCAACATGGGCTTAAAGTGCAGACTCTCAACTTTAATTTTCACATCCTAATTGGAGGAATGGTTTACGAATTACAGCTGTTTAATGGCTGTCGCTGCCTCTACCAAAGGCAACCGAATGTAATTGGACAATTATCTTAAAAGCTATTTCATGGGCCGAATGGGCTATTCCCTCGTTAATCCATCATCAATTAAGCAGGTAAAAGGTTTGGAGTTAATTCCAGGTGTGGCATTTCCATTTGGAAGCTGTTGCTGTGAACCCACAACATGCGGTCAAAGGAGCTCTCAATGGAAGTGAAACACACCATCACTAGGCTGAAAAAAGAAGAAATCTATCAGAGAGATAGCAGAAATGTTAAGAGTGGCCAAATCAACAGTTTGGTACATTCTGGGAAAAAAGAGAGCACTGGTGAGCTCGGGAACTCAAAAAGGCTGGACGTCTGCGGAAGAAACAGTGAAAAAAACAGTGGTGGATGAGCGCAGAATCCTTTCCGTGGTGAAGAAAAACCCCTTCACAACACCCACCCAAGTGAAGAACACTCTCCAGAAAGTAGGTGTATCAGTAGTAGTAGTAAGTCTGTCATAAAGAGAAGACTTCATGAGAGCAAATACAGAGGGTTCACCACAAGGTGCAAACCATTAATCAGCCTCAAAAATAGAAAGGCCAGATTAGATTTTGCCAAAAAGCAACTAAAGAAGCCAGCCCAGTTCTGGAACAGCATTCTTTGGACAGATGAAACTAACATCAACCTGTAGCAGAATGATGGGAGAAGAAAAAAATAGGAGAAAAGAAAGTATGGAGAAGGCTTAGAACGGCTCATGATCCAAAGCACACCACATCCTCTGTAAAACATGGTGATGGCATGGGCATGCATGGCTTCCAATGGCACTGGGTCACTAGTGTTTATTGATGATGTGACAGAAGACAGAAGCAGCCAGATGAATTCTGAAGTGTACAGGGATATACTTTCTGCTCAGATTGACCAAATGCAGGAACGTTGATTGGACATCGCTTCACAATACAGATAGACAATGACCCAAAACATACTGCGAAAGCAACCCAGGAGTTTTTAGGGCAAAAAAGTGGAATATTCTGCAATGGCCAAGTCAATCACCAGATCTCAACCTGACTGAGCATGCATTTCACTTGCTTAAGACAAACCCTAAGGAAGAAAGACCCACAAACCAGCAACAACTGAAGACAGCTGCAGTAAAGGCCTGGCCAAGCATCACAAAGGAGGAAACAAGAGTTTGGTGATGTCCATGCCTTCCAGACTTCAGGCAGTCATTGCCTGCAAAGGATTCTCAACAAAGTGTTAAAAACGAATATTTTATTTATGGTAAAGTTAATTTGTCCAATTACTTTTGAGCCCCTGAAATGAGGAGGCTTTGTAGAAAAATGGTTGCAATTCCTAAAATTTCATAGGATATTTTTGTTCAACCCTTGAATTAAACCTGAAAGTCTACACTTCAACTGCATCTCAGTTGTTTCATTTCAAATCGAATGTGGTGGCTGCAGAGCCCAAATCATGAAGATTGTGTCACTGTCCAAATATATCTGGGCCTAACTGTATGTGCTTGGGGGACTGTGTTGTGCTGGGCTGAGGAGCTGTTTAGTGAGGTGGTGGTCTGAGTGTTGATGACCTGCTGTTTTAAAAGCAAAATGCTTCCTACATTGTATTATTATTTTCTGCTGAAGTGACAATATAATACTTAATGGTGTCCAAAAGGCTTCTATTTCAGATTTCAGAGCAACCGCATAATAAGGACAGAAAACCTAACTTTTACCTCATTTACACAGGCACATGTGTAAAGTTGAATGTTTCTGTAGTGGGGGCACTATTAATGCACAAGCTACTTTTTGTGCATTAGGTGAAGAGAGGAAACAGCCATGAATGCACGTCTGTAGTCACAAAACGAGAGTAGAAATAGTTTTCTGTATTGCTCAGAATTATATTAATTAATATGTATTTTTCATTAGATCAGGTAAAAAGAGATATGTCTATAGCCTATAATAGAGCTGCATTACAATAACACCCTGAACTGAAATTGAATAGAGGTGCCTAAAGATTCCCACCCTTTTTACTGTAATATATCATCGCCGACCCATGAAAAACATGAATCTCCACTTTTGTTTTATTTTTACATCATTTGTGCATAGCAGCTGTCCTTTACACATTGCTTGGAATACAATCTCTTTACTCTTTGTTTACATTGAAAGTACAGAATGTCTTGACCTGTAAAGTCAAAACTATTTTGAAGATACTTGCTTTTCTTTGGACAGCAAAGAAATTTAGGTTTTGTCTCCAGTGCAGTAACGTTTGCAGATTTGGCTCTGGATGGTTTTAGATGTTCTGAAAAAATGAATGCTTGGCTGTAAATTTGTGTTCACATTTCTTAGAGTCTATGCAGTGTTCAGACTCCAATCTTGTTAACTTTCTTTCTCTCTCTCTCTCTCTCTCTCTCTCTCTCTTTACTCACCCTCACTCTAATCTCATCCCACAGTCGATGTTCTACCACCCCTGCAGTTTTTAATTAGCCGCAACAAGACAAGCAAATTACAAACAAAGACAGTCAGCTGAAGCTGACCTTGACTTTTCATTGAAGACTATGTCATCATATATTAGTTCCATCATTTTGGTATATACAGTACCTCCTAGTAATTACAGTACATAGGAGAACAAAGGCACATTGAACCATAAGCAGTACTATGCTCATGTCAGCAAGGTTAAATGTCAGTTTAGCCTTTCTTTAGACTCTAGGCACAGCCTTCCACTTAAATAAACCCATATTATAGAGATCAGAATCAGGCCAGCTCTGATGAGGACGCTGGAAGTGAGAAATGATCAGATTTCTCTTAGCCCCAGTGTAGCCATCTGTGTGGCTGGGCTGTTGTGTCTAACATGACTGTATGGGGAGCAGCTGTTTGAAAGCACACACAACAAACACTAAATCCAGCTCCTTTTGTCCTTGACTGAATTACAGGAAAAGTGTGCTTTAAGTTAAGTCTGATTTTCTGGGTAGGGTTTGTGTCAGTGTTTTATGTATATACACTACAGTGTAGGGCTGTACCCGACTCAGGATTCACCCATTTCTCCATATACATTATCTAGTAATCAGTAAATCAATTTGCATACGTTTCAGATCTGATGTCCTTCTCATTTAGAAAGTCAGCAGAGTCACAGGAACATATTTTTGAACTAAAAGAGACGTGGCATATGATGAACGCTCTGAATTGAAGCCTGATGTAATTACAGAATATAGCGTCGGCCAGAAAGCACTTATTTATGCTAAAAATTAGCACTTATAGCCTGTCTTTTTAATTTCACTTTTAACAGCTTTTTTAGTAGGATGACCCTTCGTCTTTCATCTCTCCTAAATAAGAAACTCCTAAATAAAACCAAATTAGTCAATATTTATATTATTTTTACATGAAAAGGAGAAAGGTAGACCTGAACCGTTTAATTATTATATCACCCGCACTGAAATAATTATTTCTCGTTTATCACAGGCATATTAAGTGACTGTACTTATCTTTAAATAAAAATAATCTTAGCTGTAAACGAATAAATAAAAATATCTGTAATTTACATTCTAAAATAATGGAATTATAATAAAACAAACATCTTCGGTCCGTTTTTCCTTCACCGCAAACAGCCATTATGTCTAAAACGAAAGTCAACTCACTCATTTGAAGCAGTGTTCGATGTCTGACTAAATGACGAGCAGAATTAGCTTTATTTTTTCGGATTCTCTTCTTCAAAAGCTCCTCCAGACTTTTTCTGAGACATCGTTCCACCCGTGCTTCTTAGCTTCACAGCTTTAGCTTCCTTCAACGGTGAACCGCCAGCGCACGTTGTCACATGGATTTAATTTTTTAGCAAGCATGCGTCATAGCCCAGCTAGAACTTAAATATATATTTATTATTCCCCTTTTAATAATTTTTAAAATGTCTTTTTAAATTCTTAAAGTTCTTGTGCATTTTTGGAAGCTTAAGTCTGTTTTACGAAAAAAAAAAACCTTGTCACTGTTATCAGTCAACTTGAAGGTTCTCAGTCGACTTAAAGGGTCTCCGACTGACAATTCGACTCGTCGACTTCTAGATGGCAGCCCTACTATAGTCCAAAAAAGCTAAGAAGCAAGCACATATTTTACAATTAGGATAGTTTGCCAACAACCAGTACATTTACTGACATTAGGTTTAACTAATGCATTTTGTAATATTTTATACATATTAATATAGATACTTGAGAGACTACTCTTTGTGTACTTAATTTCCAGTCAAAATGGCCATTATGTAGAACTGTTCTCTTTCTTCAGCATCAGGAAAAAAACAACAAAAAAAGTAAATAACAGAAAATTACTCTGAATTCTCAGCAACTAAATCAGCATTTTTCAGCATTTAGGCCCAATCCCAACTAAATCACCCCTTGCCCCTAACACGTTCTCATGTCTAGGGGAAGGGTTGTCCCGATTGTTGTTGAGATGGAGGGGCAGGGTAAAGTGTTAGGACTACATAGTCCAAACGGAGTGTTATGAGAAGATTCCCAGAATGCCCTGCGAATCATCGGCAAGATGACTGCACAAGCAACCAAAGACACCCATAAATATAAGTATTTTCTCTGTTGAAAAGCCATTGTATTGTAAGATAACCATTTTAAGGTAATTTTCTTCATAACACACGTAAAAATTGCTAGTAATACGCTGATGTCTTCGTGGCTACCTAGCGAAATTTCCCGTTCCACCTTAAATGGTGCAGCAGTTACGTTCTGGTACCTGAGATTGCTGCACCATTTAAGGTGGAACGGGGAAATTCGATCATGAAGCTGGCGATTAAAAAGTTCAGCTTCATATCACTTCAGTTCTTGGTGGCGATAATAAACAATTGTCATCCCCCTCTTTGAAGGCATATGATGCCCTAAATGTATTTAAGCAGTGAGGAGCTGAACTTTACCCTCCTCTGCTATCACTGCGTACTGGCAGGGTTGCCTACAGAGCACCGCTAGTAGCCCGTTAATGTAATGTAATTTTTTGTTTGTGCTTGTTTTGTTTGTCAGGTTTAAGTGGGAGGGTTACACTCGAAAACAAGAATAAGAAAAAATAAGAAATGGGATTGGGCCTTAGTGAGTCCACCGTTCTCCTTTATAACTGACTTGCGTTGTTTTTCAAAGTAAATCATATTTGTCAACAAATTCAGTCTTAGAATTTGGTTGCATTTTGTGCCTCTTGTGATCCAAGTAATCATAAAACATTCAGTGATGATGGACTCTGGAGTGGCCATTCCACTGTTTTGAGTCTAACAGGTGGTAGCAGTGTAACTCTACTCTTAGCCCATGATTAGATTCATGGTACTGGGCCCATGATTTAGTATTCTTATGATTCTTATGAAATGATTTTTGAATAAAGGAAACTTATGACTATGTTCATGTTGTTGCACAACTTTCTAATGACACTAGAGCTGGTGGGCAGGAGGAGAGCTTGAGTGAGGTGTTGACTGGTACTGAACGTTTGTAAGCTTTGGTGTTTAACCAGTGCAGTTGCATTAGATGACATAAGCAATAAAATGTGTACCGTGTATGATGCACTGTCACAACATGGCTTATAGTTTTGCATTGCGATTTCATGATACATTGTTACACTTGCCAGGTAGTCTACCAGGCCTTGCAAAGTTTATACTTGTAACTCGTTTCTTAACCTTGAACAGTTTTAGAAAAACCTGTTTTTCATTTCTTTGACTTTGAAGTTCCCCTTCTTGGATTATCTTGCATCCAATTTCTTTAGAAACATCTCCTGTAAAATGAAGGACTTGTATTTAAAGATTGTTTGGTCTGAAAATGTGTGAAAGCTTACACACTCTTTCTCAGCAATGCTTTCAAATGATCTATTTTTAATTATTTATAAACTCCTAATTTAACACATCTGATACAAATCATAAAGTGAGAATCAGGTGAAAATGGAAATGATTAGGACTGTAATCATAAACTGCAGGAGAATCACTAGGAGAAAGCAGTCAATTATATGGTGACCTTTTTTATAAGGTTATATTTGCCGAACATCCTAAGACTAACCTGCTAATGATTCCTTATAGCAATACCTATCATTTATAATTTGGCCCTCACCTTCATCGGTCTGCTCTTCTTCTCTACCCTGCTGTTGTGTTTCCTGTAATGCATACAAATTAATTCAGTAATAGTGACATTTTCATGGGGTTTCTAGACTGAAATTCTACATAATTTAATGTATATCCATCCATTTTATGTTTTCTCCTACTAGGAATCTGACTGCTAGCCTACATATGACAGAAGCTAGGGCTAGCTTGACTTTTTTCTCAGGGGAAAGGCTGGTGTTAGGTAGCAGGTTTTAATTTTCAGTCATTTCAATCAAGCATGCCTAAACGTCATCTTGGAGACATTGTGTCTGGGAGAGAACATCGAAACTATCTAACATGACTTCACTTTAAAGTTAATGAGAATCATTTTGCATATTGGTAGAAACCATTTTACCTCCCTAAATATTGGTAGGGACATCTATATGCTATCTTCCATCTATATGCAAATTTATACCCACATTAGTCACCATTTCTGACCTGCTGTAGGTTTCCACATTCCACAAACACAAAAAGCTTTTAAAGACTTAACATTAAGCTCTCAGAGATGGCATCTCTGCACCTGTTAAAACTGTGTCTTTAGGTAATTAGGCTCATGACAAGTCCTTGCGCTCCGCAATGTAAAATGAAAACTCCTGGAAACAGATCCTTTGAGTCTTCCTTTTGCTGTCTTGTGCAGAGATCTACTGCTGTGGGTTGCTGAGCACCAGGAAGAGTGACTGTACAGGTCTGCCTCCATCCATGCTGCGCAACCCTGACGGCCCCCAGCAGCGGGGCCAGTACCGCTCCAAGATGAAGGGCAACATGTCTCTCATCAGCTGGTACAACAAGGGCAACTTCAGGTTCCTCACCAACGCGTACTCACCCACCAAACAAGGTATGAACTGAGCAACTTCATCTAAATAGTCTATGTATCTCATTTAACAGACATCAGATGGATTCTAGCGAACTTGAGTAATTCAGATTGACTTTATGTAAGTGTGTGCATCTTTGTGTAAGTCTTGTCAATTTCAACTGAAGAGCAAAGCAATAGGACTTGGCACAAACAGTTCTCACATATAAGCCCTTAACCAGAAACACATTTGCTAGCTTCCTCTCAGGAAGTGGAGCTAAATGGTTTTTTTTTATGCTGATGTGAGTGGATTAAGTTTATGTCGAGCAAGTTGATGGATTATGAGGCGCAAAGCTTCATCACATTATGTTCTCTGCCATGCTCTTCACTGTTCTTTGAATTGATGCCTTGATCCATTCTGACAGCAGCTTGACAAGAGATGTGTCAATTTGCTGGCACTATACTGCAGGGCATCTCAAAATGCAGAAATATTTTTCTCTGTATTCTGTGTGTCTGTGTTTTGGCCTGATTGGAAGGACACAGTCATTTGCTTTCCAGTGTAATAGAACCTCTGTTATAATTCTCTGATCGGAGCAGTCGTGAAGCATTTAAATAGTTCCATGAAATTTGCAGAATTCACAAAGGCTGCTGGATGGAGCTAAAGCGCAACTGACAGATTAAAGTTTGAAATGGATTTATGTGGCAGATATAGGATTGACAGCAGCTAAAACACATGAGGGAATCTGTCTTCTATAAATACCCGGCACATCTAGTGCAAAATAAAGGTGAAACATGGGACCAGGTTGGATTTCCAATAATCCAATATCCTGAAACAGGAAAATCTCTGTTTAAAAGAATGAAAGATTGGTTTTATGCTCCTTGACTAATTCTACTCAAACTACAAAAATCAAATGTAACCCGGACACTCTTTCTGAAAAACTAGGACACATTTAAACACTTTGCTGCTGCACCCAGACTGATGGAAGCTCCTGTTTAGTGACCAATTTTCTGAGCTCAAAGATACTGAAGCTCCCAGCTCTCCAACTTTGTCCCTGCTGCAAAACTAAGTGGCTTCATTTAGGCTATGAAGAACGAACTGGTCAGTAGACTGTTTATGCACATGCATTCATTAATTCTGTTCATTTGCACATTTTATAAGTAAGCTAAGTCCAGTTGCTCCTTAACATGTGCTAAATGTTCTGATGAATGGACCAACAGAAATGATCCAAGATTACTCGGGGAAAAAAATCTCTTCAGTTCTCTTCAACTTCAGTTACCAGTTAAGAACGTTTTTCCTTTCTCCTGTAAAGTTGCCATTGTTTTTTGTACCACAGCACTGTGGGATGTGATGCTGTTAAAGGGTCAGTTCTTTGAAATATCATATTTAAATAATGTTCTCTATACCTGAATTTCCTTCATTTTTGTTCAAATGAAAGAGTTTAAAGTAACATGTAAAACCCATACCACCCATATATGGAAACTAAGCTGCAAAAAACATTGGACCTGCCTGACGTTGGGCTCATTTACCAACCGGCCTTAGGAAGAAATTTCTTCTTAAAATCCACATAGACAGTTTTCAGAGATTCTGATGGTCACCTGTGTTTTCCTAATTAGGATTTGTCCTTGGGTCCTTGCAGTGCATGCCCACCCACTAAGGAGTGTTTTGGCTCTGAGGGCTTTTTGAATAAGCCACAGTAACAGAAGCAGGTTGGGAAATGATCATAGTAAAATGAATTAAGACCATTTTTGCTCTTGAAGCCACACAAAGGCTATAAGTGAAAAAATATATGTTAATAGGCCCTTTAAGCAGTAATGCAAGCGTATATCCCACAAACGAACCCTGTGCCTAACTAAATGCCTAATTCATTACATATTTGCCTCAGAGTAAGTTTGAGTTGTTAGGTAACCTCCTATAAGCTTGCTTATGAGGTTTCTCTGGCACCGGTTTTGTTTATTTATAAAACTGGACACGAGGCTCTTGCTGTTGCTGTTTGGATCAGAAACCACATAAGAAAGTCTATTTGAGATTATTTAACAGCTCAGTGTTAAACATGTGATGATTTAGGCATGTAGTAGATGCGTTAGCATCATAGTACCATTGCTAAACATGAATAAGCAGCACACTCTGGACGCTAATGGCTTAATTACCTTTGGGGTAAGGGGAAAATGCCATACATATGATTTGATTTCAAAATGAAAAACATAAAATTGATTTGTTGCATAGGAGCAACCATTGTCACCACATTCCCCCTCTCCCTAATCTCACTGCACTGTGTATGGACACTGAGTTGTATTCCAGTCTGCATGCAGTATTGCTCTTGTGACTAAAGTGTGTATCTGTGTAATATGCAGGAAGCTCCTTAATGCGACAGATGGGACCTCATTTTAGCCAGAGTGCATCATAGGCCTGTAAATGGTTTACATCTGATAGCAGGGAACTCTCAGTCGCTCTGGCATTAGTTTAGTAGTTAGCGGTGGTTTCATTATGATCGACAGCAATCAAAAGCTTTGCTAAAGATTGTCGAATTTGAACACGCCAGGCCCTGAAAGAGTCTGAGTAATACAAGAAGGACAGAGCTCTCTGCCTTGTTGGCTGAGTGTCAGATGTAAATCCTGTGTATGTAGGCCATGCTAACGCTTCTGCTGTGACTCTAGGGGTGATTATCAAGAGGAAAAGTGGAGAAATCCCATGTCCCCTAGCTGTGGAAGCCTTTGCAGCACACCTGAGCTACATCTGCAAATATGACGACAAATACAGCAAGTAAGCATGGTTCATTAAATCTGTTCTGTATGCTTTTCCAAATAGCGTCACCCAGTATTATTGGTAGTCTCAGTAAAATGTTTGTTCCTTATCAGCTTGATCTAACAGTGATGAAGTATTTTACATTTATTTAATTTCCAGTCAAAACGCCCACATGTACAACTTCCATTTTCAAGAGATAGTTACAGGGAGGTTATTAGATACAAGATGATTCTCTTGCGTAATGAAACATTAGAGTCAAGGGGAAAAAAATGGTTTCAAGAAAAGGTGATATTAAAATGAGTCCTAATAAATGAGCAAGGCCTGGTAGCCCACCAAAAGTGTCAGTTCAGATAAAGAGTATTTTAAAGCTTTCAGCTTTGAGAGAAAATCAAACTCCACTCTTGAATGAGATTTAAAAATATCTTAAGTTGTTTTGGTCCATTCTTATGCTATGAGAAGACAACTCGGTGCTATGGGTCTTATAGGATGAGTAGCTGTCAAGAAGCTGTTACTGAGAAATGACAAATGAAACAAGGCAATTTGCCGTCTCGGAACAATGGGCTGACCACCCTGGGGTCCAGACCTCAACATCACTGAACAGTGTTTGGCATTACTTGTGGAAAGCAGATTGTTTCAAAAACTAAAAAGTAAGTTAAATGAAGCATTTTAATAATGACTGTTTCGACTGGAAATGAAATAGATGGTTTCTGGCTTTCTGCACAGTATTATACATCGTAGGAATGTTTTAATAGCTTTTTCAAAGGGGGGGACAGGGACCAGCGGTGTGCCATGAAGCACCCTTTAGTGCTCCTTAAGGGGGGGCATCATATGTAACCATATTAATGCTATATTAAGTATATTAATATAAATTCTAGTATTAGAAATATATGTATATTAATGCACACATAACAACTAGTACTGCTAATTAAACATCTTCAGTTTGAGACAACATAGCTGCTGGCTAGCCAGTGATGGAGAGGTTTCACAGCTCTCTTGTTTTAACTTAGACATATCATAATTTTTCTTTAATCAAAACCCAGTGAGTAGAATCAGTGAGCATTTCACATGAATCACAAAAACCCTCAAAACTAAAAAGACATCACAAGACCATTCCTTTAGTTGGAAAGCCAGTGGAGTATTTTCAATGGAATCATGATGGACTGATCACATCTGCCCAGTACATTTATATTCAGTTTTTTAACATAACTGCAATTTCTTTCTGTGACTGGGCTAAATTGGACAATTTAGATCTCTCTTAGGCCCCAATTCCCAGGTTTTCAGTGTCCATAGATAAGAAAATGTAATAACAATAAGTGAAATTGTATTTAGAAAAGTTGATTTTAGTTTTCTGGTTTGCCACTATGGTTTGTATTTATTGTCAGGTGGTGGGAAATGTTGAGAACCCCTGGCCTAGCACTTTTTAAGTCTTCCAATGTGTTTTGTACTGCAGATACTTCATTTTCCACAAGCCTAATAAGACGTGGCAGCAGGTGTTCTGGCTGACCATCAGCATTGCCATCAACAACGCCTACATTCTCTACAAGATGTCTGACGCTTACCATGCCAAACGCTACAGCCGTGCTCAGTTTGGAGAAAGGCTGGTCAAGGAGCTTCTGGACTTAGATGACTGCTCACCTACCCAGTGAAATGACCACATGCTGTCTAACATACCCAAACACACACACATACACACACGTATATTGATAAACGCAGCCAACTATCCACAGCAACAGTTACTGAGCTTCAGCACATTAGGCTCTCAATAATGAAATTTCAACACCTTCTATCAGTGACACACTGAAACCTGTGCCAAGTCTGGTTCCGAAAGGTACGTTTCTATTTAAACCTGGGTTCATATTTAACAACGCTGTCTCTCTACAGTAAGGCTGCTCCTACTGCACCCCTGTACATACACTGTTCGTCCGTCTGTGTGTTCCCTTTTGCTGCATGATAAATGAAGATGTGCCCTTGTAAATGTGCAATGATTTTTATAACCAGAGTGACGTAGTGTCTGTGTAGTTTGAGCCCTGAGGTGAAATGTTTTGTGGATTAGCTCTGTATGTCGGCAGCATATCAACAACATAACATGCAGCACTGGCAAAAAAACACCCACAGTGATTAATATCCTAATCAGCAAAGGGAAAATGTAGTGCTATTTATCCGTTCCGGCTTTTGTTCAAAGGGAAATGTCAGTCTTCTCAAGTATCTTGTCTTTTTTTCCCTCAATACGGCTTATTACTTACCCTTACTGATACTCTTACTGATGCAATGTTATTTATGAAGTTGCCACTTTTTACACAATCGGGCTGTTTGCCTAGATTGTCCACTGGCTACTAAAGTGTAATATCTGTGGCAAAACCGATGCACTCCACCCCTCCCCCACACCCCGCCCCCACCCCTTGTATTTTTGCACTTTTGATTCCAAGGGAAATGTACAGTACATACCAAAATGCCATTATAACCCCAAAATAAATGTTTAAACAAACGTCCCACACTGACCAACAGGCATATGGCCAGATATGGCGTTTTTTAAGCATGTGTTGCTTTCCACTCCTATTGTCAGTCATACATTGAGGAATCCGAGGTCAGAGAAGAAAGACCTTCTTTTCTTACCTTCACAGACCAACACAGAAAGTTCTGTGTGCATATGAATGAGGTGATCTTTTGACTGAGTGCAGTTATTATTCCAGCTTAGGAGCCTATCTGAAAAAGAGAGACCAGCGTGGACTTTAGTAAATGGCAATGAAAAGGAGTGCATTTAAATGAGGCGCATAATAAATCATTTCGGCTTGTCAGTGCGCGGCTCCATCCTACACTGTAAGCAATGATGAAATCTGCCCTTGTATTATGACAGGAATGTAACAGGCAGTTTCTTTTTCCATCTGCGTAAATGCTTTGACAGTGGTAATGCCATATGAAACCAAATCAGAGGAATATTGATTATTGCCATCTTTAGAACTACTGCAAAGCCGGCCTTTAAGCTTTGGTTCGTCCCCTCAGGTAGTACCGTCCCTGCCTCCATATCACTGTGCTATGGCAACATATGGCACTGAACTTTATGTTTAGCATACAGGAGTCCAACGATCAATGGATGCACTCTGAAATGCTATTTTGGTTCCGTATAAATAAGTAAAATAATGTATATGCATGGCAAATAAGTTGTTTTATCAATTGTTAGTTGTTATTGTGAGAGCGATCATCTACTCTGCATTGCGACTGGACATGTGGGAAATAATGGACTCAATAACTGGACCCAAGCCATACCGAGTGCTCACACCTCTGGTAGTTAAAGGTGATTCACCAGACTGCTGCTCTTTTCCAGTAGTTTGCCCTTCTTTCATGCTCCAACATTTCCATTTGGTGAGAACATCGATAGCATGCACAGAAAATGATTAGCACATAGCTTCATTTGGTCCGTCCTCGTACAGTTTAAGCTTGCGCATGCACTCTCAGAGCTTCATGTCCAGTCTGTAAGAAAGTGCAATATTTTCCTTAAGAGGTTATACGGTATATTTGGCCTATTTTGTATCTTTTGTTGGAAATCAAGAGAAACGTTTTATCCTTTTCTAGATGTCTTTTTTGAAATATACTTTTAACTAAACTAGTAACGCTTCATCCATGATCTGTGATTATGTGTACATTTGGGGTTTTTTGTTGTTAGTTTTTTTCCTCTCTGATTGTTCTAGATATTTGGTTCAATGTAGCTTCCACTTCACTTTGATGGCTTTTGTACTAATAACCTGCATTTTCAGTAACCTTATCTAACAGGTGATGACTGCCACTTCTGCTTCTCTACTAACGATGCAAAGGATGATTTGCAAAACTGTATTTAACGTTTTCCAGAGTAACTTTATGGGGTCACTACCACACTTCCTGTCTGCGGTTTGGATGGAATTCCCTTATGTCAGGTGTGCACGGAGCGTGAGAAAGAGATTTGGGACCAGTCTGACTTTCTATGGTGTGACTCTCCTCTCCTCTTGAGGACTTGTCCCGGGCAACCTCAGGGTTTTGTAACTATGATGATGTACTGTAGTGCAGTAGATATTCTATTGTAGGAGAAAGAACGTAGACACAGGTATGGGTGCTTTTAAAAAGATAAAAAAAATGATAACCTGATATGTACTGTTGCTGCTCGTAAGCAGCCTAAAAAAGAAAAAAAAACTTCTCTCAGGCTGGTGACTAGCAAATGAGTGGAGACCCACAATGAGTGTCTTTGAGAAGGAGAGAGGGGGAGAGAGAGAAATAATACACAGTCGCTTATGACCTGGTCATTTATATCGGACCAAAATTTGTCGACAAATAACCGCTTAACATAACAGGAAATCAATCTTGTACAGAATCTATATCTATGAACTTACACAGCGATGTATGAATGTTGTGAATGTAGCGTTTTCTTGCTGTAAACCCTTCAGTGTCCTTTCCTTCGTCTTCCCATTGTGAGTGTTGATAAGTAACCTGTGCGTATGAGTATTTGTCTGCTTGTGTGCTGATGTTACCTGTAATGTTATCTTCACCCTCTGACTGCAGCACCTCTGTCTGACCACCACACTGACCTTCTTGCTTCGTCCTCTTCTTCCTTTACCTGTCAGTGCAAGTTTACATCAGTTTGCACACTAATAAATGTTCATGATTCTTCTTCTTCTTTTTTTTTTTTTTATATAAACACCATTTCGTTAAAAGTGACCACTGTGTGAATCTGTGTTATTTCATAGAAATGGTGTATTCCTACAGTGCAGTATTCTGGCTACGGAAATGCTAGAGAGACCATCTTTCCCAGGAGAAGATGATGAATATTGAGTGAATATTGCAAGCCCAGTGACAGTCCTGCTTCTCAGGCAGTCATATCTTAGTGACCTACATCCTACGCACTGGTTAGGAGAGATCCACAAATACTGGCAAGAGCTTTGTAGCTTTGGTTTGCTCATGTTCATTTTGTCTTCACACTCATGTTTAGTCAAACTGCTGCACCACAAATGGTGTATTACTGTTCCTTCGGGAGAAAACGTACCGATATGGGAATTGTGTTGTCACTGCTAATATCTGATATTTTTCATGTACACATCTACTGATGCCGGTACATATATATTTGTAAATATGTTTGTAGAAGGATCCACCAGGATTAGCATTAAGGAGGAATCTAACGCACATTTCTACAAGGTTAGAAATGCAGCAAAATGAAGAAAACACATCATTTACTGGCAGTAGTCCAGCATCACATAAGCACACTGCTTTTCTGGAGTCAATAAATATTGATTTGAAATATCAGTCTGATTTAAACATCTGCCTAATGCAACTTTTTAATGTCTTTGGCAAACATCTGCAGATATGATATGAATCGTCGCTGTGCATCACTAAAGCAAACCACTGGGATGAGCGGTAATGAAAGAACTGATGAGGCTTGTCACAAAACACATTATAGACCACGTTCACACATTTTCAAATTGTATTTTTTTGTGATGCAAGTTGTTTGTAGTGAGCTTATATATATATATATATATATATATATATATATATATATATATATATATATATGAAATATAAATGTTATGATTAACAGCACCTTTAATACACAAATGATTTATGTATTTCATTATACTGTACATCAGCTGTTACTGTGCAGCGGTTTAGAACGAAGTGGTTACATTTCTCTTCATCAATAGGCCACAATCTCTGAAACACTGCAGTAGAGACACAGTAGAGAAGGCTCCATCACAGCCCAATGGATTGTAAAATCTACTGTTCTAACAATCCTAGGTGCCAACAAAATAGAATAACATGGTGCTTGCAAATATTACATAATATTTGGCAGCCGTGAAATATTAAAGTAGTGCAATCTCTTATCGTTGCCTGTTAAGGGCTGGCATCAAATGACTTGTTGATCATCAATGATATCCAAATACATCGCTCCAGCAAGGGAACATGGTGCTCCAGAGCAACACAGAGTCAGGCTCCAAGCATATAGTTGTTTGCAAAAATTTGTATGCATGTTCTGATGATTTTTCAACTAAAAATAAGTTCAACATTTCAGCACATTTTAATGCACAAGTAGTGTTTAGTTGCTGAACATTGGACATATAAAGAACATGTGAGGTTGAGCAAAAGTTATGGCACATTTTATATTTTATGTTTTATGTTTTCCAACAGCAAATAAATAGAAACTGCACTAAAATCTTTAAATGGGACATATTACGAAAACTCCCTTTTCAGCATACAAACTTTAGTAAAACAGCCTAATCAGGTTCTTTTGTGGGCAGCTAAATTCAGAAAACATTGTATTTAACAAGCCGCTCAGATTTGGCAGTGCTTCCTATGTGAAGTTGGGACGCCTTGAAATGATACCGCCCCCATCTGAGTATCTGTACATGACTTTAGATCTACCTTTGTGATGAGCTGCAGTGGTCAGCTTCTTATGAGTCTATGAGTGTTTGGAAGTAGCCATTTCCAGGTCCAAACATGCCCTCAAACCCCCACATCAAATGACAATCAGAGAACTTGGGTTAAATGAAATCTGCTAAGGCTCGCATCTTTTCAGCATGCCGCAGTTCTCTGTTTTTCCTGTTGTTTGAGTCCAAACAACTACTCAGTTATAATTATCCTAGCGCTTGCCTTATGATGAGAAAGAAGAGGGGATGACTGCAGTTGATAAGATGAGATACAATTCTTACACCAGTGAAGAAAAACAAAGTTTGGTGCCACTAGGTTCTAATGTTAGCTGCATAACGAACCTAGCTAACGTTAGCGGCCACTGGTTAAAAACTAAACTGTCCAACTGTGGATCTCCTTGATAAAGACTGCGGGTTTTATAGGGTGTTTCTCGCAATAAACACACATCTTCGCTAGCCTTAGCTAGATAGCAAATTATCTTTGTCAGTTCTTGTCTGACCAACAAGCTTAACCACCAAAACACAAATATGTCGCTTCAAAGCAAAACAGACTGTAAAACCCATAACCTAAATCAAGGGTATCTGCAAATGGCTAGTTTGGCGTGTGCCAGTAGGTGCTAACGTTGGCTAGCTATGTAGTTTTGTTTTTCTTCATTGGTTTAAGAAACGCCTTATTAACTTCAGCCATTTCCTCTTCTCTTTCTCATCATAGGCAAAGTGGTAGAATGACAGCTGAGTAGTTTTCGGACTTACTAAGATTTAAAACAACGAGAGCATCAGCCAAAGCAGCAGAGTACCCAGCATGGCTTAGCCAGCGGGTACTCACATCCCCCCTTCAATGATGCAGCAGTTGCAGCCTAGCACCTCCGGCAACTTCTGTGAACTGCTGCAGCTTTTAAGGTGGAATGGAAAATGAGAACAAGAAGCTGCTGCTGAATAAGAAAGTGTGTGTGTGTGTGTTTTCCACCTTGGGTCAGTACAAAACAGCACAAACTTTTTCCTACAAGGCGAGTCAGTACCAACTGTCCAGGACAAAACTGCAGGCCAGGTAAATTCAAGCTTTTAAAAATAATTTCCTCTGTGTTTATTTAGACATTTAGCACTAGCTAACGCTAACAGACGTTATATATTAACAGAGATGTTACCAGAGATGGTAAAGTTCATTGTAATTACTCACTGCAGATCCACAGTAATGATGATGCGCTTAGTCTCTCAGTTAAATGTCTGTAAAATCAACTTAATCCTTCCTAGAGAAGAAGTACGTGAGAGACAAAAACGAGGATGCGTACTGGGGTCTGCACGTCCTGCGGAAGAGAGTAGTAGAGACTGAGCAGTGGCTCCTTATCATTTAAAGAAATCAGCTGTTCTGAACAGGGGTGTTGAGACAGGGTGAGAAGGGGACTGTTGTGCTTTGTGGTATTGTGTCCAAAGCATGTCACAGACACTTTATTAAAGCCCCAGAGACCTGTGTTAAACTGTGGAGAATGGGTATATGTCACCTTGTGTTCTGTGTAGAGGATGTGATTGTCTCGTGTTGCCAGACCCTCAACATTTGGGGGAGACTTTCTAGGGAGAAAACCCCCTACTACTGTAAGAAAAGGAAATTTGACTGACACGCAAAATGACCAATCACAAGCCTGTTATGCTGCATGATGTATAGAAGGAGGCAATCTTAAAAAAGGGGTCATGATATAAACAGGTTTTTTTTAGGAAACACAGAAGTACACGTAGCGGAGCCTACTGTTCAATAGGTTGAACTTAGGCAGATCAACAATTTTTGATTCCCGTCAGACCAGTGCAAAATGATGCATGGAAAGTGCGTGTACGTGGAAGTGCGGATGAGAAATCATAATGCAACTGGCAGAATTGGCAGGTTAACGCACTGAAGATAACACACTCTCTGTCTATGCGTGGATGAAACAGCTGTGGCTGAGACTAAGCATAGGTTCAGGTACTTTGAATAAAATCAACTGAACGTTTGACCAGTGTATTGTCTCGGTGTTACGGATAATGTCAGCTGCTGCTAGAATGTGAGTTACTGATCTGATGAAAGCATGCCAACATTAATCCAACCTACCATTTAGTTGAAGAGTAGTAATAGAAAAACTAAAATGCTTGCCATCTATCAGCAAAGTAGACCTTTACAAGTGATCACTCAGGCAGCAGTGCTTAAAAAAAAGCATATCGCCAAATAAAACCAATGTTCACACATGGTTCATACATTTGAATTTGGATAATTAAAGCAACCACTGTTGATTATATATATAAAGTTTTATTTAAGTTAATTTTTTTTTCCTCATTCAAAGTAAACCTTTTGCCATATCTATAAAACAGTGAACAAATACAAGCGCTGTACAGTTGACCAAATCACTAATAACTGCAACTGTATGTGTATATATGTACATGCATGGACATACATAATGTATATACACACATATACACTTGTACAACTGTTGACCCCATGATGTCTCCTTAGTCATTAAATGCAACGTCAAGACTCGAGTTAAAGAAACCAAAAATATGAAGGAAAAAAAAACAAAAACCCAAAATCATTATGCCTAAGTAAGAAGGGTTGGGGATTTGGTGGGGTCGCATGTCCTTCATCTCATCTGTTGATGACACTGTCCTATCCTTAAACTATGCTGAGACAAATGAACCAACAGTAAATAACTTTGGCACACTGTGCTATGTAAACACTTAATCCAAATCAGAGATTTATCATCGTCATCGTCATCATCATCATCACCACCAATATCAATGTATTTCTCAGAATTTGACCCAACTCCATATCAAATGAAGGTTTCCTCCCACAACATACAAAACACTCTATATGCACAAATGTTGGCATCGTGATGACAAAATGATTATAGGCAATTGGACTTCACTGGCTTCTCCATGTGACTGATGAAAGGTGACTTTAAGATCAATGGCAAGGTTCAGTACAGGTGTGTTTTCTTTTGCCATTTATGAACTGCTGCTCTATGCACTTTTAGGCTGAGAGAGGTCAGCGTTTCACAAGATCTCACTGGAGGAAGTCTTATTTCACCTGGAAAGAAACCTAAGCAGGTAGTGTTTGTTTCCACAACTTGCTCAGCTTCAACTTAGAGCTTCTCTGGACAGTCACTGTCTGCAAGCTAGCACTTGTGTTTTCAGTGTCCTCAAATTCATGTCCAAGGACCTGTGATCCCCTGTATCTGGAAGAACACAGAGGGCATATAGCGGAGACGAAACATATGCAGGACTAACATAAACATAGTGAATACAGTATGTCAGACTCATTGTGTCTAGTCTAGAATAAATTACAGAATGCTACAGGACTATCCTGACTCAGAAATAGAAAACTGTGAAACTACAGATATCTGCTTCCCAGGAACTAATCAGCATCACAGCATCATGTGAAGTACCGTAGTCAAAGTTATGAACATGATTAGAAGAGTCTTCGAGAGCAGAAAAACATGGCAACATGATTCAGAGATGGACAGAAAGAACGAGAGAGATTCACACCTGTGACAGAGACAGACAGACAGGTGCTTTTCCAAGTCCAGTTGAGTAACAGCGGCTCCTAGCCCAGACGCACATGCTGAGAGCTGGTCAGTCGCCCTTTCTGTTTACAGTAGCATGGATATAGTCGAAGGCTATAGATATAGTCACCCCGTATCACTCAACAGTTTAAAACAAGGTTAACATGAAAATCAAGTAACAACACGATGTGCAACACACAAAGTTAAACCGTCCGACACCGTCTTGCGCTCGGAAGCTCCTGATCAGAATTAATACAAGAACTATTAGGACTGTAACGTAAGAAGAAACGAGTTTGTGCAAGCAACAAGAAGACTTTCCTGTCACCGGAATTCCGTTTTATCATATGAGAAATTCCGTTTTATCATATGAGAGTTGCTGCTTCTGCAGAAGGTTTATCTGACGTTACCCCCGGGACACTGACCAAAAGAACAAAAGCACAAATACATTTTCAAAAGGAAACCGGAGCACAGTTACAGTTACCTTGTCGACTCGATTATTCCACATAATGCAATTATCAAAAACTATAAAGTATCGCTAGAACCAAGAATACCTCAATGACAGGAAAATGTTCTGATTACATGAGGGGGCAAATGTAAATGACAACCGAACCAACTAAAGTCACTACTGTGAGTTTTGTGATTAAATGGGGGGCAGATGCTGAATAGTAGCAGCCAGTGCTACAAGGTGTGGGGTCCAGCAGCAGCGCCCTGTTCCACGCCTCCGCTCTCCTCCGGAACGCTCCAGAGGTCCAAAGAGGAAGCAGTTCAAATCTTTACACATTGCACCTTCAAGACGCAAGACAGACAGAATGACAATTTGATAGAAACTATAGAAAAAAATAAACAAAACTAAACAGAACAAAGCTGGCCTCTGATGTTCGTTCTTTCTTTCTGTGTGGACAGTGTGTACAACAGCCCGTTAAAAAAAAAAAAAAAAAAAAAAGAGGCCTGGAGACTTTCTCCACAGTCTTAAATGTGCGTCAATGTGCACACATATGCAAGCGTGTCTCCTCCCTCATCCCTGCGGAAGAGACAAAAAGCAAAGAAAGTAGGACTCAACTGAAACGGTCTTCATTAGACTTCCAGACACAGGCGCATGGGCAGGAAGCCTCGGGGAGTCACTTACATTCGACAATATTGGTTATGTGAAACAAAAAGAACAGCAGAGTAAGTCACCTTTGTTTAAAGGAAAAAAAAATGTGATGGAAAAAACTGAAAGAGGTGGAAAAAGAAGAAATCAGAAAAAATGGCAACAACAGAAATCAGATCCTTTTGGCTAGTGTCAGAACAAGAAGGAAAACCTCTTTTTTGTTGTTTTTTTTGTTTTTAAGTTAAAGTTTAGATTCACTCTCCAATAGCTGGACCAAAAAAAACAAAACGGTGAGGTATATAGTTGGATGGAAAAAGTCACTGTTTTTTTGTTGTCCGTTAACGTGGCCCCATGGCCCCTGGGGGCCGTGAGCAGGCAGACTGCATTTGGGGCAGTGTTCCTCACAGAGCAGTGCGCTGACCCCCGGGGGCAGGGGGAGGGGCTGCTCTGGGACCTGGGGATGGGACAGGGCGGAGGGGGTGGGAAGGGTGGACTAGGGCTGCAGGTTGAGTGTGAACTTCCACTGCTGGGTGAGGGAGGGGCTGCACACCTCCACTGTCAGACCCCCACTGCGGGCACTCCGGCTATCCAGACACAGGTTACTGCCCACATGCCGCAGCTTCGAGTTATTCTCGATCTGTTCCCATTTCTGCAATGGAGAAACAAACAGATGACTCGTCATCAGCTACACCAACATGTTCATAATTCCAAAACTAGAGGAGCTGAGTTTTCGGATGATTTATTAGTGCCATGCTTTCTGTGCAATCCCACGTCTAACCCACACGTCTGCAGAGTGCCCACATATATGCCTACCACACATATAATAAATAAGACTTATTTTAAAGGAATTCATATCCCGGGATATTTTGCTATTTTCAGTTGGACCTAGTCTTCATGATCAAATTATGGAGAAGTGTGCTTCAAATACTAAAGTCATTCAGATTTGAATAGTGTGGCAAAATCAAATGCCTCCTTTCTTCCTTTTGCATGCGCTGTGCCCCAGTAATCTACTCAACTCATCCCTGAAATTCCGCCAGACGTAGACTAGACAGTCTAACTCCTGGTAGCTGAACACAGCGTGGCCAGGCCGGGTCACTTTACTGACCTGTCTGCTGTCATTTTCCCTGCAGCCCTGCAGTTTGATCTGGGAACCCGCTGTGCGGTCCACCACTGTCAGACACAGGTCCATGTGCTTCACGGACTTATCCTTAGTTAAGGCCCATTCCTGAGGAAATGAAGCAATAAGAACAGACAATTACAACCTTCCAAATTAAAACCACAGCACTACTGGAGCTGGATTAGTTTAACTAGGAGGCTAATCTGTACTAATCTGTACTGGAAAATCTATTCCCCGAATTTTCCACATATAGTCCGAATTATAAGACCTGTAGCCCGGATGTTAACGTTAGTGTTATAGCACAGGTGTTAAACTAAATATTAACATGCCTTATGGCTGCGTCTATTAGCTGCAGGTCTGACCCTTCACAGAATGGGTTGCTACCTGAGGCTTTCTCAGTTATAGTAGCAGCAGACTCCCTCAACACCCTAAACCCTCCTGAATAGGGCTTTAATTACATTACTATTATCAGTGACCCAAAAAATCCCAGATGGAGTACAGAACCTATATCTATACAGTTTAGACAAAGTAGGATGCAAATACTTTAAGTCTTTAATTTAAGGGTTGTTATTTGGAACCTATAATGTAATGCTGTGACAATACAGTGAAGGTTTGCCCCACATTCCCCTCTGAAAAGTGAGTGGATCCTTTAACCCCACCGCCAGTCGTGTCTTCACCCAGTGCGCTCCTGTTGCCTGAAACTGTTCAATACTGTACCTGTGCCCTGAATGGTACCTGGTTGCCCCCTGCATTGTGGCACTCGTAGACCCCCACCACACCATCAGCAAAGTGACCTAATGTGTCCAGGCAGTTCCCTCCCTGCTGCAGAGCCCCAAATGCGATGTCCTGGTGGTCAGGGACCCTGAACAAGATACACACAATAACAGGACCAAGACAGTTTACACATCTCTGTGCCTATTTATTCCTAAATTACAGCCTATTTATTTATATGTCCCATATTGTTTAAGATGATTCTTGTACATAATGCAAAATGACTGCAGGGCAAAGGAGACTGTGTATGTACAGTTAGGTGGTAGATTAGTAGAATATTACTGTGATGAGATGATTTAAGTAGAGATGCATAGCATGTACAATAAAGCGAACTTCCTCAGATCTCACCGGAGTTCTGGGTAGACATTCTCAAGGTACCACTTGAATGGCTTGCAGCCTAACCTCTTCTTCATTTCCAGCCTGCTCTGAATACTGTTGGACAAGAACAGGTCAGACAGTTCAAAGAAAACTGACTGAAAAAGAACAGTAAAGGAAGAGAAAGATAGTCCTCTCCTTAGTTTATACAAACCAGAGCCACAGCGTCTGACCTGAAATCTAACAGTGATCAGAAAACGGGGTCATACTTACTTGCCATAGGGCACGTTCCGTGCAGAAGGCACGGCGGCATAGTAAAAATTCTTGAAATCATCCATCCAAACCTCTGCTGCTCGCCTGGTGTTCCTGAAGGGGACAGAGGGACACCCACCAGCAAGGCAGAAAAGTCAAGTCTACGTTTCTTAACAGACCTGTTATTCTAGCCAGGTACAATGATAAAGCACCATGGCTTCTGTTTCCATATTCTCTTTCCTGTCCTACCGGATTTAGCAGAATCCTGAGGATTTAACAGATACATGACTACAGCTAGTCAGCTGACTGTGCAATACAGGAGATGTATTTGCAGTTATTCAATGGTGCATGTATGCACAAATTGTTTCGTGTTCAGAACCTCTATTTATATCTAAGGCCAGGTTTCACTTTCAGCCACTGGGTGGCGCACACCAACTGAGCCATGCTGCGCTCTAGGCACCATTTTGTTTGATAAAATCTCAGCTCAGTTGAATAAGCAATTTATATGTGGGAGATTTACGTTTCATGTCCCCTCTGCTTGCTAGACTATAAAGGGCTTGAAAGCTTGCATCTTTTACAAGAGCACACAAAATACTGTATAGCTTAATCCCACTTCAAAAACATCTCTTTATTATATAAAAATATTCTTTCAATTACTGCAGTGTTTCTCAGTCCTGATCCTTTCCCTGCACCATTTAGTGATCTCCTTGCTCCAATAAAGCTGATTTAGGACTTCATTGACTGATCAATAATGAACTAATTAGCAAACTATGCAGGGTATGGTATTGGTATGGTAGAAAGAGAAATGGCCGACACTTGATAATAAAAATCTGAGATTTTTGTTTCATGCACAGCATGCGGCAGTTACCTGGCGAACACTGTGCCGCTGCCTCCAGGAAAGGTGTATGGATGTTGCTTCCTGAAGACGTGTCCCACTCGACTGCAGGGAATGATCTCCAGACTGCCCCCACACTGCCACACGCGGAAGGAGATCTCTGAAGAACACACACAGTGACATATCAAGGCTCATTCAGAGCACAGCTACAGCACAGTAGGGCTAAACTTACATGGCGATTTTGGGACCAATTCAGACTCTTGACTTAGGGAGCTAAAAAGCTGATATGAGCAACAATAATTTCATATGGTCAGCAGTACTAATAAAAGCAACATATTGTCACTGGGCAAAAAATATCTCTCCACTTCTGTTGATTTTTAATTTTATGCATCATTTGAACACTGTTGCTGTTTACAATGTGTGATGATGAATGGACCAACATAAATTGCCCAAACCTTTGACAAACAAATTGACTTACATTAAAACTAGATTTTTGCCCTCTTCTATAAAGATGGCATTTTGGAGATTCTTGTTTTTCTTTGGACAGCAACAATATGATAGTTATAATACTCCAATAATATTGTTATAGTCTTTGGTTGTCCTTGATAGTAAAACACTTACAGCAGAAACTCACAAAATCTCAAAAAATATTCCGTCGTATGCAGAGATCAAACTATGAGTTTGATTGGATTTCCTATACGCAAATAAGTGGAAATACAGAGAACATGTGTATGACACTAAACTTTTCTGCAAATTTTAGTTTACAATTTCAATTGCTGAATTAAACGTTATATAAAATGTGCCATAACTGTTGCACAGGCTCCGATCCTTTTTTTACATGTTAAATAAACAGTAATTGTGCATTACGCTGGGCAGAAGTATGTTCTCTATAGAGGATCTGTAGAAGTGGAAAATCACCAAACCATCTTTTGACCTGGGGGCACCAGAACGTTTGCATCCAGCTGTAAATACTGTAGACACTTCCAATATAATACATACATAGTATATAGTCTAATACATATTAGCCATAATAACCCTGTGTGTGCATATAAAAACTGAAGAACATTACAACTCTGTGACACTGCAGTTCTCTCCACAGTGCTTCCCAGACCACCAGCCTGTTACATCTGCAAAAATGAAACTTTCCTCCAGTCTGCAGCAGAGGCATTATTTGCTGGATTCCAGAGACCCTTTCCACAACCACCGCAGCTGCAATAAATGCTGCGTTTGTGAAATGAGTCAGGGCTTTTTCCCCTCGTTCAGTATCCATCAATGCCACAGACATGATTCTAAATCTGAAAATGAGTCTACCTCATGGAGCCTTACACTGCACTATTTAACGGGCAGGCAAATCTCTGAGCCAGAAACACAGGGGAAAAAAAAAGCAACAGATCTGCCATTATAACCTGAGTGGACAGTCAGACTGGGGAAAGCAGACGCGTGGGCTGGAAATTTCTTTCACAGGGACTTAAACTCTTCTGGGCAGCTTGAAAGATACACATTTTTAGGATGCAACTGCAATGTTGTCTTATACAGTCCTCTGCCCAAATCTACAAACCCTACAGGCCTCATTTAGATTTCATGTTATTACACTGGGATATAGCACCCAGAGTGGACAACGCCACTTACAGCTCTGCTTTCCACAGCCTCATTCTGTCTATAGTAGCAGTTCTATGAGGCACAGTTACTAGAAAAAGCGATCTTCCTTAGTTTCATATTTTTAAATAAAATGTAAAACATTAAACTGTGATATTTCAGAGGGTCTTTTTACTGATTAGCAAAAGGTGTTAAAGGAGCAATGTGTAAATATTTAGTTTAAACATTACAGAATTAACTACAATTATCATCAACATAATGTAAAGAAATAACCATTTTGATGGGGTGTCAGTGATACCTAGATATTGTGTTGCAGAGATATCCACTGAAGAAGCATGCTAACCAGCAAGAAAGAAGCAAAAATAGAAGCATGTACCTAGTAGAAATTAACACAGTTAACCGTGACGTTGCTTTCCCCTGCTGGAGACGCTCTTGGTGAATAAACTGGATAAACTCGTTTCTTCTAGACTGAAGAACTGAAGGGGAAGGAGGGTCTGTGCATGTTCTGCTGATATGTTGCCCCCTACTGTCATATACTCTTGGCATTTTCTCAAACACCTTAATGAGAATGCTTTTCCAACATACTAAGAAGTTCCACATACAATCTCTACAACTTTAGGTCTTTATGAGGACCTTTAACAAGGTTCTTCACACTCACACATCTCCTCTGTAAAGGAACCATCCACTGAAAACCAACCGAGGTTCTTTTACAAATGGTTCCCTAGTAAAGGCAATGGTTCTATATAGAACCATTAACAATCAAATAACCATTCATATACATAAATGGTCTTCAGAATGGTCAAGCTGTTCTCTATGATGGAACCCTTTTAAAACGATTCATCATAGCACCAAAAAAAGGGTTCCACAAGAGCCCTTTTTTCAGTACTGCATAGAGACCTTTTTGGCATCTTGTTTTTCAAATGTTTGTTCATACTTGTCTTAGAAACAGATTGCATTATGCAGAAGCTTGTAGATAAGAATGTCTGATTGTCTGCTTGATGCGTCAGTGCTACCTCAAGCTGTGTCATAAAGGCCTGTGTGAAACAGCTGATCTCTGAGACAGTACAGACAGATTCTTCTCTTACCGAGATTCTCACCACCCCACACATCCATCATCATATCGTATTTTCCCAGCTCCTCAAAGTAGTTTTTGTCCATGACGAAGAGGCCACCAGCGATCATAGGAGTCCTGAGACGTGGAAAAGATCACATCGTGTTGGCTTGTTAAACAAAAGGTTAATTCTATGCCAATTCAAACATGTCTTTCAGTGGTTACGCCCTAGTTTCCACATTCACTGGTCTTTATTGTACAGAACCACCGAGCTTCAGAAGAAGAGCCTACTAAGGACATCCCTATTCCCTCCCATTCCCCAAAATAACACATCCCACAGAAGTCTGTTTTAGCTATCAAAGGAACAGCACTTGTTGGCTAAAGATAAAAAGTTAGCTGATGCTGACAAGAGAGATTAAAGGAACTCTGCAAAGGCTTATGATGAGTCACACGAGACGAATTTGCTCTTTTCTTTCTTTCTTTCCTACCCCTTTCCCTCAAATGGTGTGATCACTGCCATCCGTGTAAAAACTTTGATCACAGTGTAAAAAGCCTCATAAAGTCACCACGACACATCAAAACCAACACACCAGAAAAGCAGCATCTGCATCACTCTGTAACGCATCTATTATGTAAAGCTCTTTTACAGCATCTGTTTTGCTGCTTTCCTTTACAGCAGTCTTTGTTCCTTTGAGCTAATAATTCCTCAGCCACTCCCTGGATGCTGATCCATTCACAAACACGAGCAAACACAGCACCGCAAAGAAAGAGCTTTTTATTCCATCCATTAAAATAATTTTAGGAATATGTTTGCCTTTCCAGGCGGAATTAATCTTATCTGCAACAGCAGATCTGAGGCTCTGCATTCGACCAGTACCTGCATTATTTATTGCATGATTACATTCAAAGAACAATCATGATAATCAGTGTTATTACAGGGCTTTTGATATATCTCCGTTTGTGCTGACAGTGTTATTTCACACTATTAAATGCAACATTGGTGTAGCAGTAAACAACCTCTCACTGAACATGCTACATATCATGGTCCAGTGCTTAAACAGAAGAACAGAAACACAAAAAGCTCACTTGATAGGGGCGATAGGGTTCCCCTGCCGTGCCCTTCTCTGCTCCAGAGTCATGTAGTCCCACTTAAAGACCAGATTCCAGTCGAAACCTGCAGAAATACATCCGATTAATGACAAAGTAATCATTTTCCACTTAGCTCGTGTGAAGAAGCTTAAAGAACGGACATTCAACTCATGCTGACCGAGGCCAGACATACTCACTGCTCATCCTACTGCCACTGCACTGGGATAATTGCCCATATTTCTCTCCGTGTCGAAAGATGCGACAGAGATTTGGAGCTTTTTGGAGTGGAAGTGTCCAGTCATAAAGTGTCTAAACTAATATCATCAGCCCGAAGCAACCAGTTACAACGCATTAGATCTCATTGCAACTGATATGCCTTGACTAAAACTGGTCCACTGTAGCAGACTGACAAAACATAAGACCCATAACATTAACAGGGATTTTTATTTATCAACGCATAACTAAATAATTAAAGGTGTCACAAGAATGAAAACTGCTTTACATCGTCATAGTTCAATAAGGAGTGTTCAGTACATAGAACCAACATGCTGTGAACCTCATACACCATTGTCTCCTCCTTCAAATACAAATCTTCCATACGCAAAACTGGTCATTAATACGGGCCGATTTCAAAATCTTAGACTGTTACGTAACAGTCTTGACCTACAGACTATGTGGAGAAATCTACCGTTCCAGGCTGTGAAGGCTATGTTGGCACTTTTCTTACCCTTTCCAAGGATACAAACTCTCAATGGCCATAGCTAATGTTCATACATAGATTTGGCTAAATTTGCTTCCTAATCGAACGTTCCGTTCCATCTTAACTGCTACAGCTTGTTCAGGCACCAGCGTGTAACAGTGGCACTGCTAAAGGTGGAATGGAAAATTTGCAAAACAAGCTGATGAACAGGGAGCCAAGTACAGATTCCACATATTTAACAAGATACTGAACAAACTGAATTCAAATTAGTAAGTTTGTTTCTCTGCACATTAGACAGTTTCTTAACCCTTGGACAATATCGAGCAGCTTCGCTCAGCGTTCGACACTGAAGAGACTGAAAAGAAGGTCAGTCCACCTTTATTTAGTTATTTTTTTATGTCTATTTAGGACATTTTGTTTATGCATGATCATTGTGGTGTCTCACTGTAAACCAGCAAAGCAGAGCTCATCAAAATATTCATGAGCTCACCAAAAACGGGAAGACAGCTCGTTTCATTCTAAGGTCAAATCATAGGGCTGTAAAGGTGCATGGTATTGGCATATCTTGGCATTATTAATCCCAACCAAAGTCACACACCTTCCATGTAGACATCAGAAAACAGTTTAAAATGCTGAATAGATCCATTCCATATCATCTTCATGATGTACAGAGATTGTTGTTCTAGACAAACAATATAGAATTGTTTACAGCTATTGTGATGGGAACCGTCAGTAAGTGTTTATTGCTTCTTAAAGCTTGTATTTTATTTAAATTCTTACATAGATTCTTTTTCTTATAGATACAGTGGCTGGTGTGTGAGACATTCATTTATGGCATTTTTGATATAGAAGTTGGGCTTAAATTATCAGTGGTACATGTGTGGAGTGTTGTGTGGCAAAATAGTCCCCAAAGAAACACTTTTTTCCCCCTTAGATCTATCACTATTGAAAGTTACCATCATTAGATATTAAAAAAAAGAAGAGGTCACATGGTCATTTTAGATGAATAAAACAGATATATTTGTCTTTACCATGTAACCACTACGAATGACTTTGTTTACCTCTTTAATGACTGAATAATGCAGAAAGTTTGAAAAATGGGTGGAGCTCCTCTTTAACAGCTCAGCTGTTACGCAAACACGGAACTCAGTAAGACTCATCAGAGTGCTAAAAATATTATGATTGTTGCAAACGTTTAGCCCAAAGTACTTTTATTCTAGAGCGACTCAAGATTGAGAAATATGGCCAGTTACAGTGATTATCAGTCTGGAAAAAAAAAACCAGACGGCTCCCTTCTGCTCCCTTCCCTGCCACCAGCTGCAAGGGCTAATAGCTTTGGAGTGCTGCGGCCACACCAGCCTTCAGGCTGAAGAAAGGACACTCTGATCACCCTGAACTTTCCAACAAAACTGATGGTGCTCTGACTCTTCACAGCCCAGTCAAACAAACTCACATGCAGTCATTTTATTTTTATAGAAAAAAAGAGGAAAATAAACCAGCTGTGATAGGTTTAATCAGAACGTACTCATTCAGGGCAGTAAATAGATGATAATGAGAATTTAATTTTAGCTTCCGCCCACCTCTCAATTCCCTGTGGCGTCCTGCTGGGATGTGGCCTACAATTTAGGAATTACGTCAGGAAAGGAAATCGCAGTCTAATCAATGTAATGTATGAAGTAGGAGGAAAGGACCAAACAGAATAGCAGAGCACAGTGATATATATGCAGTGTGTACTTGAGCTGGGGCTTAAAACATCAAACCGCATGAAGGATCACACTCGGATACAGGGGCAATGGGATTCACCCTCCCTCCCTTACTAAATCGATCTGTTTCCATTCTAAAGGGGTTTCCTTTTCAAAACTTGTGGACCCCCCCCTCCATTACCTTCTCCCTGTCCCAAACAGTGGGGTCATAATGGGCAGCTAACAAACCATTGACTTCTATTAAAATTGTGCTTCAGGTAATGGGATTTCTGTTCTTTCACCAAGTACCTAGAAATGTGTTCAATATTAGGACCACTCCTTTTAAAATCAAAATGTTCCCAATTTGCCGAGAAAAGGAAGAAAAGAAAAAAATTAGATTTAGACCTGTAGGCAGTCCTGTAATATAGTCAGATAAGCAGTCTGACTGGATTTTTGCTTACCTAGATAGCAGCAATATTACCGAAGTCTCTGTTTAGCGATGCGATTAATTCTCAATTCAAACCCTTTACTGAATGAATACAATTTGATCACAAGTCAAATAACTATGATGGCTAAACATAAATAACTTGTCGAGTTATTTTAATGTTATTTCAGTGTTATTTCAGTGTTCACGAGGCTGGGGAACTGAAGTCACAGGATTGTCGGCAGGGTTCGTTCTTACATGCTGCTGCTTTATTATGGCTGCCATGCTGTTTCGACTAGTTCAGAATGTACAAAGCTCATGTACAGTTTCTAAATTAATATTTCACTCAGCCACGGGCAGATTTCACCACAGAGGATTCCTACGAGCTTTGATCTTCAAGCATATTTTTCTCAGCCATCGTAGGTAGCCTTTTTGCAAACATCACTTGTCTACCTAGTTAAAAATCCATATCACATGAGGCAGAAGTTTACCCTGATTGGGCAGTTATTCAAATTCTCTGTTCCACCTTAAATAGTTCAGCAGGTTACATTCCTCTGGCCATGAGTTGATTGTGAAGGTTAGTTAACTGTTTCTAAACGTGATCAACCCACTAAATAATATTGCAAGCTTGGTTCCATTAAATTTACAGCAGTACAAAATGAGCCTGATGTTCAACCAAATTCTTAATACAATGCTTTCTATGTGCTCCCTGACTGTTGATTAACGGTCAAACAAATGATTGTTTCTCTTTTGTTTGTTTACATTTCACAGTTCACCAAATGATCTTGCTTCAGTCATTTAAACAAAATGATGACTCTGCTAAATTGCTGTATTCATCCTTTAGCTACTTTACATCAACCTAATATCATGTCCATTGTTAAGTAATTACCATTTACCTCTGGCCTTTATGTTAAACTGATTTGTTTAAAACAGCTATAAACAAGCCTCTAACGCTAAACTGGAGGGTTGTCGAACTCTGGCGTAAAGCACCTGTACTTCAGTATTGCAATCATTCGGTTCAGCCCTAAGAAATTATTGTTAGGTACAAAAGCAGGAGATTGGGTAGAAAAAAATGTTGGAGTACTAATTCAACACCTTTATGAACCTGCTAAGACAACACGGATGGACACAGACCCTCACACTCTACCACACATTAGGTAAAGTTAAATCATTTTCCAGGGATACAAGTAGGGAAAAGTGAGGGAGGGAGAGAAGATGAGACATACATGAAAGAAACATGGCAAATTTCTGAAGAAAGAGGTTAATTTACCTCCTTTCAGATCAGCAGAAGCTCCAACATACTGGAAGTTGTCCATGTTAATGACATCAATGATGGGTGAGACAACACGTGTCCTGTCCTGCCAGCGAGAGATAAAAGGAGAAAGAGGGAAGCCCTTGAGTTAGCGCAAATCACACATCAGTAAAGCAAAGAATCTGATCATGACACTTCTTTACTATGTGGCTTATTCCCAGAACTGAGTGTTGTAGACGAGCAGATTAGTAACAAAGCTGTGAAAGTAATTCGCGAAAAAATGTTAGGGTGAAATGTTCAGTAACACTCCCTCACCCTCTTATTAGGGCTTGACTGATATATCAACTGACTTATATTTGGGAATGTGATGCTATTTTGAGCAACCAAAACAAACAAAAGGAAGTTTTTGCTGTTTGCGTTCAAAAGACCTGGTTTGTTTGTTTGATTGCTTAACATTTAATATAGCATATAATAAATTTAATATACACTATTGTTTCTTGTTTTGATTTTTTTACACTGCTTAAAAGCTCAATATATCACATTTTTTGTAATTTTTCTTTCTGAGGTACCAATAATATTTGTGTTGGTTTATGTATATGACCACTTTTTAAGATCCCCTGAGAATTAAACAGGCTGTTTTTGTTACTGTGCCTTTAAGACGATCGCATATAAATTACTGCTGTTATAACTGGTTACCCTGTATTGTGCCTCATTCAATAAGCAGTATGAACTGAAACACTCCTTATGACTTCGGTAGGCTGAAAATCATGCATCATGTTTTTGCGACAGCACCACTTTTTCAGCTTAGTTAGTTTTAGCAGCTGAGGATTGTCTTCACAGTCAACTGAAAAAGATGAGAGAACATTCACAAATACACAAATACAGCAGCATGACCAGTGGTCAACGTTAGGGTACATACACACTTGAGAGAGTCAAGTGAATGTATATATCATTACTGTTATGATTGGATATCCTGTACTGTGGCTCATTTAAAAAGCAATATGGACTGAAACACTCCTTAGAGCTTTTCTAGGCTGAATATGTTAATGTGTTAACTTTCATAACATGGCAAAAGTATTTAATTCTAAACAGGCTGGTTCCTGTAACTGTTTTCCATGTTGCGGTCCCTTTAAAATTTGGACCTGTGACAAAATGTTCATATTGGTCCGGTCCTATTACCTACACGCAGCACTGACACTGAAAATAACACTCTATCTGAACAAAAATAATCAGGACACTGTCACCTGCAGTTAAACAGTGATTAAACTGAATTCAGGCAGATTCACTGGAGGCCAAGTTCTTGCCCAAATGTGCCCTTAAATTTATGAGGGAAAAGCTCAGCCAGGACGCAAACAGATTTTCAAGTGTGTGTGGCCCATTTCACAGATGCTGCTGCTGTTCTGGTATAATTACAGCAGCGGTCAATAGAAACCCAGTAGTAAATACTAAACCACACAACACTTTTATTATAGTCCTTATTTAGTGGATGAAATGCACAGAGGCTGCCTTCAATACTTATTTATCCGCTACACATGTGCACTCTGTGTATTTTAATCACTCCTAAATAAAGAAACTAATGAGTATATTCTCTCTAATCCCTCCAACAATTTCAGAAAAGAAACTTCTGGTAAACTGGCGGAAAAAGTTCAAGCATTATCAAGGCTCAGAAGATGCTGCGCCATTTTAAAACTGTTCCGTAACAGGAAAGGAGTTTTCTGTTTATCGGAACTGGAACCAATCCAAAAGGGCCCTACATCTGAACTGCTACATCTATATCATCAGGCAAAAGCCGCAGCTCAAGGATGTCTGTGGGTAACGGGAGCCAAATTACAGCGTTGTTTGATTATGGTATAAAGATGTTTATGTATGTGCGCCTTCCAAGTACTGTTCCTGTGGCAAACAGGATGCATTTGTTCATCAATGGCTTTTCGTTTGCTTAAGAGTGACCCACCTGCTTAGCATACATACACACACATATACGCATACACCTTTAGCACACTGCAAGTTATAGGAAAGTGTGAGAACACGTGAACTAACGCCGTCCTGACCCTGACTAAGGATTTCCTTCCTAGTTTTCCAAGTCAATTAAAAGTCAACTCCTGAAAGAAAGTCTAATAAGCTGTAATTTATTATTATATTATAATACAAATAAGGAGTATATCATCAGAAAACACTGCAGGCAGTATTATACAGGAAATGGTTTTAATTAAAATGTTTTAATGAATTTTTCTTCATTAACAAACTAAAAAAAGGAAACCACATGACATAAACTGGTCCTATACATGGTATGGTGCAAAAGGCTTTGGGACCTAAGCAGGCCATTTAAAACCATTTATCTCAGCAGTACATGTGCTTTTACCCAAGACAGTGACCTTCACTACCCAGTACATGATTCATGCTCATGAAGAGTACATCCAGCAAAACAGAATACTGCTTACATTTACAGGGAGGGAAAAATGAAGTGCATAAATGCGAATAGCTGGATAACAGAATCTTAGATCAAGAATGCTACCAACGATTAGTCCATCACTAAATGTGCATTTCCCTTAAAATAAAAATGTATGTCATGAGAACCAAAGTCAGGTCAAAGTAAAGGGTAAATCACTTACTCTATATCCTTCAGGTATTCTAATTATTCTTAATGCCCATTTAGGACATCTGCAATTATTCTAATTACTTCTTCTCTTTATCTCATAGCGTTCATCAACAGGTCGTATTTGGTACTGTGCTTTAAAGACTGATGCATGCAAATGAACCATGTTCTGATTGGCTAGCCAGTACTGTGTCTGGTTCAAAAGCAGTAGAGGCTGAAACACCCCGTATAGCTAGGGTAGACTACAGGAGGCTAAACAGGAAGAAGCATTTAAAATGCACTAGTTTTTGTAACATCAAAAGTGCAGTGCTGTGTCCATATACAGCGGGGTGCAGAAGTGTGAACAGTCCTGGTCAAATTACATGTTGCGTTAACATTCTAAATGAAAATAAGTTAACACTTCTTCTACAGGGAACAAACTTAAAAACGGCATTTATTGTTCATTGTAGCGCACAATTTCTATTTATTTACTGAATAAAACATAAGAATCCTGGTAATACATAGAAAATAAAATGTGTCAATTAGCACAAGCTTATAATATATTTTAAATAATGTATTTTAATATATAATAATATAAAATATATTTTAAATAATATATTAAAATATATGTATTTATATTTTAATATATCGTATACAGTGGATTATCTGAAGGGTATGTGTTTTTAATAAATAAATAAATAAATAAATAAATATTTAATTTGACCAAGGGTGTCCAAACTTCTGCATATGACTGTGCATGGACTGTATGTCCATGTATATACACTGTAAGTTTAACAATGTTGGCATAGTACACATCAAAGTCTTATTTCAAAAAGCAGTAAAATCCAGTTTTCCATGATCTGGACCTAAACTTAAGACAAGTTTAACTCCATTTCCTACAAGAAGCTGCCTGTTTGAAGCTCCTCCACGAATACAGAACTTCCCTCATGAATATTCAGAACACGGCAGCAGCAAAACTCAACTAGTGAACCGAGCTGCTCCGATAGCATGACAGCAGTGCTCCTCCCCACCATTTTAATTAGGAACAGTCTGTCAAATGTGAGAACGAAAAACACAGGTTGCGCAGCCAGTGGGATTTGTCCATCTGTAGATGTGCTTGTGTGCACTAGATGAGTTAGATGCCCTGTAGGAGAAGTAACACTAACCTCAGCAACCCTCTCCAGCAGAGGCTCCAGCCAGTGTTCATTACACTCACAGTGGCTGTCCAGGAAAGTGAGGACTGTAGCTGTGGCTGCATCTGCCCCTCGGACACGAGACCGCATCAGACCTGAGAACAAACAAACAAACAGAGAGAGGAGAGAGGAGAGAGAGAGAGAGAGAGAGAGGAGAGAGAGAGAGAGAGACACAGACACAGACATGAGATGCTGTCTGTGGCTGTTTGAAGAAGTGTTCATCTTTGACCCTAATCTTAACCGCCGTGGGGAATTTTCTCTCTGCACGTTCAACGTCACATCTCCGCTCTAATCAGGTTAGCAGAAAAAACTACAGGGTGATCCAGCACTTCAGATACAGCCATGACTCAAGGTACATTCACTAAACCTAATAGTGCAATGATAAATGGTGGAGCTTACAGCAGCTGCAAGGAAGTAATAATGCTGAACAGAACCCTAATGGTATAATTCATCCTTTAGCTATTAATCTTCTCACAGGATGTCCAAAATAAAAATGTCCCCTTTACAACCCTTATAAACATGAAAGACCGTTCCATAATTCTTCACAAGCAAATCAAACTCAAGTCACTAACAGTTTCCGCAGTTGTTATGCTGTTAATTTGTTAGTGGAGCTTTAAATGAGCCAGAGAAGACCTGAGCGTTCTTGTCGGGTTTGGACATCATTTCTCAAACAGGTTCAAATTTCATGCTCAAGCTTTCACATTAAATGCAGTGCAGTGCTATATTATGGGACAAGAAAATATCATATATTGTATTTGGAATAATCTAAAGGTCTAGTAAACCAGTTGTAAGACTAGCAGATTATCAGGATACTACTGGCAGATACCGGTAGAAAGATCTTAACAAAATGAACAACGTTTTCTTGGAATAATCTGAAGTGAAAATGTGTAAATCTCAAAACTTAGCATATCAGAAAAATATCCATAATAAAAGAACCACTTTATAGCTCAGGTAATATGATAATCTTATACTGTGGGGGCTGTAGTGCTTCATGGGCCCTGATTTTTAGTGCTAGCTGGCTCCCGGTTATGTGTGGAGTCACAAATGGTGTGGCAGCGAAAACCACCGAGGTCCACAAAACCAGAGTGTGAACAACACATCAAACAGTCTAAAGTATTTCCATGCATAAAACTTTCTGGAATATTTTCTGAAGGCACTGGCGGAGGAATGAATCTGCAGAAGGAGTAAAAGCTAAGATAGATGTTGCTATGCTGTTTCTGTCCCAGGTTTTAAATGCAAAATTGATTAGTAATCGTAATTGGCTTGTAATCTCGATTGTTGATTTTTCTTAATCGAGGATGTGATGACTGATATCTTTGTTGCTGGGTAATTTAGCATTATCGCTGAGGTATATTCACAGGCACCAGCATTAAGAATTGGACTTGATTTATTATGGTGCTTGTCAGGTCTGGACAAAGCTTTTTCAGACAATATTTGGATTCCTGGCCCAATTAAAGCTCTAGTTGTTGTCTCACTCCATTTTAATTTAGACAGAGTAGCATTAATCAAGACTTAAAATAATAATGAAATTAACAAGCACTTTGTTTTAACCTTAGTGCAGCTCAGAGGGCCCAAAACTGCCTGTCTGCAAATAAAGGGAGTTTGTTTTGCCAAAGCTAAAAGGGAGCAGAGAACAATAAGCAGGTCTATTTTGGCTATAAAACTGCTGGACAGACACTCGTAACACAATCCAAAAATACACTCACTCTCGTAACATGCCATTTATTGTTCAGCTGTTCTCTTTTCTCCAAACATTCCAATAAAGTGGACTACAGCCTTGTTCATGCTTGTACAGAAGGTACGATAAAGGGCTATGACTATAAAGGTAAAAAAAGGGCTGGTATTTTTATTGTCTGCTTCAATTTGGCTAAGCATTGTTTAATCATATGCTTAACTGGAGTTACCGTCCTTTAATTGGACTGATTTGCCAAATTTGGCTGGAGTGTTAACCAACAATCTCGGCAGGTAAAATGGTGGGAATACTGGGAAGAACCTATTACAAGCCATAAGTCATATTCATAGGTCACGAAAGTACTATACGAAGTCACTTAGAGCTGAGTCAGGCCCAAGTTTATTATAAATGCACACTGGCTCTAGTTCTGTGCCCGTTATAAACCTTTCTGCTCCTTGGCCCCCTCTGAAATTACACAGTGCTCTTAAAAAACCACCACTGCAATCATCTGGAAACACTCTGAAAGATTTTTTTTTCCTGTGCTATAATACCAGCATACTGATCTAAAGCTTGAACTGTAACTCTGTAACGTCATTGCAGTGGTTGGCCAGGGCTGAACAGTAGAAGGGGATGAGAACTGTACGCCTTGTAATGTCATTTTGACATTTAAAAGACAATTACAAATCAACTGGCGCTGAGACGGCACACTTTAGTAGACTGCAATCTACAGATGTCAGCTTTCATTATATGACTCAGAATATTAAGCATAACATATGGCCATCAATATAATGTTGATTTTGAGATCATTTGAGACCTAAACATCATGCCAGGCCTTCTTTTTGAGCCTGTGCGGGTGATGTTAAGATACGTGCCATGGTCCAAGAAACTCCCGTCAAACCCGTCCCGGTACCTCAGACTTCTACATGATTATTTACAGGCTTGCAGTTGACAATATTTCAGTGTGTTCATTTTTCCCATACTCAGTAATGCTACTTCTTTCAGTGTTAATAGAAAACATTGCACAGCGTCATAACCATTGATATTAATGTTGTAATTAATTATCCATTAATATTGTTCTATAATTAATCAATAATACACTCAAGGATCGTGCTATAATGTGAGATATTGTATGGCTACAAGAAATTAATTTTATGTGAAGCTGATCTTTGTTTGGTATTCACTCACTCTGTATTCAAATTATCTGCCCTACCTTAAATGGTGCAACGCAAATGCTCCCTCTGACTGACTGAACTAATCCAGTGTCTCAATCCACACAATGTACCCTACCTACTTACCTACCTAGCAACACTTCTGATGAGTACTGCTCTGTTTAAACCCACCATGCCCACCATATGAATAACAGTGTGAAATCTAGCATTTATTTTCCATTTTGGTCTAATTTCAGTTTGGAATTATAATAATGAATAAAATATAGTAAATGCTGCTTTGTCATGGCTGGTGTTTTTGTCATGTGTATGTGGTGGAGTAACACCTAAAAAGCTTTGGTTGGAGGGCCATTATCGTGTCACGTCTCTGAACGTCTCTCAGCCAATTCACATTGTTGGGTCAGGACTAACTGTGGTATAAACTGTAATGAATATTGCTAGAGCTTGAAGGACGTGTCACAGTGTCCTGTGTAGTGCAGGTAAATGACTCACCTTCTCGCCGATCATTCCGAAGGACTCTCACTTTCTCGATTTTCCCGAGTAAGGCTCCGTCTTCAGCTATGAGACAAGGAGTGAATGGAAGATTGAGATTGAAAGTGCTGAACAATGGCGCATGCCCCAACAGCCCAACAAACCCGGCATAAGGCTCCACAATACAGAAGAAAGGATATCCCTTTGTGCATTTCACCAGTCTTCTAATCAGTAATGCTATCACATAACAGACAAAGTTACAGAGGATAAAGCTTCACTTAAAACGATGAAGTTATTGTTATTATGGAGATGTGAATGCAGGTAAGGTTCCAGGTCTATAGAACGGACACTTACGGTTGTCACTGTAGTCATCCACAAGGATAATCTCCTTGACCAGGTGGGGAGGACTCTTCTTCAGTACACTGTGGGTAGAGGTTCAAGATTCATATAGCAGCAATAGAGCAGGGCGAAAACTTGCTGAAGGCTCAAATACATCAAACTTCTGGCTTGCAAAGGTCTGCGTTAACAAACCCACAGAAGTAAAACACAAACTGAACGTGTTTAAAAATTAGTCCAAAGAAAAGGAACATTCACACGCTCTTGCACAGGGACAGACAACCACTCTAGTGGACCTTTCTTGATGGCTTTGGGCTTATTTTGCTCTTTGTCAGAACTGAGTTTTGTTGGTTTGTTAATTCAGAGTGTTTTGGTTTGTAGTGCACTGACACTTAACGTTTCCACATTTGACAGGCACTGTGGACCAGCAACGACAGACGCAACATATCAGTTTTAAACTTGAACAGGGACAAAAACGACAATATTGACAGGCCATATTGTTGCTTCACTACTCAGACCAGAAATTAGTATTTAAGATATAAAATCAATGATGATATTGAAATTATTAACTTTCTGAATTGATATTTAACTGCTGTCAAATAAGTTGTTTAGATAATTGTGTGTGATAAACCGCAACACAGGACTGCTACAGACGCTGTGCAAGTTCATGTTTATGTATGTTGTTGATATATGAACTTTTGATTTTGTATATACATTAATTAGTTGGGCTTTTTTTTTTTTTTTTTTTTTTTTAATGTGCAGTTCAGTCCGCTCAAATACTTTGCTGGGTCTGGCCCAGAATGTGTTCTGCCATTTGAGGACCACTGGGATAGAGTATTCTCTCTGTGTTCTCCACTTTAAATGAAATGCTTGCAGTAAAGCAAACAATTCTACCTGATTACTTTTGTGACCATTTTTGTGACCTGTTCTTTGTCACAGGCCTATCTGTGGCCTTCTAACAGGTTTCAAGTGATCCCATAAACATTTCATACTGATTTGAGCAATCCAATTTCAGAATAAACCACTGTACAACTATTTGTAGCCCACATGGTACTAAACAGTATCATCTAGATTGACCTGTTGACATATTAAAGGCATGGAACAGAAGAAAATACAAAACCGTACAGCAGAACAGTAAAACCTCAAAGCCGAGAACCAAGACATCCTTCAGCAAACAAACGACGAGCTGCAAGTTCTGTTCGACAGTTATCCTATATCATCAACACATTTGTTATATTTGGTAAAAGACCTGTAATATGGCAGTAAATACGTTAGTGTACAGTAATACATGGACGTTTTTCATTCCTCTTGTGTGCGAAACCCAGACGTGACAGCAATAAATCTCATAATATTTCTGAGATGCATACAACAGAATTAAGAAAACCCACATGTCGGTTTACAAGCCCCAGTGAATATTTCACTTTGCTGGCCTGTGTAATTTGTATGGCTGTAAATAATATGGTGTGCTCTGCAGCTGCAGCTACTAAATGAATACACCACAGTTTCTATAATTTAATATGAATATGAGCACGGCAGCAGGCACTGAGCACAATGGTGGAGGAGGGAAGAATGCTGTAAAGCGCTGGAGACAAGCAGGCAGACCCACCTGACCACGGTGCGCAGCAAAGCAGAGCGGGCTTCATTATGGAACGTGATCACCACGCTGGACGCTGGCAGTTCTGTCCTCCACTGCTTATGACGGCAGCTGAAATCAATCGAAAGAGAGACAGGTGAATAAAGAGACGTGAGAGGAGAATAAAGTTTATTTGGTACATACGTGAAAAGGGAATTCCGGTCGAAAACTGGCATTTAACGTTATTTCAAGTTATATGTCATGTTATCCCATTTACACAATTCACAATCTAATATCATTATGCAAATACATCTTACAACCAGGGCAGCCTGCCTACTTCTCACCCCGTGTCAAAAACATGACTGTAAAATGCCACAGGGCACTCGCTAGTTGTCAGGGAACGAGGTAGAAAGGAGCTAAACGGCTAAAAACAAGAAATTAAAGCCATTTCTAAGTATTGTGTGTGGGAACGTCCTTTAATTTCCTTTCATTTTGGAAGACAGAAGAATATATTGCATTAAAAACAAAAACAATGAAAACTTGCACATAGTTTTCTGTTTTTCTACAGTAAACTGGCTTTGGCCAGTAGGACGCAAGCATTACTGCAACTGGCTAATTTGCAAGTAGACCAGTTCATTGGCTAAATAAACATTTCATGCTCACTGATTTCATTTAGGTAGATGAGGGATGGTTACAGAAGTCCTGCAAATGGAGTTCAAAAGTGCTTAAGACATAACAGCAGTGTAGAAATATTATGTCAGTATTCTGTGTTGAGAAAACTACCAGGTCTTTTCAGTATAAAAAAAAAAAATTCTAACTCATATTACAAACTTTCATTTTGCACAAACTTCATAGGAGTCACCCAGGAACATCCTTCAGTGTCTGACAAACAAGGAAGGCATTATTAAGTGGCAGTTCTCCTCACTACACGTTCACGAAAACAACAACTGGGAAGCCCTTTTATGGCGATAAAGTGATCCACTGATGAGGCTGACATCACTAACATAATCCACTGATGGGGATTCCCCCACCTTCAAGATACATAATCAGAAGGGGGTCTTTCTGGCCCTATTGTACAAGGTGAGTATCACTAACAGATGCACCAACACTTGGTTACCGCATTCAACACAGTGTGTACTCATACTGCCCTTTCAGTTAAACTACAACACATGCAGCTTAATCTTATGGGCCTCTGAACAAAGATGAGGATTTAAAAATAGCAGCTACATGAATAGATAAATAGACAGATAAAGAGAAAAAGATGTTCTGAGATGTTTCATTATAAATACACATTACACATAAAAGGGGCATCGTAACAGCAAAATACAGTACCAGACAAAAGTTTGGACACACCCAACTAAATGGATGTTTCTGGTTATCTTAAAGACTCTAAAGACTTACGTCCAACAGTTCCAAGTAATGAGATGTCTGAAAAAATAAATATTGTGATATACCACATACATTCTTGGATCACAATATTATATTTTTTGCCATATCACCACCTCTAATAAATATCGTTTATCCCCGGTTTTTTTTTTTATTATTTAAATGCTTTAAATGATGAACAGACCAATAGAATTCATCCAACATTGCTTAGAAAAAAAAATCTTGTTATATGAACCTACATTGTAAGTTAAGAAAGCTGTTTATCCTCCTGTAAACTTCCATTTTGGAGTTTATTTTTAAGCTGGACTGCATAATTCCATGAGTGTTATTTTTTTTTTATAGTTTGATGTCTTCAATTTTATTCTGAATTAAAACATTAAGCTAAAAATAAGGAAACCCTCTAAGAGTAGCCATGTCTAGACTGGCAGGCTGATCTGATCATTGTTAGGAAATGTCTCTGCTGGAGGCTCTTATTAGACTCGTATCATTTTGAAGGACTTGAAATTACAGTAAGTTCTAAGTAGCACATATTTTAGGCTGTAGTCACTATGAGCTTTCATTAAATGCCACAACTCGTAATCTGACTCTCAGATCTGCCAATTCATGCCTTTCATGTTCATACGAATCCATTTCTGCTTTTTTCTGCTTTTTTCTCTGAACAACTGAGCAAGGTGTCATGCAATTCATCGTTTATCTTAATGACATCAGGTCAAGGCGAGCGAGGCACAGGCAGCTCAGAAACAACGACAAATCAAACACATTAATGCTGGCGTGTGTCTGATGCAAGCGTACAGTCTGAGACATGAAGAACAGCGTGTTAAGCCGAAGCATAGAGAATTGCCAGTGCGAGCGACGCAGTGTTGCTGCACGGCTGAAGTGGTGAGTGACAGAGACAGACACGCATGCTTTAACCCTCCACATCGCAGTCACACAGCACCCCCCAAACCCCCGCTCACTCCCTGTCCCTGGAGATTTTACACACTCACGCACAGTCACACCACTCACGCCTTGCAGGTTTTAATTTGACAGCTATGGAGCTAATCCACTGCTTTCTTCATGCCTGTGGTTAAGAGGAGTAAAGCACAGGCTCTTCTCTGTGCTGATGCCATCGAGACTGATGCAACAGCTGGAGAGCCCAAAGCAGGAGCAGACAGCAGGCCACCACACACACACACACACACACACACACACACACACACACACACACACACACACACACACACACACACACACACACACACACACCCCCTGCACTCAACACGGAGTAATCAGAGGTAACATCCCGTCCAGTGGTGTGGTGGCGCATACACACAGCCATAGGTAGGATATTCTGGTATCCCACATTAACTTGACCAGAAAATGCTACCTGCATTAAAACTACAGGTAGGATATTTTTATTGCCTAACTAACAGTAGGAGTGTGCCGTTAATATAGTATTACGATGATGTTAATAAAGTACGTCACAATACGCTTTTCTGAGCATATTGTGGGCATCGTCAGCACAAAACCAACCTCGTGTTTCAATACAAGGTTTTAATTGTGGCATTACAGGGTCAGGACAGGGTCAAACTAAACTAAACAATGTGATGCATATTGTGTATTGTGAAAATGTTTTCAAGTATCGTCATATTACATTTTTGCCATAACTCGTATGAGATGGAAATTAATGGCATTGAGCTGAGCCTGCAAAACACAACTGAAGTCTGGCTGAAGTGACCTTAAAAACACAGTAAAACATTCAAAAAAATAAATAAAAAGGACAAATTGTTACAACACTGAAACTCACCAGAGTGGAGCTGCAGCATCCTTGGTTTGTGTGAACGGCAATTTGGAAATGTAAATTGTTTCCAAACCAACTGTCATGAAATCTATTTAATTATCCGATGTGATAAACAGCGCTCACAGAAAAATCTTCAAACAGTGTTTCGCCAAGACCCGCCCTCCCTCCCATGTGCAAGTTCAGTTATTGCATATGGAGGCACATCAGGTGGCAGGCCTTCTCTATATTGTTCTACTGACGTTCACAGTGATTTAAGTGGGTATTAGGTCATTTTAACATACTTTTAAAATACTAAAATATCTACTAAGTAAACAAACTGTGCTTCAGTGCAGTTATTTATCCTGTTAAATGCAAAATAATTCCAAAGCATTTAGTTGCGTAGGTCATGACAGTCAAACATTTGCTCATGCATGCAACATTTCTTACTAAATTTGAAAGCCTTGTATAACAATAATGACGTTTAATCTGCTGCTTTGCTAACTGACTGCTGCTAAATGTTCTCAGAGGCACATAATGGTTGGACAACAAACCATTTCTTTGGAAAACTTTTAAGTATGGTTATATGTATAAGGGCAAATAGGACAGTTCTTAATGTCAGAGGGGTTGCAGGGGTTTTAAAGGCTTCAGTTCGACACAATGAGGTGTGTAAAAACTCCAGCAGCACTGCTGTGTATGTTTTACTTGTACCAGTGCAACACACACTAACACACCACTGCAGTGCTGAGAATGATCCAGCCTTAGACAACACAGACAAAAACCTCATTTACTGACCATCACAAGACTTTCTCCAAAAGACACACACAGTACATGGACAGAGCACTAATAGGTCAATAGCCCTACAGTTTTTAAGACAATTTAACATGATTCAATCTGAAATTATTATTTTGGCACACCCAAGAATCAATGAGCACAATCACATCAACTCACTCATGGATTTTTACACACCTGGATAGTGGGTGGTTTAACTGTGTTAAACCAAGAAAACACCAGAAAAAGCAACCATCGCAGGACTAAATGATTACTGATCCATCAGCCTAGCCTCCGTGTCAAGAAATCCTTTGAGGAACTGGAATTAACGTACCTGAAGGACACCACAAACCCCCTGCTGAACCCCTTGCAGTTTGCATATCGGGCCAACAGGTCCGTGGATGATGAGGAGAACATTACACCTTATGCTTCATAACCTTAGCCACTCGGGAAAAAGGCTGTTTTTAGACTTCAGCTCCACATTTAATTCTGTTTTTCTGCTACTGATGCACAGCTCAGCATCCCTGCCTCCACCTGCCAGTAGCATCCTCACAGACACAGCTTCCTCTCAGACAGGGAGTTGCAAGTGAGGCTAAGAAAAATCAAACACTCAAACAATCGGTACTGGGTGTCCCCCCCCGAGGTCGTATGCTCTCCCCACTGCTCTTCTCACTATACACTAATGACTGCATCTCCACAGACCCTTCTGTCAAAATCTTCGAGTCTGCAGATGACACTACAGTCACCCAAGACGGTGACAAGTCTGCTTACAGACGAGTGGTTGAACAGCTTGTCCTCTGGAGCAGTCACAACAACTTGGAGCTGAACATGCTCAAAACAGTAGAGATGACTGGACCTCAGAAGCCCCCCACCCCCGACAGCCCTCACCATCCTTAACAAGACCGGCTGTGGAGTCCCTCAGGTTACTGGGAACAACAATCACCAGTAACCCAAACTGGCACATTGCCATCAACTCCATCACAAGAAAACCGCACATCCTGGGAAAGCAGAAATTGTTCAACCTGCCTGAAGATCTATTACACAATAGATTGATAGAGTAGAGTCACCATGATGTCACCACCATATAAGAGGGACATCCCCATCTGATCAGCAACCACAGCATCCAGGCATATTCAAAGGATTCAAGACTGATCAAATGCTCATCCTTTCTTAAAGAACTTTAAAATCATAGTAAGAACACTCCCACGCTCGGTCACACACTATGTTGAACAATGAATTGTTAAATAATTTTCTGTATTACTGTTACACCCAAGAAACCACCATAAATGCGAAGTCGTAGCAATCTAACCTACTGAAATAAACCGTAGGAGAAACTGAAACACCTTTGTTGGAATTCAATCCCTTTTCTCAGTTATAAGGTGATGGCATCTTGTAACACAACCCTTATTGGCTACCTGCTGTTAAACTGACACCCTTGCACAACAACAGAGAGCTAACAAGTAAAAGTACTTGCAGCAGGATGCCGCTCTGGAGGACGACCAATCATGCCAAAGTCAATCAATCAAAGCACACTGGGTTCATCGGCAGGCAGGACATAAAGACACAGAAGCTCTAGCACAGCATTCAGACAGACTGTGAATACAGATATACAGCATGAGAAAAAGACTAAATCTAATCTGTAATAGACACCAAAACAAAATGCAACATCGTAACACTGTAATCCTGTCATTAGCATATTTTAGGATGTTCATGGCATACAGAACTATTCTCCTAAGTAGCCACCCATGAACTTTATGTACTAAAAGTTAAAGTGCCACTTAAAGTTAAACATTAAAAAATAACACATTTTTAAAGGGATTTTTTCACATTTTTATTTTACCCTATAGTGCTCACCTCATGCCACTGTCATAGAGATGACAAGCAGACATTACTCACTACCTGTGGCTGTCCAGAAGTTAACAGTCAGTTTCAAAGTGGCAGTGAGCCAGTGTGGAAGGATTTTCAAGTGGAAAATGAAAACAGCCAAGGTGCATGACTTTACTGTAGCGTTTTAAAGCAACTGGCAGCGGCCCACCTCATATCGAAATCAATCTGGGTTCACTAACTTGTGTGACTGTATTAAGAATCTAAAAAGTGAGATCAAATTCAGAGTAAATATTGGGACCATTTATTTTGGACGTCTGGTAGACAACTGTCCTTCTCATCTGCATGACCCTTAATTTTTTTAACCATCCTGCCATGAGGGGGCAGTACACATTTCCGCCGCAGTCATTCCTACAGCAGCATGAGGTGGAACTGTGCAGTAGGGCATTAATAGAATAGGAGCTTTGACTAGAAGACAGGCACTTTTTAGAGCAAGTCTCAATGGCATGCTTCCCAGGCCTTTCTCCTGGGGAGGCCTGCTACCTTACAGTGGGTCTGAAAGTGCTCTCTCACACTGCCACTGTTACTGAAACACACGCTCAGATCCAACAGCTCCCTGAGAAACTCCGCGCTGCCAAAACGCAGATAATGCGATGCCTGTAACCATGTTTTTTCTTGTGCGCATGTGGCTATTTCATAATTCAGTCCTCCAGGCCCTGTTTATTGGATCCCAATGTTTTTTTAATGACTTGCTGTTTCTTGTTAGGTTGTAACCTCTCTTAACCACCTTGAATGCCAACCCAAACATACACATTAACATATGTGACAGAATCTATTAAAGGCATAGAGAAACAGAGAGAGCGGGAGCGGTTGAGAGATGCAAGGGTCATCGTATGCACGCACAAACACAAGCTGAACGCCTCTACAAATACGGCAGTTCTAGACACTCTCACCTTCAGCGTTAAAGATTAATCCGGCGGTGTGCTTTTCTGTTTAATTAAAGCTGCAGAGCTGTGTGAGCGGCAGACGTGGGCTCTGGCCCCTCTGAGACAGCAGCAGGCCTTGCCAAAAACATCCCCATTAACACACATATGCAGCCTCCTGCCATGAGAGGTAACACGAAGAAACACACACACTCTCTCAGGAATAAACAAAGACCATGTGTTCTCTGTCAGCACCGTCCCTATAAAAAACTCCTCTGTTTTCATAATCAAGATCAAATAAAAGTTATTTTCATCTGCGTAGTAAAGGACGCTCAGCTTATTCTGTTTGTATTTGGGTGAGGGGGGTGCAAAATATAAAAAGCATACTGTTTACATACAATCTTAGGGAACTAAAATACTACAGAGTTGTTCGCAACGGTTTTGGCACCCCTGGTCACATGACTTGTTCTGACTAATTACACACCGTGGATCACAGAGAACACACTTCTGCATAGTTCAATGCACATGATCGTTTTTGATCTTTTGATCCACTAAACCAAAAAAAAAAAAAAAAATGGATGCAAACCACATTTGGAGGTAGTTTGAAACGTGATTTCAATCAGATTTTTACAGGCGTGTTTTAGTCTGTATGCTCTAGCGGCTCAAACGTCTATGTTGTTACACCTGTGTCAGTTCCACAGCAAGACATGTAGATCGGTTATTGATGTCTAGACACACAAATCTGATCCGATTACCTGAAAATAACAGTGTGGGCAGTCGTCTCAAAAGATTTAATATGCCTGCAGTCTGGACACAGCCCTTCTAACAATTTGCTGAATTGAACAAAATGCATATATAAAATATCTTGCATATTTTACTGTTTTTTATATCCAACATGTTAAACTCACAACAAACGGAGCAAATAAATAGAACCTGCACACTAAAATTAGCAAATTAGCAAAAAGTTTGTTCTCTGAAAACCAGAAGCACCCAAACTTTCACATTCGACTGTATATGCACAAATATCGTTGCACAGATCAAAAACCGTTTATCTCCATTTTTTGAGTTTGTTTTCATGTTACATCATGTGAAAACTGCCTTTACTTATTTCTTATTTCTTTCTTTTTAATTTCTTAGTACTGTTTGACTGCAAAGACATATGAGCTGCTATGGATCTGCAAAGTGCTCTATAAATAAAGGTTACTGCTGTTTGTTTGTCATTGGTTAGTTGTTGATGATGGTTATAACATTTCATGATAAACAGATAGAAATGGTGATGGAAGAAACTGTAATTACATTAACTTACATTAAAAGAAGAGATGGCACAATGCCACTTTATTGCTTCTGATGACTAGGCTTTAAAATGAGTTTTTGAAGCACCTCAGTTAAGATGAGCAACCCAAATTCCAACTTAATATATGCCATCTCTTATTAAAATTTATTAAAGTTAGAATCTTTTTTTTCCTTCTCTTGAAAAGTTCCCATTCTGTAATTGCAAGCATACAAGAACAAATCTGCAGGGGAATTTTTACTTCTCACCCACAGCCTTTCACAAGCTCAGCACGAGGAGAGTATAATAGATACTGTTTGACATTCTCATGACATCCTCCACCTTTGTGACTCAGGCTGCACCACTATAACCAATGGACAGCATAACACATTGCCTTAGTGGTAACAAGCTGGAGATACAAGAGCACTGCATAAAATGCTGACCACAAACATCTACCAAGAAATCACACTAGGGCATCGACATACCCAGACTGTACAGAATACACATGCACTTCTATAGAGCACAATCTAGAGTGGATGAAAAACTAGAGAAGAAGATAAATAAAAAATAATAAGGCAGAAAGGCTAAACGTCCAAGTAAACAAACAAAAATTCTTCCAACCAGCTATGTCCTGTGTTTATTATGTACTTGCAAAAAATGGACCTTGAACGAATTGTGCGTAGTGGGAGACTATGGGAAACCACTACATGATTTCGGCCCTTACTGGAACCTTTTAAACGAAATGTGTAGCATGTACTGTTAAGCACACTTTTCTTTCTACTTCTAATTTGACCCTCGTCCCAAATTCCTCTTGGCGTCTTTGTCTATTCATCTGCACAATGAGGCATTTCTATCTTCTCCCTCCCGCAAGAACGGAAAGAAACTCTATCAGGCAGCAATCTGAAAACTCTTTCATCAGGCCATCACATTAGTCCATTAGACGCCGATTCTGATTTTCCTTCCTGCAGAATTTGGGTGATTACATAAAAACCTGGCCATGGAAAGAACAACGTTCAGATGTATAAAGTGAATTTACACATTGTACCAGCTGTAATTACTTACAAAAGCCAAGCAGCAGTCATTTACTCTGTAAGACGGAAAGAAAGGAACCTTTAAACGGAGTGCTAAAAAAAGAAGAAAACAAAACATTTAAGAGCAGTGCATGCTTACTGGTGCGTGTCAGTAATATCTTACAACTAGTGTTACGGATCAGTGGACTGGCTAAGAAGCAAAAATTCAGGGTTAGCTGCATTCTGGCAAAGCTCTCAAAATAGCCTAGAGTAAAATGTGTTGCACCACCAAACAGTAATTAGCTTTCCTGTTTTGGTCAGGAGGAGCCGTGTTTCAAATACATATTAGTCATGGCCATCTAGCAAACAAAATAACTGCAGGGAATGTGTTGAGGTGAACCATTAAGACCCTCCTTCCAGAGCTCATGGTGACGTCCTCCGTAAGCCACAGCTAAAATTACACCAAATCCAGACAATCTTGTGGAACTCAAGCTGGCTGGACTTCAAGCAACGTTTACGCAACTTTCAGTACAGGCCAAAACTGCAGAGAACATGTTTGACATTCAATTTAATGTTCGGTGCCACCAGACATTCTACACACCCTGTGCTGCCTGAAACAGCTCAGCCGAATCACATAATGCTTTACTGTGTAGTGGGTAGACCCTTGTTAAGTAAATACCAGTTACATTCACTGCCAGACAGCTAACACATCGCGCAACATCAAACAGCGTTGGACAATAAATGCATCAATCAGTGAGCACTTAGCTCGGTTCCTCTCACTTAAAGGGAGTGGACGGGAAGACAAAAGGAGGATGCAGAGCCAAAATGGAGTATGGGCAGGACAAAACATGTCTAAATTATACTCTCCAGGTTCTAGGACCACAAAGCTGAGGTAAATGTTTACTCATGATGTGGACTTTAGTCCATGACTTCATGACTACTACTCTGGCAGCCACAGCAGGTCCTACCCAAAGCCCAGTGTTAAAACCAAAGCCAAGGCTTCAGTTCTTCTCCAATGCAGAAAGAGTGGACTTGTGAAAGCAATCAATAAGAGGGCCAAAGTTCTGATTGGTCTGGGGAGCTGTGAAATGCCAGGTTTAAAAAGGTCGCATGCGTGGGGCAAAAGAGCAAGATATGAACACACGGTCATACTGACTGATGTGCCTCCAGAAATCCAAAGAAAAACATGAGCTCATCGCCGGTTAAACCCTCGTGCCCAAAGTGGAACATATACTTCACTTAAAGGAGCCTAGAACTCAAAACTTCTGCCCACAGACTGCATAATGTGTACCGTACACCAAGATGGACATAATTATCCACACTGCTGTGTGAACATGTGCCCTCTTCCATGGACTGGCTCTGACAGGAAAGATAATCAAGCCTTTTATATACTGTATTATATCTGTAGCATTTTTGTGTAACAGTGTTTATCTGTATTGTCCCTGTTCAAATAAACAAAACAAATCCTAAATCAATATGAAATTAAATGCCAGCTAATCACCACTAACAGTTTCATGCTCTGCACACCATGATATCAACAAGTCATTCAGCACAAAATATATATCCCAGTCAACCAACACTCTCCAAGGCTTTGTTTGGTGTTACTGAGCCATTGTATACTGATTTTTTGTCAGCAGTTTTCGGCCATGTCCATCACCGAAATCTATCAGACTCTCTGGAGAAAGGCAGAAATATGGTTTACAAGATCGTTTCTAGAGATCTACCGTTCACTGAAATTGCAAGAGGCAGCTGGCCTGTAAGTACCATTCAAAAGAACTATGTGATATATACACTGACAGGGCAAAGAGCAAACACCACTTGTTTATTAGATCCCTTAAGCACAGCTGGATAGGGGGGCACTAATGGTGAAAATCTATGGCTGATTTCAACTTCTTTACAGACTTCACAATCTTTAAACAGTCTGACGAGGTTTGATTTTTTTTTTCTTTTTATTACCCAAAAACTTTTTTTTCAAAGACAGTTTTCAGTGCTGTTTCTTCGATATACTTATAATTGCAGACATTGCAGAGTGCAGTCTTGATGCGTTTAACCACTCTGAAATATTTCCAAAGGTCAGCAAAGTGGGTGTCACAAACAAGTTTTGGCTACCAGACGGCACTTAAAACCCCAAATCACGTAACACAAGCAAAGCTAAACCGGCTCCCTTTGTGCTTTTATGCACACTCAGAAAACACAGCAGGAACACAACCTGTGAATGAATGGGTGTTTGAGAAAAACTGATACCATGAGGTCTGGAGAACTGAAATCGGAAGCAGACTGACTCTTTGCCTATGTTCAACAAGCAGCTCCTCTGTCTCCACAGCACATGCAGCAGGCATACCCATCTATCTACCCTGTTTCTCTCTGTCCTAGCTCTCTCATTGGCTGTTGCATGAAACGCTTGATTAGTTATACTGCTGAACGTTGACGATCAACAATGATCAATATTACAGGACTTTTTGAGTTATAAAAATCAAACTTTGTCTGACAATATTGGAAGGCTTCCGATCACTTTGGAGCTTGAGCTGCAGCCTATAGACTGGCTTGTTTATCGATCATCCACATAGTCAATAACAAAAGCACTTGTCCTGGAAAATCGGTTCATATCAATCAAATCACAGTTAAAATTAGGCCGATATTCATGTTGTGTAGGCGCAGCTTTCGGAACAAATAAGCAATGAGTGTTAAGATGATAAATACATCACTAGAACAAATGTAGCAGCATCTAGAAGAGTTCATCTGAAAACTGGTATTATTATGCAAAAAAGGGCACAGGAAATTGACAGATTTTTGAGCTAGATAAGTACAGCAGCTGCATCCTCAGAACAATGTTAACTAACTAGCAATGTTATGCTAAAACTAGGGCAAACAAGTAGATGCTGATAAGGATACAATGTCTGTGTGAGGCATTTTCTCCACAGTGGACAACAGGCCAACATTTTCACTGTTTCTCGATTCCTGACCACGCTTTTAGACATTTCACCCTCTGCAGTGCATAATGCTATCAGACAATTCAGGGAATCCAGAGAAATCAAAGTGTGAAATAAGCAAGAGCCTTAACTAAATGTTGCAGCCCATGATTTTCAACCCCTAAGATGGCACTGCATTACAAACCAGCATGTTTCTGTGACGGATATCACCACACGGGTTCAAGAATCCTTTGTCAAACTGTTGTCAATAAGCACCGTCTGGCACTGCATCCAAAAAGTAAAGACTGTACTGACTGCACAGCGGAAGCCACATGTCAACAGCAATGCCGCAGACTTCTAAGGAAACATCTATTGTGATTCATCGACTTTTCAGATTGTTGATGGTTTTACTTGGTTGTTGTGTTCCCTAGGCCAAAGAAGAAAATGACCATCCAGACTGTTACCAGCGTAAAGTTCAAAAGCCAGCATCTGTTGTGGTATGGAGGGATTATTAGTTGGTAACTTGCATGAATGTAAAGGCACCACTAATGCTGCACACATTCTGCAGCAACATAACCATGGTGTCTAGATGACATCTGAAACTTTTCAGTGGCATCCATGCTTATTTCAACAAGCCACATTCTACATGTGCTGTAACATGAGCTAGACTGGCCTTCCTGCAGTTCCGACCAGTCTCCCTTTGAAAACATAAAACACAGTGAAGGCCCTGCACCGTGGCACAGCCAAGTGTTGTTCAAAACTAATGTAACACTGTGGTAAACATGCTCCTGTCCCAATGTTTCAGGTATCGGATTTAGAATAATAATAGAGCCAAACAAATTTTATATACACCGTCCCAACCATAGGTTTGCATATGGGTGGCAGGGACGTGATAGAACTGTCCCTACCAATATTTGAAAAAAACTTGTTTGCATTATCTCTGATGTAATGTCATATTTAGCAGTTACACACATAGCAGTGTGTCACGTACGATTCACCAAGATGACACATGAACCTGAGGCGGCTATCTAAAGGATCACGTCACAATGTGCAAATATTGTGCTTACTGTCACACAGAGGAGGAGAGAGCTGATCAGTGTGCTAACAGTAAGTTATCAGGGCTGTCAGTTCGTGTACCTCAAGCACTGGTAAAATTTAGTCTTTCACATGACTTATTGTTATTTCCATTTCCTGCACTGCACGCATAACGTAACTTTGTCCATGTCATTATATTTTGGCTTCACTTTTAAAACAAAAAAAAAAAAATAATAAAAAATACTGATACATCATATAGCTCTGTTAAAACATAAAACCAGTGTTTTATTGCGTTGTTCTCCTGTACATTTTATCCTAATTATGAGACAGGACAAAAACCTGGATAGTGATTTCAATATTCGAATACTGAACTGGGAACACTTTCCTAATGCACATCTTCCAATTTCCGGTCCAGGCTGATTCTGTTCCTGCACAAAGCAGAAAAAGAAACAAACCTATGCTTGCAGTACGTTTTCTTTGGAAACAACCCTTAACTAGTTGAAATACAGCAGCTTCCCAAGTTTCAGAGTCGTCAGATCTGGTAATATGATCGTGGCAGTGCTGAGAGAGTAATTCCAGGCGGCTGATAGACATGTGATAGTCAGAAAGAACTTTGTGTCTGGTAGAGCACTGGTGGCAGGGCATCCTTGTCCCTGATGAAACGTCTTGCACATCAGCACTAAATCAGGCAGTCTGCGGAGTGTTCTTCAGCTCCACAGACTTAGTTTGTACGATGAACAATAACAGAGTCCTAAAACAGACTCAACTGTCTCCCTGCCAAGCAGCCTTCTAAAGGACACCTGACACATGCTGAGGAAACAAGTTGCATAAAACTAAAGGCACTTTGCAGCGGCAACACAACAGATAAACACTGACGCTGACTGCCAGCAAGGACTGCACTGCAGGTTTAACTGTTCATCACTGTGCTTGAGCGGTTCGGACATCAAGAGCAAACGAAAAGTCAGGTCATTTTATTCCTTTATCAAAATGGTGAGATGCTGTATGTAGGTGAAAGTACAGCAGTGTGTTTAGTCCCAAAGCAGATCCTCGTACAAGCAAAGAACTCTTCTATGAGGCCTTACAAATTAGTTTCATACCGACTGCCAAAATAATGACAAAAAGTCTGAGCAAATTTTTAAAAATCTTTAATAATACTAAGAATACTCTCCAGACGACTTCTAGCAGCTAACGGCTTTAAAAATAGCGTGCAATTATCTGAATGCTGTGCGAAAGAGCCTAAAATGAAAAGATAAATTCATCATGGACCACAAGTCACTTTTGAACCCCCACTGTAGCCGTACACATGGCCCAGTTTCATTACATCTTGGGTATTAAACCTTTGTTTTTTTACCCTCAGTGTCACTAAGCCTGCCATAAAATAATTTCAGACTTTTCATGCTTATTTATACCACAACAGGAGAATACACTTAAAGTAGTGTATTGGGCACAGCATATGTCAAATGTCAGAAAACTGAATATAACTGAGTTTCATTATTCACTCATTATTCCAGAACACTGCTGCAGATCTAGCTCACAGAGACAAAACACAGTCTAAAATTATTCGTATTGCTAATGGCCTCATGAGGTAGAAATAGTCCAAATGTTTTTGTCTTACAGTACTGGTCTCATAACAGTATACCCACCTGCCACTTCATTAGGTACACCTCCTTGTATCTACGTTCATTGTCCATTTAATCAGCTCTATTTACTATATAGCAGCACTTTGTGCTTCTACAATTACAGACTGTAGTCCATCTGATTCTCTACTTTGTTAGTCCCCTTCACCCTGTTCTTCAATGATAAGAACACCCCCACAGGACCACCACAGAACAGGCATTATTTTGGGTGGCGGATCATTCTCACCACTGCAGTGATACTGACATGGTCGTGGTGTGTTAGAGTGTGTTGTGCTGGTGTGAGTGGATCAGACACAGCAGTGCTGCTGGAGTGTTTAAACACGGTGTCCACTCACTGGCCACTCTATTAGACACTCCTACCTTGCGGGTCCACCTTGTAGATGTAAACTCAGAGACAATAGCTCATCTGCTGCTGCACAGTTTGTGTTGGTCATCCTTTAGTCCTTCAGCAGTGGTAATAGGATGCTGCCCACAGGACGCTGTTGGCAGAATAGTTTTGGTTGGTGGACTATTCTGAGGTGTTTAAACACTCCAGCAGCACTGTTGTGTCTGATCCACTCACACCAGCACAAGGAGGTGAACCTAATGAAGTGAGCAGTGACAAAATTTTAAAAAATAATAAATAAAATAAAATACCTTAAAAAACCATTAAGGCTACCCTGCTCCCCAGGTGTCAATTCTATCTGCCACCTGATGACAGACACAGCTCAAGCTCAAACCAACAAACATTACTTATTACTCAATGATGCACTCTAAACATGTTATAGCACCAAGTCAGATGACATACCCTTCTTATAAGACCCATAATTTGCTTTCTTTTACTTACATTTCTCTCACAAAATAAAGCATCCAATGCACATTGCTGCTTACTGCTGTGTAAACACATGACAGCAAAAGGAAAATGACTCATGACTCTCATGAAGTATTTTCTCCTTTCTATGTGGCAGGTAGGCATATTGGCCCAGGTCCTCAAAACGCTAATGCTAATAAATCTTAAGTTATGAATCATGACCGTAAGCTTTTGTGACAGGAGACAACAGGCTCACTGTAGAATATGCACATTTCCCTGACACTCACTATTATTGATTTAACCCCATAATAAAAGCTTAAATCTCTGACATCAATGCAGGAGGATGGTCATTTTTAAAAATAACAGCTGCCAGATGTGCTACAAGTGTTCTCAGATGTGCACACCAACATATAAGCATAAACGATGGAAAGAAACAGGTCCTTCAGCACGAACACTGGCAAATACACTGAATCTGAAAACAAGCACGAAAAAGAGCCTGACCTGACCTGTCACAGCACTAGAGCGCTACAGCGGGTACTGAAGGTTAAGATGACAGTTCAGCCAGTACAGGCTCTGAAGATATTAAAGCTTACTTTAGCAATCTGTCTCTTTCATACAGCATTCTGTTCACTTTCATCATAAACCACCTCTTTTTTTTCCTCTGCAGTTTTCTCCCAGTCATCAAGAAACCCCGTTTAAATTAGTGAATTCAGACACTCCAATACAATGGGGCTCTCTTGAACAGCTGCAGATAAGCCTAAGGTCACCATGCCCAATGCCAAGTGTTAGTTAGAGGAGTGCAAAGTCCTCCGGCACTGGGCCTGTGTGTTCTTTGGAGCGGTGGAGCTCCATCCGATACTTTTGGGACGAGTAGGAGTAACGTTTGTGTTCCAGAACTAATCATCCAACATCAGTACCTGGCTTCACTAATACTCTTGGGACTGAATCCACTCAAATCCACACAATGTTCCAACATGTAGTGTTAAAAAAAAAAAAAGTACAGCTCAGAAGAAATACTGGAAAAATGGGCAGCTATATGTAAACTGAAGGTCTTTCATTTGTGATGTAGGCCATTGTAGAGCTGCTTCTAACACAACAGAGCACAATAAATCCTGTCTAAGAGACGGCCACGACCCTTAACACTCAACGAGAACACGGCTTCTTTATATTCTCATTTCTATTCATTAGATCATTCCCATGGAGCCATATTTCACATCAATGACTTCTACAGTAGTGTGGAGTAGAAGCAATAAGCCCTTGGGCCAAATGGTTTGAGATCCAAAGCAGACCTTGGACACCTCATCTCTGCTTCCATCTAGAAAGGGAACATAAAGAAGGCCCTGTCTTAAAATCACCATTACCTTTGTCCTTTAGATGTTTATTCTATGAAGATTTTGAGAAATGCCTCTCCGAAATGGACAAACGCATTTGAAAATATGAACAGCATAAACCTTTTACCGCTCTAAATGAAGGAATAAAGAGACGCTGCCTACACCTCCTTAATTGCTGTACCACTGTGTAAGCTTTAGCCAGACTTACTAAAAATATATTTTGCCTTCATGGAAAACATAACAGATGTGTAAAATCTGGGCAACAGAATTAGTAGGAAAAGCTGTGAACTGAACACACTGAACAGCCAGCTTAAGATAACAGCCAACCAAGGAACATTCAGAACAAACTGAGGAGGCACTGATTGTATAATTTGGTAGAAAAGGTGACGCATCTCCTAGCAGGGTGCCAAACAAGCACCTCCTGGTCTGGTGACGTGGCTTCCTTAGTGTTGAAATTGACTGCAATGCAACAACACTTCTGCTAATCTCCCCCCACCATCGCTATTCCTAGAGGTGAATGGTTGTGGTGGGCCACAGACACTTAACTAAACCAACTAAAGTCAGGAACATGCTGCTCAATGCTGCATACTGCTACAGAGGAAAGCAGCAAAACTGCACTATATCTTCTGTAACTGAGAATATTCTCTTTCATATGAATGCACGTCTGGGCTTAAAAGTATGCGTACATCACTCTTTAAGCCAAAACATAAATAAATAAAGAGGACGGAATCTTAAAGGGGACGTACTATGCTCATTTTCAATATGTAATTTCAATATGTAATTTTATTTTTGGGCTCTACTAGAATAGACTTACATACCTTTAATATGTTGATGACGTCCCAAAAAATATATATTCTCTGCATACTCTACATCTGTATTCACCCTCTGTCTGAAAGGGCTCCTGTGTCTTTAAGCCCCACCTCCTGATGAACCCAGTGTGAGCCTGACTTGAGGGCCCTTTACAGCTTTCAGATGACTCACTCTGTTCTGATTGGTCAACCTGTACGAGAGGGTGCTATTCTTGCTAGTAGGCAGTAATAAGGATTGTGTTACACAATGATGACACCTTGTAAAAGAAAAAAAAGAGCTGAAACTGCAACAACAACAACAACAACAACAGCAATACTTTATTTTTGTTAAAAAAACACTTAATATTTTATTGTAATGGCACAGCTGTGATATTGGTTGTAGATTTAGTTTGGGTGTGATTTGTGACAGATTAGTTGTGATGCACTCCGGTTTTTGTTGTTTTTGTTTTATGTTGGTTTTAGATGCTAGTGCTTCAATTAAAAATATCTTCATTGAATTTTTTTAATTACATTTTTTTAAAGTATCCTTCATATTTAGTTGATTTTTATTTTGTCTCCTTGAGGTTAAACTTTCAACATTTTTGTAGTTTTTATACCAAAATGGCCACAGTTCATTTCACGTGACCACTTTCTAACCTCTCTTTATCCCATAGAATGAGAAACAATGAGTCTTTCAATGAAACAGGCTTTTTAAAGCTTATTTGTTTTTAAAGGAGGAAAAATGGATTGGTATCAAAAATTAGGTCAATACTGAAGTACTAATACTAATGGCACTATTGGAAAAGCAAAAGTGGTTTTACTCCAACTCTAGTTTACAGAATCTGGTGAACTTGACCAAAAACCAACTAAAAGGACCGAGAAGACTTACTGGTCGTGTCTAGTGTCTGGGACACTGCGATCCATTCTGAGTTTGTCGCTCTCCACCTGGTTGAACTTGTTTCGGGCATAGGGATCCTGTCCCGGCCTCACCACTGTAGCGCCCACATACAGGTCCTGGTCAAAGTCCTGCCACCTCACCTTCCCTGGAAAAACCATAAAAAAATTAATAAATAAATAAAAAACAAACACATACTGAACGTCAGAGTACATACTGTAAACAGCTATACACTTAATTTTTTTTGCACCATAAATTCTCTGTGTAAGCAGAAGGTTGTACATTCTAAGGGAAGGTTGAATGTTTGCATTGGCTTCTGTCCATGTAAATACATGAGCTGGCTCTTGCAACAGAGAATAACTTTAACTAATCTGAATGTGAGAGCACAATGACAGGACACATCATTAGCCACCACAGAGCTGTCAGACACTTTCCCTCTCACTACATGGTATTAAAGCAAGGATGTCAGAATCTCCACATATGGAACGGGACTAATGCCAGTTTCGAAGACAAAAATAAGCAAGACGCTGAACTGTCTATCCCAATCCCAACTCACCCCAGCCCCACCCCTCTGTTTTGCACATTCACATTTAGGGTTGGGATGTCCTAGTTCTTGATGGGATAGAGGGGGGTAGAGCAAAGTGTTGGGGCTACATGGCACTCCAAACTAAGGTTTTAGAGGCACTCTTCAAATGGATTGTTGTAAGAAATTTCCCCCCAAAAAAAAAAAACGATGACGAGGGTGCAGTTGACTTATTGTTTGCCAGCTTCTTGTTTGAATGTTCCGTTCCGCCTTAAATGGTGCAGCAGTCACATTCTGCACTACAGGAAATCCCATCCATCCACAGTCACGAATCCAAGACAGCACAACGGCCCTCACCTTCTCTTGGTGGGCAGGACTGCTTTCATCTCCCCCACCACCCTTCATGGGCATCTGTTACCACCTCCAAGAGCATTCAGATGTCCTTCGAGGTGTTAGGGGTTGTTGGAAAAGACGCAGTGGGGCTACCTGTGACTTGAAGGAAGCACATGCTAGTCTTCACCCTCCCTATTTGGTACCATCATGTGATGGGGAAACTTCGCCAACAAGTGAGACCACTTGTTGAGAGAGACACCACAATGTACAGGACACTTTTGCAGTCCTGTGTTAACTGAATACCTTTTCCACTTCAGTGTGAGAATCATCACCGTCTCTATTATTGATTAATCTGTCGGTTTTGGGGGGGCTGGGGGGTTGGCTGTGATGATAATTAGGTTCGTGAAACATCTGATGGAATTTTGTTATGGCTCTTTAACAAAAGCATACAGGCAATTAATATAGCAGGCCTGTGGTAGCTGTCGTTAGCATTATAATTAGCCTGTCTGTCTGACAATAATCTGCAAATGATGCTAAAGCAGAAAGCAAATGCGACTCAGATGGTCAGGCCATGAAAAATTGTGAAAACCATACAAAGTAGGAAGGGCGGCCCTGCAAATGTTATTCCTTTATTCCAAAGTGAAATGCTTTTCTATGTGTCAATTGGAATTTTGCCAGTTATTGACACTGTGCACACATCTAACAAGAGAGGAAGATGAGTCATCGCTAACCGCTGCCTTTTAGACGACAGTTATTTAATGAAGGAGGGTTAGTTAGAGCAGAGGCCTTGAGTGAGCACACTCTACCATACCTCAAACGCTCGACTGACCATGATTCAAGGTCGTTTAAAAGCAGACCTTTAAAAGAAGCGAGGTTAAGAAGATTATTAGAAGCACTCAGAAAACAGGAGGCACACTGAAGTTGGGAGTCGAATGTCAAATCCTTTTCCTTTAAGGGCATTTGCATTAGCTGTTGTGCGACTTGCTTACAAAAGGAAATCTAATTTATCTTCCATCTAAAGACATCTGTTGATTACGCTCTTCAGTGTAAGGTTGAAAGTGTGATCTTGCTGAGATTTTCTATTTGAAATATAAAAAACATGCTGGCCTATGCTTCAGTAGGTTCAGTGCCTCCATCTTCAGAGATGACAAAAAAAAGGGACTGAGATGGCCATGACAAAAGCTTGACTGTGTGATGAGTAAACTATTTTTGTGCTCTATATCACTATCCTGCTGGAGGACACAGTCATGGCCCAGTTTAAGCTTCCTGGCTTATTAATATCTGTTGGAACTTGATGGGCTCCATGAAACCACATATCTAAATGAGCTGTCCATGCAGCTACACAACAACACAGAACCACCACCATACTTCACAGTTAGAGTGTGGATGAGGCACTTTTCTGCATAGCTAATCTATGTGTCAATTCCAAATCCATCTCTGGAGGCTACTGAAATGAAAGCTAAATTTTGACTTCATCTGACCACAGAACACCGAAGGTTTCAGTAACGGCTGACAAACTGTTTGTTGGTCCTAGACAGCAAAAGAGGGTATGATTGTAGTTTGGGAGACATCCTGACCTCAAGACATTAACTTATGCCTGCAATTCTCCAGTTGCGATTCTTCAAGATTCTTTGTGATTCACTTAAAACAATCCTCCTCACTGATTGTGGGGTCAGGTATATGTACCCTTCCTGGCAGATTCTTAGCATCTTCAATAGCTATAAACTTTTTAATTATTGCTCTGGCTTTTCTAGCCATTTCTTGATTTGTGTAGCTCAACAACCTTGTCGCACATCACTGTTGTATTCTCTGGACTCCCTCACAGTGACAGATGACTAAGAGAATTTGGCCTGTGTGTCACCTCATATTTATATCTCAGTGGAAGTCATGGCTGACCATTAAGTGTTTTGTGAAACATCACAGTTGTGACACACATATATGATGTTAAGACTTAGATTGGATTTTTGTTAATGCTTTGAATGGAAGATCAAAAGCATAAAAATAAAGAATGTTTTTTTACAGCCCGTTTTGCTCACGTTTACCTGGGCACTGGTACCAAGTACTTGTCTCAAACTTTATTGATCTCGTAACAATGTGACACTGTTGTGACATCTGACAATGTGTGACACGCTGTTATCTATAAAAATGAACAGAAGCGGACAGAATTGTTTTGAACTGATGAACGTTTTTATTGATGATGTAATGTCAGTCAGTGTCCAGCTCCAATCAGACGTGTAGCAAAGGGCACCTTGAGTCAAACGGACAGTGGCAAAGCCTAGTCAGAACTGAAGTATCCCAGCGTGCCAGCATTATCATGTATGTCACTTAAAAACAGCACAGTGGAAGCTGGAACAGCTTTACTGAAGGACTCTCCTTTAAAGGGTCAATAGCACATCCTGTGGCGGAGGGGGACAGAGCTGTCATCAGAGTAATTAACTGCTCAAGACAAAACAGAGCCGCTAGGCTGTAGCCTTCAACGTTCACCTCCGCAGAGTCTACTGGAAGATTACTAAAGCAGATACGGAGCACTTGCTCACGTGGAAACACACAGCCACAAAGAAATTTTTATACAGTATACACTAAACAGACTTCATATACCGTCATATATTCGTTATTAAGGGAGTAGAATATATTACTATATATTACTGAGTCTATGATGGACATAGTCAATTCCTAAAGAGCACCGACCAGCACCATGTTTCATTACAGTGTCATTAGTTCTTCTTAATTGGAATTAAATAAACTGCAATTTTATTATATATACACTGCCTGGCCAAAAAAAGGTCACACACTCTAATATTTCGTTGGACCACCTTTAGCTTTGATCATGGCACGCATCTGCAATGCCACAACATTTATTTCTGTCCAGAGTTGCATTAATTTTTCCCCCAAGATCTTGTATTGATGATGGGAGATTTGGACCACGCCGCAAAGTCTTCTCCAGCACATCCAAAAGATTCTCAATGGGGTTCAGGTCTGGACTCTGATGTCTCATGCTCCCTAAACCTTTCACAATTTGAGCCCGAGCAATTGCCATCAGGGAAGAAAAAAATCCATTGATGGAATAACCAGGTTTTGGCAAAAGGTTTTATGGCCAGGAACATACATACATATATATTGGGAATGCGTGATCATGAATTCAGGGGCGGAGCTTCTGAAGGAGCATTGAAGGGAGGAATGTATTTGTTTTGTTGTTGAGCTCAAAACACCAACAATCATTCTCCAGGGTCACTAACTAACTGCATCTATAAATGCTCATTTTCTTAAGGAAATGTTTTCATATGTAAGCTACACATATAATACTTTACATATAGACCATCAGTATAACGTTTCAATTTACAGATTACCAGAAATCATAGCTGGTTATTCAGTGTACCAGCATCAGTGCTCTTGGACAGCATATATTTAAATTTATAGGTATATTTATAATAAATAATTACATTTTGTGAATCCCATTATAAGTTTATAAGGTTTACCATGTCAATTCTTACAGTCCAAGACAAGTGTGAGACTGTTCTGAGAGTAAGAAATTACTTAAGTACCTTTTTTTTTTCCCCCGGAATACCAAAATGACTAAATATAAGTCTTATGGTGTTATTTGAAGAATAGTAATTTACTTAAACATTCAAGAAGAAACTTTTTTTTCTTATTGTTTACTTTTATGATTCCTGTTTTTTTTTTTAAATCAAACCTCAGGTTGGTTCACAAAATATCATGATGCATATAACTATATAACTATATCCACTTAATAAACTAGAACTGTTGTACACAGATGAGTAAATGCCTATGTAATGGACAGTGGACACATTCACTCACACACAATTTAGAGAACTAGGAAAAAGCCAAAAAGTTTTTCTGGCCAAAACATTAGTCCATACATGAAAATATGGTCTCTTTTTGGAATACAAGTCTCTTAACTTATATAGGTCTATAGTAGATCTTTAATGTACAAAGGAATGAGTTCAGCAGACATAAAATCTTACTGCAAGACTGTAATTCTAAAAAACTGTCCTCTGCTTTAACGAGGTACAAATGCCTCTGCGTCACAAATCTCAACTGCTGCGACAGAAATGAGGTGCTGCTGCATGAATTCTTCACTCCGTACAAATTCAAGTTCCTGTGTGACCTAAATAACAAAAGGACCTGAGAAAGACAAAACTGACTAATGATAATCCCCTGAAACTGGGCCCTAAAGCAACAGCAACAGATGGAGAGCACATCATGTGGTATTGCAACAATGCATAAATCTGCTTCCACACTTCCGCTGCACAAGTCATAGTTTAAAGTTTATGATGAACTAATTGGAGCAGTGCTCTAAGGGCCTCTGTGCCGCAGAGAGAATGCTCCATCTTCTCGAAACATAAATATGCACCCATTTACATCTCCACCGTATAGTGCATTCACAAGAACTGCGGGGAGGACTATAAAAAGTTCGCATATGCTTGCACCCAAGGCTTAAGACACAGTAAATTGGATCTGCTTGGGTTGCGTTTGCTGGCTCATGAACTGGTACGAGGAGGGCTGAAGTTTCAGTCTGGGTGATCAACCCAAAGGCTGTGGCAACATGCTGCATTTTTTATCTTCTTGAGTGAGTTCCTATACACCTAACATACAGACGAAAAATAGCTGCAGGCCGCTGAATGGAAAAACAGCTGAGACCCTAGAGTGCACAAGCCCGTCATGCAAGATAACGATTTTCAACCTAGTCCTTAAAGACCCCCAGCTGAGTTCATATTCATCCTCTATTCTCGCGGAATACCCAGCTCAGGTATGTCTGGAGCTTGAATACATCAAAAGACCCCTGCAAAACAGCCCCTCTTTAGCACTGGTGGGTATGAAAAGGTTTAGGTTAATCTAGGTAAGTCATATTACACACAGACTTTCAGACGTTCTTACCAGGAGGAAGTGTTTCCATACTATGGGCTCTGTCGTCTGTATTGACGTGTGATTGAATTCTGTTTGAATTTAACCCGCTCCAGTCATCCTGTAAAATGAAAGGGAGAAAAAAATGAATAAATTAAATATGCCAGCAGTAATTAGACAAAAACAGCAACAAACAACAACAGCTTTATGCAGCACTGCATACACTTCAAATGGAACAGACAGCACTGGACACACATAATTTAAAAAAGAACAAACAATTAAATAAACCATGAAAATTTGAAATTTAATGTCTTTAATTGCTTTTAGAACACTGCTAACACAGCTGGTCTGGTATACACTTCTCAGATGTTCCAAAAAAGACTCTAGATGAGCCACAACGCAATACCTAATAATCTCCAAGTGTGTTACAATTTTAATACAGTATATTAAAATATATTAATGAACTAATCTGAACACTGGAAATAATCATCAAACAAATTATCATCAATTATCAAAACTAGGTATTCGTTCTATCAAAGTAAAGTGAGCGGGAAGTGGGCAGGGCTTATGCCTTTTTTTTTTTTTTTTTTTTTTTTTTTTTTTTTTTTTTTTTTTTTTTCACAAATTCCTGTGGCTGTGATTGTTGGGGATTATTTTGGAAGGGCTGGCTCAGAGAGCATGAAAAAAAGTTCCAAACCAATCCAAGTACAAATCTAATTCCAAAAAAGTTGGAACGGTAGGAATAATGTAAAGAAATTGTGTCATTACTTTTTGACAGGATTCAATTGAAAAGAATACAATACAAAAACAAGATATTTATTGTTTTCTCTAATTGACATCATTGTTTTTATACATATGTACTTCTTCTAAATTTGCTGCCTGCAACATGCTCCAAAAAGTTGGGACAGAAGTGCGTTTACATCTCCTTTCCTTTTAACAACATCCAGCAATTGTTTGGGAACTGAGGGCACCTTATTTTGTAGTTGCTGGGCAATCGTGCCTGGTATAATATGTCAGCTGTTCAATGGTACAAGAAAATTCCAAAAAATTTCCACGTCCATGTGGTTATATTAATTACATAAGCATACCTGTTTTTAATGCAGGGCTGGCCGAGGGATCAAAGGTCACAGGCACTCATTACTGGTTTTCTGGTTTTTACAGAGCTGCCTCTGTTCCTGAGATGAAGCTTCACTGAGCTTGTTGAAGTGTGATTTAAAGTCAAATCAGAGAGACGTTCCTCACTTCAGGCCTGATCTCTAGAGTTAGAACCCCAGGGCTTGTTTAATGCTTTCCTTCTTTTTGCCTCAGTATCAATAAAGATGAGTTTTCTATTCGTAATATGGGTTCATCTGGTTCATATTCATCTAGTCCTTGTATACGCTGCTGAACAACAATTTTATGACAACTATTAAAACTGATGATAAGATAAAGAGTGATATGGGACCTACATGTGCCCAATTTACTTGAGAACTTACGTACCTGAGCCAAACCAATACACTGTACAAATCTAATTCCAAAAAAGTTGGAACAGTAGGAATAACGTAAAGAAAAACTGACAGCAGTTATGTGTGTTTCCTTTTTCCCCTGCATCCATTTGAAAAGAGTACAGTACAAAACAAGACATTTAATGTTTTCTCAAATTAAAATCATTGTTTCATACATGTATGCTTCTTCTAAAGTTGATGGCTGAATTATATTCCAAAACGTTGGGACAGAAGTGTGTTTACCTCTGTCTTACAGTACCTTTCCTTTTAACAACATTCAGCAATTGTTTGGGAACTGAGGACACCCATTCTCGTAGCTGCTGGCCAATCATGCTTGATATAATATTTCAGCTGTTCAATGGTACCGACGAACTGTGTTGACTGACAACATTTTTCCACATTGTCATGTGACTATGTGGTTATACGAATTACATAAGCATGTCTGTTTTTAATGCAGAGCCGCCTGAGGGATCAAAGGTCATGGGCACTCAACAGTGGTTTTTGGCCTTGGCCTTTACAAGATTCCTCTGGATTCTCTGAGCCTTTAAGTAGGTCATTGACTGTAGATGGTAAATTCCCTAAATTCATTGCAGTCTTGTATTTCTGTTTTGTGAATTGTGTTTGCTGTGTACACTGACAATTAAGACATTGTTAACATCAACAACCTCAAGATCAAAAACTGTATCAGCCTGAAAACGTGTGTACTGTTACTTCCCCACTCATCTCAAAGGTCATGGAGACCTCTAATAAAATAAGGTAGTCTGAAGCCCAGTCCTGAAAAAAACAGAAGCTCACAAGCCAATGCAGGCATGCCAAGGATGGGTATAACAAGTTGACATGTAAGCGTTCGTTAGTATTTTAACATGCTGAAACCCATCAGTACTTTTTGGTAAACTAGTTAAAAAAATTAAAAAAAAAAAAAAAAAAAAAGCAAAGAGAACAAAAGCAAAAGCATGCGTCAGCTTCTTACAGAGCTACCTCTGTTCCTGAGAAGAGACTTCACTGAGCTTGTTGAAGTGTGATTTAAAAGTCAAATCAGAGAGATGTTCCTCACTTCAGGCCTGATCTTTAGAGTTGGAATCCCAGAGCTAGTTTAATGCTTTCCTTCTTTTTTTTTTTGCCCTGGTGTCAGTAAAGGTGAGATGTCTATTTGTAATATGGGTTCATCAGGTTCATATTTATCTAGTCCTTTTATACGATGCTGAACAACAATTTTATGAGAACTATTAAAGCTGATAAGATATACAGTGATACGAGACCAAGTAGAATCAAATATCAAGAACTTAAAAAGCATCAATAATAAGCATCTGGGAAACCATAAGAGTGAAAATATCCACTTGTGGTTTTATCCAAGCTAGGCTTCAAGCTGATTTATAAGCACAAAAGCCTTGATTCCTGCAACTTATTTGAGAACTTTTATGCATCTGAGCCAAAACAATCCATGTACAGATCTAATTCCCAAAAAGCTGAAATGGTAAAGAAAAACAGACAGCAGTGAGGTCCATTCTCTTTTTTTACCTGTGTTTAATTAAAAACAGTACACTACAAATACAAGATATTTAATGTTCTCCCTAATTAATGCAATGTTTTTTATACACATGTGCTTTTTCCAAATTTGCTGCCTGCAAAGTGATCCATAAAGTTGGGACAGAAGTGTGTTTTCCCCTGTCTTACATGACCTTTCCTTTCAGCAATCCTTCAGCATTCGTTTGGGAACTAAGGAAATTTTCAAAGATTTTTTTCAGAGAAAATGTGGTTATTTTAATTACATAAACATATTTGTAATGTTCATACTTAACAAATATTTTTTAAAAATGTGTCAGGTTCATATTAATCTAGTCCTTATAAGTATACGCTGCTGAACAACAATTTTATGACAACTATTAAAGCTGATGATAAGATATATAGTGATATGGGACCAAGCAGAATCAAATACAAAGAAACTAAAAAGCATCAAATATATACACCTGGGAAACCATAAGAACAAGAATATCCACTAATGGTTTTATCCCATTTAGATTTGAAGTTAAATTCTTGCACTTGTTAATGCATAATGACCAGGTGACATTGGGAAATAAAACTAAACTCTACAAAAAAAAAATAAAAAAAATACAAACTTGCTCATATTTTAAATCGTTCATTCATTGCATCCTAACTCCCTGTACTCTTAAAGTTGTTCAGATACTCAGACTAATTACTGATAAATTTAATTTCGATGATCAATTCACTTCAAAATTAAGCGTTTTGTCCTCCCACCAAAACACTTCTGAGGTCTAACCCTGGATTTCTTACTTCCAGACGGTGGATCACTTTTTACTTTTTTAAAATAAGCTACCTGACTCCTCGTGTTTCACCTTATTGGCTGTTAGTCATAAATGTCAAAGTTTTATGTGTACAAGGACACTAAACAAGCTGACAGTGAAAGCTGTTAACCAGTGCCGTAAAAAAGGTGTTCGCTGCAGTAGCATTTGCATTTTGGTTTTGTGAAGCTGAAACTTCGATTCCATCTCACAAAGCATGTTCAATTTAGTTTCTAAGATAACCTGACTGTAGATTAAGGTATATATAGCCAGAGTGTCTATGCGTCCAGAACATATACTCCTAAACACAGTATCATATCAACACCAAATATCTGTCAAATCCAATCTGTGTAGGGCATGCAAGTAAAGCATAATCCTCTCAATACTACTACTTCTACTACTACTACTACTACTACTACTACTACTACTACTAATAATAATAATAATAATAATAATAATAACAATAACAACAACAACAACATTAATTTCACCTCTTTTTAATCTGAAGAAAAAAAAAACAGAAATTAAACAAATATTGCGAAAACCTAATTATACTTGCATGAGGTGGAGATATTGGTTTAATGATAAATGAGAAATGGGAAAAATGTGATGGGAACAAGTTTTCTAAGTGTTCAGTAAAGTGGAAATAATGACTCTTGTGTTTGGCACCACATTCTCTTAGAACTCTTTGCTGTAGGTGGTGTTTGCAGGGGTGGGCTACTCTGAAGTGGGACAGCGAGCCCTCATTAAATGGGCCACTGCCCGCTTCCCCCCAGCATGTCAGAACTGTTTGGGCTACAGCCATGTAGAGCTGACAGAGGAATGTCAAAACTGCTCTACCGAGAGCTAGGAAAGGATTGGATACCTCTCCTGTATACACCACGCATAGTGAGAGAGACTCTTCTACACCACAAGCTTTATGAATTTGTGCACATTTGTTTCACTTTTTCTTCTTGATGTATTTTTTGGGAATTCAACATATACTTACATATGTATCTACAAAGGGCAAAAATGAGGCACACATCTCACACTCTTGCCATTATACACCAGCAATGCCAAATGACTTAGATTGATAACACAATCAGCAAAGATTTTATATCTACAGAAGATAATTCCCCAAAGCCAGTTCCCTGAAGCCGGAGAATGCCACAGTCCACTGTCAGCAGAAAGCTGGTGAAGATTACCCAGTCTGCAGGAGGATCTGGCTGTAGAAAAAACAATAATTCATTCATGTTGCCTCTCCTGATAACAAATGGTAGAAAATATGGCTATGCTGACAATGAGGCAAGGGGCAAGCAATGGGTAACAAAACAAGAGTAAGCATGCTACAAAACACAGGCCTGGTAATAAGTCAAAGAGGAGGCGCATGGCCCAGGATAGCAGTCCAAGCAGAATGCATTGAGGGCCACATCGAAACACCTCTTAGTCTAGCATCTGGATCTCCAGACCCAGACAGCAAGACTCTGAACGATCAAAATCCTGACCAAAATCCAACACACAATGTGGATCAACTGAACACAGCTCAAGTAAAAGATGCTGAGTTCTAAATCACTACTGTGTACCTCATTTCCCTTCACATTGTGTTCTGCAAGCTAGATGACCTCTTCTAGGAGACAGAAGTAGCGTCCATTTAAATTAAAATGGAATACAGTTTTTCCCAAATATGCTGTTTATATACTGCAGCCAGTGAATAAGCTCTGCTCATCTCAGTACAGATGCTTCACGGAATATGGCACTGTAGACGTGTAACGCAGTCATGTGTGCTGTGGGAGAACTGCCAGGATTTTGAGGAGTGCCACAGAGAAACGTTTGCTGACACAGGCAGGGCATCCTATTTCCCAGGACGAGATACGATACTGCTTGAGCTAATAAACAAAATTCTCTTGAGAAGAAGAGCCTCGCCCTCTGGCATGGTCTAAGAACAAACACCTGGGACTTTACCTGTCCCTTAGTTAGGGAAGCTGTAATCGGCTTGCAGAATCTGGGAGGATTAATCTGTCAAAATTACACTTTTCCAAAGCAGATACTGAAATTTATTTTACCCTTTCAAAACTTCGGTTACAAAATGAGCTGTTTTAAACTGAAGCACTTAAGATGAGCATCGTGCTTAAACTACTCAATAGCTCTAGTACCCCACAGGGAGAAATACACAGCTAACAACACGGCGTAATGTGAGTGTGCGCTGTTTCTGACTGGGTTTGTTACATTATTCAACCACATTTATTCTTTTTTCCTCCACCAATCCCTGATGCAGCGTCTTCTGCTATATTAGGCTGATACCAAGTGATACAAATACACCACCTCTATTCATTTTGAAATGATTCCTAACTACTAGACTATAGGGGTACAATGATTAATCAGTCCACTAAAATCAACTACCAAGTTAGTTGGCAACTAATTTACTAGTGGATCAGTTGGAGACATCATTTGCTCAGTTTCAACAAAAACTTGTGATTGTAGAAGTTAGTTGCAATAGAGTGTAGGCAGACAGCAGCATGCACAAAGCACAGAACGCTCTGTTTAAATTAGTTAAAATTTAAATTTTATTTACTTTGTTTAAGGGCAAACTGACCTAATTGTGTTAAATTTTATTGCTGCTACTTTGTACATCCTTGATTTCATATTTTGACAGAAAAAAATGGATTTCCTTTCTATCATATTAGCAGGAAGGTTAATATAAACAGAATAAGGTCCTCATCTTCATTGTTTTCATCGTTAGTTAGCAAATGCATAAAATAACTACAATCTAAATTTAGAAGCTGATTCCTCACAAGAGTAATTTGGTTTCTGAGCAATTCATAGTCTGAATAATCAATTATTCGTTTTAATAATTGATAGATTACTGCACTATCAATATCATTTGTTGCAGCCCTACTAGGCTAGTAACAACCTGTCATAACATCAGCATCACATTTCCAACAATTAGACCAGGACAATTTAAGAAATGTAGGCCTAGTTTAGTTACTTCACTGGTCAAGTTACAAACGAGAGTTTCAAGCACATTTTCAGAGATTTTTCACCTCCCCAAAAACTCAAGAACATTTTTAAAGGGGAATTCCACCGATTAGCACAACATCAGTAAGAGTACATTGTTAATATGTAAGCACAGTCATTCATAGTGGCTTGTCATGGAAGGTGCCATTCAAGAGAAACTTGCATAGTCAGAATTGTTCACAGTGGTGGTGATAGGAACCATTTAATGCCTCTTAAAAGCTACATCACTAAAAGTTATTGCTACATAAAGTGTTTAAAAAGCTGCCTGAAACCGGACACTTCATTTAATGACATATTTGTGATCAGGCTTTAGACTAAAATGTATTTTTACCAAAATTACTATTCATAAAGCGTTCTAAGGCAAAACAGTACCACTATACTATTGTTATCAGTAGTACATATAAAAATTCTGAAGACGACACGTGTAGGTTCACTGGTCAATCTGGGTAATAATTAAAGTGCCTATATTTGCACTTCAGACCTTGGGACCCTTGGTTCCTATCACCAGCACAAGACACTCACTCCGGGTGATGTGATGTTGTTAGCTGTCCATAATAAACTTTGTTCCATAATTCATATGAATTACTTTGTTTAATATTCTCCCCGGTGTTAGCTGCTGCCAATTATCCCGTTATTGCATAACAGCCAAACAATGGCCAAAGCACATAACCACACAACTTTTCAATCTGTTACACACACATGTGGCAGGCTAAACAGCTCAGTTCTGTATACGTAACCTAATACACAATCACAACCAGCTAATACGTTTCTGTTTTGATAGAAACAGAGGGCAGCCAGGCCCTCCAACCCACCCAATGGAAGCAAGGCCAACTCTGCTCTTTTGGACTCATCGCTAGAAATCGAACATGGCTCCTAGAGATAGGATGTGACCTTCTTAGCCTATTGCACCACTCAGGAGCCCCCACATGATTGATTTTAATGATTACCCCCATGGGTCAGCTTTTAAGCTGTGTAAAAACACAGAACCGTGCCCTGCTGTTTTTCGCTTGAACCTCAATGGTATTATTGGACATGCATGCACGTGCACCACTTAATGTACTGGACTTTGCCTTCTCGGACTGGAGAGTTCTAAAAACGTATACCAGAGTGACGGAGGGAGGGAAGGGGGGGGAAAAAAAAGAAAGAAAAGAAACTGCCTGTGACCCAACATATACCACTTTATCAGTGAAACATGTGAGTGGAAACACCACTGGGATTATCTTTATTGATCGTGAGGAACGAAGGTCTCTCGGAAAAAAAAAATCTCATCCCCTCAAACGTAACTTAATGTCTTGAAACAAAGTAAACACTTGAACTGTCACCTAAAATGTATCAGCCATGGCAGTCAAGGGGAGAAAAACCGGACCTGCCAACAAATCTAATTCCAGGCATGAAGCATGGATTTCAAGGCTAAGGACTAAAAGCCCTTTTGATATCACTTCCTGACTCGGCACGCTTTGACTCCAACAGCTGCGGTTCAACTTCGGAAATTACGTACCACTGTGCCCCAGCAGTCCCAAAGACTTCTGTCAGTTGCTGTCCATTCAAACAGTTTCTTGCTAAATTCATCTTCCCAGAACAGAGAACTATGAACTATGAATAACAGCACTCTTGTCATGTGTTGCTGATAAAACACACAATTTGTCATTGAATTTCCAGTGGCTGCTGGCACGGTTCAAACTCGAGGACATGTTGGAGGTGTTGGAGCACTGAGGGCCATTCAACTAGGCTGATGAATCATAGTGCCATCAGGCTGACCACAGGCGTCTACCCAGTCTCTAATCTAAGCGATTTCAGATGAAGATAGGATTTCTGCAGAAATCTTTTCATAGGCTATATTCCAAGAAACTTATTGAGGCTACATATTAAGCTTGACATCTGCAGCCTGTACTTTGTAAAAGCCTCGAGCTGCAGATGTCCTCCTTAAAGTCCGATTTAATATGCCTGCGAAAGAATTGGAACCATGACAATGTCCTTTTGAACTGGCAAATTAAGTTTAGTGGGGTTGCAAAAAGGAAGCACCGCCAGTCTGGAATGTTTGCAGCCTCGATTGATAAAGACGACGGCATATCACCTAACCTCGGCAGTCATCGGCATCTGATTCGAACCTGCTAAAACGTTCGTTTGCACTAAAAATAAAGGCGCTCTTTAATCCCTTCATTACCGAGTGCTACAGAGTGGAACAAATTAGTTTTCTCAGAACAGTGGCATGACAGGAGCAAAACACTCTCCCTGAAAAACACAGTCCGAACCAGAGGTAGGTGGCTGAAGAAAACGAGGACCATTTTTCATCCCCACATTACATTTTGAGGTAGACGTACATAATAAAGAGCCAAGAAATACACGGTACAGAAAAAGATGTTTTCTGCTTGACTTTTAATAACTGAAAATAGGGCTACAGGCCCATTTATTTTGATGTATTAGACAGAGCACACAGCAAAACGGCCTGATGTTCTTAGAGCTACTTTCCCCTGCACCTCTCTATTTTCTAATACACGGTGCCTGGCCACGGTTGGAGGGCCTCAAATACTTGATGTGATGTATAACTATTAAAAGCTGTTTCACCACTTTCTTGTGTTCTACTCTCGTGTATATTTAATAAAGCCAGCACTCAACGATCTTAACTGATTTAGAGCATAACCCTTCAGGCTCTCACAGATATAGAAGGGAACCATCAGGAGTTTCTATAATGAATTTTAAAAGATGATGGTACTCAGCGAAACTGTGCTGGAAGAAGGGCAATATGCTCCCTCTTTCTGAAGCATGTTAATAGTCTGGCTGCTTCGTCGTAATCATGCGGTCTGTCCAAACTCTTAAACACAATAGGTGGAACCACAAAGAGTCATTTTTTGGTTCAACGCACTCCCTGAAAAAGCATCTAAAAGAACTAATTTAATAACTTAATAATACAAATAGTCCCTAACTGGTTCACTCAAGACCCAACACCACAAAGTTCAGAAAGTTAGATTCAGATAGTTATAGTGTTGATTGGGGGGGGGAATTCATATTCCTTAGTAATACATGCATTTTGCACGCTTCCCTGGTCAGCTGACAAGCCATCCTACCTGTTTGTCAGCGAAAACATATGCTGTGATTACCCTTGTTAGCATGTTTGCTTGGTTTATAATGGCATTCTTAGCCCTGTACAGCCACTACAATAACAACAGAAGCAACAAAGCCTGGCAAAATATTATCTACATCCTAGGTAATGTGCACCATGTGAATTGACAGCTTTGTTCGTTCTATGAACAGCTACACACAAAGAGTGCGTTATGTCTACACGAAAGACATTTCTTTTCTGCACCATTCCCTTTCTAGCACATTATTTGAGTGTAGCAAAGAGCCATTTAATGTAGACCATGAACTATGTTCTCATGCTAAACCAATGTGACAGTAACATCAAAGGGGTTTGCTCACGGACAGATAGAAAGATACCATGTGCTTTTTTTTTTTTACTTTAAAAAAGATAAACAGCGGTTATATAGTGGATTCGGCAATAAACACAGCTGGTGCACAAGTTCATGATGTGTTAACAATAGAGGAGTTGTGATAAAGTATGTTTTCCCAAGTTAATGTGTCATAAAAAGATAATCATGCGTGGGCCAGATCGGGCACTGTCGTAAAACATAACGTGACAATATCGGCCAGGGATGCAGATAACGTAGCAACAATGTGCACTGGATGATTCAACAGCCCTATGAGTGATGATTAACAAAATTTGTCTTGCATTTTGGTTACGCAGTCTAGGTAGATGCTGGAATACAAGACGGGTCCAGAATGTATTTGTTCCAACTGCCTGGACACCTCCACTGCAAGTCTCAGTTAACTGGAAAAGCCAGGCAATCGGAATAAAATCCTGGGGAGGTGTTTTTTTTTTCCTCTCTTTCTTTTCTGGAACTGAACTACTCACCTCTAGGATTATTACATAATTACCTTTACCCTGCTACCTTATTCAGAGGCAGAGAGATGATCTGAGTGGGAATATGGCCTGGAGACCAAGCGTTATTTGATCTTACCACACTTTACGCATGATCAAAAAAAGCTTTTTTTTTTTATTTTTGATCATGATGTAAATGAGATGTGCGTGTGAAGAACCTTTTAGAAGTTTAAAGTAACTTATTTTTCATTTCACAAGAACCTTCAAACGTTATGTAAAGATTCTACACTAATGCTTTTTTTTTTTCCTAGAATCCTCCAAACCATGCATTTCCACTCAGTCACCTATACTAGCATGCACGGACAGCCTCCTCTGCTTGTCCGTACAGGATGGCTGACCTTGCCTCCACATTTATCGCCATTTTAAAACACGCGCCCTACACATAACCACCACCACCTGTGTTCTGTTATTCTGCTCAAATGCACTTCTAAACCAAAGAAGCTGTAGCAAACTATGCATGGAAACTGTCATTTATCCCCATAAAGATTGGAGCGAACACGCCGCAGAAAGAAACCTCAACGCCCCTCGATTCCGAGAGCAGTCTGAACAGTGTGCTGTTGTTTTCATGATGAAACTGCTTTTCAAGTGAGATGTGACCTTCCTCCGAAGCCTCTGAGCTCATGACTCGCAGACAGTATGCTGCTCAGACACACAGTCACCATCTTTCAACTCCAACCACCCCAACCTACAGCACACAGAAATACTAATGCCAGGATTAGCAGTGAACTCCACCTGTTTGCACACAGCATTAGTCAGGCCTCTCCTGACTGCTGCTGGAAGCTGATATCAGCACCGTGTACACTCTTCGAAATAAAGGTGCCAAAAAGGGCTCCACTGAAGAACTACTTTTAGCTCCCTAAACAACCTTTCAATGGATGGTGCTTAAAGTCAGTGTGCTTCGGAAATCATAAAGCATTTCTCTTCCGCACTGTGCCGCGACAGGTGGGAATGGGACACGAAAGAAGAAACACTATATCACTTGGTTAATTTAACTTTCCCCTGCCCACGGGTGCACGGTGACGTAATCAACACTACATTTTGATGGAAGGTTTCAGGAAAGCTTTTGTCATTTTCATAGTTTCACACATGCTTACATTTGGCAGATATTCCAAACTAATATTTGATGATATATTTATTGTCCTCCAGAAAAGCAGAGCAACTAGGCAATGCTAATGTACTATGCTATAAACTACTGGATTTTATTCATTTTACTGCAACTGTACCTGCAAATTTTAAAAAGCTATATTTTCCTGTAATGCTAATCATACACTTCGGCAAGTTTGCCACTTGCCAACCGCTGACATACAGGCAACATTGTTTGCCTGTAGTTTCAGAACTGCTGAAGCACCCAGCGTTTAGACACAGTGTAATAATCGTAGGCTTTCTCTGACAGGATGGTCTACTCCAGGATTCTGCAACCCTAATGTTAAGAAGAGCCATTCTGTCCCATTTAAATAAAAATCTAATCATTTTGGCAGCCTCAACGTTTTATGTCAATTTTATTGGTGTAACATTTTAATGTCTTGGCTGCAAATGTCTCTGTATGTGTTAATGTCATAACACAAGCTTGAAAAATATATATTTATAATATAAAAACGAGTTCAGAAATATTTATTTTAGGTTATTCATTATGTGGCCGAGAGCAGTGCTATGACGGTAGATGTATCTTAGCACTGTTATTGTACTCCTTCCTTGAGTGAGGCGAGACTGGAGCAGAGACAGCCGTCCTGCAGATGATTTTCCACAAAGACTGACTGGTTTCTTGTAAAATGTCTCTCAGTGTTCCCTTTTTTGGTGGATATAAATGCAAATGAATCTGTCCATTCGTCTCTCAACGTTTGCCATAAATCTTTCTCTTCTTTGCCATTTTGTCAGTTTCTGGCAGGACGAGATTGCTTTCTGTGTTGCCGTGTGACCAGAAGTGTGCGTGCCGATCTTCAGGGTTAAAGATCAAATAGCAGTCAGCTCAGCAAAGCTTTATTTTACTGCAAAGGAGGATTCTTTTATTTTTGCCTAAAAATCTAATTCTGTCGTGGAGCCAAAAGTGGGCTGTAAAAAGAGCCGCATATTGCTGACCCCTGGTCGATTCGCTGCGCGAGTCATGAAAGAACAAGATTTCTAAAACTGCATGGAAAATGCCTGGCTTTCAACTACAGCTCAACCAGCCAAGCCAAAAAATACAAAATCCAGCAAAACATAATTGCTCTAGTGAGCCTTTTTGGATGAGAGTCCTGCTGTCAGTCTGCTACAGGGAGTACCGCTGAAAGAGACAGTTGAGGTGCAGGGATCAAAACTATGAAAAGTTCTTTACTCCAAGTCGTGCATGAGCGCCTTTCTGACGTGGAACAAAACCTAATCTTCTCCACTGCAATGCTAAGATAACTAACGCAGCACTGGTAGCTCATACACTTCATTTAAAAAGCCGGGTTTTTAATATTTAACTGTCAAGGTACACTGCAGTCATTTACACCAAGAATTACTTACTTTTAGGTTACTCATTATACTCATGATAACGGTATTGGCAAGTACCTAGAACCATGTACTCATGCTCTGGAAAAAAATATTACTGACGCACAAGGAAAAACACCAACACATTGATGGGAGGGTTCCTCTAGGACTAGGGCTGGGAAGTCACAAGGATAAAGACACAAGGGATTTCAATAACGTATTTACCATAGTCCCAGGCAGTGCTTTTTACTCAGACATGAGATATTTAAGTTGGTGGTTAATAAACTGTCTTTGGAAGCAGGATTATAATATTTCTCAGTGACGACCACAAAGCACTTCATCATCGGCTGAATGGATTAAAGCTCTTGACACTATTCAGATTTCACCGTCTGCGTAAATGAACCTGCTTTATCTTGGGGCTTATTCATTTATCACAGATGATCTGCACTGCCTGAGCCGACATCTCAGGTGGCTGTGTTTCAGGACAGAAGCGATTGTAACTCTGCCAGTGCAGGCAGAACATCACCTCTTTCAGATTTATTAAGCATTTTGCGAGTGGCATCCTCATCATTTTCAGTATTTGTACAGCTCTGGCACATGGGCATGCATGAGCTAAACCTTTTTTCTTTTTCTTTTTTTTTCCCCGTTTGTCATACAGGGTCATCTTCTGGACTGATTGAGAGAGGAAACAGAACCTTGGCAGGTGGCCCAAGCCGAGATGGCTAATGAAGAGCACCTGGCCCCCACACAATGGCTCAGAGGAGTAGAAGCACAGCCGGAGGGTCAAACAGAGTCCTGCTGAGCCCGACAGGCCACGGTCTCAATTCCCAACTCTCGCTGCAGAAGAGCTCTTCAGGGCTTTGGAGCCGCTCTTTCACAAACCTCTCCTGCATCAGGAAGCATGACAGTAATTGATCACAGTTTTCTGGCACAGGACTAGAGTGAAGGTGAGCTTCCGACTGGGTATGTGCAAAACTACAGGAACTGGGTTCTCACACCAAGATCTCTAAATCTTCTCGGAAGTTTCAAATCCAACGTAGGTAATACGTAATCAGTCTGTTAAGTAATCTCAACAAGCCTCGACACTGTATGCCATACTGATATGTTTAAATCTGTAAGGCTTAAAATCCCTGTTTTAATCCATGTTATGTACCTTTGTCCATCTTTTATTTCCTGTTCATCGTAGCTAATTAAAACCACACTGCCGTCACACCAGGACGGTGAAAGCTAGCTGGGAGACAGTCCCAAAAACTAATTTCTTGATTCCAGGCATTGAGATTAAATTCTGAAAAGTGAAACATTTCCATACAGGACAATTTTGCCCGTACTTGCGTGCAACGGAGTGTGAGATTCTGTTCTCATCTCCAGCTGTATTTTACTTTAGACAAAGTTAAATGTAATATTTGCACCAAAAATGGCTTACAATCGAACAACATTGCAGGTGCCAGAACATCTGCAAAGAAGTTTGAATCAATTCTTAGAAGAAACTCCATCGATTCCTCAGTCTTCACATACTTCTGCTAACACAGGGTCATTGGATGGTTTGGATGGATGTGGCAATGCCATGGACCAATGCTTAGAAGGTTACACTACTCAAAAATCTATTTTTCCTCAGAAACCACATATGCAAGTCTATTTGAGATTACCTAAAACCTCATCACTTGTTTGCGGTGACATTGTGGTGAATTGGCTACATTCTTCCATTAGTCTGTTAGCTACATTAGCCTCCTAGAGCTTAGAGCTGACCCACTACATTTGTGGTAAAAGAAAAATTGTGTAAATTTGATGTCTGGCCAAACAAATCACGAGCCAGGACCTGAAAACAACTGTGGCCATATCTGGAAAACAAAGCTGCAATGTTTAAGATTTGCACAACTGATTAAGTGATTACACTTAAGAACATGGTGGAGAATGCATGGCTTGTCACAGAACATTCAATAGGACTTTTTACATGCCGTTCATAAAGAAGCTCTTCAGATTTGTCATGACACTCTGAAAAGTTTCATTTGTATTAGCAATTTATATAATAAGATATCGATAGCTGGCATTCATGAAACAATACAATACTGTCATGCAAAATATTGCAGTAATTATAAGTATCAATTTCTTTCACCTAACTCATGGAGTTAAGTGAAGTGGCCAAATTTGAAATTTGAAATACTGTTCATTTGTTTGTGCAGAGCTGCATTGCTGTCTCCAGAAACACAATGCACAACTTTGTAATGGCAAGCTCACTTTCTGGATTCCTCAGGAATCTTTTGTTGTCTTGTTTTGGAAAAAAAACACAATTTCAGAAAATCTGCACGCAATTAAAAGCCGTAAAAGGGAGACAGCTCTACATGAAAGTCTGAGAGCATTATGTTACTCAATCAGCCTGACTGTCCACTGGAGGCCTTTGTAGCTGCACAGGAAAACCCACATCAACAGTAACACAGATGTGCTGCCAGAGGGCAACAAACGGCAAGAGCACTGTATGCAGCTAATTATGATTCCAAGCTTCCACTGAACACAAGCTATATTCACATGAATTGGTTTGAGAACATTAGACGATGGCAAACTTTTATGGCTGGTTTCCCAGAAGTGGATTAAACTTAGCCTTAGACTAAACTGAACTGCCAATGGTGAATCACTGTTGGAAATTCTATTCAGTCTAGACTTTGGTTTAATCTGAGTCCAGGAAACTGGCCATTAATGTCGTCAAACAATTAGCCCTTGATGTCTAACTCCTAAGATTATAAGGGCTGGTTTCTAAGACCAAAATCAGTGGTAAACTAGGTCTGAGCAATATCCAGTTCAGGAGTTCTCTACTTGTTCCACCTCAAGGCCCAGGCATTTATTACTGGGAGGTGTAGGCTCAAAAAAGTAATGCTATAAAATGTAATTTTGGGGCAGTTTTCAACACAGAGATGTTTGGGAGCCTACCACCACAATATATGACATATCAATAAACATAAAATAGCAGATTAGACAACCATAAAATTAGTTTTATATCAAAAATCAGGCAAAATGGTGGTAAATTAAGCTGAATGTTTAGTTACATGCACAATTCGGTTGCACATGCCTGAGGCAAACAATACAGGACTATGTTTCATAATTATACAACTCATTTGAACCCTTATGACACTTGTGCTGTATGGAATCTATATACTGTATATATTTTCCTCAAAAATTATACTGTACCATAGCCATAGACTTCATTAGTGCTGTTGAACATGCTGTAATAATTATTGTTTTAACAACAGAAAGGAAATAAATAAACAACATTACATGTACATATTCTATAACATTACTTAGCAGGCTGTTTAAAATTAAATTTGTCTTCTCTAAATCTGTCTGTTTAACCACACGCCGATTGTTGCTATTGTAGCATCAACATTTGCTTGCTTGTGCCGTCAACGCTTAAATATCTGATGACATTGCTCCATCACCCAGGCTTGTTCTAAACTGTGACCAATGATATTCATTTAAGAATCGGTGTTAGGCTTGGTCCCTGTTCACAAAACCAGGCTGAACTCTGGCTTTAGTTGCAATCTATACAAAACTAAACTGTACTTGAGCTGCATAATGTAAAGAACCATGCAACTCATTTGAAACTCAACTGAAGAAGATGCACACATCATAACTTAATGGAACAAGTTTCATGTTAGAAACAATCAAAATGGCAAAGTTCCATGTGATCACATTGAACACCGACAGTTTCAAAAAACATATTGGGATGACAAAAATGCTGCAAATATCCAAATTAAATAACTTTACAGTGAGCACAATATGGAGTATGACAAATACAAGATGCTAATTTGAATGTAGTGGAGTAACTGAATGTTTTCAGTGTAGTCTAACTTTGGTCAAACTGTTTTGTATGACTGTCAAATTCCACAAAAACAAAGTTGCTGGCAACTCACAACACGCAACTAGCTGCATGTAAGTTTCACTGTGTAACTCCAGGCTAAAAGCAATCCTGTACAACTTTAGCACAAACTTTTGGGCAAAGTAAATTTTGATGTTTGTCACTAAACATTTCCAGAGCTTTGCCATGAACACCCCCATTACATATGACAAATCTAAGTGGAAGTAGCATTATGTGCACATGCTTTAACAGGAGTGTTGTAGCAAGCTGCCACTACAGGAGCAATAATGATCCTGCTGTCAGACCGAATCTGTTTCTGATGCATCAGCACTGGGCACAGCTCCATTATCAGGCTGTTAACATCAGCCTGCTCCGGCCCCGGCACCTACCGCACTGAGCCCATACTTTCCAAAGCACTGCACAGGATCTACAGAAGCCCAAGAAGAAAAGTGTTCCTCTGTGACTTTCAAACACACCAACAAACAAAAAGTAACCCAAGCAGGAAACCCACATGAATACATCTTCAATTCTAGCTTAGGGAGCAAAAAGAATAAGCCACGTTAATCTTCCTGGAGTCAATCTTCTGGGGGAGATTAACATCCAGCATGCAGTCTGGCAGTCTGTACGAGTAGTAGCTAACCTGCTATCAAGCCATCCCTAGCCCTCTGGAGAGAAATACTTTAGTTTAGTGATACAAATACAAAGATAAGGCCATTAAATACAACACTCAGAAGTGAATCAGCATATACGTATGTGTTAAAGAGATCCCTCCAAGCTGGGTGGGTATGGTGGCATCAGAGAAAACAACTGTTTTCCTTGTACACCTTATTCTCTATTAGAGAAGTCTTCATGGAGATCGCCTAGTCAGCCTTTACAGGTTCTTAACGAACTCCTACTTGTTTCCTTTCCTTGTTGGAGAGTTACAAGATGATGATACTGTTTATTTTGCTGTTTAAAACAGAAATGCAGTTCTTACCTAATCACAGCAAAATGGTCACCTCAGCCTTCCAACTGGACAGGAAATCTGATGTCAGTATACTGGTTATAAACCACTGATATTACACTACTGTTCAAAAGTCTGGAATCACTTGTCACATTAATAATTACTGTTATTTTATGAAACAACAATTTACATCATTTTGATTTACATATTATAAAGCTAGACACACTGGAAATCAATTTTAAAGCCAGAGTTGAGCTGGATTCGTTTTACCAGAAGGTCCAGTAATGTAATTTGTGTGTGATTTGACTGGCTGATTCATCCAGGATAAAGGATCTCAGTTATTTCCCCAAATTCATCCCAAATAGCCCAGATCAAAACATCATCGCACAGACATTTACATCTGCGTTACGCAACAGGAGGCACACTTCTGAACAATACCTTCCCAATACCTTCTGAATTCACCTTGTCAAATGGTGGTGCTGTTTATGATGCCAGGTGCAATTATGACTACCTGTTGGCAACTTGGCAAACGTTCCTGGACTTCCATGCAGAACATAACTGAGTGAAGGAGGAGGGCTTTAGGAGGTTGTTTTACTTTCTAAGCAACTTTCTAACGAACTTCCATTTCAGTGTTGTGGGCACCAAAACAAAAGGTTGTCACACAATGTTGTGACGACACAGCTGCATATGTAGGGATGTAGTACATTTCAGCAGTCTTCTCATGAAGTTGAAGATTAAGGAATGAGATTAAATCTAGCTCCAGTTTAGCTGATAGCCTTGTCTCCTGGTCATAAAAAAACAAACAAAAAAAACAACAACAACAACAAAAAAAAAAAAAAAAAAAAAAAACAGAACTGCACACACAGCAAATTTATACTGGATTAAAATCATAGAGCTCAAAGATAATCATTCAAAATACAGCACGTCCCCATGTAATACTAATCCTGCTTTAAGATGTTTATAGGCCTTTATTTATCACTTCAAGAATTTTGGAACTAACAGAAATGGTTATTACATGGCCCACAATATACTGTAATTAAGAGTTGACAGTAAATTCCAGATGAATGATCTGTCTCAAGATTTAATGAACAGTTTTCAAATATGAAAATATGAAATATTCTTAATGTTAATTTTAGTAATGCTCTGATAGAGGAATTGTGACAATATAACCATTATTTTTCATACACATCTGTCAATGCTGATACATATATCTGTTTCTAAAATACAGACACTGGGGCTAAATCCATCTGTATTAGCATAACGGAAAAAAATCTATAGCAATTATCATTTAATGGCAATGAGTAGCCTACTGTCACCTAAACACTTTTTCAGAATACATAATCAAATGTCAGTTTGAAATATCGGTCAAATCTAAACATCCGTTTGACGTCAATAGGTTTTTGTAACCAAGATATCTACCAATAGAGAGACGACTCTGAGATCACTGTTCATCTCAAAGGAACTTGGACAGAAAGTTTGGAAAGGAAGCTAAAACCAAACTTTATGTCTGACTTTATGTCTGACACGATTATGGCAGAAAGCACTGAGATTATTTTGACAGATACTGCTGTAAATAACACTCACTTCACATGAACAATGAGTCTCCCTTCTGCGCTCCGGACCAACAAAAAATGGTTTACATTAAATAATGACACAGTTGATTGTTTCCCTTTAGTAACTGAATTATTTGTCAAATATTTTATGTAATGGTTCATCATTTCAAACGTAATGGAGCTTTAGGACATTTATATGCTTTAAATTGTCTTCATCTGTACATTTTTATAGTCTCTGCTTTTTTATTAAAGATAAAAGGCAAACAGACGTAAAAGCTGGTCATACTTTAAAGCTCAGTGCTAAAACAGAATATCTGAAACAAGCATGCTGTGAGCATTTGGTACCAAACAGAGTCGGCATTTCAATCATCAGTCCTTTGTTTTAGCCCCACGGGCGGAAAAGCCTGCTGGAACATCTCCTGTCCAACAGGCAGCGAATGGCTAAGCGACTGAACCCATCAAAAACAAATTGGTATTTCAACTTCTTATTAATTATCCGTGTGCACATTTATCAAATGACTGTTTGTGATATCAGCCTCTTATCTGCCTGCCTGCCTGCCTGCTTGCACGTTGACCAAATGCTTTTGAAGAGTTAAATGACTTTAGGGTGCCTATCCACGGTGAAACACTCCCAATACCAATGCATCAATTTTAGATAACACGGTTTTTAATGCTATCTGTTACTTATTACCACACATTTACCGCTTAACCGTTTCAGGCTGGTCTTCCCTGCTAGATCAAACAGACATGACTCTGCGGGGTCCAGAGAATGGTAACTATAGTAACCAGGACCTGAAGCAAAGATGCATACCGTGAAACAATCAAAGTGCCGTTGTTCCACCAGGAAGCTCGCTGCTTTCAATTCGCCAATAAAGCCTTGCAGCAAGGCTCAGTGTCCAGCCAGTGCTGTCACAGGAACTGTATTAACGGGCTTTTATCGATATTCATCATTACTCGAATAGTAAGTAATCTGATTAGTATTTGTGTGGGCAAACTTTATTACAAGTGTACCAGGCAAAGACCACCAACAGCCATCCAATTAGGCTGTCATAGCAAACAGTACATAAACAGTATAGCGTGGGCAGTATGGCTAAACCTTTAGATTCAAGTTAAGTAAAACCAATTAATATGCTTAATCAGACCTATTTTTGTACGTCAGCAGTGGCTTATTATTCTGGGATGTTCCTTCACTTTTTAATTGGAACCATTTAAAGAACCAAAACAAACAGTACACAGCAATAAATAGATAAACCTAGGTCAATACTGCTTTCTAACACTAGCCCTGTGGGCTCAGCAAAAAAGAATGGTGCTAAATGTTAATTAAAATGTTAATTGTTTCACGTCTTAATGTCTACAAGGCTGAACTTGGCTTCTTATTCTTCTCATTTTTTTTTTAAACAGAATTTCCTGTTCCACCTTAAATGGAGCAACAGTTATATTCTAGCATCTGTATGGATGACAAAACATAACAGCTGCATCATTGAAGGTGGAACAGGAAATGTGAACAACAATCCAATTTCAGCAAGTCATTCGTCTTCATATGCATGTCCTATACACGCAGCACATACACCAGTGCCAAATGTGGTAACACTAACTTGGTTTGCGCTTCTCGTAAGCCGTATTATCTGCGTTTAGTTGAGTCATAGATAACAGTTATGACAAAACACATAACTGAGGAACCGCCACTAACCAGCTGTGAGAAATAGATCTTGCAGTTCACCTCAATTAACCTCCTTTCTCTTTCATACTGCTTTTTGCTGAATGCCACTAGAGGCGAACGATTCAGGGAAACCATCATATTGCAATTTAGACTTGGTTTTTTTTGTGTTTTTTTTTTCCAGTCAAGAAGACCAGAATGACCACCTTTGCTGGCTTCAGTCCTGAACTCTGAATGTAGTGTGCCAGGCTGCCAGTAGCTTGTAGCTGTGATGTCACAACACGAGGAGGTTGGGTTGGATCGGATTGATCTAACTCATCTACAGGCTTTGTGCCATCAAGTTCAATTTCCTCACACTAAACCTAACACAGCGTTTCTGATAATGAAGGCTATAATTAAAAACAAACGGCAGCTATTGTGATTTGAAAATCTTTTAAACTGCAATTTTGATATATAAAACAATTACCCTTTTAGTCATACATGTCGCTGATGCTACAGCACTATGACACACATAGTAATTCAACTAAGACAATGCGTACTCCACAAAAGATCAATTTAAGCACCACTCTATTAAAGACCAACCTGAACAAACAATGCCAACATCAGCAGCACAACACTCGAATTCTGCGTCAGACTTAACTAAATAAAGGGTCAAGTTTTCCATCCTTAGAGATGCTGATGAGGCAAAAACTAGGTCATCCACAGGGATAAAAATGTGCATGACTCTCACATCTCACCAGTGAATGTCAGTTTAACAGATTCAACATCCTTCTTATACTCCATCACTGGCTATTCACATCCTCAAAGCCTTGCAGCTGCGATTCGCAAGTAGCACTTCAAATATTTTCAGAATCTGAAATTTGCACATCTTGAAATAAAAGGCAAATAAGGGTCATTTATGGCAGCCGAAAAAGAATATCGAACTTTCTTCAGCAACACTTTAAAAATGACCTCAAAAGTCTTAAGCTATTAAATGGAACAGATAAGCTTCAAAGAGAAGCAACTAAAGATTAATCCAATGAGCAAGAATAATTCAGTCTTGTCTGGTCATCCTAAATTACAGAAAAAGCCTTTTTCAAACTGCACTTTGAAAGACATTCAACTTGCCTGAAACCGCCACCTCCGAGGGAACGAACCACTTAAAATGACTATGGCTCTCAGCCTGAATGCCTCTGGCTACGTCTGAATGATCCACAGTGTTTAGGCCTCCAAGCTGCTGGGCTGTTGTCCACTCAGGTGAAACCACACCTGTAAGGGAGGGTGACTTTTTTTTTTTTTCCATTAACCAAAAACAGCAAAAAAAAAACCCTGTGCAATGGTAACCCTACATGAATCCTTCAACTTGTTCCCTGTTTACCCAACTCATTTCATGAAGATTTCTGAACGAACAGACACAACAGCGATTCAAAAAGGAACGACCACTCTGCTAGCATGCATAAACACAAACAAGCCAGGAGCCATAACCCCTCATTTACGCCATAAACAGCCTACTCGTACAAAGACACAGTGAACTCTGCCTTCCAAAAATGTTTACCTCCTTACAGTTCTTCTCCAATACGAGGTATTATTATGGAGGCCTATTTCAAGAGGTTCCCAGAACAATGTAAAGAGCCAGGCAGCCTGTGTCATGTGTTTGTTTACAAGGCTGGTGGCTGGGAAAAACATTACTCTGAACTCAAACAATACAGAGTTGGGGGTAACAGAGAGCTGCATTGATCCACGGGTCCATCTAGCCTGCTGAGAGGTCAAGGAGGAGGAAGGTTCATTTAACAGGCTGTTCCAGCTCTGCTAACATTCAAGTTTCAGACGGGCTTGGAATCGGGTCAGTTTTTTTTAGCATTCATATGGCTGAAAACATGCCATTATGCCAGATATTATATGCTTATATGCAAATATCTGACAGCTTTTTACCAGTAATTCTTATACTGCATGACTTACACTCATTGCCCACTTCATTAGGTACACCTCCTTGTATCTACATTCACTATCCATTTTATCAGCTCCACCTACCATGTAGATGCACCTTTAGTTCTACGATTACAGACTGTGGTTCATGAACAGGACCCCCACAGGACCACCGCAGAGGAGGTTTTATTTGGGTGGTGGGTTATTCTCAGGCACTGACTTGGTGGTGATGTGAGGTGAAGCTGGACTGAGAACTGTCCACCAACTAAAACTATCCAGCCACAGCGTCCTGTGGGGAGCGTGCTGTGATCACTTATGAAGGACTAGAGAAAGTATAGAAACTCTGCAGCAGCAGATGAGCTATCATCTCTGACTTTACATCTACAAGGTGGACCAGCAAGGGTGTGTCTAATAGAGTGGACAGTGAGTGGACACAGTGTTTAAGAACTCCGGCAGCACTGCTGTGTCTGATCAACTCACACCAGCACAACACACACTAACACACCTCCAGCACGTCAGTGTCACTGCAGTGCTGACAATGATCCACCACCCATATAATACCTCCTCTTTGGTGGTCCTGTGGGGGTCCTGACCTTTGAAGAACAGGGTGAAAGGGGCCTAATAAGAGAACAAAATGGACTATAAATAGTCTGTAATTGTAGAACTACAAAGTGCATCTACATGGTGTCTGGAGCTGATAAAATGGGGGTATACCTAATGAAGTGGCTGGTGGGTGTAGACACCCTTTACATTTTGTACTTGTTCGGCCTGAAACCACATTTCAAAATTCTGCCCATTCCTGTGATAATTATAAACCTCTCAATGTAATATCTGATAAGCTTTACCATCGGCACTTTCAACTTCCCACAACTATGTAATTACGTATTTTTAGTCTCTGATTATTAATATCTCAGAAACATTATCTAGAATCTCTGGTCATATACTGTATAGCCTCAGCTAAACTTCTTTGAGCATATTATGGACAGAAGTGCTTAATAAACACTGACTAGCTGCATATTTCATTACAAAGAGAGCACCATAATTAGGGCTGTTTAATACGAATTACTGCAGTGCAGGATGCAAAATGCTGAATACAATTTATTACATTAACTGATTTATTTTTTTATGTGGTGCATCAGGTCTTATTTTGTCTGTTCCAACTACAGACATCAATATTGTGGTATACATGTATCATAAAAACATTATTTTTGCCATATTGCTCAGCTCTATTCCTTATGCTTCTCTGCGTACAGGAAACACACGTGCCCTTTCACTGGCTTTAAAACCTCATTCATATTTAGATTCACCCACTGCCGACATCAGAATCCATCTACCCTCTACCCTGCAGTGAGAGGAGGAAAAGGAGTGTGGAACAGTTTTGGTCCCTGTTCACACAAAGTCGGATTCTCAGAAGCACATTTGCAGCTTCAGTTTTACTGTGCACTGTACTTGTTACCCAGTTAATTTTGGTGGGGATTTGTGTAATTAGAGGTGAGGAAGAACAGCCTGGGGCCCCAGAAGAAGCATGTAACAGCATCTGCACCACAAAGAAAACAGCATGCACATAGGAAGAAGGCAATAAGAAAAATAATGAAGGAATGATCTCGTATTTAAGAGAAACTCTGCCCTTCTTTTCCAGTGCTGTGCTACAGTGTGACTAGCTACTTCCAAATGAAGTATCCCCCCATCCACAGAAACAAAAATGACTCAAACATTTTTGCCAAGCATCTTGTTAAGGATAAACGTGACGATAATTAAGGGACACAAGGGATTCATGCTGTCAACAACTGATCTTGAACAAGTGGAGGAAAACTGAAGAAGTGGTGAGAGTTTGGCATACAAGGGGTTGCCTTCACAAGTGCCTCGGTGACAGACGGGCATCTAGTAGCATCACTAGTGTTCGGCTTTCTCCACTATACACTTAATGCATTCTTTACCACGGCTGCTTTCGTTAACACTAGTTTGTGGCAATGTCTGCAGATGACCTGTCAAAATTCAAAAGTGAATCAGGATTGTTCATATGAAAAGTGGCCTCTGCTTGTTATACACTGCCATATACTGTGCAAGTGCCATAAGATTAGAGGTGGGCAATATGATATTTTATCCTTCCGTGATAAACAAGATTTTTCTAAGCATTTCAAGGAGATCTGAACTTCAAGAACACTGACCAATTCCACTTTTAATGAAGCCAAAAGCAGAATTAGTCCTATTTAACTGCTTGCGCATTGTGTCCAAGTTTCAAAATATCATGACACGTATCGTGTAGTGTGAAAACGTCTTTGGTGGCTCTGTGCTCCACAAGAGGGCAGTGTAGAGGCACTGTCTTACGTTTCGATTGGAGCTTCTCATCTATTTTAGACTAAAATGACAGGATAGACTCCCAAACACTGGACACGAAGCGTCACACAACTATAGCGCGAAGAAAAGCCCCGAAAACAGCACAATACAATTCTCAATACTATGTACTAAACTTGATATTAGCTTAGTAACCCTTCAAACTTGCTGTTTTCAACTTTAGATACAAGCTGAAACAGAAATGAGCTACAAAGTGATTAGTTACATCAGCAGATCATCAGGTTAGTTACATCAGCAGATAACTATCCTTTCTCTCTTTTGATTACCAGTCATGAAGTAATATTGATTACTATGGCTTTTTGTGACCCCCTTCTGAATTTTATTAAATGCAGTAATGCAGAACAATGAGCAACACTAAGTCACTGACTGGTGGAGCATGTTAACAACCTTCATTAAAATCAATCCTTGCGGCTCATCATCCACCTCAGTGCAGCACAGCGAGTGTTATTTGGAACTTTTTACAATGCAAATTAATCACCCAGACCTTACCATTTTTTATTAAATATATGTTGTTTTACCAATAGTGCCTTACTTTTTGAATATCAAATTTTACAAAAATGTCTACAGCACTGGACAGCATCAGGTCTGACACACAGAGGGGCTGAGGTGGTGACTAACAACACTGTACAGGGTATTGAGCCAAGGAGCAGTAAGGTAACACCGCGAGTGTCCCTCAGTAACATTTTCTTCACGCTCTGTTTGAATCTGTCCACTTCCAGCAGGCCGAGGTAAGTCGTGAAACAGGAGCGCCTGCTGGTCATGGCCATTGGCTCTCAGGGTGCAGAGCTGAATATGACAGTCCAGAATGCTGAGCTCAAACTCCCCGGAGAGCAAACTGCGAGAAGTCACACTGGTGTGTGAGCACAGTAGAGGTTCCTTACCGAGACAAGTGTGTAGGCTTGACCCAATCCCATCTAACCATCTGTCAGTGATGACTGAGGAGCTTTCTGAAGCGTGAGAAGAGCCAGGGCTCTGACAGCCCGGGTTACAGGAGAAAACGCTACAGACTGGGCTGCAAGTCATTCAGGCTTTTCGGAGGATTGACTACTAGAACCTTCAAACGTATGTTTCTGGGAATCGCAAAAACGTCCGGACACCGACTTAGAGTCGTGGCAGTTTGGAGACCAAACATGCAGGCAAAAAGGGGAGTTAACCTACATTTGCAGATTAACTTACAGCCTGTAGTTCCGAAACTCTGTAATTGATTTTTCTCTCCTCTGTGCCAAGAAGCTGACCGTTCTTCATTCAGACAAGAAGCTGGGAACCGGGGGGAGAAAACTGCACTCACTCAGCACCACGCCTCCCTCTCTCTGGATCTCCAGAGTGAAAGAGCTCATAGGCAACGCTGATCTCCAAAAGCATAGCTGTGGATGGTAACATGAGAGGCTCAAGGAGAGATCAAGATAATCACGCTGATCGTAATTGCAGTTTAATTCTGAGAGGAAATCTGAGGACGTGTAATGACAGACTGTTCATAACACATTTGTCTCTGTGAGGTTCCCACAGCTTCGCAGTACACAACACCGCTCTGTGCAGTATGATGGCAAACTGCATTTCAAAAAGTCTGAAGTTAGTGAGTAGACCTATGTTACTATAGTTAGCATATTTATGTAGTTCAAGTTGGAGCTATAGCAACCAAATACAACACACTTTGTGATGATATCAATTAATGAATCCACCATGTATGTACTTATTTCAGTTAAACTGATACCAAAACTGGCAGTGCTGCCTCCCAACCACAGCTGAACAATCTGGGAAAAGTATCTAAATGTGTTTTTTTTTAATTATTATTATTTTGATTTTTTTTTTTTTTTTGGCAATAAAATTTTGCAATTATTTTCCTTCCCGGATGAAAATGAAAACTAGGAAGACCAGTACATCCTCTTTTACTGACTTGAACAAATACTGCCTACTCATACAGCATTCTGATACAGGAAGGTACCCAGTCATGTCCGAATCCAATGTTAGTATGAAGCGCTGCCTGCTGAGGTTCCTCCAGTCTACCGCTTTTTGAAGGCAGTGTAGATGTGTCCAAAACTGAAGGCAACTGTCTCGATGCCTTGCAGCCTTCACTGTCTCACAAGTCGGTCCCTTAGAAGGCAACATTTTTTACCATGTCAGTGCTGTAGTTTTCTGCAGTTTTTTTTTCCTATCCTCAACAGTCATAACACACAGTATTATGGGATATGTAAGGAATCAAAGGAAGCACTGCCTTCATAAAGCGGCCAAACAGAGGAACCTCAGCATGCAGCATTTTATACAAACACTAGATCCAGACGTGAATGGGCACCTTGCTGCCTCAGAATACTGGGCAAGTAGACAGCATGTATGATATTCCAGACACAGCCTAAATGTAAAAGTCCCAGGCTACCAGACTGTGGTTGTGAGGTCACAGCACATTTGGTGTTTGGTTGCTTCGGACAGGTCTAGCTCCAGGCGGTTCACAAGTTTTGTGTTATTAGGTTAAATTTCCTGTAATGCTTGCTAAGACAATACTGCTGATAATGTAGCCCATAATAAAATTGCTGCTCTTGCTGTCTGAAAACCACACTTAAAAAAATAACATAAAAACAATTTATCAGCATCTACGCATCACTCCAGGCACGCACCAGTATACTTCAAACAAAAATACAATGCAAAAAGTCATCTCTTTGAGTCGGAAGATGCAGGAGTTTCAGTTTGTGTGGCAAGGTTTGTTCTGGCTGCTACAACTCCTACGTGCTCAGATCATGCTTGTCGCTTGCATCACTAAACAGCAGCCCAATTCTTCTATTTTCACACAGAGATTTCAGAGAGATTGTCTTAACCATGTGTTCAGCAACAGTTCGGTGTCGTCTTGTTCTTTTTCTTTTGAGCTACAATGGAGTTTAAAACAAGCATCAACTGATCACTGGTATAATTTGAATTTGAAGCAAGTAAAGTGGACCTCAAAACCCTGCAAATGCTACCACTGAACATTTTTGACAGTTATCTACATATTTAAACCGCAAACAAACATGCATTGGTTTTATTTTTGTTTGCAAATGCTGACCACTAAATTGCATATAATGTGGTTTCTCACATATTCCAAACTAGCCCAAACTAGTCTAAACCATCTTAAACTAGCTCAAACTAGCTCAAACTAGTCTAAACCAGCTTAAACCATCTCAAACTAGTCTAAACCAGCTTAAACCATCTCAAACTAGCTCAAACTAGCTCAAACTAGTCTAAACCATCTTAAACTAGCCCAAACTAGTCTAAACCAGCTTACACTAGCTCAAACTAGCCCAAACCAGTCTAAACCATCTTAAACTAGCCCGAACTAGTCTAAACCATCTTAAACTAGCTCAAACTAGTCTAAACCAGCTTACACTAGCTCAAACTAGCCCAAACTAGTCTTACTGTCGGTAGGGCAAGGTTTTCCCCAATTCCTTCTGGTTCATTGGGTTTTCTGCTTGCAGTGTTACAGAATCATCCAGTTTCACAGGTACTGGTATAAACAGATGAGACATACTCCTGTGCTGTCCACTGACAGACATTTAAAGGCAGGAAACGGACACTAAATCATCATGCTTTATTGTTAACTCTGTCTGTTGCATCCTGTGGCAACTTCTCCAGCACGTTACCTTTCTAAAATGACACATCTGAACCTGAGCCTCTGTCACCAACTATAAAAAAGATGGCTTCACACAAGGACAGTTCTAGACGTTGCAGAGTTCCGGCCTGTCACGATAAGGCTGGAAATAAAACATGCAACGGCAAGCAGTAGAAAGAGAAGGCTTGCGCAGGCTATGAAATTACGATTTCGGCACATGATTAACAGCCACACAAATAATTAGTCGTAACGATTAAACAATCTTTTTGTACCATTACAACAAAGGCCCAACTAATTCTCTAATAACATAACTGCATAGTAATTAAATCACTTGTGGAGCCCTTGATATAGAGAAGAGGGGTCAATTGCATGGCACCATCTAACTGCCACATTTAATGAAATATTTTGAAACCCTGGCGAACTTAAAAGTCCAGTGATGGATAAATGGCTTTGAAGAAAAAAAAAAGATTTTAGGATACCTCTTCTAAGATAGAAATATTTGTGGATTGATGTAGATGCAGATGTTGCAAATATCATATCGCCCAAATGCAATTGTAAATTCAAACACAGACATCTACGTACAAAGTCTCTCTGTACATGGTCAATGTATGTTTCTTATCCAGATTCACTGATACAGTCTTAGGCCAACCAGTTAAACTTGCTGCATGCAAACTGAATGTCATTTCCTTGATGTTTGCGACGTGTCATCATAAGCATAACAGAGTACTCTCCTCACTTGTGAGTCAGCATCAAGAGGGTTCAGCTTCAGCCACTATGCCACTTCTAGCAGTAATAGCATGTTCAAAGCAGAGAAATACAAGCATGCAGCTTTGCTTTGTGTTAATAGCACATACACAACACTATAATGGTTTTCATTCTCAGTGCATATACAATTATGAACATATCAAATCATTTACTACGGCTCTTTAAAATAACTGGAAGTCAAATCCACATATTAATCAATTTAAATTGGACTACAATTCATATTAAACAAACTAAATGAATAGCCTATACCTAAAAAAAAACATGCTTAAAAAAAAAAAGAGAGATTTTAATAAACAACGAATTAGCAGTCTGGCCTCATGCTTGAACAGTACACTTTTGGCTATATTATCTACATCAAAAACCCTGGATCAGTACAGGCCTGATTTCTAGTCCAAAGTCAACTGGGATTGAGTACAACTCAGATGGTAACAACTCACATGTCTTTATTCATGTAGTTTATACTGTAAGTGAAAGAAGTTAGTGCAGGCAATTCCAGGCCATTCAACTCCCCTAAGGAAAACCAAACCAAACCAAACCAGGCCAGTTACACAGGTTGTGTGTCAACACATCAGAACTTGCATGCATGGTAATAAACAGCAATTTAAAACATGCTAACAAACCAGTCAATCTGAAAAGGAGAGATCCGTTACGAAGTGACTGGTGTCCCCTCAGACAAAAGAGGAAAAACAGGTCACGACCAGGTCAGATAGGAAAAGCGTGATGCGGAAATACACCACCATATCGGCCTCATCTGTGTAACACTTGGAGGTTTTTTTAGATAGGATCATTAAACCAGCACAATATGCAAACTCTCACTGATCATTAATAAGCAGATCACTCCCGCAGGGGAACAGCTTGTGTTTCTACTACTGCTGGAGATGAAAAGGGGTTAGGGGTTTGAATTGCCGCCTTTTCTGCAGTTCCAGTCGACCATGCCACAATTTAATGACACACTTGCCGTCTAGCTGTCGCCCAAGGAGGAGAGAGAAAGCTATTCCACGAGCAAAGATTTAGATGTTTCACCAGCTCCACACCCTCGGACTCGAAGCCCAGGGGGCTCAGCAGGGACTGGGCTGAGAAGACAAGCTCTAACTTTCTTCCCAGCAAGTAGCCGGGTGTGGGAGTCGCTCTGGCATAAGGAGTGGATCAGAAATGCTAAAACCCGGCAGGCCAGAAGGTGCCCAGTTTAACAAAGCAGGTCAAGGACACTGAAGGTCAAACACACAGCCCTCACAGTAGTAGGAGCAAGACTGCATGCTCCCATCTAAAGCTGTTGGGCAGCGGAGACCAACACAAAGGAAACGGCAGTATTAGCAACAAAGGAACAACTCTCCCAATACGTTACCCTGTCACATGCATTAAACGTACCACATTCAAACACGCGTTCACAGAAACAACTCAGATTGGCATCACTTGATCTGGCAAACGCGTATAAATACACAGCCCTGGGGATGCACTATGATATAGGAATCACATCAGTATCAGAATAACACACCTAAACATCAGACAGATATTAGGGTTTGAAAATTATGTCAAACTGAAAAGTGATGACAAATTCAGTGCACGCAGGAAGAGCAGAAGGTTTGCATTATTTCTTTGTACTGGACAATTTAAATGAATCCCAGAGTTCTCATTTCAATCAAAAAGGTGGCTCAATTCAATGGTTTATCAACATCTATATCACCAGTATATTAAAGATCAAGCAGCCTGAGGTTTGTCACAATTACTATATCATTACAATAGAGATGATCTGTCAGTTTTATTTTAATTCTTAATTTTATTTCATTTTATTCATTTTAATTTAGTTAATTTAATTTAATTAATGTAGGCTCTCTACAAACATTTTCCCCAGTCTAGATCTCACAGTCATATTATCCTGCAACATTCAAAATGTGAATTGGGTGCACCGGGCTGAGGCCAATAAAGGTAAATAAAAGAAGGCAGTAAATGCATTAATTTACACTGACAAATCAATTAATGATAACATTAATAAAAAACAGACCCTCTTTACAAAAACCACAAATACACTAATTTCGGACTTGGTGCTCTAACATATCTAGGGGTAGCGCTAAGCGGAGTTGGATTATTTGTAGCTATGAAGATTTTATGCATATTCTCGCTGTCCAAGAAAAGTATGTGTCTCCATTATTGTCGATTTTGACTTTTATGTATCATTTGAACACAGCAGCTGCTGTTTATAATGTTTGGAAATTTCATGATAAATGAACAAGAGAAATGGCCCAAAACCGCTGGTCTGGTTCCAGTCTGGTTCCATTGACTTACATTAAAATGAAATGAAGTTTTTGCCTTCTCCCGTAAAGCTGTCATTTTGGAGATACATGCTTAACACTCCACACAGTTGTCTACCTGAACACGTTTTTGTTAGTGTGCTTGCACAACAGTGTTAATGTGGAGACAGTACAACCACTGTCGGCTACTAAGTAAACATATCAAGCAAGCCAAACAGCTAACTTGGCCCCTTGTAGTTTAGCTGTTTCAAGCAAAGGAAAGAAGACAGCTAAATCATAAATCTCAATTATTCATACGGCAAATAACCATCAGCTAAAATTCCATAATCAGGACAGGCGTAATAGCTTGTAGGATATGAGTTTCATTACTTGATGGGAATATTTCGACACCACTCACATAGAAAAAAATGCGCCTTAAAACTAAACAGCAAATCAGGATCAGACAACCTTTCGTAAGCCTGGGTCCTGAATGCTGAATGCCAATGTTTCATTAACACTCCAGACACTTGCCTCATTATTGCAAACACATGAATCAGGCATCACAGAGCTGATAGCACAAGCCAGCAGTTAAAATGTCTTAGACCACAGGAGCCAGAGTGTGCTGGGAAAACGGCTTGCTTGCTGTAGCGCGTTTCTTTCTACTTAACTCAGTTGTGCGATTTTGAAAACTATTACCTCACTCACCAGGAGAGGGGCACCGATTCTCAGAGCTCTTGAGCTGGGGAGGAAAAAGAAAGTCGGCTCTAAAAATACACTCTTTCCATACATGGAAAAAACGTTTGTGGGGTACCCTGCGCACTTTCTCAATTTACAGAATCAAACCAACATTCCACAATGACCTCTTCCCCAGGGCTCCCGAAGAACAGATACTCCAAACAGGACACAAACTCCAGCACTGCTCACACTGCCAGTACATACACCTCAATAACTGCCTACTACGACAAACTAAGAAAAACTGTTAGATCCCATAACAACAAGGATGCAATCATATTTTAATGAATTATTACATAACTGCCTGGTCGCATTTATTTGATCTGACAGCAATCATCTTTCACGGTTGTCGGCATCCACAATTAAATGTTTATGCCACAAACAGACAGAACATGAACTGAGGGAGAATGAGTTGACGCAATACATGTTCAAGTAATAACAATAATAATAATAATAATAATAGTAATAATAATAATAATAAGCATTAACTGCGTTCACAGAGGGTTGTACAAACACAACAAAAGTTCTAGCTTCTAACAGGTGCTATAACACTTCGAGGGCAGCTGTGACTAATGAGCTCGAGCTGTTTGTGTAACCAGCTGGGAGCCACATATTGACAGCTAGGAAGCAAGATAATCAGCCAGTTTGGACGCTTACAGCTTGTACTTTAATAGCGCCGAACAACGATCAAATAAGAGAATCAAACTGTTAAACGCAATTATTTATACAGTAATTAATCATCAGCTACAATTTCATGATCATGACAGGCCTGCTACGTATTTATCTTTATTTCTTTATTCATTTCTATGAACTGTTTACTAGCAAATGCACTCTTTTCATTTTGTTAATGCTGAAAGAAGCAGCAGCACTGCTACTTCAGGAGTCAGCAGCCAAAAAACACACATGTAATATGGCGTGTGTGTGTGCACTGCCGCAAGTCGCCCCTGTAAAAGAAGTAGTCATTTAAAAGTCAGAGGCTTTGGGTCAGATATTGTGGGAGTTTTTTGAACCATGTCCTTCAACACTCTTTGACTGAGTTCTCTTTGAATACTCTTGCAACACTCCTGCAAACATTAGATTCATGCACTTGGTAAAGGGCTCAACTGACATTACAATGTTCTTTCACATGTCACAGGCACCAGAGAGATCTCCAAATCTTTAAACCTTACATCGTGCAGGCTTAAAACTGTTTACTTCTGCATATTATTAATAGATACAAGTAAGTAAAATGCACCTAGTTTTTTTTTGTTTGTTTGTTTAGCTGGTGAATTGTATGCCAACTTGCTTGCAAACGCGGTGATACACATTGTGTATCACAAAGATGCTGTCCATTATTTTGATGCTATGTTTTTGCTCTACTGCCCACCTTCTAGCCCAGTTACATTAGAGCACTGTACAGCAGGTGCTCTCAGCTCCTGAATGTGAACCTAGACCATTCAGGTTCATTTTACGAGCTCTCGCAGCTTGCATCATTTCGCTTTTCTGGACAGCCATTAGGGATGCAAGATGGAAAAGCTCTACAACATGCTGAGACAAGAAGGAGAACTCAATAACTTCAAGCGTGGGCGGTTAAAGTATCCACTTACAGTATGACCAGCTTAAAATGCTGGCAGACAGTAATTTAGGTGGACAGATTAGTATGTTTGTCATAGTTTGTCTGACATGCTTTGAACAAAAAAAAAAATTAAAGGGGGAAAAAAAAGAAACATCTGGCAACGTCCTCAAAATAACCAACAAACATATTTCCAACTAAAGCACCAAATCATATCCTTCCAATTCTAAATCTGTAGGTCAGGAATATAAGATAACTTACTGTTGACCTTGGTAGCCACTTGGCCACCAGAGCACTGATGCATCTCTGACAGGTCAAATCCTCCTATGTTAGCGAAATATCTACAGAGCTAATCATATTAGAGCGCCAGCTTCAGTAAAGCATAGCTACAGCGATGCCTTGCTATATTACAAATGACAGATGTAATTTGATAAATCGTGTGCTGTGTGGAAGCAGGCGCCCTGAGGAGCGAGGTTAAATGCTGATGAAGCATTTTTAATTTGGGAGGAGACGGGTGCCGAGCTGTGGCTAACTGCTCTGTCAGTGCAGCACCTCGAGAGACCTCAGCTTCAGACTTGCATACGAAAATAGACGTTCTACTTTTGAGCCTCTTGTCTTAGAGAATGATGTGATCTGACTTCAAACTAGAGGGCTTTGAATACAGCGTCAGACATCATTTCTCATCATAAAAATGGCGCAATTTATACACCGGTATATTCCCCTCACTAGACATTTGTGTCTAAGCGCAGGTTCAGTTCAGGTTTTTTTATTTATCTACTACACTCCCAAAGTGCACAACACTGAATCTTGCACCCCACCTGCACCTTGTACCTACACCCAAAGGCCATTTTATCAGAAACACCTACCATACAGGTATGCCTGCAATTACTGCCTGTAGCCCATCTGTTGCTGCAGTTTATCAGCAGGCCCCCTACCCCATCCCACCCCATCCATTAGCAGAAATGGAATGCTGTGGGACCACCACTGTCTAGATATTATTTGGGTAATATTTCACTCCCAGCACAGCAGTGGCACTGAAATCGTAGTTTTTTGGGCACATCTGCACTGCTGGGGTTAACAGACCTGCCATTTGAGGCACGTACAAAATACTTCCACACTACATATTACACCGACGACCGGTGCTTTACACTGGGCACTTCACATCTGCAAATACCCGGATGTTATTTTGAAAGTGCTGATTTTTAACTGTTCAATAGTGAATCAAGAGTGAATTTCTGATTTTCTATTCCTCTCTCATGAACATAAAAATTCAGTTTCAGTTTTAGATGTTGTGATACAGATTCAATAACATTTACATTAGGGATGTACTGAAATGAAATTTTTGGCCTAAGCCAAATTAGCCAAAGCCAAAGCTGAAGAAAATGAAACATTTGGCCGAATACCGAATGTGGTTTTTCACAGTCTTTCATTAATTTTGCCACTTTTTCGCCTTTGCATAAATTAAATATGCTAAATATATTTTTGTCTTGGGTTTTTAAAAAACTAAACTTGAGTACAATATGACTTAAATATAACAGCAATAAAATCCCACCTGAAATGTTTGCTGTATTTACAGAAAGCTGGTCACAATTCTATCATGGTGTTGTGTTTCTTTACAGAGGATGCGGGCATGATAGAGCAAAAGCGTGCATGCTAGAGTGAGTGTGTATGCATGTGTGTTTGCGCGCGTGCTGAAAAGCTGCTGTTTGTCTGCCTCGCTGTAGCGGCTCTGTTCTGATATTTACTATGTCTGGAGTTTCATTTGGCTTGAATGCTTGAAGCTGAATAAAAGCTGGAGACTTGAAGCTGAGACAGCGTGCTTCAGTGTGACTCGCAGTGGAAAAACGACACGTTGAAGTGGGTATAATCCTTGAGCAGATAGCGCTAGCCCTGCAGCTAACGAGTAAAAATTCCACTCTGGTTCCTGTCTACATCCGGGAACTAGAAAAAGTTAACGGCGTCATTAAAATTGCCATTGTTCAGTATAAATTATTAGGTTGTTTTACTTACTCGGCCACCGAAAGTGTTTTTTTTTTTGCCATTTTCAGCCGAATAATTTCAGTTGCAGAACATTCGGTGCATTCCTAAGTTACATTCAGATTTTCTTAAACTTAAAATTCTAATTTGTAATGGCATGAATCTGACTGCATATGTTTTGACATTAGTCAAAGCCTGCGAGTCTAAGATGTGATCATATCTGTGTTACTGACATAAAAACAAACTTGGGTTTGTGGAGAGGAAGAGATGTTCAAATGCTTTTTGATTCGACCATTATAAATAAAGCCTGTTCTCCATTTTCAAGATGTAGGTATGAGAGTTAAATGCACATACATACAGTATAAGCTAAATATGTATTCTGCTCTATAGCAGAGTGGTTAAGTCACTCGCTCTATATACAAGTGACCTGAGCCTGGTTCATGGAACACAACACTTTACAAAGGGCTCCTAACACTGTGCTCCCACCAATCTTATCACATCACTCACATAACGCAACATTACAGCTCTCAATGATGTGTCTATCGCAGTAACCCATATAATCATGATGTGGAATATAAGATAAGCTCAATTGTACAATCCTGGTGCTTACTGTTGTAAACTCAGACTATGCTAGTGAGCATGACAAGTGGATTCTAAACGGACCGGTGTTTTACACAGCACTTGGAATCCTGGTCAGGTTGCTACACTGCAACAGCAGGCCTATCAAGTCCACATGTGGTGGTGTTTATGTGGGTGACTTTCACCTAGCTACAACAATTTCCTTGCAGGATGACCAATCCTTTTTCCAGTGAGATTTCCTGCTCATTCCCCAACTACCTCTTTGCCTTGTATCAACAAGCACTAGTTAAATTCCAACTGTACTGTAAAGGTCTTCATGTACACACGAGAAAGACTAGATCTGAGTCAGAAACATTCCCCAGTCCTGCCTGTACAAAGTCAAAGCAAGTTGTTGACTGGGAAGGGCACTGAAATGTTCACAACTCAGACAACCTTTCTCATGTGTAAGGGCACCCTCGGAATCCCAAAATATGCACACACTCCGAACTTACATTTAGAAATCTAAACACAGAAGAGAATCTGTGGCACATGAAAGACATTCTTGTCTCATACGGCCGGGAGAATACTTCATCTGTAGCGAGATGAAATTAAATATGCTGAACGTAAAGCCTGCTTATTCCAAACCCAATCTGACATCCAGTCAGCGAATTTGGCTTGCCTTCACTAACATGCCAGAGAAGTGTTTCAGAGAGGTGGAAAGCTTCCAGGGATTCATCCGTAATGGGTGTGCACAGGGCCATCACTTTGGGGAGCAGAGACAAGCGCAAAAACGACAGCCTGGCAGCTCAGAGCGTCAGGCTGGCAGTTCAGAGATCAGCCATCCGCCGCTGCCGTCCTTCACCTGTCCCGCCACGTCCAGCGTCATCTCCTGTGTTTAGCTTCCATTACCAGCAGAGCAGGAGCACTTGGAATATCAATTGCGGTGTTGACACAGAGGGGAGATTTACAATGACCTTTTCCTCAACAAAAAAAAAAAAAAAAAAGTGGTGACAAAGCAAACCGTTACCTTTTATCCTCTACCCATACTCAAATACAATAACTCTAGTTTTTCATTTTTGTTGTTGTTTTTACTCTTCTCAATAGAGAAAGACATTTGAAACAGTTATGCTCTTTAGGCATCCATGGTTCCACACACACACAGTCAGAAAATATTTTACATGACTAAAAGGAGATGCCAATATTGATACCGTAAATATCAGCTAATACTAGGGCTGAATGATTAATTGATTTTACATGAAAATTGCAGTTTAAAAGAGTGCAATATTCAAACTGCACTCTTATAATGAAATTTGCAAGGACTGCAACTTTGATTATAGCCTATTTTATCAAAAATATTCTTATTTTAACATAAATTGACATTAATATTAACATAATATCAGAGCTTGTAAACTGCCCCTGTAGATGAGTCAGAGGCAATCAGAGGCAGTCAAACAACCATACACTAACATCACAAGCACAGCTAACTGGCAGTCTGGCCAGCAGGAAGTCTCCAACCAGAAAAATGGGATCTTCTGGTCTGACTGGCCAAAATAACAGTCCTGGACTTGAGGCCCCAGAAAATAATTGCAATTTAAAACGCAGTTGCAAAATTGATCAGTAAAAAAAAAAAAATCGCAATTTGATATTCTTCCAAAATCGTTCAGCCCTAGCTTATACTGATTATGGTAATATTTTCTTTAAAAATAGAATGAAATAAGCTGTTTTTATTAAACAGCCCTTCACTTAAGATATGCATCTAGACAGGCCAGTATACTCAAAGTACTCAGCTAAGCAGTAACAGCTAACATCACATACCACAATGTGAGTGTGTGCCATTTTAGGACAGATTTGTTAAAAGATTAGATCAGATTCATTCCTTTATTTTAATTGAGATCGGCCAGATACAAATACCTGGTATTGGATGGGTGCAATCTCACAAATTAGCATCAAATGTTTAACATTCATGTAGCTAGCCTAAGTGATGATGCCAGTTGATCAACTTAGTGGTCTTTCTCTTTCTGGCACCAATCCAAATACCACCAGGTGTTGCAGAAATCGGCAGAAAACGCTGAATTGGATTACAGGAGAGGAAATGAAAGAATGAATCTGATCCGATTGCGTAATACATCTAGCCTGAAATAACACACACTCACACTGTGTGATGTAATGTGTGTTTCTTCCTGATGGGTAACAGATTATGAGTATGACAGCATACTTCTAGATGCTCATCTTAAGTGAAATGAATGATGCTCAATATCAGAGTTTCAATATCGGTATCAGAACAACAAAAGCACGGTATTGCATTATGTTACAGTACCAGTCAAATACCAGTACCAGCTAAACCGCAGAGTGAATCTCGGGTCACGCAGTTTTACACTATATGAATTTGCCATTCTCTGTTTGAAATAAGCAAGCTGACGAGATAATATTATTTACCGCAAGGTGCGATATCAGCTACTTTCCGGTAAATGTAATGTCACAAAGAACGGTTTGGGCATGTATACAACCACAACCATTCCTAGCTGGCAAAACAGAAAAGAAAACAAAAACTTTACATATGTGTTTGGACGTGTGTTTGTCTTTGTTGACCTCAAGCAGCTGGAATGACTGGAGGCAAGGCCGTTGCCCCTCGGCATGCTAGGTTGATCACTTCTTTGTGCCGCATGCACAGTAGCCGAACAGAGAAGTGCCATGGCTGCCAACGGATCTTTTCTCAGTGGGGCTTCCGTCTGTGAGTCAGTGGGAGGGGGGCAGTGTGAGATGACTCTCTGAATGACAAAGTGAAACCATTCAGCGGTGGGTCTGTCAGGTGATGAAGATGCATGCAGAGCACTTAGCAAAGCCACAGACCTGGCATAGAGTCCAGCGTTTGGAAGTGTCTGCAAGGAATTAGATAAGCACTTGCATTCGGCTGGGAGCAGCCCTTCCAAACATGGCATGGCCTTGAATTTGATGTCCAAATAAGCGACGGTGGAGTGAATATACTGTGAAGTGCGCCAACATGCGTAACCGACCTCGTGTCAAAGGGATGTCAATAAAAGGCCAAAGTACGGTTGAGTACATAAGCATGAAATACCATAACCTGTACTCAAACGCTGTTCAAATACAAGTTTAATTACTAGTGCAAAAAGGGAAATGATGCACATTCACAACAATCAAAACAAAACCACTATAACTGATTTTTCATAACTCATTCACATCAAACAAATATATTTCGTATAATCAGGAAATGAACTTGTAAGACTTGCTCTGAGTGGTCTAAATTAAATATGTATAGAGGGTATGCATGTGACATCCCAGCTGGTGGAGTCACTGCAGTTATGGCCACCGAGTGGCACAAAGACTAACGGAGCATTAGCGTTTAGTGTGAATGCCGCGGAAAGACGAAAACATCCAAAATGGTAAAAGCTGTCGTGCGATTGGCTGTACAAACAGATTCAGATACGAATTCAGAGTGATTATTTTACAGGTTGCCGAAAGTTAAAGAAAAGAAAATGCATTTCTCGAGGCTTAAATCAAGCTTCCTATTCTCCAGCTTCTTTTTCTGATTTTCCAATACCAGCTTAAATGGTACAACAGTCATCTCAGGTCAGACTGCAACTACTGCACCATTTAAGGTGGAACTCGACAATTCAAATAAGAAGCTGGACAATATTAAGCTGATTTCAGGCTACAGTTTGCAGACACACCAGGACTCCAGCCACTGAAGCGTCAATTTTCATTTGCCATTTTGTGTTGGCCATCTTGGATTTTGGGGTAAAATCCCATTTTAAGTTATATAACATTCCTGCAGGAAAGTTATGGCAATGCATATCATATAAAGCTGCATAAGTATGATGATAATAATTCCATTGAATCCATACAATGTTCATACTTCTCTTTTTTTGGAAAAACAGTAGTAAAAAACAGTAGAGCTATGTGACCATATATTATTATTATTATAATAAAGTGATAAAATATCACTTTTAGCCAAACACCACGACTGATTGAAATGCTCAAGCCAGCTCAGAGACCATTTGGATGTTGTAATTAAAGGGAAAAGAGAGTGCTCAGATATAGAAGACAAGGTCAGGATTTTATTGCACAGAATTTCTGGTTAGAAACGTGGGCAGACTGGTCGTTAGGTTACCAAGATCGAAATGTCCCAAAGGAGAAAGAGAGCAAATTTTGAACACGTGTTCCACAGGCAGGACAATGTCTCTGGCAGCAATCAATCTGTCACAGCCGCTGTAATGAAGCCGCCAAGCCAGTCTCCTGTATGGTTTCAGCCAATTTCTCCCTCTAACATGCTCTCTCAGGGCAGTGGGTGGCCTGTCCAGGCCAGCTTGTTTTAAGATTAAACACATGAATATATTCACAGCATGCTGGCACTCATCATCTCCAAGTGCAGAACACTCTTCTCTGGAAATGATCGGATGAAAAATACATGCCACCTTGCACACTAAACATTACATTAATGCAGAAGAAAGTGGCAGCATGGTGCCTGACTAAATGGGCCAAGGAGGCTACCTAGAGATTCTAGCTATTGCTTTTATGTTTGATATTTTTATCCACAACATGTGGATTTTAATGATGAAGTCGCATAGATGGGCAGAACACATACTGAGGACAGAAATGAACGATCGCCAACCCTGTCTTCTGAATGAACTCCCACCAGGCAGGGCAAGAACTGCCTAGTGGTGAACAACTGATGGGCAGGGAAAAGTCCTGAGGGATGCTTTACACTCAGTGAGGCAGCCTTATGCTTCACTGAGTGTAAAGAGGACTATGTAAGCACAGCACACTGCAACAATGCTTTTGTTTCAAAGCCTGACCGACAGTGAACACGGATATTAATACAGAAATGCAGATAAAGGTCTATTGTTTTGGTATGGACTAAGCCATCACATGAAATTTTTAAACAGGTGGGTTTTGAGAGATTCCCTACACAGATCTTCATATCTTATTGTTCAGGAATGGCTACTAAACATTTAACAAATATTCGGTGAACTCTATATGCAAAACCAATACTAGAAAATTATGGTTGGAATAATGAAAAATTTTAAACGTTAAATTAATGTTCAGCAGTTTACTTAAATTCAAAAACAGCATCGTATACAGTACCAGTAAAAGTTTAGACACATAAAAAGTTTCCGTGTTTTTAGCTTAATGTTCTGCTTTAGAATAAAGGGAAGACATCAAACTATGAAATAGCACTCGTGGAATTATGCAGTCGCTTTAAAAACCTTCATAACGGCAACATTACAGGAGGATAAAACAGTTTTCCTAATTTCTAGCGGAAGTTGCATATATATTTTTTTCTAAGTAGTGTTCTACGAATTCTATTGGTCTGTCCATCACGAATACTCACCAAACTGAAAGGGTAACCAGAGCTTTTAAATTGTGGAATAAAAAGCAGAGTTTTTTTAGTGGAACAAAATATATACTGTATATTAGAGGTGGTGAAATTATATTGTTCTACCTCAAGAGTATGTGGTTTATCACAGGGTTTATTTTTTTCAGTTCTCTCATCAGCTGGAACTGTTAAGCGTGAGCCTATAGAGTCTTTAGGATAACCAAAATCATTAACTTTTGACTGGTACTGTATAATGTAACAGGAATGAGCAATCCGACAATTTTTTGTGTTCACAGATGTTGATGAACAGAGAAGGAATAACACAAAACTCTGCCCGACATACAGGGGTTACCTTTCCAGGTAACAGCAATTGCCAAGAGAAATCATTAAGCTTTCGTGTGGGTTAAGTAATATAGTGTGCTGCAGGTGAGCTGAAATTACAGCTAAAATAAGGATGTGTTATGTCCTGACAGGTGATCTTTTCCCATCAGTGGCCTCATATGGAGGCACTCGTGTGTCATAGCGAATTATAATAGAACAGTAACAATGTAACAATACACCTTCCCATGATTACTGTATATACTGAGTCCTCACTTCGGTATTCTTACCATATTTTGCACCAATTTAAAAGAAGAAAAATAATGACTATAATGATGTTGGACAGGTTTCTAACAACCCTAGAGCCGAGCGGCAGGAGGAGAGCTAGAGCGAGTGGTTGATTAGTGCTTATCATCCATGAATGTTGGTTTAACCAGTGCAGTTGCATTAGATGTAATAAGTACTATAATAATAGAATATCCGTTATCCACGGCTCACTGTCTCACCACCACACTACAAATCTTCAGTTGTGCATTGCAATATTCATGCAACAATTCACAAAGCATTGTTACATGCCTATAAAATGATGCATGAGCTTGTTTGCAAGTACAAGTAAACTTTGAATAGACGTTGAACAGCATTGTCAGTTTTAGAATACTGACACCCTGAGTACCCATACACATCAGAGGGCCCATCATTTACTGGCTTTCATGGAAAGCTTTTCATGGTCAGTAAAACAAAACTAGGCATGTGAGTGCATCCAATCAGAGTAAAGTGAGTGGCAGGGGTGGGGTTTATGCAAAACACACAGCCACACTCAAAAACCTGGGCTTTTTTTCTGAATCACTTATAAATTCTAGGGGATGAAATTATCAGGGGTTATTTTGCTGGAGGGCTAGTATGGCAAGCACTGAAGAAAATAGTTTTGAGAGCCATTCTTTATCTGAGCTAAACCAATCTGTGTAGTACATTATTATAGCGTTAAGTCCAGACTTCAGAACTGAAACTCATATCGAACCAGAAAATGGGAACAGCAAAGTTTATACTACACAGTGTATTTCAAGTCCACTGGCACAGCACAAGGCTGCTGTTGTTCAGTGGCATCCTTCAGTAGCTCCATTAAATTCCAACATGGAAAAAAAATAAAATAAACCACTATACTTATCCTGATGTCTCATCCAAGTGCAGATATCCATCCATGTAATACTTACTGAGAAAACCTCACGCTCCTGTCTCCTAGAGCAATGAATGTTCATGTCGGCTAAGCAGCTTTAGAGCAAAAATTCTCTGATCTTAGTCATCTGAAGTGACTACAGCTAAAACAACATTAAGTGAGATGGACTGGATCGGTTTATCTGTCTAAATAAAGGCATTTCCAGCATGGGAGTGAGTGACTAACGCAATCTTGCGTCGGTGGTCGCAGAGATACACTCCAAAGAACTCCCGACTGACAGCGGTAGCTTTTAATCATCAACACTTTAAGGCCCTCCTTGATGTGATCACGCATCAGAGAAATTCAAAAACCTAGGCTGCATCATTTAAAATACGTATCTGATTAATCCAGCTGCCCTTGAAAAGACACAAGTGGAGGAGCAGTTGGACAAACACAGGATACATATTCTACGTAGCAAGGATAGGAGAGACTTTCCTCTAGTTTAATTAAGATTGTGGATGTGTCCTAATTGCACACTTAATACTAAGACTAACTAGTTTCAAGTATGTAGTATGCAGTACAGTTCCGAATGATAAAGTTGAGTAGATGCAAAAATCCACAATGCACACTTAGAACCAATAGATTTTTGAGCATGATAACGATGGACACTAATGTCCCACAATGCAACGGGAAGCGGAAAGGGAGGAGCTTATCACGTCTAAAAAGTTTTAAAAAGATGGCGGACGGTGATGCGAGTCCAACTCAAAGCTGTCACAACAGCCTGTAAACGTAAATGTCTTCTTATTATTATCATTATTCTAGTAAATAAGAAGTTTGACATTTCTAAAAAACCCTCCACCAAAGTAGCCCTCAGGTTGGCATGACGTGTGCATCATCACCGCCTGTAAGAGACGATGGAGTACGCTAATATTTTGTGTACTGGCCTGCTGAACTCACACTATTCACATAAGAACAGAGCATACACTGTATAGTATTAGTGCATGGTACACAACTGAGACCCAATCTGTGTGTCTGTGTGAGAACTAATCATAGTATTCATGAGAATTCAGATTATACATACCAAAGTACATCACTACTGTTAGAACAAAACCTCATAACTGTACAGCAGAAGGAAATAACACACTTTAATATTAATGTAACCAGACAGTTTTAATTCTCTCAACTTCAGGGTTATTTCTTTTGGCCCATTCATCAACTATTAACGTTGCATGTAATGTAAAGGACAACAGGAACTGTGTCATAAACTGTTTCTTTCAACAACAGCAATGTTGGGCAATCAATCCTGTGTTTAAACAGATGTGTTTGCAATTGACACAAAGCAGATGTCCAGGAACTTTCCTGGTTTACCCAGAGTGATATAAATAATATATAAATAAATAAATATAGATATATAAATAAATATATAAATAAATATAGTTACTATAAAAAGGTGATAAGCCAGCCAACATAGTGTCTTCTGAGGAAATTAAATCACTGGCAGTGAAGGGTAGATTATCACCACTGTAAACATTATCACAAAATGAAAAGTTATGACCATATTTTCCCAAATGAACAGAGGAAAAATGATTCAGATATTACTGATCTATTGTGCAATCTAAGGGAGTGCGTTACAAAGCTCTAGTTAGAATTAGACTTGACAACTATGCATTCCTTTTGGATTTCAGAATATGCTATACTCCAGCTAACACTGGCCAGTTCAGGGAAAACCTCATCAGATGCTCAAGATCCCCCCCAAAAAAACCAACAAATTTGATAAAAACAATCTGTCCAAGTTTACAGAACACGTAAGAAGATTTACAGGGTTTTTGTGCTGTAATTATCTGAAGCATTGCCTCAGCAATTTGAGCATCCTAGACTAGGTTTATTCAAGCTGCCATTTACACACAACATTTAAAAGACCTAAAGGAAAGCCTATGCAATGCTCTTTAAAGGTTTCAGTACAGAACGGGAAAAGCGGAGCATGGACTTTTAACATTTTATCAAATGCCACTCCTCGGCTCAAACATCCAGGGAGTAGCGCCGGGAGTAACAGGAATGATTGCTACAAATCCCCACAGAGACCTTTATCTAAGCAGATATTACAGCATTACAGCCTCTGTTGCCAAGTATATCAATGAAAACACTGAATCTGCTTGGGCAAAAAATCAGTTCATGTCAATTTGATTTATTCCTGAATATAAAAATGCAATTCAGAATTCTTTAGAGCAATAAACACATTTTTTCCTAGTTCTGAACAGTAAGGAGTCAACTGGTATTCTTACAGTGGCGTTTCATCTGTACTTCTGACAGCACCCTTTAAACCATAAGAAAATATTAAGAGAAATCAGTTTTAAGTAGTGGCAGCACGCTTACAATCTACCACTGTAATAAGGAGCGAGGATTCAGAGAGGTTTATGGAGCTAGAGAAATGCCTTCCTTGGTCTCCATGTAGCTGTGGCAACACATGAAATACTTTCAGTCCAGAAAGCATGACAAGCCATAGAGCTGGTCATATGATCAGACAGCCATTAAAGAGAAGCCTTACAGTTTACAGAAGTATGAAAGTACAGTTAGAGCAGTTGAGCAATCATGTACAATTTACCCTTAGTGAATAATCTTCCAAATGCATTGCCTACATCACTAAGGCCTATTTAATCTCAGTCCTAAAGAAGAAAAGTAACCATCAGTAGATGATGGAAGACTAAGGCATGGCAGTGATTTCAAACCACGTACTGTAAAATATGACAGAGCGGGATTACATTCCGGCTCCAGATACGATTAAACTGTCAATCTGACAACCTGGCAGGAAGGTTTTTGGCACGCCAACACTTTCAAACAATTGAAATGTCTTTGCGGTCATATCAAAACCTCATAACCGTATTAAAGACACCATTGTAGAGATATGAGGTCTAGTTTTGACAGGAACAACGTGTACAGTTAAATACTGTATTCTGAGATACATCTCTAACCGCATATCTGGATACCTACTCATCCAACATTTCCCAAACCAAAGGCATATGAGTGCACCCATACAGCGACTCTGGAAACGTGGGCTGAAATATCAGTCAAATCTAAACAAACTTCAAACATGTCCAGCATTAGCACTGTTACTGTTTTTGCTGCATTAATAACCTCTATTCGCCTGAGAAAGCTCCATTAGATGTTGGATCGCTGCTGCAAGGATTCGATTCCATTCAGCCACAGGATGCGTTCGGCTGTGAGGTCGGCCACTGATGTTGGCCGATTAGGTCTAGCTCACAAACAGCACACCAATTCATCTCAAAGGTGTTCAGGGAGGTTGGGGTCACGGTTGTGTGCAGGTCAGTGAAGTTCTACTGCTCCAGCTTCAACAGCCACATTTGTAAGGAGTATGCATAGGGGCATTCTCAAGCTGAAACAGGAAAGGGCTTTGCCCAATCGTCTGCCACAAAGTAGGAAGCACACAGTTCTCCAGAATCTCAATGTATGCCACTGCATTAAGTTTCGTGTAGACGGACCACAATCCATAAAAACAGCCCCTCCAGCACCACTTTACTTTTATCGTTATACAAAGCAGGCAGCATTTTCCAACCAAACCCAGACTTGTCTATTGGACTGCCTGCTAGCAAAGCATGATTCATCAGTCTGAAAAGGTATTTCTGCTGCTCCACAGCCCAGTGGAAGCAAATTTTACAACATTTACCATTACACATGGTGGTCTTAAGACTGCTGTGCAGCTGCTGAGCCAAGAATGCTCACGTTGTGTAGCTTCTAATGAACAGTTCTTTTTCTGACGTTGCTTCCAGAGTCAATTCGGAGAGACTGTTTCAACTTATTTCTAAATGCTACACGCTTCAGCACTCGACAGTGCACTATTCTGAGAGTCGGCATGGCCTGCCACTTTGTTGCTCAGCTTCAGTTGCTCCTAGATGTTTCCAAATCACAATGTCATTTACAGTTGACCAGGGCAGCTGCGGCAGTGCACAAAAATAAGGGGGCCATCCTGGTGTTGCCATAGTGAAGGTCAGTAAGCTCTCCTGAGCATACCATTCTATTGCCAATGTTTTTGCTGGGGAGATACATTTGTGCAAGCAATGGCTATGCTGATTACTGGGTTTATATGGCCAAACACAGTAATTGGAAAGTGTGCCTGGACACTCTTGGACATGTAGTATACTTTATATGTCATATGACTTGCACACAAACGTATCTGCCAAAACGGGCCAGGATGCTTCCAGCACTCACATAGAGATTTCATCCTAAAGCCACCTAACAGTTTGTAAACTCGTCAAAGGTCGCACGTCACGCACACATGATTAAAGGCCTCTGGTCTTTTAAGAAGTCGTAGCTTAGTCATAACTTTCATTATGTCCATGCATTTTAGCTCAGAGCTGAGAGAAACAGTGAGACCCCAGGAAGGGACTCTCCAAAGACCTCATAAACCCTGAACCAAACAGAGTCATCTCCTCTGCCAAAGAGGTTTTCAAGAAGAAAGAGTCTGCCATTGACAGAAAAAGTTCTCTGTAAAGATTTTTATGGACAAGCATAAAATCAGACTCTTGTCAAAGGTCAGGACATCAAAAGCCACACTCTCTCCACATGACTGCGTGTTTTTACCAAAGATGAAGAGATGAGAAGCACAAGACCTCTTTTACTGCATGGCTATCACTGAGAAAACATTAACAAGTCATTTTGTCTCTGGTAATTGACCGTCTTAGCATAAATGAACTTCCAGAGCATAAGGTAAGGCAACTTTAAGGACAGGAATTACAAAAACACCACCCCCAACCCCCTCCAAAAAATCATTAGCATTTCACTAATGGTGTTCTCTCCATTGAATGCATCCATTAGTGTCTGTGCAGTTCTTCCAAAGAGTAATGAAAAAGACAAGGGAGCCCCTCAGACAGAAGTGCAGTCTATGAAAAATAATCCAATACTTCCAGGATGACACAAACCTTTCATATGACGCTTCATAAAGATATCATGTATCTAGCACCCTGCTTTACCAACTGTATTTGGAACAGGCTTGAAAGACGATGTAGGTAGATTCTGTGTGTTTGTAATTACTAATAAGGCCTCCACAACAGGGGCAAAATATCATACTGCAATACATTACGATTGCACCATGCCTTTCGACATAAATCATACCCTGGAAACTCTTGATGTGATGACTGGTCTGCATTATCATGGATCATGCGAATCCCTTAACTCATCAAAACATCCACAAGCCATCTGTGATTGGTCAGGAGTTTTGCGATATCGGCATTACAAAGGCCGATATCAGGATTAACAATAAATGAATGACATATTGCACAGCCTGAATGTGATTCTACAAAATGTGCTGTACACATGTAATGCAAATGCATAGAAAGCTCTCTTCCAGGTGCATTCTGATATTATCAGACACAAGGTTGAGAACCGCATAGCACCATCACTGCGCTGCCAAAACAGAGTAATCCGTCCAGAAGGGGCAGAACAATCTACCTGTCAATAATTGGGTTGTGGAGCGGATATCAGATGAAACACATTTCTCAGCGGAGATAAAAGCTGACTGACTGACCCCCATCCTACCTGCATCCAGGAACAGACATAACCTCCAAACTAATCTCATAGCATCTCATGGCAGACAGAGGAAACATTCAAGATCTGAGCTACTGACGGGGAGATCAGTGATGACTTGCTCCAAACGGCACCCCTGACGCTCCTCTCCCGAGGCCTTCCTCTCCTCTCATCGTGCATCAGGACGTAGGAACTCATTTCCTACTGCTGAGACACAAGCTACAACATCTGCTCGAAATCTATTGCATAACTGACACGGTTCGCATCGAGATGCGCAACAACGTTGGCAAAGAGGACGTGCAGTTTGAGTCCCTCACTAAACCAGACATTTCAGCACGTGTAATTCTGGGATACAAATAGATCTCCCCAAATGCCGTTAAGGAATACAAGCTGTGTTAAACAGCAGAGTCAATAGCCTGTGTTCAGAGAGAGAGCCAACATACATGAGCAAGCTACAGCAGAAGAACAGCTGTCGAACTGCTCAATCAGTCGTCCATGCCACAGTACACAATAAGGCTTTCAGAACTGGTCAGGCTGCACCAGTTTTGCTTTATTTGTTGCTCTCTGATGGCCGTTCATGACAAACATGAATGGCAGTCATGCAGTCACACAAAAACATTCCCTTCCTGCTTCCATGCACTATGTATTTGCATACATTAGCCATCAATGTCACACACAAGTCATATGCAAACAAACCCTTCTACCGCCCTAAAGCAATAATGGGGACATATGGTGAAAAACGACTATTACTAATGAATATACATTTTTACAGATCATGATATTTACCTAGCAAATGCTGGAAGAGACACACTAAACCTGTTGGATGAGTAAAGCTTGCTAGAAAACCACATGGAACCCAAGGTATGAAGTCCACACCACAGTGGCGGCCTGTCTACAAACTGAACTGCTGTTGCTCAGTGGACCTGTGACACTTGTCTTTCTAGTCTGACAATAATTTCTAGTTATAAGGCCTATTACAATAGAACACAGTCTCACATTTCTGTACCAAACTGCTTTTTGGGAACAATATATTTAAGGTATTTTCAGTCCATACCTTTTAAAACACCTAGCGTGTGTGTTTTGGGAAAGATATCGCTAGCCAGGGTTTTGTCCAGCTGTCAAATAAAGGTTAAGCAAACGACTGAAATTTTGCCAAAATATTAGGCACAGACTGTATTTCCACCCGCTCAGCAGACGAGAATAAGACTTCTCTGCTGCCTTTCTCTGTACTTCACCCAAAGCCTACTGATTAGTTTAAAATGCACTCCCTGTACAAGAGCGCAAGCCGTTTGCTTATAAGGCAAATAGTCTAAACCGCCAGTCGAAAGAAATTTTACAGGCCTATTGTTTGAGCTCTAATTCACAACAGCCCCTCAAAACCAAAGCATCTGGCTCCTGTTTCGAAGTGTCATCAGGAAACAACGCCAAACTTTTGAACTCTTTCGACAACACTGTTAAAGTTTGCCATCCGCCCACAGATTAAAGCACAATCCGTTTAACATTATCATGACTGGAGCAGAAAAAAAGTGAAAATGAAGACTAGGGATCTTCCAAAGGTGCTATAACACAGATTAGTTTAATTGCCTAGGACTAAGAAACCGCAGCCTCCTCCAACCGCACAACCCTCTTTTTCTTACAGGCACAGACAAGGTTGACTGGATGGTGTCTCAGCAGTATAGGCTTTGTGCTGACTTCATGTGACTTCATACATCCACAGCACAGTTTCAAAATGAACAGGCTAAATTGTGCCACTGGATCCAAGTCACACGTAGGAGTGAGCGATCCCTTACACTCTTTCCACATGGGGAATACATCAGTTACGTTTCCTGAGCACTGCTCCACAGTCTACCAAAGTCATGTGACAATCCTATGTATGTAGGGCTTACACAGAAGTTAAAAGCTGTTTAGCATGTTAGGCAACATGAAAATGCCAAAAGAACAAAAGCTCATGTCCACGTAACCATTGACAACAAGTATATTGTTGAATACTCCAGTCTAGAGAATCAGAATCAGTCAGAATGCACAACTGTGGTGATGGGAATTTGATATTACAGCATCATTCAATAGTAGTTTTCAGAAAAAATGGTTCCAAAAATGGTTCTGAATTCACTGTTTAAGACATTGTTTTTTGACAGTTATGAGGTAAGCTTTGGCTTAATGCATTTTTGCGTGGTGGAGAGGGACTTACAGGCTAAATGGCACCCAAAAAAGCTTATTTTGCAGGTTTAACACTCCTTTACCATATCAACTTCACATGTGCATGTGGGCTCACTGGCTGTTTTTAACAGAACATGAAACAGGTGTATTTGCAGAGCAGACATCATGCCCTCTGGTTCCCAACACCACTACTGTAAAAAAAAGAAAAAAAGACGCCTGCTCTGTACAATGATCCATTTCACATCAAACCACTCTGAATGTCTTACATTGCATGTACTTCAAATGATGTTTACACTGCGGTCAGCAAATTATGGAGCAATTCTGAAGAATCAGTGGAAATCCTATTTAAAATCAGCACCATCGTGTAGTAGTACTAACAGTAAGTAAGGGGTAGCGGTTGGTATAGTGTAGTGGGTAACATCTACATGCCCTACATGCTGTAGACTAGGTCTTGATTCCCCACCTGGGTAACCACCCTATGCTATCCCAGTCCTTGGACAGGACTACTAACACTATCTTCGCCTACCTGTGTACATGTAAACTGTTGGTCACTCTAAATAAGACTGTATACCATAACTGCTGTACATGTAATATCTCACAAGACTACTGGAAGTAAGAACGGTGTACATTTTACTCTACTCGTGACCCAAATCGTGACTATGAGATCCTCCAGTGAGAAGTGTCGAATAGCTACCAAAGTTTCACACAAATGCTCAGCATAATGTCCATCCAGTCGCGCCTGCACACCGGAGACAGCAGTGGGGAAGCCTGCAGCCCCAGCAGAGCGCGATGCACTGGAGCGGGCAGTGGAGGATCTGGTGAAACTGGCACGCTGGTCTGTCCACACAATTCACGCCGTTACATCTCTTTGTTTCGCAGAGCACATTTAGCTGCACTGACTCGAATGCATACAGAACGTCCCGGCGTTAACAAAGAACGTCAGCTCGGTTCTGCGATCTAGAACAGAACAGCGCTTGACGGTTATGTTAACAAGTGAAGCTGGGTAGCTACTACTTTGTAGCTTTGTTAGCATATTCGCCGGTAAAACCACCAGGACTTCGGCACTGAACGGACCTCTGCTCCCGAATGAAAGCTCTTTTTTTCGTCGTCACGTTTAAAGTCGACTTTTTAGGCCAGGGTCGCCTTTTACCGGGCGTGAAATGATAGTAAAAGCCGCTTTATAACGTGAGTAATTCGCACTCGGCTAGCGAGAGCGGCTAGCCGTTTGCCCACCACCGCACACACATACAGAGCCGCGACTCAATCACAGCAGAGCCTGGGAACGATAATACTATCAGTGTCGAGGGCAAATACATAGATAATAGTGTCCACCTCATTCTCCTGTTAAGCTGCCCCCCTCTGTGTCCCGCGTATACCCCCATTTAACAGTTTCTGGTTTAAACAGTCGCCTCAGAGAGGCTTACAACAACAACAGCGTGCATTCTTCAACACTGGGCTTACAGTGTTCATCGTTAGCAGAAGCAGCCAGCTGAGAGTCCTACCTACCTTTCGGTTTAGCGTTGTTCCCGAATAGAAATAGTATGCTATTCCGAGCACCCAGAGGACGGCAAAACACAGTAATATCCTCGATTTCCTACGCATTGCTGTGATTTGTTTTTCTTGGACGTGATCTTTGCAGTGGCGGGTTTCTGCCTTCGTTCGTGTAAAGCCACTGATGTCCAGGGTGAGTGAGTGAGTGAGTGTGTGTACGTGTATGTGTGTGTGTTTCGCCGTAGCTACAGCGCTGGAGAAAGAGAAGAGAAAAGCTCTGCCACTAGTTGGGCAGAAGAAGCAGGAAACGGCCAACATCACCGGGTTAGAGGGGAAAGGGGAACCGACTTTAGTCCAATCACACTCGGCAGAGACGCCGGCGGAGGAGGGCGGGGGTGGGCACGTCTATACCGAGCCTGGACCTCCGCAACACGGACTCCGCAGCCTTTGTTGGCCGCCGGAGTGTAAACCTCGTCCGCACAAAGCCCGGTCGGTTAATCGCACGAAAAGCTTTAGATTTGTAAGCGTGTGCGATTAAAGGTTACGGGGAGCGAATGGACCGTTAGTAAACTTTATTAAAATATAACAGTCGAGCTGAAGGCACACGTGGTTCTGTGTCAGACGATCAGAGCCTTTCACTTTGTAAAAATTAACGCATGACTTTTTAAATTCCGGTTTCGATTCGCCATCTTCTCCGTGCGAGCACATGAACCTGCAGCGTGTAAACACAGAGCCTCGCTCTGAGCTGTATGAGCTCCAGGTTCTGCTGTCTGCCTCGACACTGCGGGCACCTTGATGATGACTTGTTAGATACTCTTCCGATGCTTTTTGTGAATGCTTGCTTTTTCCAGAGCCACATTCATAAGCCTGGAACGAGTTAACAAGGTGAAGATGCTAAATTACCGGCATTTAAAAGGATGATAAACTCCCAGATCTGTCATATGTAGCAGAAAAACAAATCCGTATTTTGAACTGCTGAACACCCAGATCTCTCCCGTACAAACCTACTTTCAGCCAATAAATAGGACAAAGTCATTTACTTGTTTAGTCACTAATGTTATGTCTCAGACAAGTTGATGCTCTCCGTGCGTGAAGTCCATCCACTAGTATTTACAACCCCAAATCAGAAAAAGCTGGGACAGTTTGGAAAATGCAAATAAAATAAAAATAAAATGCAGTTTTTCTTTCATTTGCTTTGACTTTTATTTCATTGCAAACAGTATACAGACACACTGACCCCATACCATGACAGACCCAGGCTTTTAGACGTGTTGCTGATAACAGTGTGGATGATTCTTTTCATCTTTGGTCCGGAGCATCCATTTCTTCTTAAAAAAGAACTGGAATACTGATTCATCTGATTACAGTACATGTTTCCACTGTGTGATCATCAATCCCAGATGCCTCTGAGCCGTGAGAAGTCAACACCCCTACTGGGCATGGTTAAAATAAGGCTTCTGTTTTGCACAGTAAAGGTATAAGTGGCATTTGTGAATGTAACCCCGCATTGTAGTGCTTGACAAAGGTTTGCCATAGTAATCCTTTGCCCATGTAGTTATATTGGCAATTCTTAGCTATATTAGCTACTTGATGCAGCACTGTCTGAGGGATCGGAGCTCATGGGTGTTCCACTTAGGCTTGCGCCCTTTACGCCCAAAATTCCTCCCGATTCCTTCAATTATTTAATGATTATTGTGCACTGTAGAGAGAGAAGTATGCAAATCCCTTCCAATCTTTCTTTAAAGAACATAATCAATAATCAGTTATTTTCTCATTTATTTGTTGACAAACTGGAAATGTTTAAAATGATAAATATTTAATATATAATGTTGCAGGTTGTGAAGGAACAGTTTAAATGTGGTTATTGTAGATGCATTGTATGCCATTTACCAGGGTTGTATGTGTAATATTGAGGGGAGCTAACTGGAGAGGTATGTTAGGAATGTAAGAAATTAGATCTTTCTGAGAGTCTTGGTTATACAGTTGTGTCGTTGTGTCAGTATTTATATAAGGGGCCAAATAAAGATTGCACAAAATAAGACAAACAATAAAAGGTATGTAATTCCAGTATGATTCAGTAAATGTAGATGAAAATACCCTTCATTAAGCTGGGATTCTGTGCCATAACTTCATAGATCAAATGTTTGTTGACACAATTCAAGAGCATTAATAAGGCCTATGCTCTTCTGAGACGACTTTAAGCTAGTTGGAATATTGTTGGAACATTGATTGCATTCAGCCACAAGAGCATTAGTTAGGTCAGGTGCTGATGTTGGATAATTAGTTCTGGATCACGAATGCCACTCAAACTTATCGCAGAGGTATTCAGTGGTGCCTCATCACTCCAGAGAATCCAGAGAAGCTGTACTGCTCCACAGCCCAGTTTCATATCTACCCCCCCCCCCTTTATTTTTTCTAATGATTGAACATGGAAGTTGCTGTTTATATTTTGTGAAAATTTCATGACAAATGAACCAACAGAAACGCTAAAAATATACCTTGAATCAAATTATTTTTAAATTAACTTACTTTCAAACTAAAGGGTGTGTTGATTTCTTTTATGAAGCTGGCTTTTTTTGCTTGACAGTGACAATATTTTATATATTATTTTATTATCTTTGCATTTTAATGCATGTTACAGTAATCCAAAACAGTAGTGACATGCACAAGAAATGTGCAAGAATAAGTAATGCATTACATAATGCAAGTGTAGTCAGGAGTGGTTAGATATGATAGTATGTTGTCTTTCATTAATAATTTAATTGTCTTGTATGGACGAGAAAAATGTCAGAATGTTCTCTTTTTTCCTTCTTTCTGTGTCGTTCATATCACTTCCTTTATGTCCAGGGCAATATCAAGCAAAAGCTATGATCACAGCCTTTACATAATATGTCTGCAATCAAGCCCCGTTCTTTTGGGGATCCATGCCGGAGTACAATGCCAGGACGTAGTCTTTTAATGTTCAGATTTGGCTTTCAGCTACTGTCTGTAAAAACTGTTCGATTTGCCTTCATTACACAATGACTTCTCATTTTGCAGATCATATTCAACAATGTTCTCTGATTCACCACCATTGTCACTGTGATGGCTGATGATTCCAAAGTGATGTTGCACACTTTAGACGTAATGAGGTTTGAAGATGAGAGGTGATGGTAATAAAGGGTGCAATAAAGACTTGAAAGGTAATCTTCTTTAAGAAAAATCAAAAATATACTTAAAGTACAATTATGTGTCATACATTGATGTTAGGTTTTGAACAGCTACCTAACAACAAAGAGGAATGACTGAAAAAAAAGGCCAAATGAGCACCATCTTTTCTTCACAGGTTTATGTTGGGATAAAATGCAAACCTAAAGAGCTTCCTTAATGTACTGGGTGTCTGTAGCATTTCATGATTTTTTCCACTTGCTTATTTACATTGCATTGTCTTATTATCTTCTATGTTCTTTGTTTTCAGAATTTCTGACCGTTAATTTCTGGATATTACCATGGCATGGTCATGGTTTTTCAGCAGGAAGTACAAATATGTCAAGAGGTGCCATTTGAAAAGATGAAGGGAAAAGATGCCCATTCTTTCTTTGTATTTGGCTAAAGAGAACATTCTGATGGAACTGTGTGTTGAATTTAAGTAGTCTTGAGTTTTTATCAGCTATATGATAATCTAATGCTGGCCAAATTTCCCCGAAGAAAACATGGCAAGAGCAAACAAGGATTGAAAACAATGTAAAAAACAAAACACAAACAAAAAAACAATAGTAAACAGTATTTCAGAAACTAACATGTAGCTGAAGTTGGCTTCTTTTTTATCAGCTTGTTATTCCAATTTTGCATATCACTTTAAATGGTGCAGCATTTACATTCTTGTGCCTGCACACTGTTTAGGTATCTACTGCATCATTTAAGGTGGAACACCAAAAAAAAAAAAACTGGCAAATGAGCCAAATTCAGCTTTGTGGAAAGAGGAGCAAGATAACATTCAGCTGCTCCGGAATGAAAACTTAACTTTAAATCTGGTTAACTGTTCAATCTCCCTTCAGCAGCCTCATCAGGTGAAATATATGAAGTCATGTGAATTCTGATGCTAAGATGTTTTAAAACATTAAACAGCCACCATCATTTGTCAAGCTACCTAATATTACTTTCATAATGTATACATTATTATCATACCTCTGTTTCTACTCAAAGATGGGTAAACTATGTTTAGGGTGGTTTAACATCTGCTGTATCCCTTTATCCCGGGCTCTGTTGTCTTGGTTTTAAATTAAATGGAATTAAGGAGTAAACTTAGTTCCAGTGGCAGGAGTCCAGTGGAGTCAAAGTCAACTCCCAAAAACCCATGGTCATGCATCACTAACAGGCAGGACTCCAGACTCCCATTGTTCATGGAACAATATTTAACCATTTTTGGGATGCTTCAAGGAGGACTGACTTAAATGCATGAACTTGATCATTTCTAATTTCCATTAGCTTTCTAATAGGAATTCCTATGTAATAAACAGTTAAGTCACATAATTATGACTACTTCCTACTTTTGACGGCAGTAGCATGTAGCTCATGAAGGCAGTCACGTTTTCATGGCAATCTCTGGGCCCTCTTATCCATGTGGAATGCATTCTCAACCGATTTGGGTATGAATCCATCCCCATGATCGTCTTCCCTGGGGCAGATGTCACATGGCTAGAAATGTCCAGCATTGGTTGAAAGAGGTTGACCAAGACTTCCACGTACTACCCCGGCCTCCTAATTCCTCAGACTTGAACCCAGGCCATTAAAGCTTCAAACTGGCATTAACTAGGGTGTATACTGTGTATATCTACTGTGTATGTTGGAGTTCTACAGTCTCTTTAGAATCGTTTTGATAAAATACTGCAGACTCTTGGTCTGTTTTTATTAGAACTAGACAGCCATGATTTATGATCACTCACTGATGTTTATAATTGTTCAGAATTTCTTTTTACAAGCTATGTTTTAATGCCCACTATGGTGCACACTGGCTCTGAAAAACATCACTATGTAATTTTAATAGTTATTTCAAGGAAACCTGACCACAGTCGCACATGGATTTGTTTTTACATGGATTTTTATTTTAAGAATGCTGTTCATGACAGGGAATAAAGTCATGTTTTAAACTATTAAACATATTTAGTGGCAGAGCTTTTGAGACATGTACATTCATAGATACTGTATACACATAAATGGGTTTAAGGACCATATGTGTCATGTATTTGTATGCATGTGTGTGCATGTGTGCTAATGATGTATTCTACATGCTGCCTATCTGATATTTGTTATTTAATGGGAAATTAATATAATATAGTATAATATATAATTTGGGAATTAAAAGTTTAGATGGACAATTTTTAATTTAGGACAGCTGACAATCATTTTAGGATAGCTCTGAAAAGAGTTACCCTAAAGCCCTGTTATGATCTCAGGAGGAAAATGCTGCTTTTGTTTTTAAAGATACTCCAGTGCTCATATATTGTTTCTGTAACCATGCACAAAAATCTATTTATAAAATACAATATAATAATAGTCCCAATTTGTCATACTTGTGTGTATGTTGACAGTTGAGTCTTCTGTTATCAGTCAAGTAGATTTTATCTGGAGACTTGAATCTTGTTTTAGCTGGACCGTTCATGTCATTTATATCATTCATTCATATGAAAAACATAATTTGGGGCATTTTCCTGCTATTTTATGCTGTTGCTATGAGATTTTGACCTGTACTGTCCTCACTGTGTCTTGTACTGCCAATGAAACTTTGCTGCTGGAATTCTTAGCCAGACTGCAGAGCATCTTTCTCTCAAGGTGTATAACATTTGGTTTCTTCTCCTCAGTGCCTGCCTTACCTCACAAAGACCTGAACACATTATCTATTTATCAGCTAAGATACCTGCCACTGGGGCATGGACTGAGGAGAGTACATAAATACAGCAGCCTCCCAGAAGGAGAGTGAAATGAATGTAGTTCTTCAGTAAGCTTTTTTCCTCCCTGACCACTTATAAGCTTACAAGGAAGAAACTGTGCCATGAAAAGGAGAATCAAGAAACCTGCAGGCAACAGCTTGCTTTTGCACCGATTCTGTCAAAGCTCGTCTGCAGACACGGCGATGACGAGAAAGACTTTGCTTCGTGCTGTGACTTCCAGTTTTCTGCCATTGTTTTTGGTAGTTGCTCTGGGTTTGTGTTGTAAAGAGAGCAATACAACAAAACATATCACTTCTTGAGACTATACTGATGATCCAGGCATGAAGCAGACACTGAATGCAGTAAATAGGAGCCAAGCTGTTTCATTTGGAGCATCTGAAATCCCTCTTTGGCTGGAGAGATAACGCGGGTAGCGCAGATAGTGGCGCACTGACAGCCTTACGTGCCGACCTTGCACAGCTGCCTGAACACTCATCTTGCACCAAACTCCTGAATCCTTGAGTCATCCTAACGAGCTTGTCTCACCAATGTGGGTGGATACAGACAACATGGAATAACACGTGAAGAAAGTCCTGGCACTTCTGTCTGCATTCCTTCAGACGTACGCTAAACTATGACAGCTGCTGAGGCTCATTGAGGAGTTGCTGGTTGACAGATGAACTGAGACAGGTGTTGTTGCCTGAGGCTGTGAAAATCCAAGAATTTTGATACCTGTAGACTATTCCGAGGACGATGCAGAATGATCTCTCTTATTTGGAGGAGATATTTTGTTCTGTTCTATCTGAGCCAAAGTCTCCAAGCAGTTTGACGACAGCAATCCTTGTGTCTGTTGTCAGGCTAGGGATCTGGTGGAGGAGATGCTTAGGTTTCTTAGGGTCCTGGTGCTGTTGATAAGGATACTGTGTCTTGAGGGAGGTGTAATCCCAGACAACCTCAAGGGAGAGAAGATTCAACAGGTAAAGACATGCCTGACCATTCCAGTCATGACTGTCAATCCTTTCTCTTTCTCAGTGCAGATCCAGTGGTACTAACTAGCTGAGAAATCCAAGTACTTCAAGTAAGCAAGAAAGCTCCACGGTTTACAAAAAACTTGCTTATGTCATTTTCGCTTACATCACATGGGAGATAGAGAAACCAAATATTCTTTCAGAAACTGCTCAGTGCTACTGAACCTAACATTTGAGAGAATAGACCACTGTTAGTAATGAAAACTGACAAAATCAGACACTTCCAGCCTTATACTGTTCCTGATTTCAAAACTCTGCACTAAAGTCTAGTCGTTATTTTGTCAGGTTGGTTTTTTTGTGAAATGGCTCGTTTTCAGCTAAAGATAACCTTTTATTCTTGGTTTAGAAGGCCTAAACCAATGCCTCTCTGTTTTTGAGGAGACTAAAAGCCATAGCTCTGTTATGAAGACCAAGTCATTGCCAGTCAGAATGGTCATTGAGCATAAGCTATGTATTTTCCACTTGCATAACGGAAAAGTCAAAGTAAAACAAATTAAAAACAAGAGTTTCCAAAACTGGAGATTCTTCAGTTATTAACTCCTAGCAACTTTGCAAGACTTGGTAGACTCACCAAAAATACTATGGTTAGATAAACAATTCTTAAAGCTTTCATCTTCAATGAGACAGGATAAAATCAAGCTCCACTCTTCATCATGCTTACATCAGATCTGGTAAAACATCCACAAAGTTTTTTTTATCCATTCTTCCACTATGAGAAGACAACTCAATACATTAAGTCTGAAATGATGTAAGATGTGTATCTGTCAAGAAGTTGTTACTGAGAAAAGGAAGCAGACAAAAGAGTCACCGCAGAGTCCAGACCTCCACATCACTGAACGTTTCTGGTGACAAACAAAATGCAACCAAAGCAAACAACTTCTAAGACTGAACTTTGGAGATGTGGAAAAAACTGCAAACTGATTCTTAAAAAACAAAACGCAACTAACTTCTAAAAAACTCCCCAAAAGAACAAAAGACACAATAAATAAAAAATGAATTCTATTGTAGTGTACCACCATGGACATACAGGAAGCGTGGCCATGTACACAGGCTCTTGGGAGGTGCGTATGCTAATAGGAGGGACTTTATATGTTGCTGTTAGCCTTGTGGAAGTATATATGTGCTACTGGTGTTCTTCTGTGTTTGGCTTAGGGGAAGGTTTTGATGTCTGCCGTGAACTGTAGGTGGATGGCTGGAAGTTACGCACCCTGCTTCCCAGCTGTTCAAGCCTAAGTGGCAGTTCTTCCATGCTGCTGCTAACCATAGAGCATTCACTTAAAGTGCCATGTTTCCTGCATGTTCTGCTACACCAACACCACCGTATTTAACTGTTGATGCTTCTGAGTAATTTCCTTTTAAATAATATGTTTTCTGCTTTTTCCTGACATTGAAAAATAAAGGTTTAAGTACTTACACACAGCATGGCTGATACTTACAGGTTGCTCTTGGGGTTGTGACACAGGTAAAGGTGGAACTGTAGCTCTCTTCACTAGGCAAAGGTGCCATATTGTCCAAGGTTTGAGAAACTGTCCAGAGTGAAACGTGCAGAGCAAACTAACATCTCGGAATTTAAGTTGTCCAGGATCTTGATAAATATCTGGAAGCTGTAGTCGGCTTCCTGTTCATCAGCTTGTGTCACAAATTTCCGTTTCACTTTGATTGGTGCTGCAGTTAAATTGTGACACCAGTACAAGCTCTAGTTAAGGTGAAGTGGAATATTTGATTAAGAAACTGGCAAATAAGAAGCCAATTTAGTCTTGTTTAAAGATAAACCACATCCATGTCTGCTGACAGTTCCTTAAAATGAAAAAGTGGTATGGAAAGTGCCGACATCACTTCAGTGGGAAGGTAGCTTTCTGCATGTTTAGTCTACCATTGATGTTGCTTTCTTGTTGTTCTGCTGGGCTGGAATGTGAGCTGGTTCTGGGGGCATCCGTTTTAGGTGAAGTTAAGCCTGTCACATGACAGTTTAGGGTTTTGGAAGTGGCTTGTTTTACAGTTTACTTTTACAAACAGTTATATGTACTGATCTCTCATTATTCAACTATAAGAATGTGAATATAGTTGTCCATTATATGGCACAATACATGTACTGAATGTCTATATTCAAAACATACATAGCATGTTGTTAATTAGGTAACTAATGTCTTGTCTTTGCAATGTCTACTTTTTCAGAGCACTTCATGATGGTTCTAATCAACAGTTCCTCAGCCTCATGGTTTTTCTCTTGGTGGGGCTAAATTGCCTCAGCAAAATTCTCAGAATTCCTTAAAGTTGAGCATAGTGTGCTCCTGGGGAAAGCTGTGACCTCTCTTTTCTGTTGTTTCAGCAAGTGGAGCTTTGTGGACAGCTCAGTGTGCCTTTCTTTTCTTCTGTAAGTCCAAGGCCTCCAGACTAATTCATCTCAGTTGGAAAAGCAGAAATCAAATCAGTCTGGTGACGATTCCCCAATTTCATGATTGAGAGAGTTGATGGTGTCGGAAAATTGTTTGTGGACACAGGGGAATGTGAAATGGCTCCGTTCTCATTATGGCTTTGCTTAACGACTTTCAGCACACTTTGTAAATAAACTATGTCTGTCCTTGAACAAACAAAGAGCTGGATGGGACTGTTTGGGAACACCACTCACATCAAGGGGCCTTGATGGTGTTGGTAGAGAAGACAGGCACAGTGCTCAGACAGTCATTCACTGCAGATGTAGTGACTATGGTGATTAGGAGTTGACTAGAAGGCTTCACAGAAAACTGTCAGTGGGGTGGGCGAGACAAATGATCTTACATGGGACTGTGGACCTTTGGTCAGCAGATCCAGAAGCAGTCATGCTGGATTTCCTCATTTCTGCTGCTTATATCTCTGTATTTTATTTGAGCAGAAGTAGAGAAGCTACAAAACATCTATACTCTCTCGTGAGACATTTTACCCTGACATCTCCTTTTTTACTCTTTGCCCTGACACGTACGGCATGACTAACATGACTATGTTAAAGGTACATCTGCCTGTGAGGAAACTGAAAGTGTCAACTAAATACTTATTTGCTCAATTAGTAATCAGGGGGGACTCAGAGTTCAATTCTCCTCTCTACCCCATTGTTTTTTCTATTGGAGTAGTGAACTATGCTTATCTAAGTTGTACATGACAGACATGGGTAAAGAAAGTAAATTATCCAGCTGTTCAGGCCTAAGTACCAGTTCTTCCATGCTGCTGCTAATAAAAAAGCATTAAGAAAGTAACTTATTTTTTATTTTTTCAGTATGAAAACAGACTGGATTTTTTCAGCCAGACAGGTTCAAACCAAGTTGTTGTATCATACGCATTTGCTTGTGATTTCAAATAGTTGCACTTAATAAGTTAACATTTTATCATTATTATTATATAATAATGTTATTATTATTTTATGAATTTATAGCATTGGTCATTAAAATATAACTAATAACTCAAGTAAATCACTAATTTTTTTTCCTACAAAATAGATAATTATAATGATGTGTAATCATTAACAATAAAGTTGATAATAATAATAACAATATCATTTTTTTAAATGAAACAATAATACATTACTCATCAAATCGCAAATCGTCAAAAGAATAGTTGCACCCAGAAGGAAGTGTGGGATTGCAGTGCTATTTGGAAGGAAGGTAAAGGTTGCCAGGAACAATAAATGTGGATAAATTTAGACTGATTAGCTACACAGCTAAATTTAGCTAGTGTCTGGGCCACCATGTTTATTAATACAACCTGCCAGACGTCTCTGCATGGAGTTGTAGAATTTCCTAATGGTGTCCTGGAGGTGGAGTGACACCAGGCCTTCTGGACGTGTGACACATGACAACAAACCGTTCATCTTAGCGCTGGCCGTTCATCTTAGCACCTATTCATGATTCATTAGCCGCCTTCACTAAGACAAAAGGAGGACTCGTCACTGAAGATGACCCTGCCATTCTGAGTCTCTCCATGACAGTCTGTCTCGACACCATTACAGTCTTTGGCGACGTTGACGTGGTGTTATTGGCAGTCATCGTAATGGTCTGCATGCATGTAGTCCTGCAACGTGTAGCCATCTGCCAGTCATGCTGATACTGACAGGATGACTCATGGAGGGCATCACTGCTCGCTGAATGTCCACAATCGTGGCTGTTGGGTCACTCCATGCATGTCTGACAATCCAACGGTTCTCCCTCTTAGTGGCTTGTGATTGCAAAGGATGCTACCAACACAACAGCATGAGTCAGAATGGAAAGCATGCTGACGACCTTATGTAGTCAGTCAGGTACAGCGATAAGACCCATCCGTGCGCTTACGTCAAATGTGTGGCCAACCGTAAAACTTGAATTATTTGCATGATGTCTCAATGATGTCAAACCTACCTACCAAGTTTCATTTCTGTCGGTTGATTCCTTCTGGGTGCAACTATTTTTTGGATTATGAGTATATACATTATGCATTCTGTAAAAGTTAGGTGACAGTTGGTGTATCAGTGTATCAGTTGGTGTGACAGTATCCCAGTAGGTGGACGAGATGGCCCAAGCTGGCATTTTATACTGTTTTCTCTTACCACTATCCCTACAACTATTGCTATAGTCAATGTCATGCGAAATGTGGTTATGATGCTCTCTGCATCTTCAAATTAATCTTAACATCAATCAATTAATGACTGATTGTCTCTTTGTGTCATCTCATGAAAATTAGTTGGATTTGCAGCAACTTTGGCAAGAGGTCCTTGCAGCCATGACTTCAGTAAAGTTGCTTACCTGCTGCTCGCTACCAGAAGCCTGCTCAAAGGCAGTCTTGTACATCGTAGCACACTACATATACCCGGTTCTCTTTTGCTTTTCGCCTTATAATTTGCTCATCATCCAGTTGTCCCAGTTTGTCTATGGTTCTTTTTCCAGCCAAGCCTTAAAGCACCGCAATATGCTTTGTCTACACTGGAGTGCTTACTTCCATGCCTCACTGGCACGGCCAAGATTATGCTTGACTAAGATGGGAACGTAGAGAGCCAAATGTCTTTTTCATCACTCTAAACCCGCTAATAAGTGGCCAGTAATGAAAAACACAGTACAACTTGCTTTTGTAAGGCATGCCATGCTTTTTCCCTTTGCTTTGTTTGTAGACTTGGACACGATTTGGTGTATAAATTCACGGAGGGGGAAGAAAAATCCTTCAGCAACGTAAAAAGGTTTATTTTGAATCTCAGTGTGTTGCTGAACATGCCTGGAGAAATGCGCCTGTCTCCTTCAGTATATACCTGTCAGGTTACATTTAGAGCTGTGCATTTCCCCACTCCGAATCAGACCTCCAAAACAAGTCCTTGGTGTGTTGGCAAAAGACAAACTACAGCTTTGCTTTGCCTCTGTCATTTGGTTGCTGGCTGTGCAACATCTTAACATGCTGTAATGTACAGTCATTAAATAATGTATAATGTAATCACTATAATATGGTTATGAAAATCAGTCATCTTCTCTTAGCACGTTATTTAGTTCCATCAGTGCCATTTCATGTAAGTGTAATCATAATCTCTATTTGTATTTTGCTGTATGCATTCCAGGCAGTACACATTATGCTGCACGCAAGGAAAGTTGCTAAGCAGGCTCCTCTTTTGTAAGCTACATTGCTTTCAGATCATTGTACTATAAAAATAATATGAAATATGAATAACAGTAGATTTGAAAATGCATTGAATGAAATGAATTTTTTTTCCCCCCAACAAGGATGAGAATAACGCAGTGTTCTATGCTATGCAGTCATTTGTTATCAACCTGCCAGAAGGGACCTGCATGTGACTACTACGTATCTAGCACATGCTGTTTTTAGAAGTGAGATTTTGCAAAGGTGAGATTCTACTCTGAGCATGGCTAAGCTATTGAGGTGACAGCAGTGTTCCAGGTGCATTTGCCATCTTATTGAGTTTTAGCACTCTGAGCTAAAGCTCCAAACAGAGCTCAAGTGTTACTCACTCAACACACACAGTAGTTCACCCAAATGTTCCCGCTGTAACGGAGGTGTTAATTTGAGCATTTCTTTCAGCTGACAGACTTTTAGTAAACATGCCTGCATAACATTGTCTATTCAACCCTCTTATTAGGAGCCATAAAAGGAGCCACTCTTATAGGAAGTATAAGTCCTGCAGTGCTCCTAATTTGCCTAAGTGCTCATGGCCGCCTCATTCAAACTAATCTGTGGGGTGGCTATTAACCTACTATTTCTAGGGATCTACACATAAGATCCTAAAAGGTAGTTCAAGGTGCAAATTACAGGGGATCCTGGGGAAGGAGAGGGGTCTGGAACAATGTAATTAAACTTTGGGATCCTCTGAATGTCTCAAAAACTAAATTCTTATGTTGTTATCCTGTCCGTTGGGGGAAAAAACAGACCCGATATAAGCTTTATTATTTAGCTGCTTTACCCACCAGTTGGCCGGCTTCTGTCTTTGGAAGGTCTAACTATATAAAGAGACACAGCTCGTCTGCTTCTGGGTGGTGCTGTAGCAAATTGATTCACCCAGTTGATCCTTCACAGAGTAGCAACTTAGATTGTGCCCAGGATACCTGTGGAAAATCTGAAACCTTGTCCAAGTGCACGAGAAATGGTGGAAAGAATGAACTGTTGCTCATTCCTATTTCTATTTTTGTTTCTATTTCTAACCAAAGACAAAAAGAGGAGATGTGTAAGAAGACTTCCATAATACAAATTGTTTAACCAAACATTTTGCTGCCACTGAAGCCAGCATCAGCCAGTAGGTGTCAGGGGGTCCAGGCATTCATTCCTTACTATTAGAAAAGGTCAGTTTGCATTGATGAGCCTTAAGATATAATAATCCCTGACCACTCCCAAGATGGACATTAGGTGCATTCAATGACCCAAAGCTTGAAAGGTGGGAAAATTATATCAAAGGCAGATGAATGTTTTAACCCTAACCCTAAGTCCAGTAAAAGTCAGGAAATTACCAGCCAGCTTCATTATCCAATTATTACATCGGACTTTCTGAAATGTCTCTTGTTGGTCTGGAAAGGAGCCCTTTGAATCGGCTTCCTCACCACTGTCTTGACTGTGTTAACATGGAAGACCACATTACCCTCTCAAGTCCTTTAGTTAGGAACTCTGCAGTTTGCGCCCCTACAAAACCATTACCTGTTGCCACTCATTAAAGCCATCCGTGTTTGCCATCTTGTGTCATTGAGGAACTGCAGGCTGTATCTTAGAGTTTAACTTAAACATGTTAACACTTGGCTGTTTTCCCAGACACGGACAAAACCTTAGAGCAGGGATCTACAATCTGGACCTTGAATCCAGTTTCCAGTACTGGACTTGGTAGGTGTGACACTATGTGACCAATCAAATACATTAACTGTTCCAGGATGGGAAACTGGATTCAAGGTCCAGATGTTTTGATGACCTGGGCCTTAGAGTCTTACACAGAAAAGGATCCAGGGAAGAATCAAGAGTGTAGTAACCTGAAACCTGCCGTACTGGTGTGTAGACATAAAGTGTGACGTTTATGTATTACTTATAGGCCACCTGGTGCTCCTTGAGAGTAGCTGCTTTCCCAGAGCACACTCAAAATAAATGGACTGAAAGGAAACAATGTGGTGTCAAGTTTGCCTTCAGTTTTACACATGGACATTAACATGCTTATTTCAAATCTAGTGGAGAAATCCCTGAGATGTTTGGTTAATAATTTGCATGAAGTCACTTGCAAAGAAAAATATAGAGTAAAGTAAAGGGCTGGTCATGGAGATTCTGCACTCTTTTATGCAGACACAATTTGAAAGTTTTGAGACTCCAGTCTGAGCAACTCATTTCTAATAGGCGTTTTCCTTTTCTAGGATCGTAAGGCTTTGTTTTCTTCTAGTTCTGGCACATCTTCTAATATAATGGGAAGGATAAATGGGCACAGCATGTGATGTTACAGTGTTGATGTGATGTTCCTTGGTGTGTTCTCTTAAGTTAACCACAGTGCGTCAGTAAAGTTCTCCTGCTGTACTTTTTTTTAATTTGGCAGAGAGAGAGCTTCATATAATACACAAAACCCTACACACTGTGTTCCTATCAGTATTATATCAGTATAGTTTCATTGTGTTTGATGTTTCAATCAATCTGACCTTCACGTGGCACATTTAACAGTTTTCTCTCCACTGTGACCAGTAACGCAAGGAACCAATTAAGAAACCACCTTATTGCAATATCTACATTTTCCCTTTTCTTTATGAGGTCCAGTTTTAAACGTTCTGCCTCTGATGTCTGTAATATTTTGTTTCCATTCATTTCCCTGTCTGTGACCTTCTGTCTTTGCCTTTACCTTTTGGTTTACCTTCTGGTTCTGTCTCAACTCACTTCCTTGTTTGTAAACTTCCCTCTACATCCATTTCCCTGTTTGTAAACTTCCCTCTCCATCCATGTCCTTATTTGTAAACTTTTATCTCTATCCATTTCCGTTTCTAAACTTCCCTCTCCATCCATTTCCCTATTTGTAAACTTCCATCTCCATCCATTTCCCTGTCTGTAAGCGTCTCTCTATAAACTTCCATCTCCATCCATTTCCCTATTTGTAAATTCTTTGTCAGTCCCCATTCATGATCCAGTTATTAAAACTGACTTTCATAAATGACTCTTTTAGGTCAAGTTGTTGAGGCAAAAGTCAAGGTAGTCTAATAAGAAAAGAGAAGAACTATGGGGCAATCTTATTGGACAGTTCTCACTTTGGAGTTTAAAAGGGAATTACACAGATTGTTTTCCTCTGGAAAGTCCTGCATAATTAAGTTCTTGTGAAATGCCAGTTGGAATTGTTTACAGCGGTGGTGATAGGCACCAAATGTCTGAAGTGTTTAATGTGTTCAAAAGCTCCCTCGCAGAAAGTCTTTAGACAGAAATTTATGGTCCTGAAAAATGGTTTTGGCCTAAAATGGATATATTAAATATTCAGTTCATAGCTTTGGTACATGCAGACTATTATAAGCCAAATCTTTTAGTTTTTTCTTATTCTGTGACCCTTTGTTCTGTCACAACCATTGTAAAGGCATCTGAGTCTCTACAGCGTAACATTACACATCAAACCATTCTGAATGAATTTGTTTGTATCTTAGTGATTGAATTGTGTAGAAATCTGTGAAATTCCCCTTTAAGCCTTTCAGTTTGCTGAGAAATCCTGCTGTGTGGATCACTCCTCTGCTAGCCTGCTATTTGTTTTCTTGTTGGTATAATAAACTAATAAACTGACTCACACTGTCCTCTGGTTCATAGTGCAGCCACCCCCACAATAATGTCTGTTACCTTTAACTCCAGCCAATGAAATGCACTCTTCTGCCTGCTAAAGGGACGGGTAAGTGGAGGCAGATGGGAGATGGGGAATGGTGCTTTTTGGCCCCGGTGCTTACGGCTGCATGGAAATGATTACCTCGCTGCCTACCCAGGGATGAACATCTAAAAGCCTGGGAATGGGCCCTTTTTCCAAAAGTGATGGCGCTTTGCACTGTTTGGCTCATACCAAAATAATTACATGGCCTCCCCGGATAGCAGGTCATCAGCCAACTAGCAGGCTCATGCCATGAAGAGTGGGCAGTTGCCAGGAAATGATTTTTGTCTCAAACTGTGAAAAGAAAATTCAGACAACGCACAGAATGTTGATGTCACTCATCAACTTTTAACATGTTTGCAAACTAAGTAGCCAGCAAACTGGAAATGCAGTTATCCAAGAAGAAGCCTGTGATGGTTGTGGCACTCAACCCAAAAAGCTCCCAAGCTGTGAAAACAGAAACACTGCAGTAAGTGGAGGGGAGCACATACTTCAGTATGAAATTAGGCACAGATCACACCTAAAGATGCTCTGCTATTAACTGAGGAGTCAGTGGTAGCCTAAGTGCCACCATTTTTGACTTGCTTTGACTTTCATTGGTGCAGAAGTGCATGCTCCACTCCACTGACTTGAGGGTGTTTCTTTCTACATATTTGCAAGGACTCTTTGTGTGTCCAACACAGTGTCTGTTTAGGCAAAATTCCTACCAAGCAAAACCTGTAGCTGCTTTTCTAAATCAAACAAAATCAGTGCTTAAATGCTATAATGGCTCAACTGCTCTGACTTTCCCAGCTACCAGGGAATGTTCCCAGAACTTTGGCCAACGTTACCTACAAGTTCTAATAAAGTTTTAAAGAAAATGTTTTAATCTAATGTTCAAAGACCATTCTAAAGATGTTTATACACAGTTGAGTCACATTAATATGATCATTTTGTACTTTCCACAGCAGCAGCACGTAGCTCATGAAGGAAGTCACGTGTCGTGAGCAGGCTTATAAGGTGTGCGATAGGCTGTCTGCACATATATCCCTCATTGCTGTCATGGGTAAAAGGGGCGATACATGCTGATTGTCTTCTCTGGGTCGGACGGGATCTTCCAGCAAGGCAATGTGACATGTCACATGGCTAGAAATGTCCAAACCTTACCAAGACTTCCAAGTACTACACTGCTCCACTAATTCCCCAGACTTGAACCCAATTGAACATCTGTGGGACCACAAATCATTGTGTTCGCTCTATGGATCCTCCCCCACTCACCCTCCAGCAGCTGTGGGATGCATTGCGCGGCTCCAGATACTTGTGACAACCTACCTGGACCTTATTGAGTCACTCTCAGCCTGTCTAGCTGCTGTCCGTGCTGCACATGGTGGTTACTCTGGATATTAGCTGGCAGTGATAACAATGTGACTAACTAACTAACTAAGACATAACATCTCCAACGTTCAGAGGATGTTTTGAGGATGTTGTCAGGGCCACAGATTATGTTACATTATAAGAAAATAAGAACAGTGCAATATTTTATGGATGTTACTGAGACCTGAGATGACAGAATGCTTTTAGAGAACGTTCTCCTACATTTTGAAAGAACATTCTGGGAACCAAAACTTCACGCTGAAAACATTAATGGAACATTGCACTGTATGTATTCTCAGAATGTTTATAGAACAAATAATTTCTAGCCGGGTTTGGTAATGCAAATTTATTTGTGCTACTTATGCCAATGTGAATAGCTGTATTTGCTTTTCAACCTGCATCTCTTAGAATGGACCTAGGTGATCTGCAAGGTTGCAGTAACCTTCTTGTACTGTTTTTTTTTTTACCACCTGGTGACATCCATCCCACATGAGGGCAGGCAAAAGGGCAAGACTGAGGGAGACAGGACAAGGCAGGATTTGTTATTCCCTCCAAAGATGTGCTTGTTTTTGGTAGTTGGTGGCTGTTTGTAATGAGAGCAGCCTCAGGAATATTAATTAACTGGTCTTGATTGTTCTTCTCTCTTCTTCTTCTAAACCAAACTAATTTGTAAGCTTAGTTCTGAAATGGGCTTACGTGGTTAAGATCTAGAGCGTAATGCGCTGCTCTGAAAACAGGTTCATCCAGAGATGAGTACAATCACAGATGAATTTTTCATTCATCTATTTAAAGTATTATTCCTCAAAGACAGCCTGGGCACCTAGGTTCTTCTCAGGGCTAATGTTCTATTCATCATTCAGAGTGTAACCTTCTCCCCTCCAACTCTCAAGTCAAATATTAAAATGTTTGACGTAAATGAATTCCAAGCCCTTTTTACCTTGTCAGTATGTCTAAGCCTTTGGTTATCTCCCGGGATGATGGGCACGGTAGACACCGATGGTGTGACTTTAGAATTCAGAGGAATAAAGTGGCTTTTGGCCCACTTTGGTCTAAAATGCCGCGGTTCCTCAGTTTTGCATTCATATTGCCAAAAGCTCTCAGAAGACTGTCAGACTGCCATTGGTAGAAGACATTCATCTTCATCAGTCTTACAAGCAAATATTACTGGAGGTGTTCCGGTGATGGTACTAGTACACCATCAGTGTCTGCATCTGTGGATTAAAGTCCAAAGGTAGCTAAATGAAGAGAAATGAAAACCTGCCAAGCTAACAACAGAACAGATGAGCCTCAAACACAGAACTAGAGGCTTTTTAATGTCTGAGCCCAGTTCTATAAAGTCCTTCTCTTTAGAGGGAACCCAGTATTTGGAGAGTGTCTGCAGGGTCTGTAAGGTCATAAATAAGATTAGCAAGTTGCATTACGGTCCAAGTCCATAGTGGAATTAATTGGAATATTACGGTGGTACACTGTACATTATTTAGAAGCATTTTTCAGACACAGTTTGCTGTTTGATTCAAGACACAGCTTAGTATGTATCTGTAAAATGCCTTTTTTGTAAAACTGGATTAAGAGTAGTGTTGGATTAAGCTGTATTTGATTGGTGATTGCCTTTCTTCAATGTCCACGTATAACCTGGGTCTGAGAAACCTGCTAAAGCAATACTCTACTGCTAAAGCAATACTCTACTGTTTCCACCCAATGCAGAAGCCTGAAGATAATCTTTTCTGCTCCGTAATATATATGCCCGCTGGAAAATGTGTCAACCTTGGAAGATATTACGGGGTTGACATGCTTCCAATCCCATTTGCTTCCACTCATGCTTACTAAAACACTTAAACCGCTATCAGGGACTTCAAACACGTCAAACTTGCTTAGTCAAGGAAGATTTCTGTTATCATTCATTAAGAATTTATTTGCTTCTTTAATGTAGGTCAGTAGACAACAGCAACACTCAGGTATAGGAAAATTCTGAGAAAAATGTTTGCAAACGTAAATCATATTAAAACAACTATCACAAAGAACCTTTTAGACTAAGAAACAAAAAGAATTATGAATAATGTTTCATTTTCATGCATGCCTTTTTATACACTACCACTACGATTAAACTGCCTGTGATCATAACTCCTATAGATTCTTCTACAAATATGCTTTATTGTGTAAGGACAAGACTACTATACTATGCTATACTACTGTACTAAGAAGACAGCTATACTAAGAATCTGAAGCAAGGTGACCGATGAAGGGTTAGTGATCTGAATGGATGTGGCTGTACTGTGTTCTTGTTTAGTTAATCTTTTCATTTGGCTCACCTGTCCAGATCAGTCCAGGACACTGGGAATTTTCCCAGTCCTACCGATGAGCAGCTCAAGCCTTATTCTGACTATTAATTTAATTAAATAGAATGTCATATACCGCTTAAGGAGGTCTACAATTCTATAGGCAAGCAATTTGCTAATTCCGAGTAGGCTAGGTAGACTGACTCAGTAGGCTATAAGCTTCAATTAGTCATGAGCTATAGCCAGAGCAAAAGTAAAGAATCAAAAATGCCTTAGCTGATCGGCTACATACAGAAGACAGAGAGGAGAGAGGGATGTCAACAAACAACAATAAATCTGGCAGTTACAAGTCTGACTTTTCTCCTAAACTTCCTAACAGAAGGCATGACAGAGTTTCAGGTTGGAACAAACTACAGTGTTGCAGTGCCTTATGCTTGGTGTAATCTTTCCATTCCACATTCACAGTGTAGACAAATCTCTGCATATTAATGATGCATTTCAGCTGTGAAATTCGATCAGACTTTCATGTTCAGCAGAGATTTTCCTGCTTGCATTTAATGCTATACAAAACTGATCCTAATAAGTCTTTTTGAAATGTGCCAGGTTTGCAGGGAGGGTGTCCACCCACGCTGGCACTGCAGCATCACAGCAGAGGGTTTTCACAGGCATGTCCTCTTTCATGGAGATTCACTGAACCTAAATGTGTAGAACAGTTCTATTTCTGCATTGGATTTGGTCACACAGTTGAATAGTATGCTGACTCTGTGATGAGGCTGCATGAAAAGATCCTTGATAAACTTGATAAACTTCTAGCTCACCCATCCTTTAAAAATGGTCCAGTGTAACTTGAAAAATGGAAAAAGCTTTTAGAAACATGTCTGTCATTTCCTTCTAAAGGCCACATCCAACTCACAACCAAACACACAAGCATTCATTCCAGTCTGGACAGTGAGAAATTGCAGCTGTAATAAATGCACTAAATTTCTGATGAAATCAAAAAGAAAAATACAGAATCTAGAAATGTGTTACAATCTACCGCAGTTGATGCCTATGGACTATTAATATATCCCAGAGAGGGAATGTTGCCAGATATTTGGCCACTGTTACCTACAAGTTCTAATGAAGTTCTAATAAAGAAAATATTTTAATCTAACGTTCAAAGAATGTTGAAAAAAATGTATGTTCCTATAAGGCTAAGTGCAAACTAAGGCATGACGTTTTAACGTCAGTGTTCAGAGGATGTTTTGAGGATGTTGTCAGGGCCATAGATTATGTTACACGATAACAAAAGAAGAATTCATTCTCAGTGCACCATTTGGAAAATGGATTTTACTGAGACCTGAGATGACAGAATGTTTTTAGAGAACTTTCTCCTACCTTTAGTAAGAACATTCTGGGAACAAAAAAATAAATAAAAATGTATTTAATAGAATATAATGTCTGTTGTATTTAGAAACCAAAATCCCTTAAATTATTAAATACTGATCCAATCACAATCTTTTTGTATACATATTGTATATGTCTCAACATCAGTGTGTTTGTAGGGGGGGCCTTTTGTGTAACCTTTATAATAACACCCTTACCATGCTAGCAAAGCGATGCTGTATTAGCTATATATATATATATATATATATATATATATATATATATATATATATATGTGTGTGTGTGTGTGTGTGTGTTATTTGAGTAGTGACGTCACTTCTCAGCCAGTGAGGATCCTTCCCTCCAGATGGTGAGTGACGTCAGACTCCGTCTACAATACAGCTCACAGTCTTTACCCAGCACTAGTGATCCATTCAGCACTCTGCAGCTTTTGTACTCCACTGATACTCAG
>CM067478.1:22043360-22083770 GCA_034552555.1 Semaprochilodus insignis
ACACTTTTATATATATATATATATATATATATATATATATATTTTTTTTTTTTTTTTTTTTTTTTTTTATGCCCGCCATCACCTTCACCCTCCTTTGGTCCAATTTATCTTCATTATTGGTAATACAAAATTCTTACATTTACATTTACGGCATTTAGCAGACGCTCTTATCCAGAGCGACTTACAACCGTGCTTAGTGTTCCGTCAGATAATGCTTCCCAGCTAGTATAAGTAGGTTAGTAGTCTAAAACTCACCTTGAGCTCAGACACTGCCGGAACAAGGGCCAGTGCTGCTACCTGGCGAGAACAATACACAGACATATATAGCATAAGTGCACTACCTGGCAACCCAACCCAGTGCTCATACCTAGAGAGAAGAAAGGTTATGGTGAGTATAGGTGCAAAACAAAGTATTTCAACATACACAACTATAAGTGCAAAAACAAGTCCACATCTGCAGAGATTGTGTAGAAGGAGGACATCAATTACAAACAAACCCACTTATGAACAAACTGAAACATCAAATATGAGAAAAGATTGTGGAAAGAAAAAAATACAGGAGAAGAGGAATAGAGTGAAAAAAAGTAAAGGGAGTATAATAATGTTGGTGCCCACAAATAAAGTATTAAAACGATTATTTATAACATCTGCCTTATATATGAGTGTAAGTATGTTGTTTAAGCGTAGATTGTTTGAATGTGTGTGCATGTTTGTTAGTATGTGTTCACATGAACATTCAGGTATATGTACCAGAAAAGTAGAATAGTTATGGGTACATAATAAAAAACATTTTTTGACTATTGGGAATTAAAGCGTCACTGATCTGAAAGGCATGTTAAGTACTGATCAAGTTTTTCTGTCTTCATGGGTTTAGTTTTTAATCAATGTTGAGATTTTTTCCATTGATATGTGTTCTGTTAGTAAGTTTTCCCGTTGATTAATGCTAATACTTTTCCCTGACTTCCAGTTTATAAGAACACTTTTTCGGTGATTGTTAGCACCAACAAAAGTGTTTTAATTTCTTCTTTGTTTAGACTGATTGCTGATGTGCTGATGTGTCACCCAGTAAAAAGAGTGATAGTGATAAGGAGACGGGTTGCTTTAACAGTTAATTGATTTATAACACATTGCCAGAAGTGTTTGATGGGTGTGCAGTACCCAGCAGTTATATTTAACAGATGGAGTAGTTTGTTACTTGAAGCCCAGCAACTTGAATGTTACAGTTTTGAAGTGTTAAGCATTTTAAAGTTGTTTATTGCTGTGGCTTTTAAACAACTCTGTCTGTTACTATTTTCAGGTTTGAAAGCGGAAACACATGAGATCAGAGTGATTTCAGGGCAAGTTCTGCTGTTGAAGTTTACTGGTGTTTGCTCAATCCCTCACCCCTCTGATGGCTCATCTCAACACCCTTCACGTAAGCTAATAAAGTAATGGAACAGCCCTTAAGATGGTGAAGGGGATTTCCTCAAGGATAAATGACCAGGCCAAGTGGACATAGTCATAGTCTAACCAGGGTTTGTAGTCACTTGCTAGAAATGGAAAACAGTGGTGGTGGTTGTTCTGAAAACAGTAATGAAAATGGCTACTGGATTCTCAAATCTGCTAGCATAAACACTGATTATACTACGCAGGGACTGCAGATGAAAATTAGCCATCTGGCTAAATCTGGCATATTTACATTATGTAATAATGATGATGATTAATGTGTCTTAATTAAACAAATAAAGTAAGGCAAACTAAAGTAAAGTGAGCTCTATGCCATGGCTCTTTACTGAGTCACTGTAAAAGTATATTAATGAAAAGTAAATTAATATTTAGAGGCCTTTAGAGGATGCTTCAGATAAGCATCTATCACTTCATTAAGAGATTAATAAAAAACAATAGAGCAAAGAGCTAAACTGTTTAGACAGACACTGGAGCATAAAGCCATCAAATAATATGGCCCTGCCATTACAGCTCACCACAACCACTCATTACAGTCAGGCTGGCTGGAACCGAAGGTACTTAAAGATGAAATCCAACAGAGTGGAAATTCAATGAAAACAGATTTTGGAAACATTTAAAAAAGCGCAATATGTTAAAGGAGATTTCAGCCAAAAGGATATATCACAAACTGGCATAACCAAAGGAAACGCGGGGTAGAGAAATAAAGGAGCAGCCAGAAAAAATGCTGAGTCAGCATTGGGTATGAAGTCACATAGGTCACTGTGCACAAAGAGCCACCAGTCTACACCTAATGTTAACATGGTGATGCAAATGCAGCGAAATCCAGTCCCCATCACCCCTCATACTTCCACCACTGGAATAATAGTGATTCAGTGAGTTGTGTCTGACTTGGCATCACACTGATAACCTTCCGTAACACTTTGCCCATTTTTTCCACTGGCAGTACATCTCTTACCACTCAGTCTCCCAATACTGTTAGTGAGGAGGAGAAGAAATAAGAGAACACAAATAACCCCGCCCCCATTTCTTTCTCTAGAAGATTGAAAGTTCCCCACTTACTAGCTTTCTCCTGCTGTGAAACTATGTTAAAGGAATACAGCAGTGTTTCTCTACCTAATCTGAGTCCTTCCGTAGCATATAGTTCATAAAAATCTCCCAGCACTTAGAGAAGAACAGGAAACCCACTGACCTTAAAACACTTATGATGGAAGCAAAAGTTTGGGCACCCCTGTTACTGTGAATAGCTAAACTTTATCAGCGTACAGGACTTTGTTTCCAAAATGCATCTTCTTATGCATATTCTCTTATAGCTTTCTTTGTCAGTTAGCTTACTTTTCAGAGTACTGATCAGCTGCTTAGGGGTCTATGGCTGCTGAACAAGATCTGTGGAGTCATTAATAAAACTTTGAACTTTGCATCTGCTGGCTTTTCTGACGATGACAGTAAACAAACCATAGCCCTAACAAGCTGATTAAGTTCTACGACCTTGGTACATTTTACATGGTGCTCCATTCTTTTTTTCACTCAGCAATTGCTTAACTTTATAACTTTATGACTTTATAACTAATAGTATGTAATACCGCTACAAGTACAAATAACAGCTGTGATTCAATTGGCCATGGACTGGAAAAGTTTCTGGATGTAGGCAACGCCAATGTTCAGCCACTCTTGCATTAAAGAATTGCACGGTTGGACCAGATTTGGTGGATGCCTTCCTTGGCACAGTTCTGAGGAGAATTTCCTGTAGACTGGGATTTTTGCCACTGCTGGTAGACCCGTATGACCATACACTTCCATACGCCTGCAGATTCAGCTACTTCCTTCACACTATGGCCTTTGGCACGTCCAAATGCAGTCACTCCTTTTAGCCAATCATTAACATCTGCATTGACACCCATTTTCCAGACATGGAACGAGATCTTCATTACACTGTACCACCTCTTCCCAATCTGTGAATCCTGTCGCACACTCCGCAGGTATTTATGTTAGCCGAACATCCTCATGAAATGCCATCTGCAGGAGCCTGAAGTTACTACCACCTTAAACACGCAAGGTGACTAATTTTCTTGTCCGGTGAGCTTACTTAGACCAGGGTGTCCAAATGTTTGCATGCCACTGTAAGTATATTTCAAGGCAACAGGAAACACATTGTAATTACGGTTCATGACTTATAGATGTGACAAGTTTGGGAGAATGGGTTGGAGTATTACTTTACTCCACAAAACGTGAGTAGTAAGTACATGAAATCATACTACTTTTACTTCTATCTAAGTATATTAGTAAATAAAGGAATCTGTTTTTAATCAATTTCATTTTTGCTGTTCATATTGAGTTATTAATTCTTTTTTTGTTTTTTGTTTTTTTTAAATCTGTACTGCTTGGGTGCAACTCTGACTTTAGAGTTTGAACAATTTATTTTAGACCAAAAAGTAACTGAAAACAAAAAGAATACAGTTGTACCAACTTTATGTACTATACTGATAGCTTCTAGACTTACTATAAAGTTCCACTGCAGTCCTGTAAGTTATTTAGAAGGTACGAGGTGTTTTGACTCAATGCTTTTGTACTTCCGCTGAAGTTGTTTTTGAGGAGATACGTTTGCTTTTTCTCAAATCATTATTTTACTCAATACTTTTGGCAATACTTTAACTTGAGGACAGATTTAGGCATCTCTATTCAACTCTGTGCGTAAGGAATGAAGCCAAAACTGAAACCAATATTTCTTCTTTCACTTGCTTTATACAGCACTCTACCAGAACCTCACAGTGTACTGTTTGTATCAGCTCATAACCAAAGCTTTCTGATTCAGTTCATGCTGCCCCCTTTGGTCTCATACTGCTTTTGTTTTAGAAATAAGAACTCCTGAGAGATTTTCCACTCAAACTGACACTCAAACTTCACAGGAAGGTCATTTTATACCCTATAATAAGGACATCTCACATTACAGTCCTATGCTGTAGTCCTTCAAGCTTTAAATAAATGGAATGAAATAAAGAGTTTTTACTGACCACGTAATGAAGCTAGTAGGATCTATTTGCAGAGTAATGATACAAAGCAATGACGCACACAGATGATTCATTCAGGAATGGGGATGAAGGAGTGTTGTACCTTTTTTTTTGCCCTCTAATGTCTTTATTTTAGGCAGCAAGTAAAATCTTTAAGCTGCTTGTGTACAGTTTTTAATATCCTTGGAAGGCCCTGAAATACATCACTGCAACCAGCAAGACACTTTAGTATTGCAGTGCAAAATATAAAGACATGAATCATTTATGATCATTAATTTAGCTGTTTGTGTACCATCACCAACTTCTCAACTTCTTTCACACTGCCTTGCCTTACTTTTCCTTGTTGATAAAACAAGATGCTGTACCTCTCTCCACAGCTCTGTGGATATAGAACTATTATAAGCTCTATAGGGTTTAAGTCCACCCACATTAAAAATTACCTGTAAAAATTCTTGAGATGAGACGTTTACAAATAAAGAATTTGAACTGGTGCGGAATGTGACGGAGCACCATTTGCTCATTTGAGTGATATTTGAGTAGTGTCTATCAGGTATATTTTGGCACATTACTTTTCATTTATTATAGTTTGCCATTTGCGATACGTCTATAAAGCATTACAGACTTAAAATAGTTTCTTTATTTAGTAGAACTTCTAATCTTTTAGTAAATTGTCTGGTGTTTTTTCTTTGATTAAATGTCTCAACCAGCCAGTGCAATTTGACTGAATTTAAACTTATTTTCTGGTGGACTTGCAAAAACTTACATGTAAAATTAAAGCAGTGTTCCAGTGGCAGTGGTATGAACACACTTAATTGTTTTCAGGCACAGAATGAAAAATGAAAGATCATTAGTTGGGTAATGTCCCACAACTCAACTAAATATTAAGTGAAGGCAAAAAAAAAGACAAAGACATCTACATCAAAAACTTTCATAATTTCAGTGTGGGTGGCAACCCAAAGAGTAAAAAGAGAAAACCGAGACGTGAAAGGAAATATTGTAAAAATAGATAAAGCACTTTCCGCACTGCATAAAGCATAAATAATTAAGATTAATAATTAAGATTAATAATTAATTAAATAAATCATCTCAATATGTCAGCACAGCTCCATAAACACACAGCATCAGCCAGAAAGGCTTAAGAAAAAAGCATTAGTAGGACCAAAACAATAAACTAGGAGTTTAAAAGTACAAGACACAAATAAGAGAATAGATTAACACAGACTTGGACAAAGCGGGTGTAAAGGAGTACCTTTAACAGTATATGTAATTTAGACAAACTGCTGATTCATTTTTACAAAGTTAAAGTTATTGTGACGCTTACCTGAAGTCATTTACAGACACAACAAAGATTCATTCTTGCAACTAGCCAACAAAAGTTACGTTCACAGGATGCTCTGATGCACATCCCAGTGATGTGTGCAACAGTCACTCTCCAAACACAATGGTGTTCAGAATATAAAATACAACACAGAGCACAAATATACCGCAAGCCTTACACAAAGACCAAAGAATAATAGGGACAATATGGATTTATACAGTACTGTGTAAAAGCCACAGACCACACTTTATTTATAGCATTTTCAGTCAAAACAGACCTTACAAGATATTCATTTTTCCAGAGGTCTTTTTAAGAGGATGGACATAATATACACTCACCGACACTCACTGAATGTGGGATTATATGGATCATGACAAGCAGAAAATGTAACTTCTAGGACTGAACATTGGAGGCTTATCCCTGCACGCTTCTTTGAAAAACTGAAAGCAAGTCGTCTGAAAAGAATTGAAGCTGTAATAAAGGTAAATGGTGGACACACTAAAAAATTAACATTTTGATATACAATTATATGCAAAAGTTTGGCCACACTGGCTAAATTACATACTTTGTTGATTTTTGTTTTTTTTAATGTTTTTTAATGTTTTTTTTTTTTTTTTTTGAGGTAAAGTTTTAATGTTGTATTACACAGTTCTCTAGTTATATGATGCAATAAAAAATACATCAAATGGAAACTGTGACATGCAAAAGTTTGGACTACCTTTAGACTGTAAAGTCTTAGACCTTAATAAGCTCGTTAGGACTTAATTGACTTATTAAGATGATAATAAAGTATGCAACACAGTATTGCTGTGAACTGATGAAGTAAAACTGGAGAAGAAAGAGCAGCATTTGATGATGAGAACACTTTGCCAGTGAACTGTTATGCATAGGGTGGATCTATTATGCTTAGGGATTATGTGGCAGTCAGTCTCAACAGGAAACACATGAGAGGAAAATGGAAGAAAGGATTAGACTAAACGAATCACCTAAAGAAATGCCAGTTAAAGCTTTTGAAATGCCTTTATGTTCTCTAGACTTCATCATAATTAAAAAACTCAATTTTAAACCTGCTGTGCAAGATGGTCCAAGAATAGCACAGAACTAGAAGCAATCTACAAGTGAAAATTCCTAAAACTTGAACTTGACTGGAATTAGGCTGGAATTTTTGTATATGTATTACTTACATTATGTGATTTGCTTCAAGCATCCTATAAAAGTTTGGAAACAATGTTTCAATAAAATAAAATAATTATATGTGAAAAATATGATTCTAAATTATTCTAATGATTGCATTGATCTAATGTTCTTGTCTTGTTTATGTAAACTAATTCTTGAATTAGGTTACATAAACAATAATATACAGAATGCCTCATATTTCAAAAGTGGCAATCAAATCTCCAAGCAATAATAGTTGCAAGGTTATTATAAATAAATAATACCTTTCTTGTTGTTCCCAAAACTTAAATTGTTAAATTTACGCTGGAAAATGTGTATGTATGTATGTGTGTTTGTATGTATGTATGTATGTATGTATGTATGTATGTATGTGTTTATGACATATGACTTTTGAATGACAGTGTATATAAGCAGGGATGTGTATACTGTATGTGTAGGCCCAGTGTAAATGCTTAATCATAGCTCATGTTCTCTGAAGCTACACAAGCTCCTGGTGCTGTGAGCAGGAAGCAGTGCTTCTCAGGTATGATGATGAAGCATTCTGTGCTTTGACAGCAAATCAATCATAATTTCTTCTATATTTGCAGCATAAAGCTTCTTCCCTGACCAGTTTCTTTTCTTGAGCATGGAGATACCAATGGGTGTGTCTGGCTGTTGAGGGTGATTAAGGCAGACATTTATCTTCTTAATAAACATGGACAAACTCTTCTGAGCTCATTTCTAAGCGTTCATGTTCTGACATTTATTGATTTCCTTTGCAAATTCTGCTCCTTTGATGTTCCATCATCACTATCAAATAATACGCTGCTCAACTAAGACCCAGTCAGAGCTGTAGCGCTGTAACGATGTGTTTTATTTGGTGCCGCTTTGTGTCCTCGGTTCAACGTGATCACATTTGACGACCACACTTATTGTACTGGAGGAATCATCTGCCCCAGTACGTTCTTCTATGTGTTTTTTGTTTTTCACCATTTCCACTCCTTGCATGTGCCGGCCTGAAATGAGCTCCTTACTTCTTAGATTGTTAAATGGTTGAAACTAATAGTTTATTTCAGGTCATATTTTACAGCATTGTAGCGTTAAACTTCAGTTCCTAACCGTGTCAGTGGCCTGTCCCATTAAGGAGCCGAGCGACAGTAAATCTTTTGAAAACGCTTATTTACAGGTTTTCAAGAAAGAACCGGGTGACGTGTTTTGACGGGCAACCCGGCGCTGCTGCTATTACTGTCATTACAGTAGTTTGCTTGCATGATCAGCACAATTTCAAATTATGACATTCTGTGGACAGTTTTTGCGGTACATGTCATCCTGCTCGGAACAGAGAGAAGACTGTTAAACTGTTCTACACACAAAGGCACCAAACAAGTAGCCTAAACATGAAGTCATTGCTGTGCTCAGCAAAATCTTCATATTTATTTTTCCATCTCAGTAACGTGTTGTGATTCAGTTTCAATCTAAACATCAAACTCCAGCACACAAAGAGTCATATGAGTAGAGGAATTTGCAGGTAATTGAACATTTATGTGCAAAATAGAAGCACATTTCTGGACAGAGATGCCTCCTTCTGGGCTGCTCCTTCTAGGTGTGAATTAGACCGTTACTATGTTTGCCCAATGTGGGGGCAGTAACCGGGTCATTTTAAAGGTACCATAGGATGTGTTCATTCAGTATTTAAATTGTTCTCCAATGTCTACTAGAAGGTATATTCTGGTTGGAGGGGAAAAAAACCCTTATGTGGTTTTACACGCTCATTTATACCCTATGATTTGGCCCTAGAATGAAACCAGCTGTTTCCCTTTTTTGGTAAGCTCATGAATATTTTGATGAGCTCTGCTCTGATTAGCTGGTTTACAGCAAGACAATAAAATAGACACTGACAGGAAAATAAACTTTTTGTGTAAATAAGCTAGTTTGTCACTGGTCATACCATTTCCAAGGAACTGTACAGTTAGTGGGAAACCCTGATGTTAAGTTTTCTGTTTCACCCTAAATGGTCCCACAGTTACAGTCTCTGTACAAGCTGTAGCACTTAAGGTGGAATGGGAGATTGGAGTAGGGAGCCAGTTACATTGCTAGACGATGCCATTGACAGTTCAGTTTCCTGGAAAAGGTAAAAAAACTAGACAGTGAAACCTTTAAAAAGAGAGTGTTTAGATCTTTTAGACCTTATTTTCTTTGCCTGGTTTGTAAGAGTCATTTGTCTCGAGTTTCAGATTTCCAGACAGCTGATTGAGGAGCACTTTGGTGGGTGTGAGCACAACACCTTGAAAAGTGTTAAAGGGTCTCAGAATTTGCAACATAAAATGTAGATAAAAACAGAATGCAATGATGTTCACATCATTTACAACCTATATTTAATTGAAAATAGTACAAAGACAACTTTGAAGAAGAAAAAAAATATATATATATATATATATATATATAGTGTATATATATATTTGCCCATTTTGAATTTGATGCAAGCAACACACTTTAAAAAGTTGTTTTAATAACACTCTGTAAGCATTTGGGAACTGATCAAAGTGAATTGTTTTCACATTCTTGCTTGATAAAGAAGTTTAGCTGCTCGATAGTTTGGGGTCTCCTTTTTCATATTTTTTGTTTCATAATGTACCAAACGTTTTCAGTGTGTGCCAGGTCTGGACTGCAGGTAGGTCAGTTTAGCACCCAGCCTCTTTTACTGATTGAGCCATGCTGTTGTAAAATGTGCAGAATGAGGTTTGGCATCATCTTGCTGAGACAATGAATACAGAAGAAGACTCGGAAGACTACCCTAAAAAAAGACATTGTCCGGATGGCAGCATATGTTGCAAATGTCACCCATATCATGTCCACTAATGCACGCTCCATACCATCGCAGCTGCTGGCTTATGAACTGTGTGGTAATAACAAGCTGGATTGTCCCTCTCTGCTTTAGCCTAGAGGATGTGGTGTCCATGATTTCCAAAAGGAATTTAAAAATTTTGTTAGACCACAGGACACTTTTCCACTTCGCGTCAGTCCATCTTAAATGTGTTCGGGCCCAGCGAAGGCGGCTGCATTTCTGGATCATGTTAATATTTGGTTTCTTCTTTGCATTGTAGAGTTTTAACTTGCATTTGTGGATGCAGCGACAAACTGTGTTCACAGACAGTGATTTTGGGAAGTGTTTCTGAGCCCACGCAGTGATTTCCACTACAGAATCGTGTCTGTTCTTAAAGCAGTGCCTCCTCAAATATTGGTTATGGCAGTGGTGATCAGCAAAGCATCTCGTATTGCACAACATGTTGAATTTTGAGGCGAATGGGCTACAACAGCAGAAGATCACACTGGGTTCTTATCAGCTACAGTGGGCACATGCTTACTAAAATTGGAGAGCTGAAGATGCAGATTAAATCAGAATTTAGGATTGTTTCCTTGACACCATGGGGCTCCTAATACCAATCAAGCATTGCTTGAATGCCATCTATCTGAGTACTGCTGCAGACAATGTGTAACCCTTCATGACCACAATTTACAGATCTACTCAAACTGGTTTGATGGACATGAATAATTTCAGTGTATGTCACTGGCCTACCCAATCACCTGATTTAAATCCAACACAGCACCTTTTGCTCAAATAGAAGATTTGCAGTGGACAAACCCGCTGGACCAGAATCTTTAGAATCCAGGAATGTTTGCTGCACCTTGTTGAATCAATGGCACAAAGATTTCAAGTTCTTCTGAGAGCAAAAAGAGTCCTTGTTATTAGAATGGTGTTTTTAAAACACTTTAATGGGTGAGTGTTAATGTTTTAAAAAACTATTATCTTTCCCTCTAGTGGACATTGACAACATACCTCTATTTAGCTATGCAGTAATTGTTAGATGGAAGTGGTGACCTATTGCTTGGTCTGCTACAAAATAATCTCTAAACCACACACACAAAAAAAACTGTATTATCAAATCTCTGATATTTGCATCTTATTACAGTACTGAAGACAATGATATATTAAAACATGGCAGGCAGTTGAGCTTAATAAATAAAGACAAAATTTTAATAGACAATAAACATCACACAGTAGTAGGCTCAAGTAGATGCTCAAATGTGAGTCCAAATCAAAAAGTAGAATGTCACATGTAAACATAATTTATTTACAGGTTCATGTGTTGAATAATGTCACCTCTCTGGAGCTGAACAAGATATCTCTGGGCCACAGGAAAGGCATTTCTCTCCAGAAAGGCATCCTACGGAGGAAAAGAAATGATCATCTCAGAGTACCATTTCAAAGTAGCTTTTAGCGGTGCATGATACATCAGTGGGCAATATATAATTTGATGATAAATGGCATGGAGTTTGCCAGCCTCTTTCTGCTTATGTACTGACACATGTATAGACTCTCGATGCTGCAGAATGAAAAAAGCTCGCTATTCGCGGAAAACAGAACAGTGGCATGCCTTCAATGTCAAGGTACAGGAGGGGAGGAAACACTGAAGACTTTCACTACTCAAACCCACTTATTTCATTAATTACTCATTAATTACTCATTGTGGTCCCACCAACCTACATAAGATAAGAGTACAGGGCAGCAGACATTAGCGACTAGCAGCTTTAGAGTTTTTTTGAGTCTTATGCTCACTGCATATATGTGGATTCTAGAGTAAAGTTTTAAAATAAGTAAAAGCATTGGTTATTGGTATCTACAACAAGATGTAAACTATTGTCCAAGAAACCCCATATTGGTGGTATTTAAAAAAAATGAGTTTTTGCCTAAAGGGGTATAGACTAATCAATCATAGTATATACCTTTTAATATAGAATATGTTTCTTACACGCAATTATTTACACTCACCGAGCATTTTAATAGGAACACCGTTTTGTTTCTACTGTCATTGGTTTTTCCAGCTCCACTTACAATATAGGTGCACTTTGTAGTTCTACAGTTAATTAGTGTGTACTTTGTTAGCCCCCTTTTACCGTGTATTTCAAAGGTCAGGACCACCACAGAGCAGGTATTATTTGGGTGGTGGATCATTCTCAGCACTGCAGTGACACTGACGTGATGGTGGCATGTCAGTGTGCATTGTGCTGGTACAAGAGTTTTTAAACGGTGTGTTCACTCACTGTCCACTCTATTAGACACTCCTACATTGCTGGTCCACCTTGTAGATGTACAGTCAGAGTAGATAGCTCATGTGGTGCTGCACCGTTTGTGTTGGTCATTCTCTAGTCCTTCCGTCGGCTGCCCACGGAACACTGTTGGTTGGATAGTTTTGGTTGGTGGACTATTCTCAGTCCAGCAGTGACACTGAGGTGTTTAAAAACTCGAGCAGCACTGCTGTGCCAGATCTAAACACACTAGCACAACAAACAGACCCAGATAATACCTGCTCTTCGGTGGTCCTGTGGGGGTCCTGATCCTCGAAGATGAACAGTTTAAGGGGGATTAACAAAGTATGCAGAGAAATAGACTACAATTTGTAATTGTAGACTACAGAATTCACGTATGATTAACATTATTAACAGACCAATGATTAAACGGACAATGAGCATAGAAACATGGATGTGTTGAAATGAATAGACCAACAGAAATGCATTTAAATCACTATGGACGGCAGTAATATATATTTCTTTGGATTTTGTGCCTTGTGAGGCGAGTAGTGTGTGGATTTTTTTTCTGGTACTTAGAGAGAAAGTAATGAGCAATGTACTGCCCCTTGAGATAAGGACTTGCTCAAGCTAACCCTGAAGATACCCTTTACAATCGGGTTTTTCCATCACTGTGGAACTGGGTGTGATAATTGGCAAACCTTTTGTCTTTTGTCCACATTGACGGCGACTGACATCATTAAAATGAGCATGAGCTATCTTTGTTGACTGAACTTGAACAATGATATTGAGTTTAGTTATGCTTATAAGCAAATCAGAAATTGTATGCATAGTATGTCTAGTTTACATATAATTAGCACAACAGCTTTTTCCAAGTCCAAGTGCAGGGGTAGGACATGTAAAGGTGTTCTCGTCCAGCAAGGTCACTCAATTCTTTTCTTTCTTTCTTTAGATGATTTTTCTCTATTTTAAGTTCCTGTAATTCTGAAAAGCTTTCTATTAAAATGTAGCATTTCCAATTTGTGTGGTCTTCTCTTTTTACTTTTTGGGGTGCATCAAATCACAGAAACTATGACTGTGTTTTTCTTACACTTCTAAATTTCTGTCCTAATCCTGTAAGTTACCCAATGTGCCAATTCCAAGTCACCACCTGATCACAAGTCTAGATAAGAGAAGACTTCTAATTCTGGCCCTGAATCTTTTTCAAATCCGGGCAAAACAGCATTATGGAGGTGGACATGAAACACTAAACTTTGCTACAACAATGCAGGTGCGTAAGAGGCCTAAGTATATTGCATAATGATGAGGGAGAGGGTTATCTTGTCCTTTTTTCAGTAAAAAGCTGCATTCTGAGATGTACGGATGGAACTCAGGCCTGTATCTTGTAGATGTAGAGGACACCTGTGCACTAATCAGATTATGCACTGTTCATTTGGGGAGTGTAGAAATTGTCATAATTTTTGTATTGGTTGACGTTTACATTATGTAAATGAGATTTTCATGTCTATATGAGTTCAGTTCTGCCTTACCTTGGCCCTCCTTCGGAGGTAATCTCTGCGATTGTGTAGCATTTTAGTACAACGTACAATCACCTCCGTCTCCCTCCCAGACAAGTAAGGTAAAGCAGAGATGATCTGAAAGCACACAAAGGCATGTGTTATGCACCATGGTGTTTCTACATGCCTATAAATGTCAGTAGGTGATTTTTATATGGAATGGGCTTATATGCATGACCACTTATCTACAACCTTTGCTGTAATTGGGCCCCATTCAATGTTTCTGCTGTAGCATGCCCTCTGCCAGACCTGAAACTGTGTCAGGATCTCTCTCGCCACCACCTGTTAATAGAAACGCATCACAAATAAAATAAGATGAATTTACTGTTAATCACCAAAAATACATTTCATAAATGGTAACAAGCGCTTACAAAACCAGCACTTACACTGAACGTTCTCTGTCTGTTCATGGGGTGAACCTGGACCAGGTCTGTTGGTGGGTTTGCAGAAGGTTTTTGGCTCAGCTGCAACACATACACAAAACTGAATCAGTGCTCCGTCTGAAGTCCGATACATTTCGCATCTAAACATGCAGGTTTTTAAAGGTTTAGTCTTGGTGCGAATGAATATTGCCTCCATACGAAATGGCATGTCCTACATTTATTTATTAACAACAACAGCTGTATTGTTAGTAGTGTATATTTCAATGAGTCATGACATGATGCTTGTACATCAGTGAGAACGTGTCAGAAACCGCAAATACTTATCATGTTAAAAATTGTATTCTTGTGTCTCTAACAGAATGGAGAAAACAGGAGGCAGAGGTATGACAAAACCTTTTTATTTTTAAATGAACGAAGGCTCAGTCAGTGACGACTCTCAAATAAAATCTCAAAGACACACCAGAGCAGCTGAACGAATGGAATTCAAGTGCTCAGAATGCTGCAGCACCTCCTGCTGCTGGGATTCAGCTACACAGTTCAGCTGAACAGTGTCTACATGGTCGTGTGTGTGGGCCCTCATAAGTCCATTTTGGATTCTTCAGAAGTGCTTTAACAACAACAACATGGGAATTTCTGAAACACGCACTTCATTCTTCTTCTTTGGTTCAGTAAAAGGATTATCTCCGGTGAGCTGTAACATACCACACACATCGTGCCAGGCAGTTCACATCAACATCCAAGTAAAATTAAGCACTGATAAAACAGAAAGGTGAACGTGAGCAGTGCACCAAATTTTGTATTGCTTCCGTATAAACACAAAGCCTGAGAACACAAATGACAAATTCAATATATATCCAGGGGAATGTGTACATGCTTTGTACCATACAAAGGAAAAGACAGGATATGCCAATATTCTTATATTTGGTGCCTTTTACTGTGACATACAGCCTACGTTCAGTACAAACATAACATAACGTCATTACCTTTTAGTCATTGTGCTAGGTAAATTCCAACAAAAGCTATGGATGTCCTGGGGTGGGCTTTTTCCTTGGAAGTTTGTGCTACTCAGACTTATTCAGTTAAAATATTATGTAGTTCTGAAAGGACAAACAGAAACATACATGCTTGACCTCACTATTCCATCGCAGCTCTGATGCTTCATCAGGCTCAGCTAGTCCAAACAGGGATTGCACTTTTTCAACTGATTAATTAGCGGTACTGAACATGTAACCTTCACAATGTACAAACTCTATTACCTAAGCTACAAAATGTTTTTGGATTTTGTAGTCCAATAATAGTAACAGTGTGTCAGCTAGTATGCTAGATGTTGCACGTAACTCTTGGATGCCTAACTGCTGGATCCACGCCAGCCTTTATTTCCAAAACTCAGGCAACTGAAACTGGCGTTTGGCAGTAAGTGAGTTTGGCCTGTAAGGCAGCACAGTCCATCTAACACAAACATACTGTTAAACTGCTTATAGTCAGTGGGATCACAAACACAATCCAGAAAAGCAAGCTGACATATCAGAAATGCACTTTCATCAAAATGTAGTTTCAGCACGATCCAGCACGTGTTCATGGGATCTGTCTTGGTTGTTGCTTCCCAAGCTAGCTACGCATCAACTCCTAATAAAACCAGGAGGCAAAAGTGATAGCAGGGGAAAAGCTAAAGAGATAATATTGTGTAAATCATTTTTTAAGCCAATTTACTTTCCAATGAGGACTGCAATGTTAATAAGAATGAAACCTTTATGCATATACTGTAATATTTTATGGGGGCAGGTTATTAACCCAGTGTGTCCAGTCCTTTAGTCTTCTAGGCTCAATACTTTTCTTTCTAATACACTCATACACCTGTTTCAACTCAAGAAGATCTACAGGACTGGACCTGGAAACCATCCCCTACCATCCCAAATGTAAATGTGAGTGAGTAAATAAGTGAGTCACAAACAAGGTTCATAAGATGCACCTGATTGTGTCAGAAGTTTACTTTTCTGAAATCAACATAACTTAAAAACCCACAGGACATCTGACCATCAACAGATTGCATGCAACATCAAATAAAAATAAAAAAAACTAATTAAGGGATCAAGCTGGAAATACATAAGCTATTTCTCTATCCTGTAAGGCAGTGATTCCCTATAAGAAATCACATACAAAAAGACTGAAGAGCTTCACATCGCACTTATAAGACATAGAGGCATATGCAAAAAGTTTGGGCCCCCCTCTTAAAATGACTTGATATTTCTGAGTGAAAATAAGTTAACGAATCAGAGTATACATTTCAGCACATTTTAATGCACAATTACTGTAGATTTGTCCAATTTAACATACAATAATAATGATAATAATAATAATAATAATGATAATAAAATTTCCCCCTATAGGTTAAACAGAAACTGTGCACTAAAACGTGTTAATAAAATGACATATTTCTGTTTGTCCCCTTTATAGGACGTGTTAACATTTTTCACTTAGAATCCCAACAAGACTTGACCAGGGTTATTCAAACTTTTGCATATGATACAAACTGAATTGGATCTGGTGCTTTGTGGTGAATGTTCACAGAAGGTCTCTGACTTGCAGGAAGTGAGTCAGAGGTGGTCATCATCAGCATTTGTAATTTCCTGTCATTTGCCGCTGTCCTCTGCAAAATGACATCAGGATATTGCTTATCATTTGTGTCATTCCCCTACTGGCATGGATTGACAAGTTCAGGCAGAAATTCCTAAGAAATGCAAAACGTGTAAATCAGCAGATGTGGCAGAATCATGGAAATCAGTTCATCACTGTTCCATGAACTTTCAGGAGATGACCCTTAAGCTGCTTGAGGCACACAAAGGTCTTCCCGCACTGATGACAGTTACAGCTCTTCCCCGCTCGGGTGTGTCTTCTAAGGTGGACTCTCAGGTGAGTGGATCTGTTGAACCTCATGCCGCAGTGGGTACAGTTGAAGAGTTTCTCACGTGTGTGGATGTTCTGATGCTGCTTGAAGTTGCTCAGCCTGGTGAAGCTTTTGCCGCAGTGCGTGCAGACGTGCGGCCTTTCTCCCGAGTGCTGCCGCTGGTGAACCTTCAGCTCAAAGTTGTGAACAAAGGTTTTGTTGCACTGGGGACAGCTGAGGGGTTTCTTACCCTTGTGGGTAAGCATGTGGACCTTCAGGTGACCCACTTGACCGAAGGACTTTCCACAGTGGATGCAACTGTGCGGCTTCTCAGCGTGGAGGTTTTCATGCATATGAAGATGTTCATTCTGGGGGAAATGATCAGGAGGCGGGACAAGCAGGTACACCTTCTCACCTGGACAGAGCTCCTGAGGTACCACAAGACCTTCTGGAAAACTCTCTCTGTTTGAACTACGCAAATGTCCACTTTCAATCTGCTCACGTGAACCGGGTGTCTCGGGAATGGGAGCCAAGACAAAGTGAACTGACTGACTTGGCTCGGCCTTGATGCCGTGGGACATCTCTGGGTTACACTTCTCTGAAAGGGACATTAAATATGAAGTTGGATCTGACATGTTGAGAGTAGTTAGATTTGGAAAATTATCTACCTGTGTCTCCTCACGATTCCAGGACCCTCCGAAGTCTCTGTGATTCAGATCGCTTTCCACTGGACCGCTGTCATCTGTGCAGTCCCACACCGGCAGCATCTCCTCCTCTTCTTTTATAGCAACTGGATCAGGCTCGTGCTCTGATTTCACAGCAGGACAGGGTGGAGAAGAGGCCAGCTCACCACCCTCATCTTCCTCTGTAGAACTCTGTGTTAGTCTAGATTGGGTCAAATCTATTTCTTTGCTGGGAGTAAAGTCTATCCCAGGTGTCTTGTGGTGACTTTCTCTGGGTTTGGAACTGGCACAGTGCTCATGAATCCCTGTCACTGCTGCACTGGGAAGGAACTTCTGTAAAACCTGCTGATGAATGTGTACTGTGGCATTAGATGTGGGGTCCTGTTTCCCGCTCTGCTCGAGTGCGTCTGCCTTCTGTGTTTGAGCGTGTGTCTCCGTGGGTGTGTGAGAGTCCAAAATCTCTGCAGGCCTCCACACTTCACTTAATGGAGGCCTTTTTCCAGACTGCTCCCTCAGGCTAAGGCTGAAACATAAAGTATCTGCACCTGCACCAGAAAACAGGAAAAATAGGTTATGGTAAATATTTTGTCTTTTTCTCTGAGCAATAGAAACTGTCAAATAATCTCTCAGATCTGTGTCTCTAAGGACAAGCCTGTTGTATTCTGGAAATATGTAACATAAGTGGACCATAAACTAATTCATAATCATTATGTTTTTTTTTCTTTACACTACTAGTAGTTGTAGAAGATAAATGGGTCACTTGTAAACCCTGTACAGCTATATCACATTAAATTAGGATTATATTAGAGATGATCAATGGGAATTGACAATCAGCCAGATTATTACTGGTTTTGTTTAATCCGTGTTGCGGTTTTATGATGTAAATAACATGAATAATACAAGTGCACTTGCACTCACACTGCATCTTAATTTCAGCACAGTACTTAATTCATTCATACTACTCATGTGCATTTTACCATACTTTCATATTTAAATAGGCAAATGATTTTTTTATTTACAAAAATGCCAAAGCCAGTTTGACTCATTAAAAGTAAATAATATCATTTTAATATGTTGATAAAATGTGTTCATGCTTATTGTAGTTATTTGTTCTTGAGCAGCAATTTCTAGGTTCTCTCTACAGGGAGTCTTATGTTAATGGTGAAAATGCCTTTGTTTTTGGGGTCGGTTTATGTTTAGGAGGGGGAGCGAGAAGTCTGTTGCTAGCAGTGAGAGGACAAGGCTTAGCTGAGTTTACTGCATTTACATTCCATGTGTGAGGCAAGGTACAGCCAACCACAAGCTTAATAGGCCTAATGTCAGGGTGTTTTCAATAGCTGTACACCCTATAATATTTTGGTGCCTTGGTATCGTACTTCTTATGTTCGTTTCGCCCACATAGTGAGTCACCCGCCAATTTAGCTGTAAGGAAAAAGGAATCTGAATCGACCATATGAATTCATGACCTGCACCCCTACATTTAATTTTTGAACATACAGTTCTTCTAACCTGAGAGTGCCTCTGCTGATGGCTCTGCAGTCCTCTCACTGTTGCCCGTGGTTTTGCCACAGTCCACGCACCGCACCGTCCGCTCTCTCTCTTTCAGTTTACTCTCATAAAACTGCAGCCTTCGCATAAGCAACTCCACTTCCTGTTTGGCATGGCCCACTTCCTCCACAAAGCTGTCCTCCACCAGCTTGGTGATCTCAAACATGGCTGACTTGAGAATCGTTTCCATGATGACAGAGAGTTGGGACTGGAAGGTGACGATGAGGGTGTCTGACATTTTCCTCTCGTTGTTGTGCTGTACTGCTTTAGTAGAAACTGGACACAGAATTTGTATCTTACTCTCAAGACCTGTGAAGACAAAATAGCTGGGTTACTATCTGAACAAGGGCCAAACCCAACAGAATGGACACTTTCAGGGTGCACTTGGTTGTTATGGGGGACCTATTATGCTGATTTTCAGTGTTCATTATTATAATTTGGCCTCTACTAGAATATATTTACATTCTTTAATTTTCCCAATATGTTTTTCATGTTGTACACCTGTATTCACCCTCTGTCTGAAACGCTCCGTTACAGCTCCTGTGTCTTTAGGTCCCGTCTCCCCATGAGCCCTGTGTGCTCTAATTGCTCTAGACTGCAGCAGGATGTTCCAGCATGGTAAGTTTGACTGTTTTAGGTCTCTGTGTGTTGCGTGAGGGTGTGCCAAGCTTGCTGGCATGGGGACAATAAGGGCTGTGTTACAAGGAGTTTCAGAAAAGTGGTTTGTGTGGAAAAGAGTTTCTCTTTCTGGTGTGTAGTTTGGCCTTTATAAGTTTGTGGATCATTTTACATGCACCAAAGTGGAAAAAGGGAAAATATAATATTTTATTCTAACTTCCAAATACTATCCAAAGATATTATATCTCCATTGACTTTTGCTTTTTCTTTGCTTCTACATCTATATATCTGCATCTATATCAATCTATCTATCTGTGTGTGTGTGTGTGTGTTATGGCAACCTGGTGAATGAGGCTATAGCCATGTTAAGTTCACTGCAAAGGTCAATACACTAGATTGTGATATTATTTTACAATGAATATTTATCAGTTAGCTGGATACTTCAAGATAAAGGTTAGTCTCTTAGGATGGGTTCAGGTAAAATGGGGCACTGTGTTAGGCACTATGAGAAACAGAGGTGAACGACAAGGTCATTGTTGTACTGTATTCTATTCTTATTTCTTTTATTACCTAGACAACAGCAGATGAATATGGGCTTAAGCTACTTGACCAACAGAAGGCTGAGGCTTCGATCGTCAATGCATGACCACGCCCCTTGACGATGGCCACGCCTCCATCGGACAGTGACACCTGAAAATGTCATTTCATGACCAGCGACTACACTTCGGTACCTCTTTAAGCATTTCAGCTCAAACATACTTCCTGCCACCTTACTATGCTGTTATTGTCATACAAAGAAACACAGATGGACGGGGGAATCAGAGCTTCTGAATTAGACAGCTCACGTACACATTTTAGTAGGGACCCCCGACCACTTCCGACCCCTTTGTTTGGGTTTGGATGAGCTCTGACTGTAAATAAACACTTAACATGGCACTTTAATTTAACACAGTCGCATTAGTTGGTTTACTCTGGGCAATCATGAGTACAGTTCACTGCTGATGTCCTACTTCTGTAGGTACCAGACTCGTGCCGTAAACCTGCTGTACTAATCCGGACACAGCGCCGTTAGTGCACTAGTTAGCAACTGAGCTATCTGTCCTCATCCGCTACACTCCCCCTTTACACGCACGGTGTTATTCAACGCTGCTCCTAATACATCCCACCGGGATACGAGAAAACAGTACTCGACAAAAACCTGCTGTAAGACGGTAAAATAATTACTTATCGATTAATAAAACTTAATACGTACATCCAGAAACGCTCCAGCACACAGATGGAAATCTGCTGGTTTATGTGTCTTTTTGTTATTGCTAGTCTTGAATGTTATTCAATTACTGACCCCTACTGGCCTGGAGGATCAATGGAGCTCTCTCTGTGTGTGTGTGTGTGTGTGTGTGTTATACGAAAGAGTGGGGAATGGAAGGAACTTTTAAAGAGCTACAAATGCTCTGGTGTGCATGTTTTGGGGGCGGGTTGTCTGGTTTTTCTGCTAATGTTGAAGGAAGGCTTATATCGGACATTACAGCACGGTTATTGTGTGACATCTCTAAATGCATGCTGGGTATTGTAGTGACAAAACACTGTCGCACATGGACACAAATTGGGCACAAGATCAAGAACCGACGACACTGAAGGACGCAATGCTACAGAAATATACATAGTCACAAACATCAGGTCCTTCCATCGTTTTCATGTATTTTGGGGGTCAGTTTCTTTCTGCTTCACTGGTCACTTCTCACTTCCAGCCTTTGGCAGGTTATTTTAGAAGGGAAGCATATGGCACAAAGCCAGAATAGCACCAGGTCCTTATTCATTTAGGCAGCTCTCACTGCAGGTTATACAAAAGCCTAATGGTTAGCAAGCTAGCCAGACTGCACTGTATAAAGTTATAAAGCTACAATACATTTTTATATTGCAACTGTGATTTAAATTCTGATTTTCTGTTTTTTTTTAAGCCCAGGCCTTGTGCCTATGTCCACTTTAGGTTAGTGTTCCACACTTAAAATCGCAGTTCTTGTCCTAACAGTAGATAAAGACAAATGAGACAAATGAGACATAAATATTAGACTTGGTCACTTATTTATTGAGGAAAATAATCCAATGTTACATATCTGTGACAGTAAAAGTATGCGAACCCTTAGGATTATCAGATAATTTAAAGGTGAAATTACACTCAGGTGTTTTCAGTCAATGGGATGAGGATCAAGCGTGAGTGGGCACCTGTTTTATTTAAAGAACAGGGATCTATCAAAGTGATCGATCTGATCTTCACAACACATGTATGTGAAAATGTATCATGGCACGAGCAAGGGAGATTTCTGAGGACTTCAGAAGAAGAGTCGTTGACGCTCATCTGGCTGGAAAAGGTTACAAAACCATTTCTAAAGAGTTTTGACTCCACCATCCACAGTCAGACAGAGTGCATACAAATAGAGGAAATTCAAGATCATTAGCCCCCCCAGGAGCGGTCCACCAACAAAGATCACTCAAGGAGCAAGGTGTGTAACAATCTGCGAGGTCAAAAAGGAACCTGGGGTATCTTCTAAACAACTAAAGGCCTTTATCACACTGGCTAATGCTAATGTTCACCATCAGAAGAACACTGACAATGGTGTGCATGGCATGGTTCTCTCCAAAAAGAACATTGCTGCCTGCCTGCAGTTTGCTAAAGATCACATGGACATGGCAGAAGGCTACTGGAACAATATTTTGTGGGAGGATGAGACCAAAGCTGATCTTTTTGGTTTAAAAGAGAAGCACAATGTTTGGAGAAAGGGAAACACTGCATTCCAGCACAAGAATCTATGAAACACATTGGTGGTACTATCATGGTTTGGGCCTGTTTTGCTGCATCTGGGCCAGGACAGCTTGCCGTCTTTGAATGAACCATTAATTCTGAACTAAACCATCACATTCTAAAGGAAAAAGTCAGTACATCTGTCCGTGAGCTGAGAGAATGTGGGTCATGGTGCAAGACACCGACTCTAAGCACATGGATTGTTCTACCAAAGAATAGTTAAAGAAGAATAAAGTTAATGTTTTGGAATGGCCAACTCAAAGCCCTGAGCTCAACCCTATGTGGAAGGACCTGAAGCAAACAGTTCATTGGAGGAAACCCACCAACATAACATTGCTGAAATGGGCTCCAATTCCTCCAAGCTGATGTGCAGGACTAATCAACAGTTACAAAAAAAAAGCTTAGTGGAAGTTATTGCTGCACAAGGGGGTCACCAGATACTGGAAGCAAAGGGTCACATACATTTGTCACTCACAGATATGTAATACTGGATCATTTACCTTAACAAATAAATAACCAAGTCTAAAGTCTGAGGTCATATTTATGCAGAAATATTCTAAAATTCTAAACGCGTTCACAAACTTTCAAGCACCACTCTAGCTCAGTGCTCAGGATCCAGTGCACATTCACTGGCCTGTTTGCTGAGCAAATTAGCCTATCACAGTTAGACACACTATCAAATATGGGGTCTTCAGACTCTTATAACCAATTTGTACAGTGATGGAAGGTTTCACCATAAAGTGTAATTGATACATTGTTGATGATGGGCTGCTGTCTTACCTTCCATAACTGGGATGGCCAGAAGAATGGCCATGCCTTATGCTAAGATGGCACTGGCTACTCCTTGGCTACACCTCTTCTCCTGAGCATACTTATAATTTTCCACTGCAAGTCAACTGGCAACACAGAAAATAGTGTTGCTGTTATACTTGCCTTCTTCAGTTGTTCTTCGTGGGTAGTCCTCAAAGCTAACCATTACACGTGGCATGTAAAAAAAGGTCCTTTATTCATAATCCATACAGATGCCATTTTATGGCATGCAACTATGAAAAAAAGAATACAGCTATGCAAAATCTTCAAGCGTAACATTGCTTAAATAGCCTGAAAGTTCATACACTCATATACAAAACAACAATTGGATGCACAAATACAATAGTTAACAAACACCATAAACACATAGGACCGCTTTATTCTCTACCTCACAGAGCCAGACAGATCATAATCCTAACTGTAATTAAATCTACGCCTCTTGTCACAGGTTGGCAGAGTGAATTCTCTGGTGTCTTTTTAGATTGCATTTCTGCGTGAACCTTTTGCCACAGGCCATGCAGATATAGGGTCGTTCCCCTGTGTGGACCCTGCGATGCGCCTTCAAGTTGCTGAGCTTGGTGAAACTGCGGCCACACAAACTGCAGCAGAATTGTCTTTCTCCTGTGTGTATCTGCTGGTGAGCTCTCAGGTGGCACAGATGGGAGAAACCTTTGCCGCATTGGCTGCAGTTGTGTGGCGTTCGAACCGCATGATGTCCAATATGACCACCAGTCCTAGCGCTGAGTGCCTGCATGAGATTTCTTCCAGACTGCAAGGCACTGATGCTTCTCTCATCTGCGTAGGCTCTCTGGAAGTGCTGAAGTGCCTGAGAAGGTTTAGGCACAGAGGCTGGAGTCTTGTTGACTGGTTGTGTCCTAGCTACATTTGTGGTGCCAGGGCTAGAGGCCAGCACGCTGGCATGTTCTACTGGTTTGGTGAGTTTTTTTACTGAAGTCCTCCTTTGCTGTGTGACCTGAGAGGCAGGGGTACTGACCTTACCACAAGGCCCAGGATACATCACACTTGCTTCCAGTGGAGGTCTGCTGGGTGGAGAATCTATGTGCTGGTGTTTATCCCGTGCCGGATTTGCCTTGCTGGAGGCAGAGGCAGTACTTGACCTTACCCTATCCACCTCCTCCCACTCTGGTGGAAGCACCACTACAACCTCCTGTTTAATGGGCAGTGAGTTAGGACTCTTTGCCAGCTGCTTTACAGCGGAACACTCAGACGATGGCACAGCTGCAGGGCCTTGCTGTGGGAGAGGTGACTGTACAGCATGCTCTGTTTTAGAGTCTGGCCTTTGTAAATGTGGCCTAGTTTTCACTGAATCCTGAATACCGGGACTGCAAGGCTTGCTGCCAGGGAGTTTGTCCCTCTGAGGACCTCTGTGATCAGGCTGTGATGCATGGAGGCCTGGAATCTCCCCAATATTATGGATCTGTGTCTCTCTATGATCCGCTGTGTGACTGTGTACTGCTGAGTAGATCTGCACGTCTGCAGACTCTGTGACCTCCTCCTTCACAGCCCCTCCCACTCTAGCCTCATTAATTTCAACAATCTGAAAAAGAGAAGTGTGATGAGGTCAGTGTAAAAGTAGGTTTCAGTAGACCTGTAAAATATTTACTGACTTCCTAAAAACTGCATTCCTAACATGCCTACCGATAGATTAGCAACATTTTCCCACACACCAAATATTCTTGATCAGTCAGGACATGTGGAGGGTTTGAAGTTTGCTTTTGTTCATTTTGGAGCTACAAAGCCAATGTAGCTATCGAGTAATGGGAACATACTTGCCAATTAGAATTATGCAAACTGCATGCCAAAATCATCACACTCTTCCATCAACCCCTCCCCCCCACAGGTTGTTTTGTTCTCAAATAGACTTGCTTAAGTTGTTGTTACCATACAACATAATATAACATATACAAATAAGATAACAATTGTTACATAGATAAAATCACCAGTAACAGGCCATCTGGAATTCATTCATACAGTGTCTGAAACCACATAAACAAGTCTATTTCAGATTACTTCCCCAACTTGAAGCAGTCCAAGATAAGTGTGTGACGAATTAGGCACGCTCTCTGCACAATACCAATTTGTGCGGCAAAAAAAAAATTCTATTTACTTGTTAGCCTTGTAGCTAGAGACTCCAGTGAAAGCTAAATAAATATATACTGGACACAAAACATGTCTTGGCCGATCTAATACATAGGGGCTAAGAGGAAAACTGCGTAAATTAAATAATAAATAAAAAATGTTTAGGCAAAAAAAATCCTTCGTAATAGTACTTAAATTGTACTTAAAGGTTTTGATATGCAATATACCAGTATGCCCAAAGCTAAATATAGCCAACCTTAAGTTCAGCATCTGGGATTGTTGAGGATGCCTCCTGGCCTGGTGCTACAAGGCCCTTCCCACTACTTCTGCTTCCATCAGAAGAGCCTTCATGCTTCATAACACCAACCAGCTCCACACCTTTAGAAGAGATGTACACACACTTACAGAAATGTCTTAAGTAATAAATGTAGCACAGAGGATATGCATCATGTGTCCTAAAGTTTGTAGACACCTGCTCATTTTTTCCCCTGAAATTAAGTTTGTCGCTCTAGTCTCTACTTTTCCGGCAGGCTTTACCACAGATGTTGAAGCACCGTTGTGGAGGAGTGAACCATATCAGGTATTAGGTGGATTAGTTCATCATTACAGACCTCACTCCAACTTAACCCAAAGGTATTGGATGGTGCTCCATCACTTCTGGGGGATTTATGCCCCTGTAGCATTCACCTAGAAATGAGCATGGTGACCTTAGGCTCAGGTGCAGCTGCTGCAGCAGCTCCAAGGCATCCCGTTTTAATTGCAATACTTTTCTACAGAGATAATACAAGCTGTGTATGTAAATGAATGCCTGTATCTGCACCTTTAAAGTAGCCGGATCATTCATTAGAAGGGGTGTCTAGATACTTTTGTATACATATATGTAGTGTAGTTTGAGGGCTCTGCTTACCAGCTTGCGTCCTGGAATCTCTACCCTCGGTTTCCTTCTTGGAGAAGCCAGTTTTGCCACAATCCACGCACTTTACCCTTTTAACTCTTTCACGCTCGCCAAGTTTGGTTTCCAGGATTTGTAACCTTCGTCTCAGAACTTCTGCCTCACGTTTCCCACGATCGACCTCCTCCAAGAAACTGCCCTCAACTAGCCTGGTGACCTCACACACAGCTGATCTCAGGATGGTCTCCATGACCCCAGAGAGCTGGGTCTGGAAGGTGAGAAGTAGAGCATCCGACATCCTATTGAGTCTCTAGCAGTCCTTTCACACAACCGTAACTAAAGTGATTTGGTAATGATCGCACAACTGCAATCGCTGTGTTTGTCGGTATATCTCTCCTATATCTCTCCTCTACGCGGCCTGGTAGAGATACACAGAAGTGCAGCCTTGTCCATCATCAACTACATTCTCTGCTGAGCTGTGACAGTCAGACAGAGTCGGTGCAGGTCCACATGAGAGCTCGAAAAACTCCGGTACATTCTCGTAGAATAAATGAAACGCATTAGGAAAACGTCAGGGTTTTACAGCCGCTGTGAAGTGCTTGTTTTGATAGCCGTATCTGTCTTACTGTGTTGTTCCCGCTGTTGCTGAGGCTGCTAGCTCCCCGAGGTTATCAGTTAGCAAATAGCACTCGCCAAGCTACACAGGCTACATTTCCGCGATAACGGCGTCCATTCGGCAAAAACTCGTCACCACTCGATGATAAAGATCCGCTAAAAGGTAGTAAAAACCGAAATATCGCCACATTTAAGCAAGAAAATAATTAGGCTTGGTTAAACGCAAACGGTGTGAAAAGGAAAACCTTGTTGTCCTCCGTGACGTCACGCGTTGTACAGTGGCCTACTTGGACAGAATTGATGTAACCGGCGTTCAGTAAAATCCCGAGTCACGTGTAAGTAAACCAGTCCCGTTTATTACATACACCTGAAAACGGTGGCGGACAGTAACGAAGTACATGTAAGTTTTTTCGTGTAACTGTACTTTACTGAAGTATTTCCATTTTTTGCTCCATTTCTTTTTACTTTACATTTCAAGTATCAACAATCTTCCATTTTCCTCCACTACATTATGCGAAATTTGTCGTTCCTTTCGGCTTATGTGCGCGTAAACACGTAACATGTCAGAACGAAACAAGCTTATTCATGGATTCTTAGCATCCATGGAAATATCCATTTCAGGCCTGGACTACATCAAGGACCACCTGGAGGAAGGCAGGTAAAGCAGGTTGGGGTTAATCCAAACACTGACTGACAATTATACATCAAAGCCTCAGTGAACAGATCAAACATATTGTTCCTGACTTTGTGGGTAAATAGACCACAATATAGAAATATGTACACGTGCACTTTTTTCTGAATACATACAAACATATAGTAAATTTATTGTAAATTTGTTTTGGCTAGTTTATGTTTATTAACAAAGACCTACAGATGCAATATAGTAAAGGAAAACTCATTTGTGAACCTGAGTTTAAAGCAAGTTCTTATTAAACTTTAACTTAATAAATACATTTAAAACCGAAACTTGTTGGCAAAAAGTTATTTTATAGTTCTACCTAATGGAAATTGTTCTTCAGTGTTTTGTGATTATGACTATGATCAGTGTCAGACTAATTAATGACCTTCTATTAAAAGACTGGTAGACCAAAAGTGACATTAGAGTCTTTACACCTACAAGAGTCCTGTTGATTCTTGAGTCTTGTTCCAGAAATGATAATAGGACATTAATAAATCATGCAATTGTTACTTTCCATACTTAAGCACATTTGAAGGTAAATACTTTAGTACTTTTACTCAAGAGAAGGTCTAAATTGAGGAACTTCTGCTATTACTGGAGTAATTATTTACCTTGAGTATCTCTAGTTTAACTCAACTACATGGTTTGTGTACTTCGTCCACCACTGCTGATTAATACAAAATATACCTTTCAGTAACACTTTATTTAGAATAGCCCACTGTAGATTCATACCTCGCACTTAACTTACATTGAACTGAATATCTATAAAATTCACCTTCATTTTCCCTTCAACTGTCACCTTAAAAGGGGACTCCACTGATTTTTAAACATTTTCCACATAAGTTGTTAAGATGTGTTATGTACATGTATCATTCAGAGTGGTCTGATGTGAAATGTTCCGTTCTAGAGAAACCTAGAGAGAGGAGCCAGATACCTGATGAGTTTAATGACTTAAAGTAAAATCAATAGACTAAAAGTAATTAAACATAAAATTGCTGGATATACACTGTGTGGCATTGTTTTATGCTAATTTTGTAATAAAAGCAAAAAAAAAAATCTAACTTTAAATGTATGTTATTATACATTCAAATTATTTTATTGTAATCCATTCGCAGCAGAAGGGTAAATGCAGCGCATTATGGCACAAAATAGGTTATTCTCAGACTATTTTTCTATCATCTACATTTAAATATATATATATATATGTATAAATATATGGTTCCTATCACCACTACTTTCTCTAAAATTAACTATTTCACATCAATCCACATTACTTATATCTCAGCCTCTGGATTACGCAGGCAATATGAGAAAAACAGCAAAATATTTTAAACTTTAAACTCTACTCAGAACCTAATCCCAGCCCGGATACTAATCCTAACACTATTAAGAATCAACTTCATCTGCTAGTGCACTAATAATCTGAATTTATATAAAATATGATCATCTTTAGGGGCCTACTGACATAAAGTGAGATATGATATTGTTAGAAATGCATGTTGAAATATATCAGAAATAATTTAATATCCTACCCCACATTACACTGAGGGCACTTTCAGAGGTTTCGTTATCATTATGGACATTTTTCTGAAATACATACTCAAGTGTTCATGTTTGATTTTATTAATAGGTATATACAGACCATAAACACTTTCCACTGTGAACATTATGCTCTTCATAATGTTAGAAAATATTATAACAATGAATCTTTGCTCCACTGAAATGAAAACTGTTTTAAACTGCATCCAGTACGAACATCATCTTTCATCCACAACCACAATCCAAATAAACCAACATTATATAAACACATCTTACCTAAAAGTGACTATTATGAAGTAAAAGAACACAAGAGAATATATGATTCAGACATTAATAAATAACACGAGATAAGATAACCCCATTAGTAAAACAATGTAATTACAGAGGCACTCCAGCATCAGCAAGTACCAACAGAAAATCTGCCCACCTGTAACCATAATGCAACTAACCTGAAATGAGCAAAATGTATCTTAAGAAATTACAGTGTTTTATTGCTAAACAAAACTGCCTAATGTGAAATAGTAGGGAACAGATTCTGAAATTGGTGTAAAAATACATTGAGAGTTACTGATCCAAATATAGCAATTTAAATACTACTTTCGGAACAACTACACTCCCAGACAAAAAAAAAATAGGCCAAGCCAAAAGTCCAGATTTCAACTCTACAGAGAACATCTTGTCTCATGTTAAACACAAACTAACATGTCAATGTTTTTCAGCTGTTTGAAGCCATCAGTATTAACTCTTCATACTGTGAAGGATTGCATGAGGGTTAATTGAAAAACTTCACTATTTAAAGAAAATAAAAGCAAAAGCTTCACATACTAAACCACTTTATCTGCTGGTTAGATAATTTCTTGTTAAAACCGTTAAAAGCTTAATGCTTTGCCATCTTGGGCTTGGCCCTTTTTGGGGGGGGGGGGCAGACTGTGTACTGAGATTTACTGTAGTAATATTCTATATGTAGGGCATTTTGGGCCAAAATACTGTCAAATTCTTTATCTATTTTCAAACACTGCTCACTTTACTGACTGTGGTTCTTCCTCAGTTACAAGTTTGGCAAGGATGCAGTAGACACACTTGTAATTCACTACAGTCCAATTACAACTCAAGATCTATTGGAAAAAGACAAAACCAACTCTGAGTTGCCAGTTTATTATGTACACTTAGCTTGTAAAACAACACTCATTGCCCATTTTATCACATGCAGGTTCACAGTTAATGACAGAAGCCCATTAGCTGCTGTGCAATTTATTACCAACGGTGGCCGGTGCCTACTGGTTGGAGAGGTTACAGGTGTATTCAGGACTGATTGGCCACACTTGGTTGTGGTGCTGCTCTACTGACCACACTGTGCTGGTTCAAGGAAAAATTTGCCCTGAAGATCAATAAATCTCATAATATATTGTGCATAACAACCGTATTCCTACACCTAGAAGTCATAAAAGATGTATCTGATAAAATGGTCAATGAGCGTATATACAAGGTAGATGTACATAAAAATAATTTAACAACCCAAACAGAACTGTAGTTCTAACAATTATTCAGGTCAGGTTCATGTTTGCGCTGGTGTGATCGGAGATGGTCAAGGCGCTTAAAGCTCAGCCCACACACCCTGCAGCAGTACGGCCTCTCTCCTGTGTGTGTCCGCTGGTGGACCTTTAAGATGTCGGCCCGGGTGAAGCTTTTGTCACACATGCTGCACTGGTGCGGTTTCTCCTGGGTGTGAATGCGGCGGTGCAGCTTAAGGTTCCACAGCCGGCTGAACTTATTGCCGCAGAGCGTGCAGCTGTAGGGCTTGTCTCCAGCCTGGCTGCACCTGTGCCTGCGCAAGTCGCTGAAAGAAGAGTAGCCTTTCCCACAGTGACTGCACAGATGCAGTCCATCCCTCTGGTGGATGCGCTGGTGGACTTTAAGGTTGCACGCTTGGGTGAACTTCTTCCCACACTGGTTGCAGACGTAAGAAGGTGACGTGCTGGCTCTGTGAGTGAGCATGTGAGTCTTTAAAGAAACCTGGTCTGGAAAACTGATCATACACTGAGAACAAGTGTGAGGTTGTTTCTCTTCCACTATTTCTACAGGTTCAGTGTGGTCCACTGTTTGGCTAAATGCATCTCCACTGTAAAAGCAATTACTGCCATCATTGACTGTATCCCTGCTGTACATGGAATGTCCTCGATGGCCAGGATCTCCAACAAGTCCACTTGGAGCCTGAGGAAGAGCATTTATGTCCTGCAAGTATCCATCCTCATTAATAAGCAAACAGTTCAAGTCACCTGTATCTGGAGGATTGTGTAAAGTTGAGGAGCTCTTGTTTCCTCTTTTACTTCTAATGCGTCTCCCGCATTCCGCAGGTGTGCTCAGGTCAGTCTGCAAAGAACCTGACAGCGCCCCAAATCCCAAAACCTCTCCAGTTCTGTGAGGTGACACGGTTAGTCCATTCAGGTCTCCCATGTCCAGCTCATGGCTGCTGTAGCTTGCTGTCCCCAAATCCTCCATGTTGTAGCGAGTTCTATATGGCAGACCCTGGATGTTTTCTGACTCCGGTTCAGGGTCAGTTGCTTGATTTAAGCCTGAGCTCCAGTCGTCCTGAATCTGCTGCAACTCTTGCTCACTGTAGCTCTTGCTATGACCAGAATTGTCAGAACTTTCCACTGGTAAAACACATAATGAACATGTAAATAAACTTACATGCCTATAGTGGAAATGTTGAGAGTTCATACTAAAATTATAAGCTGTCAGTGACTTTAAAATAATTATTAAGCTATATAGATATATTGCTATACTAAAACATCTTCTAAACCATAACTGCTCAGAAATGCAACACACCCACTGCTTTTGTTACATTTAACTTGAGTGTGAGTTAAAAAAGATGTCCATCATCATCATGTTCTAGTTAGAACTGAATAGCTAAACAAATGCCTGTTAAACTTAAATTAATTTATACCTTCAGTGGCCAGGCTCCACCCTTCCTGTGGCTCAGCACCAGTAACAGTATGAACAGCCTCTGTTTTAAGTACGCAGTTCAGCTTTCTTTCCTCCTCAGCTGCACTCTGGAAAGAGCAAACAATGCCACCACAGACATTACTTAAGAAATGAATACATATGGAGGTACATAACTAATCTGTTTAACACATTAATGTCCATTTGAATCTGTGAGCAGCATAACTACTAAAGTTATGGTGCAGCTCTGTTGAAACATGACTGTTTTACATTTAATCTAATTTTAAAATGATGCATATTTCTGACCTTCGCAGCTTTAACTGGACTGGATACATCTTCTGATTCCATCAGCCCAGAAAGTTCATCCTTCTTCTCAACTTCACAGCTCTCCCAACTCTCCTCCGCACCCATCTCCTGTTTAAGGTTTTGTGCATGATTCACACCTGTGGAATGAATGAACAGAGTCTACCTAAACATGAACGATATTTACATTACATGTTCAACAAGTATGAACAATCTGCTGTTAACCAAGTATGCTGTTTAGTGCCTCATAAATATAATGCATAACGTTAGTAGGTATATCCTTTATTACAGTTCTAACTTATATAAATGTCAGATGAAAGTATTTTAAAAAGTAAGGCTTCTTTGCTTAAAACAAACTATAACGTAAATGTATAGGTAAATAACAGAAATCAGCCTGAGCCAAAATGTTGTGTGACTTCACAATAAAAAATAAGATGAATATCTGTCCATCTATCTGCACATATATTAAACAATTACAAATAGTCAGGTATCATAGATTACTATAAGATTACAGAAAGATCATACAGATGCAAAAACATGATACAATATGATGTAATATAATGAAATGTGAAGTAATGTAATAGTATTATTTAAACAGTTTTCAGCATGATATAATTCTTGACTACACCACATGGTACACATGAAAATATAGCTGATCTGCTTAATACTTTAAACGCACCTGTTTGGGTCAGTGAGGCTTTCTCTTGCTTCCCTTCACCATCAGAAAGCCTGGCTTTGCCACAGTCTGCACACTTAAGTCTCCTGCCCTCCTCTTGGTCTTTGCGCCTCGTCTCAGACCACTGAAGCCTCTTTTTCAAAGATTCAACCTGTTCACGGTTCCGAGACACTTCTTCCAGAAAACTATCCTCCACCAGCCTGGTGATTTCAAATATAGCAGCCTTAAAAACGGTCTCCATAACGCCAGAGAGCTGGGACTGGAACGTGAGGATGATTTCAGACATCTTGAGCGTGAATGCTGCGAAGGAGCTAAATCTAATCCAGGTGGTACTGTCGTATTAGAGCCCCCCTGTGTGTGGGACCACTTTCTCGCCAAGCCGTCTATATTATAACATTAGCTTGAATGGCAGCAGACAGTCAGCTCCTAAATTTAAACCGGTTTACTCGTCTATGTTTTACTCCTCCAACTCTGTCCAATTCAGTAACCGTTTAGCTAAACCTGCGAGCTGTTAATATAAATAGATAGCCCTGGCTAACTAAGCTAGCTGAACGTTAACAATGATAAATGAGCTAGCCAGTTAGCCTAGCTAGCTACGGTAGTAAAGGAAATACACGTCCTCTATAGTTGGGTAACACTTTAAAATCACAAATTACATTACCGTCTTTTTCTCTCTGTTACAGTTAAACAAAAACACCATAAAGGTGTGTGAGTGTACAGAGAAGGGTGAAAGTTTGTCCTAATCCAAGCTTTGCTAGACTCGTCTCTGTGATGGGGGACTAAATTATTGTGACACCGACCCGGACGGGGTGTGACTACACGATTTGAACCGGAAATAGGGTTTGGACTACGCATGCGCGAAAATATACGTCATTGCCGCCACTGTTTTACGGTTGCTCCCTGACTGGACGCTTAAGACAGCGCATGCGTGACAACGGTTTCGGTTCAAGTTTAAGGGCGTATTTTTAAATACGCTATAATATTTATAATATTTAAACATACCTAATTCACAGGTCTACACCGCGCAGGATCATTGTTATAAAACTTCCAGCCCTCCAGGACCATGACTGCACTCTCGTCACAAATACTTATAACTCATTTGAATTAGGTATGTTTCACATATTGGAAATATCACAATAAAAACGAATTATCAGCATTCCATACAATTTAGTAATAATCCTTTACAGTAATCGCAGCCAAATGAGAATATATTCTTGAATAATTTAAGACATTATAGCCAACATCCAAGGCTGTTTATTGACATATCACTCAGAACGTGGAAACAATTCAACACACACAATACAATCACCCACAAGGCAGGAGAAATCTGAGCAGTTCTAAGTCTGATTTATTGACAGAAACACAGTCCTGTGCAGAGCATCCACTTACCACTATGAAAGATTCCCTGAATAAAAGAACAATATAGCCTATATAGGCATAAAGATACCCACACATTCCACACTTCTATTCTATTCTACACTTAAGAGAGATTCTGCCAGTTTTTCCAAAATGTATGCACATGAAATCATTAAAGTTTGTGAAGGTTTTTATCATTTTGTGAATTTCTACATAAATGTGACCTAAAATATGATCAGATTTATGTCATAACAACAGATCAAGAGAGCCAAATAAAACAAGTGATACAAACAATTATGTAGTTGTCTATATGTTTATTAAAGAAAGTGATCCACCATTAATGATTTGTTGGTAAAAGTATGTGAATCTCTAGAATGACCAGTTTGGGAAAGGTGATGATGAGGATCAGGAGGTTTAATCAATTGGATGACATTCAGATGACATTCAAGACCCTGCCCTGTCTAAAAACATTAACCAAATGAGTCCACACACTTTTGTTAGTGCATGCCATTTTCAGTCAAATGAGATATCCAAGAGCCCCAGAAACTAACTGCTAAAGCTCTTTGGGCTGGAGGTTCTTAAACTATTCCTGAGTTTAGACTTCACAGATCCACTGTCAGCCAGATAGTGTGTACACAGAGGAGATTCCACACCATTGTGACGCTTCCCAGGAGTGGTCATCCAGTGAAAATGACTCTAAATACAAGGTGTATAACAATCTGGGAGATCACAAAGAACACCAGGGGAACATCTAAGGATGTGCAGGCCTCTCCTAAACTGGTCAGTGTTCATGAGTCGACAATCAGACAAACACTGAACTATAGTATGTATGGAATGATAACATTTTAAACTTTTCTCCAGGAAGAACATGCCTGTTAAAAGTTTCTGGATGAGCCTGAAGACTACTGAAATAATGCTATGTGAAGGCGTAAGGCATACTTTGATCTTTATGGCTTAAATGGGAGATGTTATATTTGGCAAAACTGTGAAACACAGTGGTGGCAGCGCCACAGTTTGGGGCTGTTTTGCTGCTGTTTAATGCAGCTATGAATTCTGGATTGTATCAAGAAAGTCTACAAGTGAAAGTGAGGGCATACATCCATGAAGTGAACCTCAACTGAAGGTAGGTCCTGCAGAAAGACGACAGCCCTAAAAGGCTAGTTAGTCTATAAAGAATGGATGAAGCAGAAGAAAAGACATGTAATGTTAGATTAGTCCAATAAGTCTAATAGTCTAATAAATAATGCACATGCAGGGAAATCAAAGAAGCAGCTACAGTAATGATGATGCCATACACAAAATGGTTTAACTGGGAGAATGCAAAGCTGAATCTGTGCAGCTGAGTGCTCATGAGTTTCAGGCTTGTTTGAACTGTCATTGGGTGGGTGGGTGCAGTTCTCACAACACCCAAAAGGTCTGAGCCCACCAACCAAATTGATAAACACAAACAATCCAAAACCGGAACCCCCCTGCCCTTCACTCAGGTTTTATGTTTGCCTGTCAGTTATCTTACTAAACAGTCTAAAGAGAGCTGCAAACCTTAAAGGGAAAGTCAGTCACACCGATGAAATAGTCATTCAAAGTGGTTTAATGTGAAATGGTGCATTGTTTCTTTCATGTGGTGATAATAGGAACCAGGGGTCCGGATGTCTACAAAGCAAAAACAGCTATTTCATTTTCTGTCTGAAACCACCAGTGAACTTAGACATCTGTGATTTCTATGCAGTGCTCACTGAGGTAAAAAGGGGGAAAAATCTCATGTAGACTATTTTACCTTACAACACTCTGTGTGTACCCCTCCATCAGGAATGTTTTTTTAAAAAACATGTTTTTAAGCCAAAATCATATCTCAAAGTTTCTAGCAACAACGGTTCAGGCAAGCCCTAGACACTCCTAGTTCCTGTCATCACCACTGTGAACAATTCTGACTCTGAATGACTTTGTGTACATATTTAGTGGACTTTTGGATTTGCATTTATTATTTATTTATTTATTTTAGCTGGTTGTAGACTACGGTGCCTGTTATTATGTGTGGTGACTGATTGTTCTTTGGTGTCATTATCTATTTTAGGATTTCATAGCCTTTTCCTGGTACGTTTTATCACACGGTTCATTGTATGAAAGCCAGAGGCACAGTTAGAACATCTCCAATGGGGTGGCCAGGTAAAGATATTAATGGCACACTTACTGATCCACAAAGCACTACTGTATTAAAATGAAAAATGAAAAATAGTTTTTTTCTTTGATGCATAAATAAATCTGTTCATGTCCATAGTAAAATATCAGACCATGAAGTTATTCATTTAGGCTCCTATTTGAGCCTAGTGATCATAAAGTTAGCCAAACAAGCACTGTAAACTAACCCAGAAACAAGCACTGTAAACTAACCCATAGCATGTTTTCAGCAATTGAAAGAAATGAGTTAGCATGGTATATGATTATAACTGATTAAGTTTTAATAGTTAATGCGCTCTACCATCATTTAGCCATAATGCAGCTCACAGAGCAGCACTGCTGAAGGGTCTGATATTGGCTTATCTGTTTACTGAACAAATGATCACAGCAAGTTATGCTAATTACTAAATAGACTGTACACTTTCCACAAACTGGGAAAGCCTGAAGTATGGCCACGCTTCTGGGGTGGCACTGTCCACTGTTGAATTCCCTCCTTTTTCCATCATCCCTTGAACAGCTGGGTTTAGCAAGGAAAACTAGGAAAGACAATTCCCAACTTTCATGTGTTTATTTATTTATTGCCAGCTTCCTGCAGCTTCCAGCTTCTGGTGCACCTGCGCTGCATGCTGTGTCTCCCTTCTTCTAGCACCCGGTTCTGCCCAGATCGGGTCAGATCATCGGCTGCGACAGGTGCAAGGAAGAGCCAGCGAACCACACTTGACCGGAGCCGGACAACACGAGTGCGTATCCTGACGCAGAGGCTCGCGGTGACTGCGTCAGGCTCGTTCAGTTGAGTTACGCTGGTGGCTCGTTCAGTTGAGTTAATGAGAGCTGTGCGGAAGTGAATGTTATTTTTGTCGCAGCTCTGAGTTTGGCCCAGATGTGCGCAGCTCCGCTGATCTTCACGCCATGGTTTCCTGACAGCAGCGCGCGCGCATGACGTGTAGATCAAAGGGACTGTTGGCTCGAGCGCGCCAGTGATGATACGTCACTGTAAACTTCGCCCCGTCTGTGAAAGAGAAACAGGTTTGGGATCATTAACCTGAATAAAGTCTGGCCTGATTGCACTGGATGTCACCATGGACGATTCCGGTGGGTTTCAAGCCCAGTTCACCTCAGTGATGGAGAACTTGCTGAAGACGGCCGTCGGCGAAGCGACCAGGCTGTTCGAGCGCACTTTGCACCAGCTGAGAGGCGAGCTGGTCCACTTGAGGCAGGAGAATGCGGACTTGAAGACCGGTGCTTTTGCTCGCCAATTCAACGCAAGACACGCCGGAGACGGGGAGAAGAGGAGTGATCAGGCAGCAGGGCCACCCAAATGCGATGTTGGCGTGCAGTGTGGTAAGTGTGCAGTGTTAAACCCATTTATGAACAGCATGCTTAAAACACTTCCTGGAAAAGAATGAACGGCTCAGACATACAAAGGGGCCGTTTCATGATGCAGGGTGGGCTGGTGAGATATCGGCATGATGCTCTGGCCCCCAGTCTTTAGTAAGTCTTATTGACTTTTATCATTTTATCAAAAAGTTGGGACGGTATGTAAAGTTAAAAAAAAAGTTAGTTCTGGCCTGTATTACGCTGAAAACTATACAGCTGCACATTATTTTGACGTTTACTTCATGCATTGTATTGATTTTTCAAAATGAAGATTTATTTTAATGTGAATTCTTGTATTTACCATGTCAAAAGCATTTACCACTTTGTAATGCTGCCTTACTTTTCACAACAGTTAAAATACTTTTAGAGACTAAACCAGTGATGAGGCCTTCCAGGTGTAATTTTGTCCCATTGCTCTTGCAAACAGGTTTTAAGGTGTGCAGTCCTACTGGATTTCTGTTGCCACATTTAGCATTTAAAATGCTCCACGCATTCTCTATTGGGGACAAGTCAGGACTGCAATCAGGCCAGTCCAGCACCTGCACCCTCTTCTTCTGCAGCCATGCATTTGCAGAATGTGGTTTTGCATTATCTTGTTGAAATATGCATGGTTGTCCCTGGACAAGATGCTGTCTTCAAGGAGCATATGTTGCTCCAAAATCTCTATGTATTTGTATCTGTATTGCCAAGGCCACTGACACACTAAACCGATACTGTCACAGATCATGGGTTTAGACTTGTCTTCGACTTTGGTCCAGAGTACATATCGTTCATTTATTCCAAAAAGGCCTGAAATACTGTTTCATCTGACCATAATACACGTTGCCACTGTGTGATGTTCAAACTCAAAAGCTTCAGAGCCCAGAGAAGTCGGCTGACTGGCATGAGTGGATGTAACTTCCTATTGTGGTGCCTGACAAAGGTTTGCCGAATTAATCCTGAGCCCATGTGGTGATATCACTGATGGTTCTTGCTCTAGTGCCGTTCTAGGGATTGGACAGCACAGTTATTGAGCTTAGGCTTGCATCCTTGTCCTTTAAAATTCTGAAATTCCTCCAGATTCCTTAAATCTTTTAATTGTGTTTTGCACTATCCAATTCTCTTTCTATCTTGCCTTGAGGGACATTGATTTCAAACATTTTAATAAGTTTCTCCCACATTTGTTGACAAACTCTAACAAATTCTAAGCACATCTTTGCTACATAAGGACAATAGGCCTTTCCTGGATCCTGCTTTTGATCCAAATCATGATTACAATCACCCGTTGACATTACCTCTTTCAAACCGCACCTTTATGTCATATACATTTACCTCATTACTCCCTCTAAATTGCCCTCATTCTAAATTTATTAATGAAGTGTGGCAGAACTGAATGTCAGGAATGGATGTATATTTACAAATGACATGAAGTTGTGTTCACACTGTCACACTGCAATGAAATACAGACACTCAAAGTAAATTTTTAAAATTAACGTCACATATTGTTTTCTGATTTGGGGTTGTATAAAATGTAATATAAACATTATGGAGACAAAATTAACTCTACCTATTCATTTTACTTAAAACATTGTTTTAATTTTCACTGCTAGTAGTGTACTTCTACATACCCCCTCAGTATCATTTATTATATAATAAAATCTCTTGACAATATAAAAATATGAATATAATATTATTAATATAACAATAATAATTATTTCCCAGAAAAGCCCCTCATGGTGGAAAGGTGCTGCAGCCCAGCCCCGTTTGGCCACCATTCCCTACAAGACATCGCAAGTGATCGTCTCGCGGATTTGTGTTCCAGTGCTTCAGAGGACGGAAACAGACAGCTTGCTTTGCTGCTCATTAAAAAAGAAGTGAGAAGTAGTTTCATCTTCACGTTTTTGACTATTAAATGTGCTTATTGACATTAACTATTTCTGTAACTAGATCTGTTCAAGGTTGTAATTTCATCTATTTAATAGTGTAATTATACAATCTGGTGGTGTGCATTTACTGATGTATGCATGATTGTGTACAGTGGTCCCAAAACTTGTGCAGTTTTTAAAATGATTTACATTTATTGTACCAATAGACAAAATGTCAAACCAAGCGGCATTTATTTTAAACAGACCACCTTTGAAAATCATCAGTGTATTAGATTGTGGTTATAGTAGTGTCTTCACAGACTTTCTACACTGCATATTGTTTTACAATACAGTGCTTCCACCTCTGTGCTGTACAGAACTCTTAGTGTAGTTTGGTTTGAATTCTATATCAGGCTTTCTCCACACAAGAGAGTCTATCATCGGAAATATAAAAATGATTTATAAAGAGTGATTATATATGATTTATAGAAATATGATTAATATTCAATTCAATTCAATTCAATTCAATTCAACTTTATTGTCATTATACCAGTACAGGGTTGCACAGTATAACGAAACACGGTCAGGCTTCTTCTCCAGTGCAGTTACAAGAATAT
>CM067478.1:22084120-22126144 GCA_034552555.1 Semaprochilodus insignis
TTCAGACAGCTAAATTGCTTGGTACAAATAGATAATACATAATAGAATATATATATATATATAGATAAATAAGTACGTACACAGCTGAGATGTTCAAGTATAAAGTGTAAAGTGCGGTGCAAACAGTCCTGAGGTATCAGAGCCTAGTGTGTGCTGGGGGGTCTGGCTAGAATCAGTAACAGTCTTTAGTGGTGTGGTCATGTTCTGGTAGGCGCTGCCGGTGTGACCAGTTTGACAGCTCTAGGGTAAAAGCTGTTCCTGAACCTGGAGGTTCTGGCTCGGATGTTCCGGTACCTCTTTCCGGATGGCAGAGGTTGGAACAGGGGATGACTGGGGTGTGTGGGGTCTGAGGAGATGTTGACTGTTATGATTCATGAAATATGATATATATGATATATTTTTATGTAAACAAAAAACCTCAGTAACAGATACAAATGGTTAAGTGGTTAAAATAAATACTTTGTGGGGTCACAGTTTATGTGTTTAGTTACTTCTTATTTATTTATTTATTTATTTATTGATTGATTAATTGATTGATTGATTGATTGTATTTTTTCTTCTTAGCCTCAGGAGACTGCCTGTGATGACTATGCACCTGGGTACTTTTTACTGAAGCAAGAGGGTGCTGAGCCGATACTGGTTCGCAAGGAGCCCTTTAAGAACACCATGGAAAGAGGTGTGGGAGTTACCACAACTTGACAGATCCATTTGTTTGACAAAAGCTTTCTTTGTGCCATTACCTTCATGTCAGATTTACATTCTTCACAGTGTCTGTTCCCATGCTTCCATCTAACTTTGCTTTCCTTTCTCTGCATGTGCACAGTTACGATCCCCTCAACATTCCAAACAGTGACCAGATGCTATGGAAATCCCAGAGAAATATCAACTGCTAGTACATCCTCAACCACTAATACAGCCTCAATGACAAATAATACAATTTCCTGTAGCCAAAGAGTGGACCACTCTAAAAACAAAGTCACCCAGACTACAAGTACATCTACATATAGAGTGATACAGAGTGACACAGAAAGACAAAAAACCTCTGCATCAGCTAAGAAATCTACTTTACCAGAGCTACCAGCTAATTCAGCTCAGCTATCTCTTCCTGCAGGTAGCTTACCTGTACCAGCCATTTCATTGTCTGGCAAGCAAGGTCAGATGTCAACACCTAGAGCCCATTTAACAGCCCCATCAGTGTCACTTCAAACAAATCAACTCTCAGAGAAACATGCCCAGCTCAAAACCTCCCAACCTTCACAAAATGTTCAGAATCCCAGTGCAGTGGCATGTATCAGTCCTCAACTGGTGCGGCTACCTCTTCCTCAACCACAGAAGCCAGACTCTTGCTCTTCTGTCCAGTCATTACAAGCCCCAGTTGTAGTCACAAAGAAAAGAGATTTACCAGCCTCAGTTGACCAAAGTCTGAGACCGATAGCTTGGTCATCCACTCAAGCAATACAAGCTTCAATTCCTCCAGTGGAAACTTTTACTACTCAAGTCAAGAACATGACTGCACTAGGTCATTTTTCAGGTCCTAGAGCCCAGCTTCCGTTTCCCCCTGAGCAGCGCACGGTTCCTGTTCCACTGTCTCGGTTTACACCTCCATTACATCATGTCCCAAATCCACCTGTCCAAGGCCCACTTCAACCCATCCAAGGCCCACTTTCACATGTCCAAGGCTCAGGTCAACTGATAAAAGACCCACTTCCACCTGGTCAAAGCCCAATTTATCCTATGCAAGGCCCACTTCCACCTGGTCAAGGCACAGTTCTACCTGTCCAGGGCCCACTTCCACCTGGTCAGGGCACAGTTCTACCTATCCAAGGCCCACTTCCAACTGACCAAGGCCCAGTTCTACCAGTCCAAGGTCCACTTCCTCCTGGCCAAGGCCCAGTTCTACCTGTCCAATGCAGTGTTCTACCTGTCCAAGCCCCAGTTCCACCAGTCAAAAGCCCAGCTCTACCCATCCAAGGCCCTGTACTACCTGTCCAAACCTCAGTTACACCTGTCAAAAGCCCAGTTCTTTCCATCCAAGGCCCAATTCCACCTGGCCAAATCCCTGTTTCAGCTGTCAAAGGGGCAGTTCTACCTGTCCACATTCCAGTTCCATCAGCCCATAATCCTGTTCCGCCAACTCAGTCAAATGAGATACTTCTACCACACTCACAGACCTTAACTCTACAAGCCCAGTTTCCTTCTGTGCCTCATCACAACCTGGCCCCATCCGCCCAACCATCTTATCCTTCGAATCACATTTCGTTTACCCAGTCATACATTTCAGTTCAGTCAATGAAGTCTTCTGTTTCTGCAGTTTCAAGTACACATACTAATCCCCCACCTCCACTAGAGCAAATGCCGGTTACGACACCCCACTATCTGTCTGGCCCTCTTTGTTCATCTTCAGATCAGTTTTTCCCTCCGACTGATAATACATCAGATTTACTTCAGCCTTTGCCCCCATTGCCTTACCACTCACCCATTGTACTAACCCAGCAGGAGGCTGCTTTAGAGCAACCGTCCATGATCCATTCACAATCATCTGGGCAACCTTTACAACTTGCACCACTTCTTACCCTGAAAGAACAGCAAGCAGCAGCCTGCAACCAAAATAATGTGTCCAAAAGAGGGCCTACCACGCCTGTGGAAATGCCTATTTCTACAGGTAGTAACTTTGAGGAAGCTATACAAAGGTTCCCGCCTTGCTCAAGTCCGGCCATCATTTGTGCAACCAATGAATCGATTACCATGGACATGCACGACGAAGACTCCACAGTGCAGGATGAGGATAGTAGCCCAGCACTCATGCCTGGAATGGGAGAACATTTTAAGGTTCTTTCCAAACCTGAGTCAAACTTCCGAGTGTTAGATTCTACAAAAGAACAACAGACCTTCAGGCCAAACATGGTAAAAGATCCGCAGATAAACAGTGAAGTCAATAAGCACATCCAGACAGGATGCAGCACAACCAATCAAGTTTGGGAATCAACTGATTCATCTTGTGCATTAACACATTCGGCTTTGAGCGCTCCTGCAGCAGATGTGGGTCGCACCATACCGAAAGCTTCACGTAGAGTGCTAGAGAAGAATACGGAGTGCTCTGAATGTGGCAGAATTCTCAGCAATGCATCTTCACTGGAGAACCACATGAGGCTCCACAGAGGTGAGAGGCCATATAACTGCTCCCAGTGTGGAAAAGCTTTTCCAAGTGTGCGAGGCCTCAACCGACATGTCAAAGTCCATGCAGAGGAGAAAGGTTACAAGTGTGAGGAGTGTGGTCGCAGTTTTGTTTACCAGTTCACACTAACTAAGCACAAACTCATCCACTCTGGAGACAGGCCCTTCCCTTGTAAAATATGTGGCAAGAAGTTCTTGGCCAAGACGGACCGGTCCACTCACATGCGCATGCATACAGGGGAGAAGCCGTTCTTCTGTGTTCAGTGTGGGAAGACATTCAAACACAGAGTTGCACTGAACATGCATGTACAAGGGCATAGAGGTGAGAAACGTTACGTGTGCCCGCACTGCGAGAAAGGCTTCGTAGATCTGGGTAACTTTAAGAGACACAAGCGTATCCACACGGGGGAGAAGCCATTTGAATGCAAAGAATGTGGTAAGCGTTTTACTCAGTCAGCACACCTCAAGAAACATCTCAACACACAACATGCAGCGACAAAAACAAATTAGAAACTAGAGATAAATATTACACCAAATGGTTTTGTACAATTTGTACAAATTTTATTCTTTATTTCTAAGCGTTACAGCCTGATTTTAGCCATTTCTTCTAGCTGTGCTGGAACTGTTCAGCCAATTAATGCTCCGGTTTCCATTTAAACTCTTTCTGATTTATTATATGTTGCAAAATCGGTCACTGCGACAAGTGCTCCTACCAAATGGAGGCTTTAGACTGTTCACATGTTTACATTTTTTTGTAATAATTTAATTGTAACTGTATGACAATCGTTTCCTTAAAAAGGTAACAAGTGACAAGATAACCTGTTTAATTCCAGGAAATTAAAACTTATGGGTTTTTTTTGTTTTTTTTTAGAAAGTTGTTATTTATTATTCCTCTTTAACTGAATACTTAGGTTAAACCCATAACAACAAACCTTTACGGTCCTCAGGTCATCTGAAGAATTAACTGTGAAAATGGAAATCAAGGTGATTTCTTAATGTAGAAAGATACTTTGAAGTTACTATGCAAATCATGCAGAAGAAAATGTAAATTTCTATTCTTTTTTAAACAGTGAGCTCTTGAATGTGTTTTTTTTTGGAGCTGTGCTTGAGTTTACAGTCTTTTTATGACTTTTTTTTGAAGGCTTTAAGCAAATGCAACATCTTTGTAAATATGGAAATACAATGTAAATGAAGTAGACCTTTTGATAACACCTGTGTGCCACCTGGAAGGCTTTCTGGCCCTTCCGGTCGCTGAATCATCATGCATTTCGGCCATGATGAACGCTATGAAGGCAAGGTCAGAGTTTTCTATGTAAAAGCTGAAAATGTCTGGACTATAAAAGGATTGTAATTTTACCTACTAATAGTGATACAGTATTAAACCAATAGTGCATAGTACTTACAGTGGTTGATTAGTCTGACATGCTTTAAGTCAACGAACGGAACAACAGTACTCAAAAGCAAACAGTGAGAGAACACAGGACATGGTGTGGTTTTTCATGTGGTTGTCAAAGAAACTGCTAGGCATTTTGCTAAAACGCTAACACTGGTCATAGTTTATTTAAATATGCGGGAACAGATTTCCAGTTGTTCTGCTGAACTAATTTGGATGACAAGCATTAAGGGATTGTATGTCCTTAAACAGTGCTGGATTCGGTTTGAGTTTTTAATTCTGCTCTAATAAAGCTTTGTGTCCTTAAACATGTAGTAGGCCTTTCTATTTTGACATTCCCTGACATTCGTATGCAGCTGGTATACATTTGCACTCAATTAAATTCTTCCAACAACAAAGTAATTATTTTAGGCTAAGACTAGCAAAAGCAGTTTCTCATATTGTTGCTTTCCAAAGAAAACAAGTATTTCTAAAATGGTCATTTTACAGGAGAAGGCAAAAATGTTCACAGGTTTGAATGTTAATATAAAGAAGTTTTATTCCAAGTGCTTTTGGAGTATTCCTGTGTGTCCACTGACCATTTTCACATAAACACCAGCAGCCGTGTTCGATTTATATAACTTCCAACACTTTATTAGGTTCACCTACGCTGTATCTACAGTTAACAATCAAAATTATTTTACTCCCATTGCAACTTAGTTTATTAGTGAAATTTACAAACTTTCAGCTGTTTGCAATAAACCAATCAAATGAAGAATCTAAATAGCTCAAAACTGCTAATATACACTTATCATCAAATAAATAGTTGCAACCGAAAGTGTTGGGTTGTAATACTTTTCAGAAGGAAGATAAAGGTTACCAGGAACAATCAATGCTGAAATGTTTAGACTGATATGGGCAATATTTATTGAGCTCCATGTACAGAAGTAGTGTCTCTCAGTATGGCGTCAGTTACGCAACATGCCAGACATCTTAACATGGAGTTGTAGAGGTTCCTAATGGTGTCCTGTGATAATCCACCCCATGCAGCTTGAATATTCTCACACGGTTCCTGCAGATTGTGTGGTAGGGGTGGAAGTGGAGTGACACCAGGCCTTCTGGACGTGTGACACGTGACAACAAAGCCTTCATGTTGGTGCCAACCAAGGCGCCTCCACAATGATTTGTTGGTCGTCTCCACCAAGACAAAATCGGGACTCGTCACTGAAGATGACACGCTGACATTCTGAGTCACCCCATGACAGTCTGCCACGACACCATTGCAGTCTTTGGCAATGTTGATGTGCTGTTAAGGGCAGTCATCATAACGGTCTGCGTGCATGTAGTCCTGGGTCGTGCAGCCGTCTGCCAATGGTGCTGGTACTAACAGGATGACTCAAGGAGGGCATCACTGTTCGCTTAATGTCCACAATAATGGCTGTTGGGTCTGTCAGGTACAGTGATAAGGCCTCTTGCTTACGCTGTCTCACCTACCCAACAGGTTTTATACCTGTCGGTTGATTCCTTCTGAGTGCAATTAGTTGTGCCACTATTTTTTTCACAATGAGTGGCATCTCCAAATTCAACACAAAATTTCACTTTTAATGACTGCGGCAGTCTCGGGATTATTCTACCTCCTGAATAAAATCCCTCAGAAGAACACACATTTTTTTAAATCAGGTGTTGTCTCAAGCATCCCTGATGTGTCTAATCATGAGCTTCACTAGTTGAATCAGGTGTACTTGAGATAAAACACATCACTTACCTGGGCTGTGTTTGACATGTCCTGAATGCTGTAAATTTATACAGTATTCCAAGGAAGCAGGCAGACAGTCATGTCTGAATGTAGTGGTTGCATGAAACACTGCCCTCTGAGGTTCCTTCATTTGGTTGTTTTTTTAAGAGGCAGTGTAGCTGTATCTAGCAGTTTCTAGCAGTATCACCATCAACACCATCTTCATCCTCCCTATCAATACTTACCGCCTGTCTGGAGGAGATAAAGATTTGGATGAAGCACAATTTTCTGCAGTTAAACAGTGCCAAAACTGAAGCAATATTGGTTGGGACCCCGCATCAGGTTCAGTCATCCTCCATCACTGGCATTACACTCTCTGGGCATAATATTTCCCTCTCCTCATCAGCCACAAACCTTGGTGTAAGATTCGAACCTCAACTCACCTTTGAAGCTCATGTCAAACATGTCTGCAAGATCTCCTGTCTCCATCTCAGAAATATCGCTAAACTCCGTCCCACTCTCACCCTGTCAGATGCTGAAAAGCTGGTTCATGCTTTTGTATCCTCTAGACTGGACTATTGCAATGCACTTCTCATTGGAGTTCCTAGCAAGAGTTTACAGAGACTACAGCACATTCAGAACAGCGCTGCTAGGATCCTGATGAGAGTGAGGAAATATGAACACATTACACCCATTTTCCACTCTCTTCACTGGCTTCCCATATGCGCTAGGATCGAGTACAAGGTTTGCTTCCTTACTCACCAGTGTATTTATGGCAATGCCCCTGCCTACCTGAAGGAGCTACTCACCCCATTAACCTCGTCACGTTCCCTCCGATCTGTGAACTCAAATCGCCTCTTTCCCCCCAGAACCAAACTCAGCACCATGGGTGACCAGGCCTTCTGTTCTGCTGCCCCTCGACTATGGAATGCCCTCCCTTACCACCTGAGGGCACCACAGACAATTGGGAGTTTTAAAAACAGACTTAAAACATATCTTTTTAGCAGAGCTTATGACTCCTAAACGTCTTGTCAACTACTGCTCTTTAAAGAAAAAAAATGTTTTACTGCTCCTTTTTTGTCTCCTTAAATGATTCTTTACTCTATAGCACTTTTGTAGAGATTTGGTTCAAATGTAAAGTGCGTTACAAATAAAATTATTATTAATTTTATTATTATTATTATTATTATCAGAGCCTTATGCATTCAATGCTGATTCAGTTAGGAAAAAAGAGCAGAAGACACAAGCATTGACACAGTAGACAGCTGCCTTCAGTCTCAGACACAGCCCTGGACTGGCTAAGGGTTTGTGATGTTTGATTGCATGAAATATAAGTCAAAAGAGTTAAAAAGCTAAGAGAAGAAAACATTGCCTTGCACAAACAAGGAACCTGATACAAAAATATAGTAACGGCACTGAACATTCCTAGAGGTACAATTGGAAGTATAGTTCACAAGATCAAAGTTAAAGGAACAACGGCTACTATGTCCACTCACTGTCCACTCTATTAGACACTCCTACCTTGTTGGTCCACCTTGTAGATGTACTGTCGGAGATGATAACTCAGGTGTTATTGTTGGTCTGTGTATGTGTATGTTGGTCACCCTCTAGTATCCTCAGAGAACGCTGCTGAAAGGACGCTGTTGGCTGGATAGTTTTGTTTGGTAGACTATTCTCAGTCCAGTAGTAATACTGAGGTGTTTAAATACTCCAGCAGCACCACTGTGTCTGATCCACTCACACCAGCACAACACACACTAACACACCACCACCACATCAGTGTTACTGCAGTGCTAAGAATGAACCCACATAATACATGCTCTGTGGTGGTCATGTGGGGGTCCTGACCACTGAAGAACAAAGTGCTCTTGTATGGTAAGAGGAGGTGATAAAATGGACAGTGAGTGTAGATACGAGGGAGTGTTCCTAATAAAGTGCTCAGTGAGTGTAAATCAGGAAAAAAAGGCATGCTAATGTGTTTTGGAAAGAAATCCTTGATATTTTCCAGTTTAGATTACTGATACATTTCAATGCAATCTGAATCTAAATGCTTTACACTTCTAGGCCTTGTTTCTTGCAGTGTACTTACTGTAACTTACATGCATGTTACTTACTGATATGCAGTACTGTCAAAAAGTTTTAGGCACTCGTGAAAATTGTTTGCAACTTGTTGTTTTGGCATTAAAAGCAGTATATGACCTTATAATGAACACAAATGGACATAAATACAATAAAAACTGGCAGATAAATGGCTGTACACTTTACTTTCACTAAGATGCCTGAGACTTTTGTACAGTTCTACTATAGATGCTGAAACCTCTGAAACTTTTCTTTAAAAAACTTTTATTTTAATTAAGAAACACTTGAACATGAAAAGGAATCTTAAAGAGTGGCTTAAATAAGTGTATTTTAATAACCATGATGTGTTGTTTTAGACTGTATTCAACATCAAATGTAAACCAACTGTGAGAAAGAACATTTTTGCATAGTCAAATAGACACTGAAATACAAACAAAGCTACAGCTGAACTGAATTGTTTCTGTCCCCGTTTGTTAACAGTTACTATTAGACTTCACCACTTTATCAGATTGTCCAACAGTTCATATTATTCTGAGGGAGACAGGAAATAAACAATCAGGTCTTATTTTAATACCTAGCTTAAGCTTTAAAATCTCCTTTGGTTGCATTAGGACAGTGCTTTCTCAGGACAGTGGCAGGACGTCCCGCAGCATGTTCAGGGCTGAAAACAGCAGACAGGCCCACAGCGGCAGAGACAGGCCGAGGGAGACCCCTCCGTTCTTCTTAACAGAGTAAGAGCATTTACCCACATTTCCTTCCTTGTCCACAACAGACAGAGTTACATCAGGTGAGCAGCAGGAGGCACTGTAGAGTCCCATCACCACAGCTATTCCCCCATCATCCACTGTAGTCTGCGAGAAGTTTCCTCTGCCTTGCTGGATTGAGATGTTTTCAATACCAGAGCCATTGCCATCGGTGATGTTCACAGACAGGTCCCAGGTTGATTCGGTGCAGTTAGAAGGGCAGATACCACTTTCACCCACTATCTCACACAACGGGGGAGTGATGTCAGTCACCTGTTAGGAATGAAGAACATATGATTTAGAAGAAGCTAAAGATCTCTGCTGTTCGCAGCCAATACAGTGATTACACATGGCCGTTTTTACCATAGTTCCAGTATTGCCTGCCACTGGTATCTGTTCAGTGAATGCGCATGCTTGAGAACCTGATTTACGAAAGTGAATGTGCATTCGAGGGGGAACTGTATCAGATACTTCTAATGAGAAGTCTTGGGACGAATTAAAAAGTCTGGTTATGTCAAAGAATAAAACGTAGAATTGCTGGTACTGGGTACCGGTAAGAACCGGCCCACTTCAAGCACTGGTAGCAAGTGTAATTACCTTGGCAAGGACAGAAAGACGGAGCACAACATAGTTAGAATCAGCACTTCCTGGTCCTTCAGCTGCAATGGTCAGAGTGATTTCTGTTCCTGATGTGGTGCCTGCAGGTGGCTTCAGAGTCACTGCGCTTTCAGTACTGGTCCCAGTCACTAGATTAAGCCTGAAATCAGATAGAAGGGTCTGTTATTTTACAGTGATCTGACTGCAAATGTGCTGTTTTCTTTATAGTACTAGGGAAGTGGCTTAGTGTATTTACTATTGTCTAGCACAACGTTGCGTTTTAAAGTATTTAATTTAATTAATAAAGGTGGACTACTAAGGGTTAACAGTGCACTGTGACATTATGATACACTATATGGTCAAAAGTATTTGGACACTGCTTCTAATTACTCAGCCAGATCCATTGCTAACAGATGTATACAATCAAGCACATAAGCCTGCCATCTCCATAGACAAACACGGACAATAGAATGAGTCTCGCAGTGATTATTACTACTACTTATAGTAATTTTTTGATGATGGTGAAAAAGCTCAACCCCGTGCTATGCATCACATCAAGATGCCCATGTCGTCACAGCACTAAATGCAACTCCATGCAAAGACATTTCGGGCAATTATATGCAAGATTTTCCTGTTACAGCATTACAGATCCCCTGTGCACAAAATGAGGTCCATAAACACCAAGGACTGAACAGAGCCCTGACCTCAACCCCACTGAACACTTTTGAGTGGTAGCTGGAGAACTTTAAAGCCACAAAGAGGAGGCCATGTCTATATTAATGTCCATGGTTTTGGAAAGGGGAGTCCAACAAACTGAGGCATGTTGGTCAAGTGTCTACATGCTTTGGCCATATGGTATGTATAGGTGTCAATCCATGTGATTTATCAATGTGGTTTTGTCACTATTTTGGAAATGCATAGTTTTATACCGGTGTACTATCAGATTTACTTGTCTAAAACATCATGTGCTCAGACTGCAAAGGGAGTGAGATTAGACACAGTCATTTGTGTGAAATTCTTTTGTGTTATACATGGATAAAACTGATATCATTTCATTTGAGAAACAAGCTAAAACATTAGAGCATCAAGAAACCATAAAAGTTTGCGTCTGGAGTTAGCAAAGATACAATAACTCACTATCTTACTGTCTCTTTCTCTTTGTTTTTGGCTGCTTTTGATGAGTATGATCAGTTAGTACTAGTATGATGTTGTTGCTAATTGTAATGCTAAAAATGGCATCGATGTTACCAATGTGAATTGTGGACTGAGTGTACCATCACACCCCTGTAGGCGACAGCAGCAGCCTAAACTTGGAGAACTGACTGGCTAGATCATATATATTATAGTTATGTAGTTCATCTAGAGGGGTTACTAGACTTGGCTACTCTTTACTAGAACTGATGCAGTTACTATTTACGTTCTTTATGAAATGAGGTGAATCTTGTTTACGTTTTGTCATAGGTGAGGGGAATGTTTCTGTCGTTTCCGATAGTGATGCTGTAGGTGCCTCCGGTTCCATTGGTCATTACAGTAAAAGGTAGTGTAAAGTCTTCTCCTGGGAGCAGAGTGCTGTTCACTGTGGCCTGTAGGGAGATAAAAATCAGAGAAATGACACACAACAAAATCTCGCTGTTAACGTTACGGAAGCCCTAATGCACACATGCCTTCACTCATCACTTCTGAAGTTATGTCTTTATATAGATTACCCTGTAGAAAAGTGATGGAAAGGCCAAAGTGTGGAGAAAAAGGATCTTATTATAATTCAGTTCATACAAGCTTATTGGTCAAGTGTAGTAGGGTGGCCTCATGGCTTGGATTTGCATGGCTGCTTCTGAAATAGGCTCAGTAATCTTGTACAGATGACGTTTGATAGTAGCAGCAGAATGAATTCAGAAATCCGCAGAAAAATTCCTCCAATCTAATCTTGAGAAACTTAAACCATGCAGCAGGACAATGACTCAAAACACACTGCCAACACAACAAAAGACTTGATCAAGAGGAAAAAGTAGGTTTTAGACTAGTCGAGTCAATCACCATAACCCAATGGCGTATGCATTTAACTTTCTGAGGATGAGACTAAGGGGAGAAAACAAAGAACAACTAAAAGAAGTTGTGGTAAAAGTGTGGAAGATCATGACAAATGAAGAATACAAAAGTTGTTGTGATGTCAGTGGGTCACTCCCCTGCAAGTAAGGCACATGCAACTAAATATCAAACGTTTTTACTTCAATTTACTGTAGGATGATCTGTACCTATACATTTGCTCATCTAAAAATGTGGTGGTCTGCCACAAAAGAAGCCATATTCTAAGCTGTTAAACACACCTAGGTCTAAATATCACCTGAAATTCTGATCCATTGTCTCATATTCATATTTTGATCCTGAAATCAAACATATTTGCTATGTATAGAACAAACAAAAGAATTGGCCTTGATGGTCTTTACTAATACATTACACTTAATAAGTCCTAAACACAAACTGAACTTTCTTTCATGCTACGTTGATTCTAAACTCATGGTGGACTGAAGGCACAGTGGCAGAAATCTGGGCATATAGTTGCATGCATCATGCAACACAGGAGACTTTGTGTACCTTGATGATGACTTTAGACAGAGACATCTGTGTAGTGCTCTGCCTTTGGAAGCGGCTTGAGGTGGCCTTCTCCTCTCCTTTCATCATGACCACAAATTCTCCTTCTGGAACCTCATTCACAGTGACCAAGAAGTTCCCACCACCCATCTCCTGTATGACTCCACCAGCCATGCGGGATCCTGAAACCTCTACCAGAGCAACCTCCTGCACCTTCAGAGCCCCCGCACCCTTCTGTCCTGTCACTGTTAGCAACAGCTTAGCGGGTAGGCCTGAAGTATGAAAAGAAAGAAGGAGACACAATAATAGTAATATTTTTTTTCATTATTTATTATTTCATTATCCTGTGAAATTCTTCACTCCTAAAACTGCACAACAACTTACTGTTTTGGTGTCATAGTACTTACATATATCATAGAGGTCAGTGAATAACTGAATACTGCCTACAGTTGAAGGCATTACAATGGCTGTGTTTTGCCACTAGCACCATTACAAATACAACCATATGCATACAGTTGACCACCCTGGTCAAATGATATATTTTTTTCACTGATTTTCTAAGTGAATAGAAGTTAAAGCGCTCTCTAAAGAGAACACACTTCAGCACTTTTTAATGCACAACTACTGTTTATTCTTTCAATCTAACATACCGGGGAAAAAAAAAAATAAAACTTAAAATTGTGACCTGTGCATGATTGATGACACATTGTAGATTGTATGCTTTGTATTTATGTTAAACTCAGTGCATAAATAGAAGCTGTGCACCACAGTTAGCAGAAAATGCCATGTGTAAGTTTTGGTAGCTGATTTTTCATTGGAAAGCATGTCATTTGACCAGAGGAGTTCAAACCTTGGCAAACAACTGCTTCTTTAACTGACAGGAAAGCAGAGACATGCAATAGTATGTCAAACAGTGATCAAACAATGATTAAGCTGGTTTTGCAGAAAGCAACTGATGTGATGCCTTTTCCAACCTGTCTGTGGCCGACTGTAAATAGCAGCATATCCTGGGTGAGGCCCCTTAAATTCCTCCACAAAGTCATAAATGAATGTAATTGCACTTTGCCCTGAAATAGACAGATGTATATATATTAGTATATATTTTTTTGCATGTAGTAGGTGTTAAAAACTTTGGGATTAAACTCACCAGTGACTTTGACGGTGTAGGGCTGTTTGGACTCTAAGCTGATTTCCCACAAGCCTGTTTCTGTGGGAGAGTTGAGCTGAACCCGCCACAGGTTCCCCACAGTCTGAATCACAGCCAGAGAGCCATTAGCAACACTGTTAGACTGAGATTCACCTGAAAAACACAAGCAGATAATGCCAGGTTAAAGCTGTTCAACAAGCATGTAGCTTATTAAAACGTGGCATAGAATTCTATGCAGATTCTAAACCTTCAGTCCATATTACATTCATATATGTAAGTAGAAAAGGAGATTTTATAAGATGTGATATTCATGAAAAGTTATTATACAGTCTTTTTTGTAGAAACTAAAGCAATCCTTTTGACACTGTTTTTTAAAACTGTTTTTCCACTTTTTTTTGTTTCACATCAAAACAGTCATTTTAATTGACACAGCTCCTTTGATGTCCTACAACTTGCACTTCATAATGTAGTTTTAAAAGGTGAATGAGTGAAAACTGTTGGACTGCTAACCTCTAGCAGTGCACTGGAATTTCTGATTCTGCTGTGAAGCTCAAGCTCCTGCTGAATTCATGCATTCCATGCTGGTCCAAGCTGGTCTATGCCAGTTTGTGCTGGACTAGTGCTGGTCTGATGTTGGTTTAGCTTGTCACCCAGCATGGTCCCTTTTTGGTTTTCATGGACTAAGGCTAAAGCAGAAGGGGCTATCCAGCTTGTTATCAGTGCACAGTTTAAAAGGCAGCTTTTGAAGCGCCTTTGCATTCTGTTTTTATTTACACTTTTTTGTAAACGAGATTGTAAAACGTTGTCATTGGCTAGATTCTACCTACATCACATCCATGCTCACAGTTAATAATGAACTTTACCAGAATCGCTAGGTGATTCGGTTACATGGAAAATGACTGAGCTTAAAGAAAGTATATGATATTGATGATTAATGCTAACTCGTATGTAAATCGAATGTAGATATAATTCATTGTTTAACCAGGTATATAAATAATATAATCATTTTTAGAGGTATAACAAAACACCAGTAATCACTCTAAGTGGGTTAAAATACCTCTAACCAAAGCAAAGCAAGCTGTCCCATTTACTCAAGCTAACATTGGTCTGCTTAAGCCTATAAATGTCAACTTTTAAAGACATTAAACTTGTGTGTGTGTGTGGAGAGGGGGGGGGGGGGTTTGTATGTGTGTACAGCCTCCAAACTGCTTAAAGTTAGGACTACTTGCTTTCCTAGCTTTATATGACTGTATACACCAAAAAACCCTTTTGTATTCAGATAACCTCTATGGTCGACACCTTTGAATGCCTTACTCTGTATGTAAAAGCATGTCATGGGTTGCCTTTCATATTTTACACTTGTGCTACATTCTTGACATGGCACATATGCACTTTTTGGTAACTCCAACCAATCAAAAACCTGGTGTTTCAGGTCACTCACCTGATGTGCTACGCAGAGTGAATTTAACTGAATCTCCTGTGATGTAGACGGTAACATTGGACACTGATGCATCCAGCAGGAAGGTAAAATTCTCTGAGCGGCCTGGATTGGTAGCCTTCTGAAGAATCGTCACCTAAGGTACAGTCATCACACGGTAATATCAGCACAAGGTGGGGGCCAGTGGGACTTCCCCATTCTCCATAACTTAAGAAGTTGGTGGCAATGCTTTTCCAACCGTAGTGCAAAGGTCACTATGGTAGTGAAACCAGACGGAACAGATTGAAAACAACTGCTAAACTGCATTTTTGACTGTATGGCTTTTGGGCATGCAGAGTCACCACGACATCCTGAAAGACTTGATGCAAGAGGTGCCATGTGTAAGTGTACGATTATGAAAATAAAATCAATTATTAATGAAATATATATATTAATTCATGATTTCAGCTCTTGCAGCCATGTCCTTTGCCAAAATTAAACATTAGTCATCAGATTAGGATGTTCTTTTATTTTTAATAAACCCAGGCTGAGTCCACAGCTGCTACTACTGTTATTAGCCATGTGGAATACTTGTGTCCGTTTTATAACAGCATGTCATACATTGTCAGAAACCTTACCTAAAGACATGATGAACTTTGTTTAGGAAAACAGAAAAAGAGACACAATTGTATGGCTATTGCTTTGAGCCATTCCTTTATCATCTAAGCACAGTTTGGGCTAGTAACGTTTGGCATGCAGGTTGCGTAATGTTAAATAATGAGGCATATGTAAATTAACCTTGTATCTCCTGTGCCAAACTAAGGATGCAGACTTCAGACATCCAGCATGTCATCACATTTGGGCTTTGGGGAAAATTGTGTAAATTGGATTTTTTGCTAAATTGCTCACATGACATTTTAAGCGCAAAGAAGAAACACTATCAACCAAATGGGTCGTTTATGCATTCATAATCAAATATCAATAATATTTCCTACCAGGGCCGATGTGGAGGTGTCAACGATGACGTCAGTGGCGCTGGGCAGATCGGATTTGGATACCTTTATCGCTTGGCCTCCAGAAGCCAAAGCCAAGTCATAATACAATTGGAAATCTGAGCGCACCTGCGGGCTCACTGCTCTTTTTGACCTTGTCTTTTGCGTCATGAAGTAGGACACCTGAGTGTAGCAGGGAAGTAGATTTGGGGAGAGTGGAGTAGAGGATAAGAGAAATCAGAAAAGCAGTAGGAGGAAGGGAGGAAACGCAAAAAGACACAGTTAAGCAACTATAGAAAGGGACTCATGAGAGCACGTACTGATGGTGATGACAATCATTTTGTATATTTTCAGCTTAGTCTTCATCTAGGATGTGAACTTTGAGGTGCTTACTGTAGACTTGGTGCTGCGGATAAGGGCGATGATGGTTTTTTCTAAGTGCGTGTCTTTAGCTGGAGCATCAGTAAAAACATAGATCTGAGAGGAGGCTGGCGCTCCAGTCAGGGCCAGCTGAGGGAAAGAGAGAAAGAGAGAGAGATCAGACGTCCTGACCGGCATAAAATGCCAATATTTCACTCTGAGAAGCTAGCTATGTGAATTTCATCATCTCCTCTATCGAAGTTCATCAGTGGCTGTCCTGAGTACCTGCAGTCCTGACAGACACATCTCTGGCGTATCCCCGCCACCATCTGCGGTAAGCTTTGAGATCTCTGCCTTCATCACATTTGGGTCAGTTGTCCTTATAAGTGGCCCAAATTCTACAAGTAAACATAAACAGTTAGTGATGTAGAAATGCATCAGATTTGAACGCAGGAATTTAATTGCATCAGATTTGGAATGTTACAGTTGATTGCAGCAAATTTTCACCACAGAATAACTGCTTATTCTGCTGCCATGTATATAGATCTTGCAGTCATGTTTATTCAGTGCATAATTCCATTCTGAAATGCACCAAAAGAATCCATTATTAGAAAGAATATTAATAATCGAAGAATCTATTGATATTGACAGTTAACTGAGTTTTATCTTTCTAAAAGATAAAACATTGGAAGAACAAAAGAAATCCTCATATCTCCAAAATGAAAATATGTTCAGTTCAATGGAACTATGTTTTGTCCCCAAAATCATTTTGCTTTATAAATAAATTAGAATTTTGATTTCAGAAAAGGTAAAATACTAAATTAACTTGTCATGGCCTTGTCAACATATCATTATACCTCAGTGTTTAAAGAAGAAATATTTACGTTACAATTGATCTGAGGACCATCAAAAATATAATGCTTATTTCTGTTAGCAGTTGGCTCTCTGAATCTCTGAAGTATATACTGAAGTAGTCTGTTAGCCTGTTCAGCAGTTCTGCCAATTACAATTAGCCATCTACATAACGATTTATGTATAAACAAAACAGCAAACAATTAATCTTACTTCATATACATGCAGTTCGTAACTACAAACATTTGTATGTTAATGAGATCCTGTGAGTTGACTGCATTTCAGTGACTTGAGTGATAATAACCCCCTCCTTCTGTAATATCTGCTAAACACTGCTTTATAATGACCTATGAATTCTTGGATTATGCACAGATCAGTTCAGTACTGGAGATTATTTAGCTCAGTTGATATAAATGGCTCTCAGCCCTGTTCCTTGTGTAATGCTGTCCTGCACATTTTAGTGTTTTCTTTGCTCACATCCACTTCAAATCATGTGTCAAGTTATGCCAATTCATTTAATCAGCTGTGTTATAACCGTATTAGAAACACCCAAAAGTGTAGTGGACCAGGTCCAGGGCTGGAAACCACAGGACTAAATCCAGTTCACAGTGTGGTCATAGTGACTTAAATAAAGGGAGAAGGAAGTCTTGCTGGTGCAAGTGTTGTCCAATTTGTGAGGAAAACTGTGAATAATGCCATTGTTGTGCAACGTCTCAGGAAGTTAGTTCACTTACGTGGATCATTGAATGGAACCAGGATGTATTCTGAGGGTTCATCCTGGGTCCCTTTCTTACTGTCAATGATGCTGTATGCGACTCGTTTGGCCTCAGCAATGTCATCAGACATGCTGCCTGTTGTGTCAATCACAAAGCAGAGAACAGCAGAGCGAGCAATACCCATCAGCCTGTAGCAAGATAGAGAGCAAGAGAGAGAAAGATGGGGGGTATTAGCACTATTAATTCAGGGCATGTTTTTCAGTTATGAGTTTTTTCAGTCACTTTATGCGCAATATAACAGATGTCCTTTATACACATTGTGCATTGTGTAAATGCTTGCATGCAGAATATCACAAACAGTATTCAATGTGCTTGTATTCTGTTTGCAGTGTTGAGGTAGACAACTCAAAAGAGTAATCTGTAACAGATTATTAATTACTTCTCTCAAGATGTAATGGGATTATGTTAATTAGTACAAATCAACATCGACTGTGCAATCTATTAAGAAAGAAAGAATCATAATAAACATCATTTAAAGGATCTGTTACTATCTCTGCCTTTGAACAAGACAGTGCTAGCTATGCTAATTAAAATGATGGACATCTGATGCTATTTGTAAATCAAGAAACTAGCCGATAGAAACAGCTCAAGAACAGCTGCTTCCAAAAAAATCCAAACATCTGAAGAATGTATGAGTCTGGCCTGTGTAGGTGAGGTTGGGACTGACTCTTTCTCTGCATTTTATTAATCAGTTTCATATTATGTGATTTGAGGACTGCCAGCAAGCATTGTCAGTAACGAGCTCCCTTTATGAATACTGAATTTGCATAACAACACTCTGACCAAATCATGAACAGTTTTACTCTGATTAAACACAATCTGTTTATTGTGTCAGTGTTTACACAAAGAGTACTTCAACATTACCTGCACAGTGGCAAGACATTTATTGACTTATTGTATAAATTGTTTTTTTCATAAAAATACACTCATTCTGAAATTAATTCCTGCAACATGTTCCAAGACGATTGCGGCAGAAGCAATTTAGGACTAGGAACGTTGTGAAATGTTCAAAAACTAATATAATATAAAAGAAGCATCCAGGAAAAGCCTAGTATATTATGAGCAAGCCGTGCATGGGCATCTTAAAAAGAATGTTCCTCAGCTGGGGATTGCCAGGACTTAAGGTATTTTAACATCATCTGACATGCTTCTGTGATGGATAGCACCACATGGGCTCAGGAACATTGGTCAGTAAACACAGTTTGCTGCTATCTCCACAAATACAAGCTAAGACTGTACTAAGCACAGTGAAAGCTATATGTCAACAAATCCTCTTGGCTCAAGCACGTCCGAACCTTTAAAATTGTTTATGTTAATCCTCGGCAGAAAAGGACCATCCAGAAGTTATTGGCGTAAAGTACAAGCCAGGCTCTGCCATGTTATGGGGGATATAAATTAATAACTTGCACACCTGTCAAAGCACCTTTAACATTGAACCAATGGACCTTGTCTGTTTCAGGGACACCCATGCTTATTTCAAAATAACAATGCAGAGAAACATCCTGTACGTGTTGCAGAAGTATGGCTGTGTAATCAGAGAGTGTGGGTGCTAAGTCCAAACCTATCCTCCGGTAAAAATGTGTAACTTGCTAAGCTCAAAGTGTGACAAAGACCCTTTATGGTTGAAGACTTGTATAACAGAGAAATGGCAAAAATATATGCTTTGAAAACTGGAACTGTTGGTGCCATCAGTCCAAGAACGATTATAAGGAAAGGTGATGTAACACAGTGGTAAACATGCTCCTATACCAGTTTGGAATGTGTTAAGGTTTTAAGACGGGAATTAAAAAAAAAAAAACATGACAAAGCAAACTTCTGCTTCGTTTGAATGGACTGCCTCCTCAGTGCACATTTCCAGTCATGATCTATATGGATTTTAATGGTTTGGTTCTTTATTGAAGTTTGTGCAGGAATGAATGGAAGTGTGGGAGTCACCAGTGAGTTTTCCCATCCAACAGTTGTTACAGGCATCAAATTTGAAATGAAAATATTGCGTTTTGTACTTTTGAAATTTAATACAGGTCAAACTGAATTAGCTATACACTGCTTTCTGATTTTATCTGCTTTTCACATACTGTCCTAGATACTTCAGAATTTGGGGTGTACTGGAGTGCTTTGGAATCATTTGTACAGGTGATACATGGTTTCGAGATGCTTTTGCAGTTTTTTATCTTGGCGGGGATCATATGATGACACATTTTTCGATGCTCAAAACAGGAAACTAAATGTCATGCTGGTGACATTAAGTAAAGCCTCTTACAAAAGTCTCAACTGTCTCAACATTGTGAAACAACTTTAATGAAACAGTTAAAACACCAATGTTGTACCATGTGATGGCTAGAAAGAGCCCAATACCACTTTTTCTTTTCAAATACCAACAATAAAACACGTGAGCTGATACTGATGCCAATAAATAAAGCATTTCATGTAAGATGAGCATCTAAGTAGTCTATTATTCTCAAACTACTCAAACACTGTACTACCCTACAGGAAGGACTACACAGCTAATCACATCACACTGTGAGATGTGAGAGTGTGCTATTAGGTTTGTAAGGACAGGTTTGCGACAGGACTGAATCCGATTCATCATTTGTTCTGCTTTGTTAAAGCTTGTTATCCAGTAATATGAAACATATATGTAAGGTATGTAGTTATAACAGTAACAAAGGAAACTTCCAACATGTCCTTGGAATTTAAGGGCTTAAAACGAATGACAATTTATAATGACTTTAATATAGAAATATAGAGTTGTATGCAAAAGTTAAAACACTCTGGTCAAATGACACGTTTTATTGATTTACTGCATGAAAATAAATGAACGCATCCTCTACAGCAGGGGTTCCCAACCTTTTCTGCCCTGAGGCCCACCTGATAATAACTACAAAGCATAGCGGCCCACCAGAAAACTGCAATCAACTTTTAGAAGTAGAATTTCTCCAAGAAATTTGGTTAAAGAAAAACTAAGATATGTCCAAATTCAAACAAGGGAGCTGTAAAAGCACCCCAAGGAACCCCATCAATGGCTAGCCAGCAGCTATGTTGTCTCAAACTGTATATGTTTAATTAGCCAGCTCCTGTGATGTTTTATTTGTACATGTGTACATAATACAGATATATGTATATTAATATACGTCATACAACACTAATATGGTTATAGATGACGTTTTTGGTCCAATACAAGCTACTGCCTCCACCTGTGTACAGACCCACAGCCACCAGAGGATGCTTCATGGCCTAGGGGCTAAGAAACCTTGCTATACAGAGCAATACAATACATAATTTCTGTTCATTTGCTGAGTTTAACATAATTGTAAAAGATCAAATGTAGCATGTACAAAAGTTCTAGGACATGTAAAATATATTTTTTCTCCAGAATATTAAACTCAACAAATAAACACAAAACTTATTTTCACTTAGAAAAATAGCACAATGTAACTTGACCAGGGGGTTCAAACGTTTTAATACGACTACTCACACACACACACACACACACACACACACACCACTCCTGCTTCTAGTCTCATACCTCAGGTACTCCTTATTGCCAGCTGCCCCCCGGATGTTCTCCAGCAGCTCAAGCGAGGCCTCTGTTGCCAATGTGACTGCAGTGTCATGGTAGCCCTGATTATGGGACCTTCGCTCATCTTTACTGATGCCACCCCGAGGATTCTGGGTACTGCTAAGGTCAGTATCCCCACCGTGACTACATTTACCTGAAACCACCCAAGCAAAAAGGTGTTAATATAGAGTGTTGAGGGTAACACAGTACAAAGTAGCACGGTGCAGTAATGTAATTACCTTTTTCTCCCACAAAGTAGCGTGAAGATCACAGTTTAAAATCTTCACATTTCTGTTACAGTTACTGACTCAGAAAGAATTTTGTTGTTCAGTGTTATGATTTACCATACTCCTTAGAGGAACTTCTTATCTATCTTGAACTTTTCAGATATGAGGCGTTCTGGATGGCAGTTCATGTAGGACAAATGTGCATTGTGACCTCACCTATAGGCTTGTTGGGAGATAACAAGCCCATATATCCTGATGTGAGTTTCTTCTCATTTATAATTGAGGGCAGCAGCTGGTTCGGACACGTGCCACTGGCACAGTCACTGCAGGTCGGAGTGTTCACGTCTGCAAACCACCACACACACATATACTATAAAGTGACAGTCCATGGATTTGCTTCAGTTTGGGTTTAAAGAGCAGCAGTTAATAATTACATTGACTATTGATGTATAAGTGTTATGCATGCTGTGCTAACTATTATAGCTGTTAATTGTATAAGCTTTAATCTTTCCTTCATTCTCTTGTTATCCTTTTGGTCTCTTGTTACCTGCGATGTTGTTGATGGTGAGGTCGGGTCTGATGAGGGCAGTAAATGGCTCTTTGTTACCCAACTCAACCCAGTTACTGTGGCTGTAAAAATCCTGAAAGAACCATCATGTGATGATTACTCACGTGGTCTTATGTGTTTAGTAAGTAACATGACATAACCTGGGTGTTTAGCTGCATGCCATCCTTCTGCTGTTCCTCTTTTTCAGTAGTAAATATGTATTATTTTACACATTACGACATGGTAATTCAAACTTTGATGCCATATATTCCCGTATTTGTTAGTAGGGTTTGGTAATAACAGAATACATGTAAATGCGTTGTGCAATCAGGATTAAAAAACTGTATTTTGTTACAAATAAATACAGCAGCCTACTCTTAAAGTTTTACTCTAATTTTACAGCATCTTTTTTGTATTGTTAACGCAACTTCAAATACATTTTAAATGTGTTTTGACGATTCTCTATGTATATTTCTTTTTCTTTCTTTCTTTCTTTCTCTATCTCTCTCTCTCTCTTTATTTCTCACCTGAAGGGTATGCAGGACTCGGCCCAGCGTTTCTCGTGCAGCCTGGAAGCTGCCTTTGCGGATGCTGGCTTTGACTGCAGCGATGCCCTGTGTGATGAGAGCACGTCCCTCAGTGAAAGTCTCACTGTTGAAGTGGTGCGGGTTACTGGTCATGAAGTCTCGGTCCACCAGGCTGTTCTGCATGTAGATCTGATTCAGGGCTTCATGGAACTTAGCTGAAGAAACTTGACCGGTGGCTGAGCCAAGACATGCACGGAGCAGCTCCTCCACAGAGGAACCCTGTAAAACACACACACACACACACACACACACACACACACACACACACACACACATATATATATACAGATATGTAATACACAACAAAGCAAGGGATACACACACACATCAGCTCTGAGCTTTATAAAAAGCAATATATTACTGCTGTTGTAACAAAACCTTGTATCTCCATAATGGGTGACTATCTAACAACACTGTAAAAAATTAATCTAATCTGTTACAAGCAATTAAGTTACATGCACGTAACACGCACAGCTTCAAACACATGAATGATGTCACATATGAATGATTACTGAATTGCTTCAAAATCAAAGTTATAAACACACATTTCAGACTTTTAATGGACCTTAAACCAAAATCCTTTTGTTTCAGTGACCTCTCAATTATGTTTATTTTATTAAAGTAAAAGACTGAACATCACATTTTGTGACAACCTAAACAATTACTAACAAAACTTTACTTGTTTTGGTAGTGAAAGTTTTAGCTAATTCAACATTAAAGAGCTAAAGAGTGTAATTCAACATCTATAGCGAGTACATGACTAACAAACACAACTTTGAACAGTTAACAAAATTAATAAAATGTTTTAAAACACAGAAGAGTTAATTCCAGAAAATATATAGTATGTTTCAGTAGTGGCAATTGGTATGATCACACACTGGTTTCCAGACTTTGAGACACATTTACTTCATGTGTTCTAACTGCTCACCACAATAACGTAGTCACTGTACAATTACAGTCCTCCACTGAATTTGAGGCATGGCTGAGAAACCAGTCAGAACTAATTACTCACATCTACAACTTCAGGAAAATGTCCAGGAAAAAAATCTTTTCCCGACAGAGTAAAAGGGGAAATAAACACTGTATTTCTATAAGCTGAGAATGGTGCAATTACACATGACCAGGTCTACATGCTGTTTAAAGACTGGATTTTTGAGAACATGCACCAGATCCGCACAGTCAGCAGGGAAGACTTCCCTAAAATAAGAAAAAGTAATGCAGTCAGGAACAGCTCCAGACTCCAACAGTCCTACCTTGAGCAGAGTGCTTGAAAATATCTGTCCCAATAAGCTTTTCTGAATGTAGCAGAAACCAATTATTCATTGACGTCACCTTTTATTGCGGCTTTTGCCGACATGTGCTATAGAAAGGGGCTGGTCAGAGGAGGGTGGAAGCTGTTATCTGCCTGGCGTAACCAAAAGTTCCATGAATGTATACTGATAATAAATATTGTTCATATGTATGTACAAACACCACTTCATCACAGCCAGACATTTTTTGTACTTTGTAACAAATCAAGCATTGTAAAACTGTATCAGCAATAATCCAGCTCTCTTAGCAGCATTTTAGCTGTTTTACTTGTGTCTGGCCTTAATTTCATGATACACTTAAACAAACACACACTCACCGTCGGTTTGAAGTCTCTCCCCTCAGACTCGGCCACTGCCTCACACACTTCATAGATCTTTTTCATCACTGCATTGCCAGTGATGGTCACATGTGTGTTACCTCCTCCTCCAGCCGGTATGAATGCCTGCACCCCAGACAACAGCACAACCAGCAGAGCAACACCACACACCGCTGACCTCATCTTTAGCTAAAATAGCGAAAAACACATTGTTGTGTTGTTACAGTATTACCTGTACATAACATTTGGTAAATTGCTGAGTTTAACATACTAACATGTATATATATATATATGTAACGTGCTATGACTTTTGTACAGGCTGCATTTTTTCTTCTATATTAATTTCAGCAAAAGAACAATAACTACATTAAAGAATGCAAAAGAGTGTTCCCTGTAGATGATGTGCACTCATTTTCTCCTTTACCAGGGGCAGCCAAACCTTTACAAATGATTCTGTGCAGTAAATCTGTTTTTTCGTTGATAAGACAAACGGGACGTGATATGGGAATTCTTGGTCAATGCTGATGTCCAGTATTCTTCATGTTTATACACAACCATTTGAAAGTTTAAAATCACTTCATATTAGTCATATTAGTTATACGAAATACGCACTGCAAATACTCTAAGATAGACACTGTAAGGTATTTCGAGCTTTCTGAGGACACCAAGGAAATATATAATACGCTACAGTCATTTTCTAAAACGTTATCTGACTGAAGTTTGATTTTCACTTTTTTTTCAAGTGTTATTTAAAAATCTACAGCTCTGCTCAGCATTTTAGATCTGTTCCTGTTTACAGCTTGAAATGCAATTAGCTGAAACATAAAAAGTTGTATTGTATAAATCTTAAATCATCAACTACCTTTCTGCATACATGCACAGCAACGTTGAAAACTGAGATTCCATTCATTTGACTGGCAATGCCAGCTTAGTAACTTTAATTAAACTTTATCGTTACGGAAATATAACTTCTCAATACAAGTATCATCTAAGTGCTCTGCTTTTGCTTAGTTTTCATTTAATATTAGTTTAAATTTCTGATCAAATCAGCAGTCCAAACAATTATCTGGCAATATCAGTATGATTCGACTATCATTGTGCATCCATAATTTTAAATTAAAAGTTATTTTTACACTATTTAAAAACATAAGCTTCTAGTTTCTTTATGTGAATATTTCATGAAGAATGAACAGAAATGCTCCAATTATTTGAATTCCTTAATGAACATTTACTGTTACTTTCCTACCAAAACCCAGCTGATACAATACTGATATAAGGGGATGTGGAGTTTAATTAGAATATTGGTTATTTCACTGTTAGACAAAACATAAAGTAACTGCTCAAATATTCCTTAAAAAGTAAACTTCATATTGGTATGTAGGTGATGAATAACATTCACATGCAGCAAAAACGTCTTTAAAGCAAGAAAGCAAATAATTTATTTATTGATTCAGATTTTTCTGTCTCATCAAAACACGTTTATTACATATTTGCGGAATATGATCTACAAGTCATGCTTTAACAGCAGATATACATAACGAATAATACTTTACTACCGTTGAAGACACACAAAACATTTGTACAGAATACCACTCATCAGGTAGATTTAAAAATCAGCCAAAAAGTGCATAACCTACATAGTTCATAGGTACTGAAGGAATAAGCCTGGGAGTAAGGGGTTAAACCATCTCCACAACAGAATGATTAATTTTTTTAGAATTTTTCTTTTTATTTTATTGCGCTTTGTGCTGGTAACTGAAGAATCTTTGAAGATCATCTCATAGATATTTGGCATTAACTATTAATGCAACAGACAGAGCGAATCAAAAATTCCACATAAGACCATGAACAGTATAAATCTGAATGTGAATATATCATTTTCATACCTTCTGAGGTTAGGATCACACTCTTTGTCTCTCTGTGTCCTCTCTAGAAAAGCCTGATTTTCTGTGGATATACATATAGAAGTGGATTCCAATATATATCCGCTATATATATGTATAGATGTATGGAGAGACAGGATGCGAGGGTGGAGGGTGTGGTATTTTAACTTGGGCCAATCATTAACTGTTTTGCTGTACTGTGATGATTACACTGGTGTCTGTATGATGTTGTAATCACTGTAGTCAGATATTGCTTGTACAGAATGTCATCATAATGGGAAACACAAAGAGGGCTGTTTTTATTGCTCTGTAAGTGATTAACCAGTGCGCTGCTAGTCCTAAACTGTGCTCACACAGTCTGAAGGTGAAATGAAAAACTGCAACATATAGGCCACTGATAATGCAATCTGAAACAGAAGCCAGGGGCGACTAAAAACTGTCCACAGGCTGCATTTGGCCCTGGGGACTGTTCTATGGCATTGCTCCAAAGGAGCAAGTAGTTTTTTAATGTATCTGTACTTTACTGAAGTATTTCCATTTTGGTCGACTTTGTATTTTAACTCCACAACATTTTAAACTCAAATATCTTACTTTTTACTCCACTACATTATACGAAATTTGTAGTTCCTTTCGGCTTATGTGCATGTAAAAACGTAGCATGTCAAAACACAACAAGATTATTCATGGACTGTTGGCATTGAGGGAAATGTCCATTTCTGGTAAATACTTTAGTAATTTTACTCAAGGGGAAGTAAAAGGTTGTGGTTAAAGCGGAATTGCAAATCTCTTCCCGTCTCTGCACTGTGTGAAGCCTCAATATTGTCCAAGGTCTGAGAAACTGGCTGGTGCGAAATGTGCAGAGCAAATTAACATCTGTCAATTACAGTTGTCCAGGATATTGTTAAGGATGTGGGAGCTGAGACTGGCTTCCTGTTGACCAGCTTGTGTTTCAAACTTTTCCTTCCACCTTAAATGGTGCTGCAGTTATGTTCTGGGCAATCTGTAGATTTGATTATTTGATTAAGAAGCTGGCAAATAGGAAATCAACCTGAGCCTTGTTCAAAGATCATCTGCCTGTTGAAAGATGACTGGAAATGGCATGAAAAGTGCCAACTGCACAGCCGGCATTTCTGCATGTATAATCTGCCATAGGTCTTGATACGTTCATTGTTGGACTGGAAGTTGAGCTGATATGTGTACGTTTTATGGCTGTTTTGGGTGGAGAAAAGAACCCAGGCGCCCCAGCCAGATATCAAACCCAGGCCTTTCTTGCTGTGAGGGGACAGTGCTACCCACTCCGCCAACGTGCTAATGTCAATTCAGAAAAAGTAAAAAATTTCATACTCAAAAATTTATTGAGAACTTCACATCATCCAACTCACCAAGGTCAAGTCAGTTGTTTCAGAGTTAAAAAGAAACTTGCATCTCTCCTTGTAATCTTTTTCACAGCTTGCTTATTTCTCCTCCCTTCCCATTCTGCATTCCACTATTTTATGACTGCAATTCTAGGGTGAAGCAATCCATTTCCAGGTAGAGTTCATTGCACTGTTGACCTGAACAGAATCAAGTGACTTTTATCAGGGTCTTTATCAGACCTACTTCTAGTAGAAGGGTGTAGATCTGTTACGGGTAATTAAGCTAGTAGTTGCTATATATCTAAAATTGTATTGGAAATCTTCTGTGTCTTACAGACCGCTTTAGTTACAACTGTTAAAGACATAAGACTCGTAGTGACAAAAGGGTCTTGATTCTCATTCTTTTAGAATTGATTGCAGAAACATGGTCAACACTTTGGACCGTTATACTCTAATATACGGTACATTAACTGATAGATTGCAAACGGATTTGGCCTTTCTGGATATGTTATTAAACATCAAACTGTTTTTAGTCACTCGTTATTAATCATCCTATAACTTCAACATCACATGGTTACTACCTTCCTCATTTTTTTCAGTCTATGTATATGTATGTGTCAGTTCAGTGTATATGCAACCACCGGTTTCCATGATCGGAGAGCATGGGATTGATATTCATTGCTATGCAGATGACCCTTACACCTGATTACACAGACCCCATTGACAACCATTCAAGCGTTACTCATTTGTGTGAATGTGATAAAGCTTATTCATATGTGTATAAGTAGGATAACTACTAGTAGGTAATAGGTTAACTACTAGTAATAGTAGGTTGACTACTGTAATGCTCTTCTTTCAGGTCTCCCTAAGAAATCTATAATACGTTACAGTTGATTCAGAATGCTGTTTCACCTATTCTTATCATGTCCAAAGAGAGAGCCCATCTTAATCCCATCCTAAAGTCCCTCTAATGGTTACCCTTTATGTTTAGCTCTATAAACAATGTGGAATGTTAAATCAGTTTAACTTTAGTCTTCAACTTTAAAATTCGTAGTGATTCAGTTTTATGAACTAAACAGATTCCTCTGACGCTAGTATATTCACAGTTCTCAAAGTGTGGACCAAGATATAGGTGGGTTTTTGGCGTACATTGGAATAGCCTGCCAGAGGACCCTAGGGCTGCGTAGTCTGTGAACATTTTTAAACTTAAGCTTAAGGCTTTTTTCCAGCAGTGCTTTTACTTCATAATCTTTTCAAGCTATTCTGTATTATTTAAATTTTTTTTGTTTAATTATTTGATTTAAAACTGTATTAGGTGTTTATTAATTACACAAATATTTCACTTGTTATTATATCATTGAAAATAACACATAATAATATATATACACATGTCTCAAAACATTATCTTGTTTGATACTGACCACAGATACACAGCATTTACATGGCAACAGCTGCTTGGCCAATGAAAGCATGAGAAATGAGGGAAACATATGATATGTTTTATCTAATTATTATTATATTTATTATTAGACATTGTACTTATTTTAAGCAATGTCATAAATAGAAATCGTTGTTTAAAAGCTTAAAAACTATTTGCCAGTGCAGAAAGTATACAAGTATAAACATAAATATCTAGAATGTTGTAATAATATTATTACAACTGTCATTTGAGGGTCTCATAATGAGCAGTATTAAATATATTAAATAAGACCCATATCATTCAGGATTCAATATTCTGGATTGTTTTGTAACTAAAGACATTGTGATGTAGAGTGTAAACACTCTTAAAGATTCCAATCGCACTGTTCACTCTTTAGTCCTCACAGTGAACACATTTACATACATCTGCCTTTTCAGCTCCACCCACTCACACTGAAGCCATAAGGAGTGTTTCAACCTGGTCTGTGTTTTGAACAAGGGCAGCCAGAACCAATCTCATTTCTGAATAAGGCACAGTACAGGGTCATTTCCATATGTCAGTGATAATTGTATCAGTCTTGAAGTGACAGTAACAAAAAGTTGGAATATGGAACAAATATCACTTTTAGGTACATAAAATAATCCAAATACTATAAGTGAGTTTGGGTGGCACGGTGGTACAGTGGATAGCTTTATAACAAGAAGATCATGGGTTTGTTTCCTATCCTGGGTATCCGGGCTTCTTTCTGTCTGGAGTTGGCATGTTCTCCCCGTGTCTGTGTGTCTTTTCTCCGGGTGCTCCGGAAGACATGTAGTCAGGTAAACTGGAGATGCTAGTTGCCCTTAGGTGAGTGTGGGTGTGTGTGAATGTGTATGCCTGTGTATCTGAAGTGCAATGGACTGAAAGCCTGTCCAGGGTATTTCCTGCCTTCCACCCAATAAGCACCCGGATAGGCTCCAGCACCTGCCAAAACCCAGAAGGATAAGCAGCTCAAAATATGAATGAATGAATAAATGAATGAATGAATGAATAAGTGGACTTCATGGCAGTGGAATAAAATACAAGAAACCTGTAGGAATATTTACCTGTTAAGATGTCTTTTTCAATGAATCATTATTTGCGGTGCTGTGAGTTCTTTCTCAGGATGAAACATCTATCCATCCATAAGAATAAATAAATAAATAAATAAATAAATAAAGAAATAAAGAAAGAAAGAAAGAAAGAAAGAAAGAAAATAATTTAAGCTGATATTCAAGCAATCTGCCATGATGAATGAACAACTGGAACAGGCTCTCTATTATGAATAGGGGACTGTGCCAAATCCAGCCAGTAGGTGGAGGCAGACCGTAGGTTTTTGCTGATGCTTGCTTTGCTGAGACTCACAACACACTGTATTTAACTAAACTTCAAGTTTAGTTGATGGTTAGCTGAGCAGCTGATGGTTGATGGTTAACTGAGCAGCTGAATTAAGCATGCTAGAGCAGCATTAAGCTATGCCACTGGGTCTAGAGTAATGAAATACATCCCTCCTGTCTTCAACAATGTTATGTATTCTGAATTTGAATTTCACTATAGAAGTTGGAGTTTGTTTGTTTGCGGCTGGCTTTAATAAGGGAAAAAGACAGACACAATTTGTGTCTTCATGTCCCTGCAGGTTTTTGATGTGCTAGAGAATGATCATTGTATCTGAATCAACAGCCACAGATTCATTGGTCCAGGAAGAGACAGTCACCTTGAGATGAATCATGGAGAATTTGATTCATTAATGCGTGTAAAGGTCTGAAGCAACTACTTGTTTTACACAAGGAAACAGCTGTACATTACTGACCATTATATGCATGAACATAAACAATGTGTTCAGTTGATGATGGTATGCATGACTGACGAACCATGAGGCTGAAGTACTGGGGTAAATGGCTCGATGACCTGCATTTGTATATACTTCATCCAGAATATTCACATCATAATGCAATAACAACATATTCTACTCCTTCAGATTTACAGGTGAATTTAATCTGTCTGTCTCTTAGTGAGAGCAAGAGCTGGTAGAGCACTGTCACAAGCAGATAAACAGCACTTACAGCTTGAAATCTGAATAAATCCAGTTATTTCTGTCCATCTTTTCACCCTAAGAAGACATGTCAACACTCTTGATTTGAAAGGATGCGTAGCTGTCATGAAGCTGTTACTGAGACACAGAATATCCCTTTGTTAGTTAAAGAATGGAGGTTATAATAAAGATAAAGACGCTGCACTATTAAATCTAACTGAAGTGAATGTTACATGTATTGTGTTGAAGCAATGTATTTTTTATGACGTTAAAAACAAATGAAAGGTGGTCTCTGACTTACACACGGTACTGAATACCTTGCTGTATGTTGTTTGTGTGTAGGTGTCGTCCCTTAGAATAAGAAATACAGTAGCCATTTCCTTGTACCCCATGATGAGTGAGGGGAAGACTTTCGCCTACCACCTTTTGATTAAACGCACACACCTGCACGCACACACCTGCACGCACACACCTTTCTCTCCCACCTTTTCTGTCATGCCCCTCCCCTTAAGGAAAAGAACTCAAGGGAATGTTTGTGGCACAGGACTGACACAAGCTTTCAAATGAAGAGGAGGAAAGCAGAGAGAGAGGAGAGAATAAAATCCAGCATGCTTCGAACACAGTAAGTATGACATTGCTGTGCCTGTTTAAACAGCAGCAGCAGCAGCAGCTGTAATATCACTGGCTTGAGAAAAAGCAACAATTTGTGCGAAGAACTATGACTTGTAAAACTTGTTTAGGTGATCCAGCTTTACATAATGTGCAGTGACCTTTCTGGTGATTGTATGTTCAAATGAAACTGATGAATGTGATAGGGGAGTTCTGGGCAAGAAAGTCACTAAAGTATGTATAGCATTATTCTTTGTGATGGTTTTGTGGACATAGATAAAGCCAATTTATGGACTAATCCCAGCAGTTAGTCTTGTTTTAGGCATATTCTGGGTCTAGGTAACTGCACTTATAATAACAGATAGTAAAAGGTTAAAATAATACATACATAATACATAAAACTACAGAGTATGGTAAGAACAAAATGACAAAGTACACCATTATACTAAAACAATATTTATAAAAATGATCAAGTACTAAAATTAAACAAAATAAAGCAAAAATAACAATTATCCAACCCCAAAGCAACAACCAAAAAAGATACAAATTAAACTAAAATAAACATCTAAATCAACCAAAGCAACTGCAGACTGAGTGGAGACGATTAGAGAGGAAAAGTTTCATATATCTCGAATTATTCAACACATATAGTCAAATCCTGAGCAGACCCTCTAGAGTCACCAGTACGGCTGAAATACAGGTCAAGACAAGCAGTGATAAGGCAGAAAGGATGATGGCATCAGACTGTGTGTCATAGAACGTAACTTCTTGAAAAGCACAAACAGCATTCGAATCCGGAGGCTTATTATCCAGAAATGACTATGAATTAATAGCAGTAATTACTATTACTCTGAAGCTTACTATGAACCGAGGTCCTGACCTGCTCGCAGGTCTCTCAGTTCTTTTTTAGAAATTGTGTTTGAATCGTTGTGCTCCCAGCTCTTCAAATGCAAACAAATGAGAAAAAAATCCCATAATAGTAGGGTTGTGAAAACAGTATCCGCACTGGTCAACACTTCAGCAAAAGCTGCTTTACCCCTTTAGGCTCATTATTAATCTGAAGAGTCATTATTTATGAACTATTATGGATTATTCCGTGACCAATATGTGGGTGCTGTAGATGTGTGCCCAATCATGGTTTAAGAGTGTAAAGGCAGAAGTTTAACAGGAGTTTCTGCAATAGAGTGGTCTTCTTACGCAGTTTCTGCTCTTGCTTTTTGTTCTCCAGGTACGTGCTAATGTGGAACACAATAACAATGAGTGATCACTGACTTTCTTCTACTGTGGTTTTCTCACTCTGTCACTGAGTCACAGGTATGCCAAAAAGACCTTTAATTATCTGCCTTTTTGTTGCTTGCCCACCAGTCTCCTCACACACATACACAGACTCATCTATGCATGCTGATCTTGGCAAAGAACTGGTATGACAGAGGCAAGCACTGACTTGCTCTTGTCACTGTACGAAGAACTTTCCAAAAAAGAAAACCTCAAACGACTGTTAAGCATTTCAATGGAAGATGACGGGATGAGTCACAATTAAAGATCTACATATGTGGGAAAAGACAATGGATGAATCTATATATGTGTATAGCCAGCCTCTACTCTTTTTGCATATGCAATTTCTTTTCCTCTCTTTCATTTTCTCATTCGCATTTTGTCTCTGTCTCAAAATAACAAAAAAGGAGACAGAATGATGTATGACCAATCCTTCCTGTCTGAAAATACAGACTCAGTGATGCAAACCGTTCTGGCTTGGTAAAACACAATTACTTGTTATCACTTGTACATGCAATCACGTCCCTGAATAGAATCAGGTTACCTGAAACTGTGTGGGTATAAAGAAACAGTTGTAACTCTCCAAGTCTGTTTATTGTAACTGTTTATTAGTGTTGTACAAGTTCTTTATTAGATTTATTAGAACACATGGCTCCCATTGGTGAGATTTACATTCAGTCTCAGTTATGTCATTTAATATCCATTAAATCTTTAAGAGCAAAAGTCTTTCATCCCCCATTTGAAATAAAACCACAGACATCACATTTAGGGTTTTTTATGAGGTTTTGTTCTGACATATTTATATCACTATGCCTAAATATGTATGACAAATGATTATAACTTGGTTGAGCACAGCAACCACGAGAACGGTTATCCACCTCTAAACCTTCTCATACTGGTGCATGGATGTTATCTCAAGCTCAACTCGTCTGAGACACTTTTATTTGGGTTTTTTTTATCTCTTGGGAAAAGGCGTAAAGGAGCATTTAACTAATGCATATTTAGCTATCTCAGTTTAACATAAGTGTTTAGTGCCTTCCAGCACAGCAAAGTATGCCACCAAATATGCTCCATCCATGGTGTATATTGTCCAGTAATTTGTGTAGTGATATTACGCTCTGTGTAGTAATTATATGCTATTTGCTGAGTTCTGTCTGACAAACCATTTAAAAAGTCAGCATGAAATAAAAACTGAGCCTTTAACCTTGTTAGATAAGGGGCTTGGTCATCAGGCACGACTTATGCCCACTCATAAAACATCTTCTGAGTTTTGATTACATCATCGTGTACCAGTGGGCTGGGAAAAATAATATTAAACAATTTTTACCTCCACCCCCCACCAACCCTACCTATCAATAAGAAACAATACTCAGCAAGCTCAGAGAACATTCCTGATACCATGTTGCACAAGTTCCAATTCACCCTGACTTTTAAAGTCTCAGGGAATGGGGACTGGTATCTTCAGATGGATAGAGATTGTGTCTGCACTCTTTTGGAAGAGCGCGCCATGCTATACCTGGTGTAAAACTTTATATGATGTAGTTCATTTTTCCAGAATAATTGTAAAAAAGTAATATTAAATATTCTGGTATAAATTTACAGTTTGTATCATATTCACATGACTTCATCAAAGCAAAGCATCTTAAACTGATGTTGTGGTGCAAATCAAATTTACTCATAGCTACCAGATCACAAATAGCAAATCTAAATTATGGCAAGCAACCTTCAAACCTTGACTTATCAAATAATCTAACCTGGATTTGCTTGCATGGTTTTGACACTGTATGACATATTGTTATACAGGTTTTTCAATAAATGCAGTTTCATACATCAAAGCAATATGCAACTATTAGTAACATGTGGTAATGCAAATTCTGGCATGGTGACAACATTACTAATGAAAATTAAAAGATGATTATCAGATGAGTGTTTTATCGGTGTATATTGTTTATTTAAGGTGGAAAAAGACAGGACATTTCCTACTTTTGTATGTTGTGTTTATCTATAATTAAACAAAGATATGTTTGGCATCCATGACTCCCAAAAGAATGGCTCCACAAAGCTCAGTGGAATTTTCCATCATGTCTCCTTCGAAAACATTGGAATATCCAGTCTGCTGCCATCTGTATTCTGTCAACGTGAAGCATTATCTATAAATGATTACTTTAGCATGTTACATTGCTAAAAACAATAGCAGCAGCCATCTTGAATTTTGTCCAGAAATAGAAAAAACAAACTTCAGATAACTTAATTTGGGATGTGTAAATCTTATTTGTTGTAACCTTAAAATGGGTTATTTCCCTGCTGAAAAAGATACAAATTAAACTAAAATAAAACATCTAAATCAGCCAAAGCAACTGCCTGACGAGACGATTAGAGAGGAAAAGTGGAGACGATTAGAGAGGAAAAGTTTCATATATCTCGATTTATTTAACACATATAGTCAAATCCTGAGCAGACCCTCTAGAGTCACCAGTAACTTCACTGGGATGTGTAAATCTTATTTGTTGGAACCTTAAAAATGGGTTATTTCCCTGCTGAAAAAAATAGCAAATGTTGTGGTTTGGCCGCTGGTATGCTGGTATGCTGGTATGCTATAAACCAGCAGGCGGTTCTGGGCTGTTTTATTTTAGCAGCGTGCCTACTCTGTCTAACTTTTACTCTCTCTCTCTCTCTCTCTCTTTCAATCTTCTTTCCCACTATCTCTCTCTCTCTCTCTCCCTCCCTCTCCAGCTCAAAGACATGGCAACAATTTCCTTTCTGAATTCCTCCCTCCCCCGCTGCCCTCTTTTGGAGAAAATGCTTAAGAACACCCACAACAACGACACCCGTGTCAACCTGGCGGTGGTCAGTGTGCTTGGGGTGGTCTCTTGCCTAGGGATACTAGAGAACGCTTTGGTCCTGTGGGTGCTGGGCTTCCGTCTGCGACGCAAGACCGTGGCCGCAGTGTGGGTGATCAACCTGGCGCTATCAGACTTCTTGGCCACCCTGACGCTGCCTCTCTTTACACACTACCTGTCAATGGGACACAGCTGGGAGCTGGGGCAGCTGCTCTGCTCCACTGAGGCCTCCATCTTCTTCCTCAATATGTTCGTGTCTGCATTCCTGCTGGCAGCCATATCACTGGACCGCTGCCTGTTGGTGGCCAAGCCAGTCTGGAGCCAGAACCACCGTACAGTGGCCTCTGCCTGGAAGGTATGCGCTCTGGGCTGGCTGTGGGCGGCAATTAACACCTTCCCTTACTACTTGTTCCGTTATGTGATGACTAAACAGGACGGACGGAAGCTTTGCTACCATGACTTTAGCGCCTATTCCTCACTGCTGGAGCGGGACTGTAAGGTTCGGCAGGCAGCAACTGCAGTGTCGAAGGCCCTTCTGGCATTTTTAGTGCCTGTCTCCATCATTGCCTTGAGCTACAGACACTTTGGCCAGCAGCTCCGTGCACGCAGACAGAGGCGGGAGAGTCACCAGCTGGGTGTGACGGGAAATGGTAAAGCAGACAGGTCCAAGGCATCTCATAAGCTTTCCGCCGTTTCCTCATCACCTGGTGCAAAGAGACTTTCTAAAGGCTTCACTAAGATGGTTGCCTCTGTGATCACAACCTTTGTCCTCTGTTGGGCACCATATCACATCTTCTGTCTGCTGGAGGTGGCTGCTCAGTATTTTCCTGATAATTCACTGCTAATGGCACTGGTGGAGGTGGGGTTGCCTTTGTCAACAATCCCTGCTTTTCTGAACCCTGTGCTGAACCCCATCATCTACACCTTCAGCTGCCCGCACTTCTGCACACGGATTCGCCAGGATCTGGGGCTGCTCTTCGAGGGGCTGGTGGAGGAAGCAGGGCCTCTAGTCCTGGTCACCAACAGAAGGAGGAGGAAAGACCCCACTTTGCCAGCATCTCTCAGTTCCCCTACCACACCCACCATCCCCCGCATGCAAAGCCTGTTACAGGGTACTACCAGCCCGTTCAACTTTCAGAAACGCCCAATAGAGGAAGCAGGGCAAAAAACCCAAAGCACTGTGTGTGCTGAATGAACCACACTACCACAATTTTAGTACTTTCTATTAGCCAATGTTTCAGTATGCTTTAACACTATTTGCTTGTTAATGAGGTAAACTGACAATGTAAATTTGTAAAAAGAAAAATCAGTATTTAAATAACATGAGTCAAATAAAATGCTACACAGAAAGTAAGAGGTAACTGGCCTCTATGGACACAACTGCGGATATAACTGTGTATAATTATGTGGAAACTGACACTGGTCAAAGCAGAAGTGCTAAATTTAAAAACAGTCATTTACTCAAGTGCTTGGTACAAATATCTGCCCATTCTGATTACTGTTGTGCACCTATAAATAACCACAATGCGGGTTTTAAAACTGTTGGAAGTGCTTTGTGTTGTTAGCACTGACTACCAATCATTGATATAGTTATGCAATTCTGATTCTCTCAGACTAATATCTCTCTATGGCTCTTCTGACAAAAGCCAGAAAACACTACACTGATAACCCTACAAACAGTGCAATATGACAAATTGCTCTCTCTCTCTCTCTCTCTCTCTCTCTCTCTCTCTCTCTCTCTCTCCCCCTCTCTCTCTGTCACTCAAACAAAATAACCAGATGAACAGGCAAACCTGGCATCTATGTCGATCAACATTTTTCACTCTGCTTATATCCACAGTGAAACTGTCTCCAGACCAGATGTACCAAGACCACGCATGCTCACATACAAATAGTCACTACCATAAATATTTCTGCTCTTAAATGCATTATGTACAGAAGAGCCATTGCTAAAGACTCTCTTTGCTTTTAGCAGTTCTTTGTGCTCTATGGTACAAACAGTAACATTTTGGCAAAAAAGAAAGATAGCTTGAATAGTTGCATAACATTAAGCTAAACAGCTCTACTACACTACTACATTAGATCCTTCATTGAAATGATTTTAAGGTGTTTTACAGAAGGATAATAAAGTCTTTGCATGTTTAATTATTACCTCCACTTTTTGAAACATGTTGAAATAAAGTTCACATACACACAAATATAGATTTGAGACAGTTCTTCTGTTGGGATCACTCAGTGAATGAAGAGGGAAAACATTCATCTCAGTGGTGCTGTGCCCCTACATGAATTGATACCCTTGTTCTATGGATTAGAATCTGTCTGGGACCAAAGGTCACCCAATCTCAACATCATAATATCAGATAATTTGACAACAGGGAGTGCCAATTGGTTTACCAAAGCATGTGATGTACAGAACAGGATGTTTGGCTACTTTGTACTGCAGTGTCCCTGATCTGGGTCAAAGTGAAGGAAAGGTCTAAAAATACATGAAGCAGTAGTACAATATAATGCTGCATGTTGAATTCTCTAATATAATATAGTAATTAGTATATGTACTATTTAGGAAATGTAAACATTTTAAAACATTTGCTTTCACATTGTGTGAAAATTTCTTAATGAACAGACTAATAGGAATGATCCAAAACCACTCAGAATAAACTTTCTTTACATTATTATATCAGCTACATTAATTACATTTATACCTTCTCCTGTAAAGTTACCATTTTAGAGAGTTAGTATTTTTCTGGCAGCTATGATAAATGTAGAAATGTAGTATTACTACATGTTATTTAGTAACGTAAAGTTCCATGAAGTCTACAGTGACATGGCAAAAGTCATGGGATAGCAGTATGTCAACTGATTATGAAGTGGTGTTACTTTAGCTTCCAAGCGATATGTGAGTAGAAGAGAAGAGAAGACCCAACAGAGTACCTCTGTTATAACCATGACACTAAACACAACACCTCACCTAGGCTTGTGAGGGAGCTTACCGGACCCTAAGAGGGCTGGCAACATGTGGCATGGTCTGATGAGTCACAGTACCATTTATTTTGTGCTGATGGTGGGGTTCATATGTGGCACAGACCCCATTAAGCCATGGACCCCAGTTGTCAACAAAGCGCTGTGCAGGCTGGTGGATGTTCTATACTGGTGTGGTGTGTGTGCTCATGGCATGGGTTAGGTCCACTGTTCTGCCTAAACACGTCATTGACCGGTACTGGCTACGTTTCACTGCGTTCGTTGCATTTGAATGGGTTTGAGGAGCATTCTGAATTGCAACGAATGGTGTTGCCTGCACATTCACTTGACATGAGCCCAATCAAGCATTTATGGATGTGGTGGATAGGCCCATTCACAGCAAAGATCCTGCACCTACATATACCACAGAGCTGTGTGTGGCTATCGAGACGGCATGGCTTAGTATCCCTCAAGGCGTCTTCTGTCCAACTAAAGAACTGATGCCACATCTAATTAGTATGTGTTGAATGGAGGGCACCCGACACATACTAGTTCCTGTCCCGTGACTTTTGGCATGTCAGTGTAAATGAAGTGTAATTATGTAGTCATACGTCACCGTTTAGCAGCAATATTGTAGGAGAGCCTGTGGGGTGACTGCACACAGTTCCTCAATGACCATGTTTATATTTCAGCCATTTCATTCGGTGAGCTTCTCTGGGTAAGATTTAAAAATGTGCATGACATATTTTGGTTTCATCTAGGACGAAGGATTTAAAGAAGGATTTAAATTGTCTGGGTGCTTAAAGTAGATCAGAAACAGCAAAAGAAAGAAAATGGAATGTGCAGGATTGCAAATCATGTTGTCTGTGAACAGTAAGTTCCATAATAAATGGAAGTGATAGATAGTGATAGAAATACAGTATGTAGGCCCAGTGTGTAATGTGTGCATTTTTATATTGGTATCTGCTTTGTCTTCAGCTGGCAGAACTAACTAGAAACAAACCAACTCAACAAGCATCCGACAGTAGGATAACTGATCTAGGGACAGATTTCTTTGTATATTCCAGATAATGGTACTAAAATCAGATTCCAGATCAGTCCTCCTGCATTCAAACACTTTGCACAAACATGCTGAGTAATGAGAGATATTTGGGTATTTTTGTCTGAACAGTTGAACAGACCTCAAACAGATCCCACTCAAACAGATCACACTCAAACAGATCACACTCGAACAGATCACAACCAAACAGATCACAACCAATCAGATCACACTCAAATAGAACACAAACAGATCACAGTCAAACAGAGCACACTCAAACAGATCACACCCAAACAGATCACAACCAAACTGATCACACTCAAACAGATCACAACCAAACAGATCACACTCAAATAGAACACAAACAGATCACAGTCAAACAAATCACAGTCAAACAGATCACACTCAAACAGAGCACAAACAGATCACACTCAAACAGATCACACCCAAAAAGATCACACTCAAACAGATCACACTCAGACAGAACAGACTTAAAAGGAGTCGATTCAGAAAGAGAAGACTACATGAACACACCTAAAAAGAGCACAATTAATAAAGCACACTCAAGTGGTGCACATTTGAAACAGCACACTCAAACAGATCACACTCAAACACAGCTGATTTAAACAGAGCACACTCAAAAACCGAGCACAATCAAGCACAGCACACTCAAACAGATCACACTCAAACACAGCAGATTTAAACAGAGTACATTCAAAAACAGAGCCCACTTGAAAGGAGCATACTCAAACAGATCACACCCAAACAGAGCACACTCAAACAGATCACACTCAATACATCACATTCAAACAGATCACACTCAAACAGATCACACCCAAACAGAGCACACTCAAACAGATCACACTCAATACATCACACGCAAATAGATCACATTCAAACAAATCACACTCAAACAGAGCACACCCAAAAAGATCACATTCAAACAGGTCACACTTGAACAGAGCACACTTAAAAGGAGTGCACTCAAACAGAGAAGACTACATGAACACACCTAAAAAGACCACACCTAATAAAGCACACTCAAGCAAAGCAAAACTCAAATAGTGCACATTTGAAACAGCACACTCAAACAGATTACGCTCAAACACAGCAGATTTAAATGGAGCATACTCAAAAACAAAGCACACTCAAACAGAGCACCCCCAAAAACAGAGCACACTCAAAAACAGAGCACATTTAAAAGGTGCATCCTTAAACAGAGCACACCCAAACGGAGCACGCTTAAAAGGAGCATACTCAAATGGAGCACACTCAAACAGAGCACACTTAAAAGGAGCATACGCAAATGGAGCACACTCAAACAGAGCATGCTTAAAAGGAGCATACTCAAACGGAGCACACTCAAACAGAGCACACTTAAAAGGACTACACTCAAATAGATCACACTTAGGAGGAGCACACTCTAACAGACTACAGCATTACACAGTCAAACAGAGCATTTTCTAACCAGGCATATTCAAATAGCTCCATCTGGCAGTCCAACCAGCCACATGCCTGAACTTATGTTAGCAGTCTGTACTGAGCTAAACTTCTGAGGAATGATGTGATCCTGGTGCCAGATTAACAGATATCCAATCACTGACTCAACACATCCCTGGTGTTTCTAAGCTTTGGAAAGATCTATGTTAATCTTGAGTTTTTACACTCCAGCTTTCTCCTTGAGGAACACTTTATATGGAGCGTGAAACTAACCCTGACCTATGAACCTGAACTGAGTGTGCCTGGAAAAGGATTCATGTAGTCAAGAGTAAGGAGTGTCAGTGTGATCGGATTTTTGAATGACCACAAGCCAATTATATGGATTGTAAATTAACTGAGAGTGATTGAGAGTTTCGCTAGGCAAAGCAAACTCACTTCATCAAATTTAGTGTCTGACACCCATTTTTTCTCAATGACTTTACCTCCATCGTCCTGTTATTTGTATTTCCTTCATACAGCTGAATGCAGATGTTTGGGGGTCCAGGTCAAATTATATTTTTGATGATAAATTTAGACTGATATGGGCAATATTTATTGAGCTACACAGACAGAAGTAGTGTCTCTCAGTATGGTGTCGAGCTGCAACATTTTGATAATGCAACTTACCAGACGTCTCGGCGAGTTGTAGAGTTTCCTAATGGTGTCCTGTGATAATCCATCCCATGCAGCTTGAATATTCTCACACAATTCCTGCAGATTCTGGGGTGGGTGGGAG
>CM067478.1:22126528-22186208 GCA_034552555.1 Semaprochilodus insignis
GGGGGGGGGGGGGGTGGTGTGAAACCAGGCCTTCTGAACATGTGACACATGACAACTAACAACGTCATCTCTTGCATGTCTCACAATGTCAAATCTACCCATTCCTGTCAGTTGATTTCTTGTGGGTGCAACTATGTGTGCAACTATTCTTTTGACGGTGAGTGTATGTGCAGAAATGTACTTCCCCAGGTTTTGAAGGAGATGTTGGCCCTTTTCATGCCTTTCCAGTGATCAGTCATCCGATTGTTCATCTATAAACAAGGTTGAAATTAATTTCCTATTCGACAGCTTCCATTCCACCTTAAATGGCACAGACTGTAAATGCACCAGAATGTAACTGCGACACCATTTAAAGCAGAACAGATCATTTACAAAACAAGCTGGCAAACAGAAAACCAAAACTTCATCACCCACATGTTAATTCAAAGTTGTTTGTTTGCTTTGCACATTTCACTCTGCACAGTTTCTCAAGCCTTGAACAATATCAAGCAGCTTCACTCAGAGCAGAGAGGTGAAAAGAGGAGCAATTCCTTAAATACTGTCACACCCCCCACAGCAACTTGTAAATAGTAGGTTGAGCAGCTGTGTGAATCCCCAGCTGGAAATTATTTGATCTAAAAACATTCTAAGAATATACAATGCAATGTTCCATTAATGTTTTCAGCAAGTTTTCTTTTGGTTGCCAGAATGTTCTTTCTAAAGGTAGGGAAACGTTCTCTAAAAACATTCTGTCATGTTCCGAATGTTGCGCTTGGAATGAATTCTTCTTTTGTTATGATGTAACATAGTCTGTGGACGTCCTCAAAACATCCTCTGAACGTTGCAGTTAAAATGTAATGCCCTAAGTTAGCACTTAACCTTATCAGAATATTATCTGAAATTATAAACATCTTTAAAAGATTCTTTAAACATTAGATTAAACCATTTTCTTTAAAACTTTATTAGTTTTAAACTTGTAGGTAACATTAGTCAAAGTTCTGGGAATGTTCCCTGCTAACTGGAACTATCCACTTTTGGCTGGTTAAAACCTATCATCTTAACATGAAGGTTTTACAGTGTGTAACAGCTTTAATTTTGATTGTATTGTTGTTCGTTTAATTTTCCTGCTTGTGTCTGTTTCGACATGTTGCTTTTAAACCAGCCAATCAGAGCAGAGCTCGTCAAATTATTCATGAGCCCACCATAAAAGGGAAAACAGCTCGTTTCATTCTAGTGGTAAATCATAAGGTTGTAAATGGGAGTTTAAAATGGCATCTGGGCATTTTTTACCCCAACCATAAGTCTAGTCTTTTATGAACAATTTAAGATACTGTATAAGGCATTCTATGGCACTTTTAGGTTTGTTCCCAGTGGAGGATGTGTATTTATTTTTACTTAGAAAATCGATTAAACATGTGTGTTCAAACTTTTCTGTTGGCTGTTTGTGCTCACTCACTAAAGGAAGAGCACACATGGAGTTGTCTAGGTAGGCACACATGGAGTTGGTGTTTCCAGCCAAGTTACACATCTTAATATATTAGCTGGGGTAGTTTAGGAGCTAGCATTTTACTCAATATCTAATGCGCTATCTAATGTTAGCTGTAGGTATATCTTGTATGCTTGATGAGGCAGATACTCCCCATGAAGTTAAAGGAAAATTAATGGGATACAGCACCACCTAAAGTTTTGTTGACTTATAAAAGTACAAGGAACTGCTCATAGAAACTTCCCTCACTCTTTTTGAGAATCATTTGCCCGAAGTCCTAGGCATGCCCTTATGTTCTGGAATCTGCATGTGAAGCTATGATTTCTAGAAATAATACTTGTAAGATGAACACAACAAACGTTGATCTGTATTAGATGGAATGTGGGCTGACCGGCTTATTGTAATCCAGTTAACCATACCTCTTTTCTTCAAATGTTGTCCATGTATTTCTCTTATCTGTCCTTCTGAAATGCCTTTTACTGGCTAATCCCTTTTTGCCATTGTGAGTGTGGAATTAAGACCTTGTCTGAATTTATGACCTTCTATCCTGATCAGCTTCTGTTCATCATGACATCCATCAACCGCCTCAGTGGTACATTTTGAACATTGTGTAATCTTCTACATGTGTTTCAGTCTTATTTATCTCTCATGGGAAGATGAAATGGGAAACGCCACACATAGCTATTTGTGTACAAAAAGTACCACAGAGACTTTCCTAGATACAAAATCAGCTGCTGTTTTTAGCCTGCAGGTCATCATTAGCTTGGGTAGTAGGATAGTGGTACTACCATAGTCCTGGATAATAGGTCAGTGGGCCACTCAATCAATTAAGCATTATTTATTTGGCACATTTTGCACAGCAGTTGCAAGGCACATGTGCATGCTTTGTGTCCAGACAAAACTAATATAAGAGATTGCAGAACAGTTGGTGATTAAAAGAATGGAAAACATGGTTTATAAAAGCACATGATTAATAAAAGGAAAAGAAAATAAATTTAAATGAATGCCAGACAGACACATTTTTAAAACTATTTTCTTATCGTAGGGGTAGGGCTTGCAGAGACTGGGCCGCAGCTGCTAGAAGCTAACGCCGTGAATTTTTTGTCCTAATTTTGGAATAACTGAACATCAGTAGGGATTTGATGAGTCTGTGGGGAATGTATTTCAGCAGCTTGCCTGACATGTGCTTGGGTGTAAGGCTGTTCAGGGTTTAAACTAAAAGCTCACATCGTCACAGCCCATAATGCTAAAGTTGGCAATAATGAACAAAGGCTAACATGGGCCTTCAGGCAGTGAGCTTATGTTAGACTCCCAGCTGCCTTCAATTCACTTGCATTGGGTAATTTGTAGACTCAGAGGTGAAGTAAATCATTTTTAACAAGCTGTAGATTTAGAAACTTCAAAGTAAACCTTCTCTCGGGTAACACATTAGACATGTACAGGGGTTGGACAATGAAACTGAAACACCTGTCATTTTAGTGTGGGAGGTTTCATGGCTAAATTGGACCAGCCTGGTGGCCAATCTTCATTAATTGCACATTGCACCAGTAAGAGCAGAGTGTGAAGGTTCAATTAGCAGGTAAGAGCACAGTTCTGCTTAAAATATTGCAATGCACACAACATTATGGGTGACATACCAGAGTTCAAAAGAGGACAAATTGTTGGTGCACGTCTTGCTGGCGCATCTGTGACCAAGACAGCAAGTCTTTGTGATGTATCAAGAGCCACGGTATCCAGGGTAATGTCAGCATACCACCAAGAAGGACGTTTTCCTCCACCAGCATCACGTAGTGACCTGGCCACTGTCCTGCAAGAAGAATGGCTTAAAATCCCTCTGACCACTGTGCAGGACTTGTATATGTCATTCCCAAGATGAACTGACGCTGTATTGGCCGCAAAAGGAGGCCCTACACCATACTAATAAATGATTGTGGTCTAAAACCAGGTGTTTCAGTTTCATTGTCCAACCCCTGTATTTGCAATACGTCATAATTGAGATTCAGTAGTTAGACAGACCTTAGAGATAGACTTTAGGTATCTGGATAGTATTTAGATAAGCAGATCACAATGAAAAGTAATATAGCCTGATGAACATGTGCACATTGCGACACTGTTAACCTGTTGGAATTGGATTAAACCAGAGACATTATGAATGAATACACTGGTCTCTGGGTGAAATATGAAAGGGAAAACTTAACACTGAACATGGTGCCTGTTTACAAAGAAAGTCCCACCAGCAGAGAAGTTGATGATATTGTCACACTAGGAGGGAAAGCTGTGGAGATCATTACAAACAAAAAAAGATGTTTTTGTGCGTTATGGAGTCAAACACTGCAAACCATGTCTAAAGTTTTGGTCAGATTTTATCAGGAATTTCAAATCTAGTTTTTGACCATTTTGGTCTCTCCCCATTCAGAGAGTGAGGTCTTGGCTGGGTGAAATAACTGCCAGGTGGCATTGCAAACATGGCTGCTGAGTGAGCAGAGTTTCCTATAAGGACTTTGATTAAACCTTGCTTGTCTAGTGGACACTGTACTGGTTCTCTGCTAAAACAAGGCCACCTAGCCCAGTATGTATTCCATGTTGGTCTAGGCTGGTTAATACTTAGCTGGTACTGGTTTAGGTGCACAACAGCATTGAAAACATGACATCCATAGAAAAACCTGTATCTGCAAAACATCAGCCTTACAGGAGTCTTGCAGGAGTAGGCTGAGACATTCTTAACTTTTACAGTTAATGAGTTCATTCCACATGATTTTTGATTGATTCTATTGGTCCAATCATAATTAGCACAATGTAAAGGACACTTGTTGTGTTTAAAGGATCTAGAAAAATATATATCAACATTTTTTTGGACATTGACTATATGCAGATTTTGGTGGGACTTTGTATGTCAATTTCCATTGCTGCTGACTGGCATAAGAGTGTCCAAAACATATCACCACTGTCCTAAGAAAGTATCTTCAAAATAGTAACTTTACAGGAGGCCAAGAATATTCTTTATTTTCAGTATTAGATAACGCAAGAAGATTTTGCAAGAAAGTTATTTGGGAGCATATCTTTTGGTCCATTCAGTATGAAATTTTCACACAGTGTAAAGGACAGATGCTGCACTCAGAGATTGAAAAAATTGAGGTACATGTTTTTAATGCGTGCTTTAATGTTTCTGCTGGCGACTACGCTTCCTGGTCTGTTTTTGTAGCTGGGAACGCTGAAAATATTTTCTACACAATACATTTTTTTTATGTTATAACCTGAAAATAACTCCAGTGAAGTGGAACAGGGCGTCCCACTGACCTTTAAGGGTCTGTAAAGGGTGAGGGAAATAATCCAGGTGGAGGTGAAGAGGGTACATGTTGTTCTGAACAGAAAATAACAAAACAATAGGCATGAATCAGAAAGTGTAAGAGGATTTAATCTGAGAGAGGAGGAGGCTGGATGGATTAAACCAGATGTAAACAGGACATACAGGACAGAAACTGGTGGGAAATGAAGCCTGTTTTGTGCCTCTGTAGGATGGAGCTAAATTAAACCAAATTCTTATCCAAGGACATCAGATAATCCAGTGCTGAGTATGAATATATTTATACATTCTTGAAAAAAAAAACACCATTTTTGGGAAATCGTTTGTGTTTTGCCCTTAAATAACATATCAAACCATAATTTTTTAAGGAAATGATAATAATTTCCAGGAATTCCCTCCTGCTTGACTTTACAGGATAAATTGTGTAGGAGAATGAAGGAATGCTGATCCACTAACAGAAGACAGAGTGAATGAGAAAGAGAGAGTGGGGGAGGCAGAGAGGATGAGGAGAGTGGGAGGGAGGATAGAGACCGAGTGAATGAGTGACAGATAAAGCAAATGACTGATGAAAAGAGAGAAAGAGGAGGGGCAAGTGATCCAGGAGATAGAGATGCTTTCCGGAGCTGTTTTCCGAGGCAGAATGTGAAAGAGAGATAGACAGAGATAAAAGGAGTGGATAGAGATAAAAGGAGCGCACCGGGGTGGACAGAGGGATATTAATGCCCATGTCAGTAATCTCAATGGAAGCAGGCAGCATGGACACCATTGAGGTCCCACAGGATAAGATTGTGAAAAAGGTGAGTGTCCTTTTGTCCTCCTTTTATTTTAGGTTTTATTTTTATTATTTTAGTATTTAGTGACAGTATACGGCACACTCCACCTGTACCTGTGGGTTTAGAGTTAACCTTAGATTTAGGTTTCAGATTATGCAGCACAGCATTTGAGAGCAACACTGTGGTTACTCACCAGGGAGGAAAGGATTGGAGGTGTTGCCCTCAGCTTCTGAGACAGATCCAAGAAACAAATAGCCAGTAAACTCTTACCTGGTGTCCTGCATTGTTTCTGAACCACTGAATCCAACATGCTGATATATGGATTCACAAAGCAGGAGTTTCACAACATCAGAAACGTGTCAGAATTAATTTACTTTGAAATCATGTGATGTCACTAATGTGGTTATAAGCACAATGCAAGCAAGGTGTGAACTGAATCATTGTGAAAGGTAGTTTATTAGTGACTCCTCTTACTGAACAAAAGGAATCTGTTCTCGTCATATCCTCATGGGAGCTTAGTAAGATGAGCCTGAAAGGTTTTCCTCTTGTTGTGAAATACAGGAGTCTTTTATTTTGGTGGTCCACTTTATTTTGGTGTGTTGTGTAGATGCTCAGTCTGTCTAACTTTCATGTAATACTTATTAAATCAACTAAATATCTATTATCTATTAAGTGTGAAAGATTCTATTATATCTATCCTTAAACTTAAATCTAAACGGCCTGCAGGGTTATAAAGCCCAAGGTACATGCCAAAGGGAGAAACTCTCACCCTTTTCTCAACTGCAAAAAACGCCTTGTTGGAATTCCAGCCCGTTTCTCGGTTACAAGGTGACCTCCTCTCGTAACACAATCCTTACTGCCCACCTACTGCCAAGCTTGACACACCATCCCACAATCCATGGCAACTACTGGAGGCTGTGCAGGGGCGGAACCACTCTAGCACTTGACCACTCAGACGAGACTGGGCAAGCTGACCAATCAGAGCACAATGGGCTCATCAGGAGGCGGAGCTTAAAGGCACATGTGCTTTTAACAGTGCATTTCAGACAGAGGGTGAATACAGATGTAGAGTATGGAAAAAAAATATTGTGTGTTGGGAGAACTGAAGCATAAAGCCAGACCCCAAAAATAAAATGATGCATGATAGGTCCCTTTTAATGTTGTCGATAATCAGTTGAGTATCACCAGAAAGTTTCTTAATAAATTATCTGTAGATCATCTAAACCATCCAGATAAAGTAAGACCAAGATTCTATCCATTAGAAAAAACAGTCATAAAAAATTCAGACCTTTTCCCCATTTATACTGGAATATAAATGAGCAAAAACTGAATAGTCCCATTTTCCCAGTTAGTGTATTACTAAGTGATGTGTTGCCTTTTAGAACTTAAAACTGTGTTGCAATGAGGCCTACATGTGTGACCATTTTCTTTAGAGCTTCAATGTAAGAAAGTTATTTATGTTTTTTATTTTTCCTTTTCCATTTTAATCCTTATATAGGGATCAATAAAAAAGAAGATTGAGAAGCTGAGGAGATGGAGCATCTCCTCTTCTGGTGGGAGCTTTAAACGTCCCCCCAAAGCGAAAACCCTCAGCCTGAGACAACCCACTGAGACAGAAGAAGATTCATGGGAGGGTGAAAGGGAGCGCAGAAAACTCAGACCCATGGTGGCTTCTGTTTTTGGACAGGTAGGTATAAAACAGCACACTCGGGGCACTCTCAGATCCTCTGAATCTAGAGTAATACAAAATTGAACCCTGCACATGAACAACATATGAACCCTGCAGTCCTCCATCGGTTTTGCAGGTTGATCAGTAAACCAGAATGAGACATTTTCGCATGCATGACACATGGCATTGCTGGGATTTAGAATTGAAGGACCTCATCAAAACTTGCTTAGCGCGCCAAAAGCTTATTTGAAGACTCATGGTATCCCACAGCATACAACACTAATAGAAACTCTGGAGATACATTCAGACACAATGTGCTTGTCTAGAGTGAATCATTTTGAATGTGGTTAGTTTCTAACTGCTGTAGCATTCTGCAACACTGTCCGCATCTCTTCTGTTCCATTCTCGTGATGTTCAAAACCGCAACACAGAACTCCAGCTTGTTGCTGCATATCCACTCTTCCAATCTTACAGCACTAAACTTTACATCAAAGCATGCAAAACCCTCAGCATTTAATTGGATGTCAAATATCCCCTAATCAGCAAAGCCGTTCTTTCAAAAAGAAGTACAGTTAAGACTACACAAATAATGATAGAGGGAGAAAAGCAGAGACTTCACCCACTGTTTATTTTGGAAGGCTTAGTTGTAACCAGGGCGTAACTAGACACAATTTACTGGGCAATGTGCCTCAGTAAAATATTGCCCTACCCCACAATAATCACAGAAATAGTTGATATGTAGGCTATACAGTCACATATATACATAAAGTATGACTTTGTTGGGACAAACAACACAATCATTATGACAGTTTTTAAAATTTGCAGATAACACTGCTATGGTTACACAAGATGACTTAAACCTGTTTAATGCCACAGAATATCCTTGATAATTTTTTTGACTGTGGTAAAATACATAGAAACACGTAGTTTAAAAAATATGTAGGTACTTCAAAGGCAACTCAAAGGATGCTGTTACCTAGAAATCGAGGCTACAGTATGCTCACATGCTGAGGGTGAGTAGTTGATGAGGATTTTGTACTGAACACACACACACACACACACGCCACCCTAACCTTAACCTTACCCTGACTTTCCCTGAAATTTAATGATTTACATTGTGGGGACCAGCTTGTGCTCCCCACCATGCCAGAAAGGTCCCCACAGTGTGCCATAAACCTCATGCCCAAACAAACACTCACACAATCATTCATTCTAAATCTGAACCAAAAATGTATCAAATGAGGGGAAGAAAAATAGCACTGGTAAGGAGACAATAATGACTCACTACCTTCATAATGATACAAATAAGCATGATGAAATTATTGTGGAAATCCCCTTGAATTTAGTACTGAAGAGCAAAATAACGTTTCTGTAGCAGTGTAATCTTGTTTTGGTGGAAGAGTAGAAGCATTGACTGACCCACATAGCAAAAATAACTGAAGATGTTTGGTAGGCAAAATCCTGCAGTATGACTTTTAATTCAGGATTCTCCATTAATTTCTTTGTTGCCAACGGTTTATTCATGTCATCTTTTGTGTATTTTGTTGTTTTCTTTTTACACTGGAGAGTGGACAGGTGTGTGTGGGCACATGCATTGGTTTGTGTCAGGGCTTAAATGCACAAATGATTTTGTTGTCCTCAGAGACTCTACCTCAGAGACTCCTGATAGGTCATGATTACACACAGCATTAATCACACCCAGAGCAGGCTGGCAGTGTTACAGATGTAATCAAACGCTCTTGCACTGAGGGGATAGATTAGAAGGCTGGCTGCGGTATTAGAACCCGTAATTATAGTCTCTGCCTGTGTCTCTCCACAATATGAAGTGTAGTCAATGCATTGTAATGTCTAGATTACAGTATGTGATCTTTTCATTATGTTGAGTGGCTGGGGGAAGAGGATTATGCCTTCTGATTTATTAATACATAAAAAGAAAAACTAGCTAAATGTTACAGTGTCAGCTGTATGTAGCTGAAAATTCTGACTTTTTATAATATTTAAATATTATGGAAGTCATGTGTACAAATCGCTGCAAATACACAATTGACACCTGGCCATAACACCTACCCCCTGTACAGCTTTACCAGCCTCCACTCATTTGAGAAGACAATCCACAAGATTTTGGAGTGTGTCTGTGGAAATTCGTGCTCAGCCAAAATAGCATTTGTGACTTTCAACACTGCTGTTAGAAAACAAGGCCTGGCTCAGCAATTGTTGTTCCTATTCATCCCAAATATCAGGGCTCTGTGCAGGCCACTGGAGTATCAAACTCATGAAACCATGTCTTTATGAAGGCTTTGTGCACAGAGGCACACTTCTTAGTGCTGCTAATATTTTCGTCTCCAGCACCATGATCTTCTGTAGCACCCTATAGCGGTTAAAGCAGCATTGGAGTTATGACATGTGAGGGAACATCTTCTCATCCTGAGCTAGATACTAGATAGCAGCATCACCATAGGACACAAGGACAAAACTCTGGGGTCAGTTTGTCAGGTTGAGTCCTAACATGACAAGAGATGACAGTAATGCTAAGCAGTCACTTAACATACTTTGTTATCACTTGAATTGCTTGGATTTTCAAGTGAATTGCAATCTAAACCAATCAAAGTTAACTGAAATCCACTTGGATTACTCATGGAGCTTTAGACAAGACCTCTGAAGGTGTCCTGTGGTGTCTGGAACCAAGAATTTATTTGCAGATCTTCCAACTCCTGTAGAGGCTAATATAAGCTGAATGTTAAATACAAATACGGACTGAGCCTTCTATCTGTTGGAACAATCCATTCCCGTTGTAGGATTCTCCTGGCATCCACCAAATCCAGATTGGGCCATCAGACAGTAAAGAATGATTTACAATCCTCAAGAGTAAAGTGGTGGCCTGCTTTACGTCACTTCGGCTGGCACTTGGTAGTGCAAATAGTGAGGCCACAATACTTAGGCCTCAGTTACGCTGGACACAGGTAAAATATATGTGGCAAAGAAGCCAGTTCACTTCAAATGAAAAATACACAAGACATAAGTCTGGTACCAAGTTCCTCTGATTTAGCCCTGCAAATTTCTGTACTTTCTGAAGCGACAACCAATAGAAAATTAATGGGAAAGTTGTGGTGTCCTCTTTATGAAAACTAAAAAATCTTGCTTGTCACTTACACTTAAGTTAGCCTGCTTACTGAACCATAAGTTTCCTGTACCGCCATACTCGCCTGACTTTTGCTCCTCCCCCACGAAGAAAATAGAGAGGCAACAGCTCAGTGTGACCATGGTTTTAAGCTTGGTGTTTGAAACCCATTTCATGAAGGCCCAAGACCAAGTTATTTTGTTTGTGTTGCTTCTCAAGGCAATTTGGAACTCTTTAGTAAATGATGCAACGTTTCAGGAAGGCCCAGGGATCAGTTATTGTGTTTGTTTTGCTTCCCAACGCAGTGTGGAACTCTGTAGTAAGTGATGCAACAGAGGAAAGGACTCAGCATTTAACCGGCCTGACTGCCAAGTTTGTGTGGTCTACCCCTTTGTGGCTAAGACCATATTTCACAACAATAGCATTTACAGGTGACCAGAGCAGATCTAGCAGGGTAGAAATTTCACGTACGAACTGGCAAAGGTGGCATCCCATTAGAGAGCCTTATTAAGTCTCTGAGCTCATCTGTATGAACCATTCTGCTGCTAATGTCTATCTGGCACTGGACTAGAACAAAGGTATTTTGCTGTCACTGGGGTGGTTCCCCTCTCATCATTGAACTGTATTTCACTGCACGTTTAATATTGTAATGACTCCACTTATTCAGCTCTCAAACATTCAGCTCTTGTAAACATGCAGTTCTGGTATAAAACATTAGAATACGGAAAAGCATGAATATGAACCTTTTTACAATACACTGCTGGACCTCAAAACTGAATTTGTACCGTTGATGGTACATTTACATTGTTTGTATCTTGATGAAGAAAAACTGCACAGTACCTTTTTTATGACAGTGTATGGAGATGTGTTTGATTGTGTACTCCTCACAGCAGTAAGTGTGGCTAAAACACCTGAACTGAATAATGAGGAGAGGTGTCCACATACTTTTGGCCATATAGTTTATGTGAATATTTGTACTTTTGAACCTCTCTACTCTGTCCCAGTAAAAGTGCTAAAAGGCATTTCCAAACATGCTATAATATACTCCTCTGATTTGTTGGTGGTGGGTCCAAGAGTTTCATTTTCCTCAAGTCTCAACAAGGCCACTACCACCATTAGAGGCGTTCACAAAGAATAAAGCTTGTAAAAGGAAGGAAGCATGATAAGTCAGAGATTCAGAGCAGAGATATGCTGGCAAGCTGTGAAATTATCATTGAAAGGTTCATTGTCCACAGTGCCAAAGCTATCACTAATCATGCTTTCCTTAAATATATACTTCACACTGAAATTCTCTGGAACTAAACAGGGACAGAGTAGTTGTAAATTAGAAGGAATGAATGACAGTATGAGAACTAAGGCCAGCTTCACCAGAGCAAATCTTAAGGCATGAAGTTTTATTGGGTATGAAAGAACAAAGAATGATACAGGACTGCGCCAAAGTCAGAGAGTACCCTTTGTTTGACTTTGGTTTGTTAATTTTCCAGTTACTTTAAGTTTATAAGGATTAGTTTTAGGAAAAGCAGAAACAATTATTCAAATAAGATTACATAGAAGGCTCAGCAACTACATATCATATCAAACTCCAAACCTAAGGAAAATCAGAAAAACAAAATAACAAGCCCCACTTTGGCTTCAGATCTGAAAAAAAAAAAATCCCCAAGTATTTCTGTCCATCCTTCTACTAGGAATCTAAAAGGATGTATAGCTGTCAAGAGTTCATTACTGAAGGTTATATAGCCTGAAGAGTCTTAATCTGAGATCTCTGGAAGCAACAGAAGGCAATATGTATGCCTCCAAAATTATGAAATACTCTTCATGTCCTACCACCATCACTGAAGCATATTGAAGATTGGGAATGTATGACAACATCTGGAGTCAGTGTTGTTGTTGTTTTTTGTTTTTTTTTGACTAAAGGCATCCTGAACGCTGATCAAACAAACACCACACAATACCCTCTTGGGAAAAATCATTCTACAGGAAAATAGCAACCCCAGCCACACATCTGAAAAGATCACAATGTATTTATCAAATGATGCAGCCGCTGGTGTTCTCATATATATATGTCACTGGAGCTCACAAGCTTGCATGCAGAAGGCGCTCATGGGAGACATGCTCATTTCTCCTTATCAGGGACTGCTTATTGTTGTTTTTTGTGTTTACTGCTCTTAGTTTAAGTTGCTGTGTGCATTGGTAGTGTTTTATTGCATTGTGTGTTGTTTTGTTCAGTTCAGTTCCCTTTATTGTTCCCAAAGGGAAAACCTGTTTCACAGCCAGGTATTCAAAATATATAACACAACATAAAAACATAACATCAGCTACATGTGGAGGTGTGTCCTCAGGCCACTAACCCCCATTCAAATAGTGGTCATTCCATTTTTTGACTCAAGTTTGTCCTGCTTGGGTATAACTTGGGTCCAGCTGTGGTATTGTTTTAACTGGCGTAAGTTGTGGCTTGGGTCTTATTCAGTCATTTGTTTTCTCTATCTCTGCTTCTCCATCATTTCCTCTTATCTCCGCTGCTCTGTGCTATTGCAACTTTATTTCAACATCTTACTTTTCATCACAGAATAAACTACATTTTACACTTTTTTATCACTCCATCTTCCATTTTAAAATACTTTGTCAAAACTCTATTAATTTGTAATGCACACTTTTCAAACTTGATAGAAATGTTCAGTTTGTAATACAAATTTCATGCAATGAAATTACCTTCTGTAAATTATCTTCTGTAACACACAGCCGTTTCACAGCCGTTAAGCACTTCAGTCTGGTTTCTATCACCACTCTGAAAAATCAAATCACTCTAAATGTCTGTGTTTATGTCAGGGACAAAGAACTGGGCTTGACGCGCGCAGAGCTAAAAAGCCAAAGGAGGTTTATTTGACAAGTCGACAGTCAAGCGCCACACCAAAATCCAGGCAATCATAACAAAAGGGGTAATGCGGGGTCGTAGACAGAGAGACGGGCAGAGGTCGAAAACCAGGAAGTCAAAACAATTAGGCAAACAATACAAAAGGGGATGAGCAAAAGAGAGTGAGTCAAAGACAAAGGAGATCAGAACAAGAGATGAGAGTAAAGGCCAGACAGAACCGCTTAGCGTTGCAAACAGGGATTTGGCAAAACTTCACAAAGTGTATGTACGTGTGAGGGGTTTATAAGCAGACTGGGTGATGAGCGGCAGGAGGAACAAATCAGTACTCAAGCGAACTAGACCGTGAGTGATTGGTTGACTGGGGACATGTGAGTGTGACGTCATCGGATAGTGTACTCTGGAAAATGGAGTCCGGGAGATCGGCGGAATCAGGGAGACCCGGAGGCGTGACAGTTTACCTCATAACGGACCAATATTCTGTATTTTTCTTGCATTTTATGTTTTCCCTGTGTGGATTTGTGTATCATATTTCATGTTACATTTGCATATACGTTGCCATTTTACTACCTGTCTTTATTCCTCAGAATTAAACTGGATACTTTTGTCACAGTACCTAATACTGATATAGGTAAATGACCTCTGTTCTGTTTAGCTGGCCTGCATTGCATCTCATTCAGAAAGCAGGGCTGAAATTCTCTTTATAACATCAGGGTGACTGTGCGGGGGGAAAACTGATGGACTGCTGTTCTTCTTAGTTTTACATATATGGAGTGTGTGAGTTGAGGAGTGAATTGTATGATCTGAAACACAGTTTGCATAGTATATCAAACTCTTTGTTTAAAAGTATGATGAAATACAGATAATTTGAAAAATCAGTGGAATTCCCAGCTGTTTCAGACTGCTTATCAAGACACACTGACACAGGGCGCTGATATGTGCATATTATAATATAGCTTTAAAGTTGAAAACACATTTCAGACAATTAACTGACATGGCCTTTTGACGAAAATGCCTTTGCTTTAAGTGACCCAGTAGCTTAATTATATTTATTTAAATTAAACAAATGACTGATGATGTCATTTAGACACCTTCGAAACAATCAAAATACAACTGAAACTTACCTATTGTTTTGGTAGTTACAGTTTTAGTAGAGGAAAAAGCCAGTACATGACCAGCAAACACAGCTTTGACTGGTTGTACACACATAAAATCAAAATATTTTTCACTTAATCACTGCAGAAAATATTTGTTTTGTTAGTGAGTCTTAATGGTACAGACAGATTTTTAGACTTTGGGACACATTTACCCCAAAAACAATGGGATCCAACTGCTCACCATGTAGTCATGTGGGACAGAGATCTATTCATGCAAATTCATTGACACAATGTTGTGTACATATTCACTCACTCCCTTTGGCAGTTTTATTTACAACAGCTGTAAAACCCTCTCTCTCTCTCTCTCTCCCACACACACACTGTGTAATCCACACTGCCGTGAAGCTTGCACTTCTTTTTTAGCACAGGTTTATATCATCAGTCCAATAATCTATCTCCACTTTGACATTACATGTCGGTCACCAGGGGTTAATCCTGAACGTTCCCATACACAGTTACACGTCCTCACACACGTACTGAAACTATATGCACCAACATGCAAGCAAATGAAGGATATACAGGAAAGCAATATTAAATATATATATGCATGATGTAATATGATGTAATATGATGTATGTTAATGATGCGCAGTGACCTTGTGAGAAAATGTTGTGCCCCCTCTCACTGAGGTTACCGACAAAAACCTGCTCACTGAATGTGGGTAAAGTCAGTACATTCTGGGGACAAGTAAAATTTGGACCATGTCGTGCTGTTACTAATGCCTCATGTACATTTGAGCTTGCATGTGTGAGTGTATTTGTGTGTATGTGTGTGTTGTTATCTGGGATTTGGGTCGTCCTCCATGCACGGGTGGTCTGTCGGTGGATTAGGGCCAACCCCAAATGGGTTAAGGGAGAGTGTGAGAAAACAAGAGGAAAGCAGAGAGGCAAAAGCTGAAAGATATAAACTAGAGAGTGAAAGAGACTGAGAAGATGACTGTTCCTAGCAATCTAGTACTCTATCTCACTTTCTCAGAGTCAGCCACAGACCACGTGCTTCTGCTGTAAATAGATGGCTCAGGCTTTCCTGTCTGTCTGTTATCCACAGTAAACTGTCTACAGACCCTTCAGTACATTCAGAAGACTGAAGAGCATCATGCAAATGACAGGAGTTGTAGATGGAAAGCAAGCGCTTTTCATAGTAAAATCATTCAGTCAGAATGCTTTGCATGTTGGATCCATACACACAGAGATAAGAACATGCCACAATATGTGTCTGAGACGATTATGATCATTTAAGAGTCTATTTTAAAAGCACACTATATTTATTTCATTTGCGCCCACTGTTGTTGCAGGTGCTCCACACTCAGCTGTGTAATCTCCACAGATTGCAATTAAAATTTTGGAGCAGCCACACATGAACTTATGGTCAATATGCTTAATGCCGAGTGACACCTAAAAGGGTAGCTGTGAAGCAGTGAAGCTGTGTTCTCTGCAGTGATGGTTTATCACTAAATACTTTTGTGATGAGTTGGAGTGGCGCTTGTGAACCAGAACTCAGAACTGTGAAGGCAAAGAAGTTCAGACCTCAGTAATTTCAGAAGGGTTTTTTTTTTCACATATTTCCATTTGTGAGATTTAATGTAGAAACAGCAGCACCCTGATAATGGCTTAACCCATTTAGGGGTGAAGTCACAGGCCTAGCAGGGGTTTTAAGCTTGGCAGAGAATGCAGTGATGTCGATTGGTCATCACTCAGCGAATCACAGAAAACGAATCATAATTCCCATTTGATTAATGGGGGTGAAATATTTCATTTTTAAAGTGAATTTTGATTCGTTTTCTGTGATTCGCTGAGTGATGACCAATCAACATCACTGCATTCTCTGCCAAGCTTACAGCCCCTGATTTCAGAAGAAACACCAGTTGAGTGGGTGTCCCCAAACCTCTGGGCATATAGTATATCCACAATGGGAACACAAAAGGGGATGTAAAAATCTGACCTCAATTATTTGATTCGATTATGATTCTCTATCAGACAGTGCAATGCCTCAGGAAATTCAAACTAGAGCATGATTTTAATACAGTTCAGAATTATTTAAAATATGCAGAATTCACGACAGGAACTATAAAACCCTTTTTTGTTTTAGCTCAAAAATGAGTGCAAACTTACTGCAAACTTTTCTATGAACAATTTAAATATTTTGTAATGCTCAAAGTCAATGTAATTGAACTGATGCATCATGCATCCCCTAGTTTAACAGGCATGAGATAGTACATGAGAATGCAGTTTTGTAACTATAACAAATAACACATGAATAAAGTTATTGTGGGTCATGAACCCAGTTGAATGTAAGCACATATGACATTGTAGGTGATGTTTGGGATCGGTACGAACTGAATGGGAACTGAATGTGACTAACCATCAATTTGGTCGCAGTTTAAATAGCATGGCCTTTTTTCCATGGTAATTATGTTAGCATTGTGGCTAATGATAAATGAGCATCCGTGTAATCTGTGTAGTAAACTAACCCTATTAAACATAGCTTCATTAACCTTACCCATAATGATTTTGAAACCTAAGGCTCAGCTGTGGAGAATTCCTGGGGGAGAACTGGTTTCTAACGGGATCGCTTTGCCTCTTGAGTCGTTAATCTCACCCGGATAATCCTCCTCTGCTTCTCAATCAATCTCTTCTCTTTACCTCATCCCTCATTCTATTTTTCCACTCTCCTCTTTTTTTCTCAGTGTTTTGTTACCTCCATCTGCTGCAATGATTTACTGATGTTTCTCGGCTGCCAAAAAACACTGAACTATTCACATCTGGTGCTCAAACAAATACTTTATCTTGACTTCCTGAAACTGCACGTTGAGGGCTTTGTTAAGATGTTATAATGTTGGATATTCAGTTCCGGTCAAGGAGGGCTGGTGTCCAGCACATTTAGGTGATCTTTCTGTTCAGACTAAATTTGGCAATTAACGGATGAGCTGAATCAATTGTTTTGGCAGATTTGTTTTCAAACTTTCTAATACCAGGACTGAATATCTCTGCTCCATTGTCACTAACTTTGAGTGAAACACATTCTCCCTAGTATCTCAGACCAATAGTTCTGTTGTAGGATCCAGTCACTGTATATCAACTGTATTTCTAAGAATGTAAAAGGGAGCACAGTGCAGGGAGCAAATTAGCACTCATACACTGAATCTGAACTGTATGTTCCTGGCATAAGAATGAAAATGCCACCCCAGCAGGAATATGACCGACCTTCAATGGTTTTGTGGTTGAAATAACACCAGCTGTTACTGTAAATACTTACTGTTATATGTAAGCACTTTTAAATAAGCCATGGCTTCATAATAGCTTCAACTTTCTAAATATGATCATTACTATTATTTTATTAGCATTTTATTATATTTAAATCATAAGGTCACTTATCCAATTGCATATGTTCAAAATAAAACACAGCAACATTAATAATAACTAGAAGGTAAAGTTTATGAACAAGCTTTGAGTTGGCCTGCCAAATACACTGCCTGATACCAACAGTATAGAAATAAGGTTTTAGCATAAAATCTGTTTTTAGAGGTGCAAACAGGGAGATGCAAAGAAAAAAAGTACCCTAAGAGGTTTCTCTGGGTTTTACCAACATTACATACAAACATTACATACAAACATTACATACAAAAACTCAAATCACTGAAAATGACCTTGTTTGCATCTCAACTGCTGAACTATGCAGAAATTATAGAAAGGTCAGTGCTTTTAATTATTCAGAATGTGGAAACTACCATGCTGATTTTTTCTCTGGCCCTGAACTGGGCCTTTACTGTACTCGGTTTGGTTTGGCCAAAACTGTGTGTGTGTGTGTGTGTGTGTGTGTGTGTGTGTGTATGTGTGTGTGTGTGTGTGTGTGTGTTTCCATCTGTATCAACAGGCTTCCGGCTCTTCTGAGGTTTACCCAGGCTTTTAGAGCATGATTGTGTTCACTCTAGGAAGATGAAAGTTTGTGGCCGTTGGGCTGCAGGTTGTTGCTGGTTTGGACTTAGACTCCCACCTGGTGGTTAAGGCAGTACATTACAAGGTGTATATGTCAGAATCAGAATCAGAATCAGAATCTCTTTATTTCACCAAGTATGTTACACATACAAGGAATTTGTCTTGGTGAGAGCAACACGTATGACAAGTAACAAAAACACAGAACACAGATTATTTACAAAAATTAATTAAGTCATTCAGTCTTTACAGGTGATAAACGCCCCCCAATGGTCAAGTGTGTTTCAAGTAGTCCTTGAAACTGCTGCTGTAAAAATGTGTGAATTGTAACACCTCCAAATTTCTATTGCAAAATTTAAGAGATGAAACAGGTGTGTGTTGCTTTATATGAGCTGAGATGCATGATGTCAGATGCTATAGGTATTATGAAAAATGATGAATGATGAATATTTTTTGCCATATGGCAACAGTTTAACAAGGGGAATGCAAGTGTATACATACATACATACAATTGGGCAAATGAACACAATGCCATATTACACATTGGGCACTGCAATTTGCACAATATTTGTATATTTATGAATTTCCTAAAATGCCTGTATTTCTATTCTGAAGCTCTCATGTATTTTTCATGCTTGGAAAATTAAAGTGGCTATGTCCAAATGCAGGGTAGTGGTTTACTTCCCTTTGTGTGTATTGCAATTCCACAGCAGCTAGCTTTCCTTATGGCAACAAATTACATCATTTTTAATAAGAAAAATCATGAAATCATTTTGTATCCCAGTCCCAATGTATATTTCAAAATTCATGCAGGGAAATGTAAATCCATTGCTGGTGGCAAGAAAATGAGATTCAGATATTCATACATCATGCTTATAACTCTCTCGTACAACAATATGACAACCATTTGTTCAACCATTCAGAGGGACAGGGTGTTTGTCCCAGGGGTTGTGTGGACAATTTTGGAAAATGAATTGGGTTCAGAGAAATCTGTTCAAGCATTTGGAAAACCTAATTCTTGCAACTAATCCTACCATGCAGTTTTCATAAGTGCAAACGAATACAGACAAAAACACACACTCAGATTTGGACAATATCAGGGACTCTGTGGGGATTAAATGGTATTATTGCGGGCTGGTGACTCAGTAATATGCTAATACTTTCATCTGGACTAGGGAACTCATCTTCCTGCCTCACAAGGGAGGAGGAAACGGGAAACAAATCAGGCTGTCCAAATCTTACTTGTGCACCTGCTCCGCCCCCTTTTAAGCACTGGTCAGTTTAATACCACTGACAAGTGTTGACAGTGATGGTTCTGGCTGCTGCTTTTGGTTGTGACTCAGCTATATTCAGCTATATTGCTAAGAAACGAGGAAGCCTTGTCTTTCCGTTCTGTTCCTGCTGCTAGTTTCTCTCTCTCTTGCTCTCTCTGTCTCTCTTCTCTCTCTCTTGCTCTCTGTCTCTCTTCTCTCTCTCTTGCTCTCTGTCTCTCTTTTCTCTCTCTCTCTCTCTCTCTCTCTCTCTCTCTCTCACCCTCTCTCTCCCTCTCTTTACCTTGGTGCCGCTCTGCTCCTCTCATCAGCACCAACCTCATTTCACTCTCTGTGTAATCTGAAATGTTTGGGATTAAAAAGGCCTCCAATGGTCAATAATTCCCTCATCCCCCGCCTTCCTCCCTCTCTCTCCCCTTCTCTCAGTAGTCCCCTCCCTTCTCTCTCTTTCTCTCTCTCTCTCTCTCTCTCTCTCTCTCTCTCTGTGTCAATCTTTCTTTCAGTACCCCCCTCCCTATGTCTGCCCCTCTCTCTTTTGATTTCTGTCTCCTCCCTATCACATCAGTCGTCTGTAGTAGCGTACAGAGAGAGGCGGAATATTGACGTATTATAATAGCCATCACAAAACTAAAGAAAATAGAAAACTGTTGAGTTTTGTGAAGCAATAGGATGGAGGGAGTGTTAATGGACATCAGACGCAGGACAAGAGTTTTGAGATTAGATTCCCAAAATGGATCCCACCGCTGACACCACTGAAGAGATACTGGTCTTTCTTTTTTTGTGGGCTAGAATTAATGGTCTTTATCCTACCAGCTACATTCTCATCATCATCTTAATTATCGGCAGTGTTAAAACCGTTACTCTGCACTGCCCACTTAAGCAGTTTGGTTGTCTAATGTGAGTTATTGCACTGCAGGGGAACTGAAATTGGTGTAATATCCGATCACAGGAAGCAAGAGAGAGTGAGGGGTGAACCAGGGAGGGTAGGGAGAGGGAGAGAGAGAGAGGGAGAGAGAACAAAAAAAACACAAAAGGAAGCAGATAGAGGTAAAGCTGAAACAGGGAATGGGAGCCAAGCCATCCAAAAGAGGAAGTATGAAGAAGGTAAGCCAAATCTGTTTTTAAACTGAAGAATTTAAAGTAGTATGTAAACGTTAAGCATCCTTAGGGCATGTTAAGGCTGGTAAAATATTTAGAAAACTACTTTAAGAGTTGGTTGATGTTGGCCAGTTGGCAGGTAGTGAACATTTTGAACATTCAGCTTTTTAAGTGTGAAAAGCAGGGAGTCAGTAATTGCTAATGTGTTTGGTTGTAAGCTACAAAATCCCTGTTCACCTTTAACCTGCACAGCTGGCTAATATCATTATGTTCATTATTGTTATTGCAAGCATGATGAACTCTAAGCTCAGTGTTTAAAGACAGATTGATTGTTGAATGAATGACACCAGACTTAGTACTGGGTGACTGCACTGTGGGCTAACTGGGACTGGAACAGTGCAAACTGGGAGGGGGTATAGGATGACTGGGAATGTAGAGTAAATGGGATTGGGGAGTAACTGGGACAGCAGGGTAATAGAGACTGCAATAGTAGATTAATTGGAACTGGGATGTTTGGGGTAACTGAAACAGGGAAAGTAGGGTAAATGGGACTGGGATAGTAGCATAACTGGGACTGTGACGTAATCAGGATAGTTTAATTGGGATGGTGGGATAACTAGAACTGAAATGGTGAGAATACCGCAATTACAATGTTAGGACACCTGGGACTGGGATGGTGGGGTAATTGGGACCAGGACAATGTGATATAGTGGTATGACTAAGATAAATGAGTTTAATAACTGGAACTGGGATGTTTGGTATTTGGGAATGGAGCAAATCTTCCCCCACTTTTGGACTGATACTATGAGGTAATTATTAGACCTGCAATCTGGGTGGCTGGATGACTGGCTGAGGACTGGGATAGTGTGTCACTTTAGACAGCAAGATAACTAGGACTGGGATGGTGAGGTAACAAAGCCTGGGATTGTGGGTTAACTAGGATTAGGATTGTGGATTAACTAGGCCTGGGATAGTGGGGTGACTATAATGGTGATTGTGGATAGTGGGGTAAATGGGCATGGCATAGACAGCTCGCTAGGACTGGTTTGGTAAAGTGAATAGGGAAGCAATGTAACTGTGTTGTTCCTCCTGAAGGGCAAGCCGCCCCTGGAGAGCGGTGCAGCCCCACTTGCGTCAGCGATGCTGGGGGCAGTGCAGGGTGCAGGTGCTGAGGATGAGGAAGACGAAGAGTCGGGGAGTGAGCAGGAATTTGATGAGCCGCTATGTGCTCTGGTTCAGAACTGCTCCATGCTGCACAATATCGTGGGCCCTGCCTGCATCTTTCTCCGACATGGCCTTGCCCAGGCCCAGCTCGTATGTGTCCATATACATGCACCCACAGACGTGCACACACACATGCGCACACACACACACACACACACACACACACACACACACACACACACACACACACACACACACACAGTACATACACAGTTTGTAGTTCTGTCATTTTCTTGGCTCTTTCTTTTCACTGAGCACTGAGTACATACTGTATCTAAATGCTGCTGTGCTACACCTAACCAAAACCTAACCGTAATGTTAGGGGTCAATTGAAATCTTTTGGCTCTCTTTTAGAACAAAAACACACTTCCAGGACGTTTACACTTACTTTATGGATGCTAGTGTTATAATCCTATTCCTCACTATCTCTCCTTATCCATTTACAGTCATCCCATTACTACCATCAACAAGTCATCCCCCTTCAACCTGACTTCATCCCCTCCCACACCTCCTGAACCCCGTGATTGGAGAATGCTGTGGCATCGTCCACTAACCAGCTCCTTCCCATGTGAGTTTGTCATTAGAAACTCTCTTCATGTCTTCTCTGCCAGAAGTTGCAAAGCTTTCTGTAGATTGTGGTACTACTGGATAGGAAAATTCATGGTCTACTTTGGTTACCAGCACATGGCTGCTTTTATTTCAGTGTAAAGGAGAACGAACTGGCACATGCTATAGAAGATCTTGCTGTATTCAAGAGAAAACAGTTTGTTTTGTTGGACTGTAGTGTGCTGTATTTGAGGAAGTGGTATTGGACGAATGACTGTCCATTGAAAAGGGCAGTGCTAAAGCCAGTATTGAAAATCATGTCACATTTAGCAGAATGATGACTGTAACTAGCGAAGGTCCACAGGGACGAATATCAGTGTAATATCCTGCTGATGACTTTGACAGTATACAGGCACTAATTGCTGTAGCCCATTAAGGAAGTGATCTTCTTTACTGATGCCTGGTTCATTTTAAAGACTTTCAAGTCTGTGTGCTGACAGTAGAGGACAGCCAAGATTTGTTATTTATGTTTCATCTACAGGTCACTGACAACAGACAACGTTGAGAAGATGCTCAGTTAATCAAGTTAATCAAGCTAGTAGTTTCTGGTGGGCTAGCTGCTTTTGGAATAATGTAGTTTGAAAGTGTTTCCCTCAGCCAGTAGGGAGACAAGGCTTTATTAGGCTTTATCATTGTGTCTACTTATTGTTCAGTGATAAGATATACACTCATCATCAAAAAAACTGTTGCAGCTAGAAGGAAGTGTTGGATTGCAATGCTATTGGGAAGGAAGATAAAGGTTACCAGGAACAATAAATGATGATAAATTTAGACTGATACGGGCAATATTCATTGAGCTACACATACAGAAGTAGTGTCTCTCAGTATTGCGTTGGCCCACCATTTTGACTGTTGGATCACTCCAAGCATGTCGAACAATCCGTTGGTTTTCTGTCTCTGTGGTTCGTGTAGGTCTCCCAGATCCTTCATGTCGCTTGTGGGTGCCTTCTTCTATCCACTGTCACTAACAGTATGCTATGTTAATATCTCTATGAATGGTATGGCATGCAATATGTTGATAAGACCAGCCCTACAATACGACCCCTCTCCAACTCTTCACTGCTTGAATTGATTTGAACTCTTCTCTTGCAAAGGATGCTCCCAACACAACAGCACGAGTCAGAATGGAAAGCATGCACAACAGGATGACTTTACATAGTATATATAGTGGTATATATAATAGTATATATACAGTCACGTACAGCAATAAGGCCCGTCCTTCCTTACGTGCCGTGCGTGAATCATTCGCATGTCTGATGATGCCAAACCTACCCACCGAGATTCCTTCCTGTCAGCTAAAGGTGCATTGTAGAGAAACATATCGTCTCTTTACAATGTTGGGAATAGAAATCAAGCATGTACATATATGTGTGAGTGATGATGATAATGTCACTTTCATCGGGCATCGTATTGTAACCATTTTGTGTAATAACTTTCAGCTTTTAGAGACATTAAACACTTCAGATGTCTGGTTCCTATCACCACCACTGTGAACAATTCTGACCTTGATAAGCGTCTCTGTAATGGAGCAGTTCACATCGAAGCACTCTGGACAACCTTGTTTCCATCTTAAGTTAATGTATTTATAAATTATTTATAAATGTAAAAATTACTTTATTACATTATGGATTAATGTTAAGCAGTTAAGGACCAACATCCTTTGGATTAATACTTTCTGTAAAAAGTCTGCGGGAAACTGGAGAACTCAGAGCCGATAGAGTCAGGTTGTCTTTTGGGATGACTGTCATTTAGCGTAATGATGTCATCACAACTGACAAGTACAGATAAGTAATACATGTAACAGATGCTTTTAACAAATGCACTCCCAGAATGGAAAAGTTAGGGGAAACAAAAGTCCCATGCACTTTAATATTTCATATTGATATTCACATCTGCACAATAATCTCACAATCCTTTTTTGTGTGGCTAGTGTGCTACACCCACTCGTTCTACTGATATTCATTCCTGCATAGAGATTATACTGATCTCTCTCACTCTCTCACTCTCTGCATTACTCAGCACCGTTTGGCAATTCAGTGTTGCTTCACCAACTGATGTCTGTTGTGTCATATTGATCTGTCTAAAGATAAACTGCATGAAAAATGCATTCTTCCAGAAAACTGGCACAACTGTCCATTGTGTAAGTATGCTGGTGTATCTCCATGTCTGTGGGAGTTTTAGGCAGATGCTCTAAAAGCGACCACTAAAACCCCAAAAATCTTTTGAGCTCCATTTGTTGCCTGGCAACTCTGGCCCGTGTAATCTGTCCGGTGTAGTGACCCCCGTGTGCAGGGCAGGACTGTGCGGACCTGCTGCTTTGCCAATTCACAGCAGTAATCAGCCTAAATATACAGCGGTAGAGCCAGGGCGCTGCACTCAGACATTGCCAGAACATGGGCTCAGGCCATCACAGCACAACCTAAATCACACCAGCACTCCTACTCAGCACACTTACGTAAGGAATAAATAATATTTATTTATTTGGAGAGGCTTCAAAGTGATGTGTTAAAAATGGATTTTTCTGTCTACCACCTGACACAGACACACGCACATTCCTTCTTCAGTGATGCATCTTTATGTTGAGGCTGCAGGGTGTGTAAGTGCACTTCCTAGATCTTCCTTCAGACTGCTCTTTAAATCTGTCAGGTCACGCAGCACACTCCAAATATAGTGGCCATTTTAACCCTTTAAACCCCAGGCATCATACTATGACTTGTCATACAGTGTGGTTCAGAGTGATTCCCAAAGGGTTTCATTATAGACCCCTTACAAAATCACATAGATAATGACTGGTCTCTAGGGTTCTATATTCTCGCAGTTCTACGTTCACAGGGTTCTATGTTCCCAGTACTCTACCTTCTTAGAATTCTATGTTCCCAAGGTTCTATTTTCTGAGGACTCCATACTGTATTCCCACGGTCATACATCCCATGATGTATTCAGAAAATCTGTAAAGTGGTGCCCAAGGTCAAGGTTAATGTCATATGGTCATCAAAGGTTATACAGGGAACAACAAGGAGCAGATTTAACATTATGACTGAATCATTTAAATGCTACCCATCACAGAATAGATCTGGACACATTATAAATATACTAGAGGTTTGGATGTTCTTCTTATTTTCATGTCGGTGAAATATGATTGACTCAACATTGGAACACAAAACTATTTCCCATATAAATTGGGCCTTGGGAATATAGGACCCATGCAACTTAGAGCTTTCCTAAAAATTTCAATGGACTCAGGGAACATAGAAACATATGAAAATGGATTTCAGAGGAGTAACTTAGCTGGAAAGCTAATATTATCCCAAGACATCAGCAGTTAGCAAGGTAATGTTTTCTGTTTATATACATAGGAATACAATTACAGACCGTATTTCATCAGTTATCATGCAAGCTTTGTCTGTTGCCCTGTACCCCATTCACTTTTTCTTGTCCCACACTATCACTCTGTATGTTCTGTTGTAAGGAGTCGGGAATCATTGGTTGGAAAATTCAAATAATAATTCCAACTATCAGTTTATTTCTTTGAACGGCTAATTTTAAACTACTTTCATTAATATTGCATGACTTGAGGGTTCATAACTCTGTAGCATCATTCTGCATTGATGAGCTGGATCAAGTGTGTTTGGGTAGAACTAATCACATATCTACCATATAATACCTATAATACCCATTTTTGTGGGCCCCTTCAATCATCACCATTTTTCACTGACATTATACACAAATGTATTTTAATATACTGTACAGTGGCATACAGTAGTTTGGGCACCCCTGTTCAAACTTTCTCTCACTGTATATAGCTAAGCAAGTAAAATATGACCTGATTTCCAAAAGGAATGAAGTTAAAGATAATGCATCATTTTAATGTTCTAATCGAGATTGTAGTTTTATCTCCATCTTTTACGGTATCAAAACAACAAAACAAAAGACCTGAAGCAAACATTTGGGCACCATACATGATCAATATTTAATAGCTCCCTCAGTAGCAAGTTAGAAGTCAGCTAGGAGGCTTTCAGTATTTGTTTGGGTGGTTTCACCAAATTTTTCCGTTCAAAAGTCTCCTAGTTCTGTGAGATTCATGGGCTGATGTGCCGGCACAGCTCTTTTAAGGGCTATCTGTATATTTTTAATTAGGTTTAGGTTGGAGGACTTTGTGGACCATGGCAAAACCTTTAGTTTGCACTTCTTGAGTTAATCCATTGTGGATTTTAAGGTGTGTTTGGGATCATTATCCTATGGTAGAAGATATCCTCAGCTTTTTTACAGACTGTGTATTTTGGTTCCAGAATTTGCTGGTGTTTATTTGAATTCCTTCTTCCCTCCACCGGTGAAACCTTACCTGTGATACTGGCTGACTGCCTGTGACCCCCAAAGACCCCTAACCCACCTCTGTTTTTAACAGTTTGAGAGGTGTTCTTTTCAAGGAATTCTGCTTTTTTCTTCAAATATACCTTTACCTAATTGCAGCCAGAAAGTTCTATTTTAACTTCATGTTTAGATGTTTAGAACTTTTGTTGCTGAATTTTGTGGTGAGGATGCAGGAAATGTATTCAGTGAAAAGTTTTGAAAGTAGCAAAGTGCACCACCACTCTAGAGTCTGCTAAATCTTCTGCTGTCAGAGAGAGGGTTTGATTTGACCTACAAACAGTTCTGTCGGAAACCTTTCTTGGTCTTCCAGACCTCAACTTGACCTCCAGCATTCCTTTAACTGCCATTTCTTAATTACCCTACGAACTGAGAAAACAGCTACCTGAAAATGCTCTGCTTTCAAATTAAAACCTTTATTGTGGGCATCAATTAGGAGTCAATTTGAGGAGTCAAAGTATTATAAAGCTTTGAAATTGGCATCACCAGGCTTTTCCAAATGATGATTCTGAACAAGCCATCGGTCTAAGAAGATAATTAAGACCTTAGCCCCTGACAAAAGTTATCTGATCCAGTCTCTGTGCCCAAACGTTTGACATGGTGCTACTTACCTCTTTTCACTTTAATTAAACAAAACAAATACACTATAACTTTTTGGAGATCAGTTTGTCTTCCACCTAATTAACTATTTATAGACATTTTTAACGGGCGTGCCCAAACTTGCATGCCACTGTATGTACGCATTGTGTGTTTATGTGTGTGTTTCTGTCTGTCCTAACATACTGTATGTTTCTGTGTCTACTTGTAAACGGTAATCACTACAGGACAGGGATCTGCGACCAGAGGAAATTGAAGGTAGAGCATTACAGCATATTGCACTACAGTGACGTACTGCATACCATTACAGAGAGAAGCTCAATAACCAGCATCATAGTGCCAGTATTCCTTATTCCTCCATCCATCCACTCTCCCCACTCTCTCCTCCTCCTTCTCACTCAGTCCAAACTGACTTTCCCTCTGACTGTGATTCTGTAAAACTCCTGCTCCTGCAAACACCCCATCCTTCAGCGTCCTCTAGCTGTGCTCTGCAGAAGCATCAAGTTTTTTTTTTCTCTCTCTCTCTCTCTCTCTCTCTCTCTGTTTGTCTCAGAGCTGAAAGAAGCCTTCAGGGAGTTTGATAAGGACAGGGACGGCTTCATTAGCTGTAAGGACCTGGGGGAGTGCATGAGGACGATGGGCTACATGCCCACAGAGATGGAGCTGATAGAGCTTAGTCAGCAGATATGTAAGCAAAATCCTACTCTGCTGTATGCTCATAACCAACATTTCAGAAATTTTAAGTTATTTAATAATATAAAACTGATTTTGTGGAGAAAAATATATACAATATATATATATGTGCAACTTTACAAGGTTTAGAATATTTGGTATGAAGCAAAAACCTAAAAACCGTATGTTTTCAGAAGATGAAAATGACTGAGAAAGCTGCATTAATAATGACATTAAAATGAAATGAGTATCAAACATGCCTTATGTTTAAAAAAAACGGGGGAGGCACATAAGAATTCACGATTTTGCATATGAATGGTCATGAGTGACAATGTTTGCCATCATGTTCTTCAGGCTGTAAACCATAGTAATGAATGCTTGTGTGGTTTTCTAGGTGGGGGGCGAGTGGACTTTGAGGACTTTGTGGAGCTGATGGGGCCTAAAATGTTGGCAGAGACGGCAGATATGATTGGAGTAAAGGAGCTGAGAGATGCTTTTAGAGAGGTTAGTGCAATAGTGTACCACAATTAAAAAAGTTTACTGTTAATTGTTGCTAGGATTTCACAATATTTAGCATAATTCATCACATTAAAAACTGCATTCAACTGATCAACTGATCTTAAGATGTTTTCTGTAATAGCATAGCAAATTACATTTACAAATGCATACTTGATATATTTTGAGCATATGTTCGTTGATACTATTTGTGATTTTTAGTACATATTTTAGTTTCTTTACACAAAAGAAAGTTAATCTGCTTTAATAAAAATATTGTCGATGTCCTAAAAACAGATATAAATTTCTTTCGATTTTCTTTTTTCTACATTTAAGAAAAGCAGTTGCCCTTTACATTAACTTACATTAAAATGTTTTTGCCTTGTCCTGTGAAGTTTGCCTTCTCCTATAAAGTTGCCATTTTGTTTTTCTGTAGATATATTAACAAATGTAAATTTAGCATAAAAAATACCAGGTACTGAGTTATTTCTATGAAGACAGTATATAGTGTTTATTTTGTTGTAATGTACTGTACCATATCAACATTAAATAATATGAAATGGTAGATAAATAACTGTATAGTGTGACTTGACAGTCATATAGATCAGATTATATGTTTTTTTACAGTGCATATTTTAAAGAAGTGATGAAAAATCATTAAAATGATTTTAGCTTTATTCATCATCATATACTTACTCAGCTGTTGCCTTAATTTCCCAGATCTGCTTTTTTTGCATTATAATGGCTACTTCCCTCATAATTACCCTTTTTTAATACTTCATCTCCAAGTAACCTTCTCTTTGACCTCTCTCTTTCTCTATCTCTTAGTTTGACTCTAACGGTGATGGTCAGATCAGCCTAGCTGAGTTGAGGGAGGCCATGAAGAAACTGATGGGTGAGCAGCTAAATGCCAGGGAGATCGACGAAATCCTCAGAGATGTGGACCTGAATGGAGACGGCCTCGTGGACTTTGAGGGTGAGAGAGAGATTAACATTCCAGCAGCAGCAACTTTCTACTGCTCCTATAAGTGAGACTATTAAAATGAATAATGTCCTTTATCTTTAAGCATAATCACTGGTCTGGCTATAGTCAGGTTAACTCTATTCTTGTGGTTACTTTTTATGGTTACAGTCAGTGTTTGACATCATAAACTATAAGGGCCCATCATCAGGTCAAACCTTCAGTTTCTCATTCTGATAACTAGATAACTCACATACTACTACTACGACTACTACTACTACTACTACTACTACTACTAATAATAATAATAATAACTAAATTGCTCAAAAATTGCTCTCTGGTGGCTAAAATTGCTTTTATCATTATGTTTACGCATAAAATCATAATTTTTTATGATAAAAATTTGCTGCTCTAAAATGCAGGGGTGTGGCTAAATAAGGCTTGATCTATGAACTAAAACACTCAAACACTATGTGTTGATTAGTAACATGACAACGTGGACAGTTTTTTTTATTTCAAAAATAAACTCATGATAAAATTTAACTTCAAAGAAACTTAAAAGAAATTAAAAAGATTGAAGACAAAAAATGTAAGTATTATTTTCACACAGAGCTTGTTGTTTTTGGTAACTTGTGTGTACATTTAAATGTGTGTACATTCAGTTACTAAAAGATCAGATCATACTTCTACAGATCAGAAGCTGAAAAAACACTTACACTTTTGTTCTCTTAATGGGTGAAGACAAAAAAAAAGACAAGCATCCTTGCAGGCCAACTGTCACACAGGCCCTACTTTGGGCTGGCTTGTTTTAGATCCAGGCTACTATCATAATGCAAGTCCTCTGTGTGTGTGTGTGTGTGTGTGTGTGTGTGTGTGTGTGTGTGTGTGCGTGTGTATGTGTGTGTTTGTGTGTGTCTGTGTGTGCGTGCGCGTATGTGTGTGTGTATATGTTTGTGTTTGTGTGTGTGTGTGTGTGTGTGTGTGCATGGCTAATGGCTATGGAGCATATGAGTAAGGAAGAGAACTGATGACACAGTGGACAGTCAGAAGGAAGGAAGGAAGTTAAGGGACAAGCTGGAGCAGAACACCAGCAGATGATAAGATCAAGCAGACAGAGATTTGAGAACAGAAAGTACAGAAATGTGTTGTAGAAAGTAGAATGGAAGCCTCTAAAAGGCTCTGTTGAGTCCGTCTTACTCTGAGTGATGTTAATTTCACCTGTGTTTGAGACCCTGAACTTCAATGTCTTTTATTTCTTGTCCCTCCAGAGTTTGTGCGGATGATGTCTCGCTAAACCACCGCTAGAGATTTACATTCACCTTTGAAGAAGGAAATACTGCAGGATCAAAAGGAGAATAAGCTCATGTATTTGTGTCCACTGAGACAAGGCTTTTTTTTGCTTTTTTTTTAGTCTGTGGGTTTTGGAAACACATTTATATTTAAAGGCACCAAATGGTACACAGTATAATATCCCACAAAAAGTTTTAATGCTTAAAATTTGAATAAATCTTCCACCATAATAACAGATCTGGCCATCTCCATAAAATTCTTCTGTCTAAATTTCTTACTTCAACTGGTAACTAACATGTTATATGAGTCAGTGCATTCAGATCAAGCATATCTCTGTAAATACTGTTGTAGATGTACTTTTTGTACTTTTGCGCTGTATATTATGAGGAATTGTATGTTATCATTTTGTTTTACATAACTGGTTATATACAGTACTGTGCAAAAGTCACCTAAGCTTCCAGGAGAAAAATGGTAAATGAAAACACTGACATGCACAGACGATGTTTCTATTAATGCTATTTCTATTCATTCTCATATCTTTTGCTGATCAACACAAAAACAAAAAAAAAAACCATACTGACCACCTTTTTTTCAAAATCTAATTTTTCTTAGGTGACTTTTACACAGTATTTTACATTGTTGCTGTCGGGACAACACCTTGTATCTTTCTTTGTGTGTTTTTTTGTTTGTTTGTTTATTTTTTGCATGATTTAAAGTTACTCATGCACTGTGTTACGATTTAAAGATTAATGGACATACAGAATTGGTCCAAAATAACCTTCTCTATTAACTTCCACTAAACAATAGGAAACTTTTTTCCTTCTCCTGTAGTTGGAGATATGAGGTTTTTAACCAGCAGCAATAATATGATAGCACACATAAAGAATGATCTTTATATATCACCTACTGTGAAAACACTGAACGACAATGCAGTCATACTAGCGTTCATAATCAGGATGAGATATCTGAGCAATCCTACTATATGCATATGCAGTACTTACTATGCAGTCTTTATATGCTTTGCATAAACATATTTTTTAACAGAATATGCAGTACATGTAGATCTGTTCATTTTATTTGGGAATGACTGATGCAACATGACTGATTTTCGTTTAGGTTCTTATTTAGGACTAATGAGAATGATGTGGTTCAATAAGTGGACAGTTTGCAGCAGATGTTGCTTACTCTAGCAAGTAGGACAATTAAATAAGATAAATAAGATAAATCTATATATCAGATATATTAGAACCCCCCTTCTCTCTGTGATATTGAAATATGTAACACGATTTAATCGAATGCTTTTCAAATGCAGCTCTGCGTTCCTGTATCCCAAAGTGCATGAACAAGTTGGAAACAGGATGTACAGGATTCAACATTTGGTGTGATTCACATCAAGGTCTCTTATTTCTGTAGAACTACAGGAAGGCACCTCCAGGTATATGCCATGAAGCTTGTTAGAACAGAGCAAATTCTCCTTCCAGTAAAGACAGAATATGAATGATTGGGGAATAGCGAGAAATGCTGTTTACAAGGAATCTGAGATAAAAAAACAATTCCATTTAATTTAATGGATGAATAGTAAATAAAGTGATTCAGAGTGACTTGATGTAAAATGGTTCATTATAGTAAAACATTACTGACCGGAGGTTGCAATGTCTACAACACAATTATAGCCATTAAAACCTATACAGATAACTCATATGTGTCTTATGAGTTATCATATCTAACACTGATAAGTAAAGGTAGATTAGGGAACTTTTAGATGGACCAGACATCTGGTTCCCGTCTGGTTCTTCTGCAATTTTCTCTAAAACTGATCATTTCACAACCCCTTTAAATAACTTTGCTTATGATGAAATGTAAAGGAATGGGTGAATTTCCTCTTTGAACGAATGTTTCGTCTTTTACTTACATAAGCTTTTCATAAGATGAGTGTATTTCCTTACGTGTTGGGAAAAGCACAGTGTATTCACGCAACTATTTATGTATGTTTGTACTTTTACTTTACTATGCATGTATTTTTTGTCTGCAGGTCATGTCTTTTTGTCCTAGTATATATCACAAACTATTAAAATGCACAGAAGTTGCAGCGTGGTTTCAGCTGTGGACTTTTAATACAAATGCTACACATCAAATCTGTATAAAATTGCATTGTGTCAGCGCCCATACATATCACCACATTTCAACCCAGTCTTTCTAATAAAAATACTACCCATACATTCCATACGAAAGGCTATTTAAAAAGTACCACGTCTTCTACTTTTTTCATGTGTTCTACTTTATTCACATTGACATTGTCACAGCACTACAGGGAAGCTTCTCTGTTTGAAGAATCAGCACAGACGCTCTGTGTGTTCTTTCTCTGACTGGCCAATCTTCTGCAGTGGAGGAAGATGTTGAGAGGATGGATGAAGGCCAGCAACGTCAGGATGGTCAAACTAATGTTTACCTGAAATGACAGCAAAGTACAGCATGAATGCGGGTGTTTGCAAGCCACCATACGAGAAAGAATAAAGAAAGAATAAAGTTTCACATCAAGTTATTTATTATTGTTTATATGTTGTTAAACTCTGCCTGATGTATATGGAAGCAATTAAGTGGCACTTGCCAGTACAAACAGTCACTACCTTTCATAACTGTTTTCTGAAATTAAATAGCGAGCAACTGCTTTCAGATCTGGTGGACATGCACACTTATTCTTAGAGATGTCCTGATTTTAAGCCTTCTATTTTGCTCATTTTAGAATAAACCTGAAGATTTCAACTTAGGGGTAAATGATGATGATATCATAATGTGCTATATGTCACAGTATGCTTTTCTGAGAATAGTGTGAATATTATCAGCACTAACACACTTAACAACTGCATGTTAAGAAAAAAAAATTGTAGCTATTATAGTATTAGTGTAGTATATTATATATAGTTCTATATTTTTTATGTTCTGTGTTGTAACCCAAACTATTAAATCTCAAAAAAACTGTTTGTGAATCATATTGTAAAAAAAGGTATCAAGATATAATATTTTAGCCCATTTCGCCTACTTCTGCTTCAACCTGTGAAAAAAATTACCTTCTATTTTAGATCCCTTTAGAAATGAGCCTGTTTTTACCATGATGTCAACTTTACACAGACTTTGCATTCTCTCAGACTGTTTCATGAGGGGATACTTGGAATGCTAAAGAATATACACACATGCTGGGGTCTGCTGGCTGCTAAAACTACTTTTTGGGACATTCTAAAGTAGTATATTCTATAGTAGTACACATCATTCAATTTCCTGTTTCTTTCCAGTTCAAAATTCCACAGAAAGCAATGCTGTCTCTTACTCAGTTGTGAGTTGTGTACACTGCCTGGCCGGATACACACTAGTTGCACACTAGTATTTCAGTGAGCTGTTTTTGTCTTTTACAGCACATCCCAGACTTTCAGGGGTTAAAAGCAGAACTCTGTTGTGGCCAGTTCACATGTAAATATGATTCCTTGTGCTCCCTGAATCACTCACTATTTGAGCCCAACAAATCTTGGCAGCGTCATTCTGGAATGTGCCATTGCATCAAAGAAGAAAAAAATCTCTCTTTCATTTTACACTCTAAGTTTTGAACTTAGATGCGGGTTCTACTGGTGAATTTTTTATGATTCACCTTCACCAAGCATTTCAGTGATCTCTGATTACAGTCATTTTTTCCCCGACCACATTCCTTTTCCGCGAAGTGACGACTCTCCACTATCCTTTCAGATTTGACTAATGTGTTGGACAGTTCCTAACCCAGTTCCAGTCATTTCAGGAGCCTCCTCAGCTTTTTCTTGGGTTGATGCAGGCCAATAATTTGACCCTTCTAAAACACAGTACTACCAACATGGTTGTTTAAGAAATAAGGTGCTACTCACCGCATCAATTAAAAGAACTGTTAAAAGAAACGGCTCCTAAGTAATTTCTTTTTTAAATACAAACAATTTTTGGTCAGCAAGTTTACATACAACCCTGGTCAAACTTTCTTAGTGAAAATAGGTTAACACATCATCTACAGGGAACAAATGTAAATATGGCTCTTTTTTGCCAATTTTTACTTTTTAGACAATTTGCATTTAACATATTGGAAAACCTACAGTATATAAAATGGTTTATTTTTTCCCAATACGTTAAATTCGTTTTAAATAAACAGTTCAGAGGAGTGAGTACTCTGTGAGTGAGGATGTATTATTTTGACATAAACAGGTCATGCAAACTTTTGCATGATACTACATTCTGAATGTACGGAAGCACCGGGGCTGAGACTTACATAGAAGGGATCCCCTCCAAGAGCTTTAACCAGTGCTAAGCATGGATACTGCAGCAATGACGCGACTGCTGACAGGGACATGACTAGACCATACAGCTTTCCAAAGTGTTGACTCGGGAACCTGTTAAGAGTTAAATTCACAATTTCAATCAAAATGGCCACCTTGATGTTACGCACAAATCTTTGTGATTATTTAATTTGTTTTATATTCATTCACTCACGCAATGCTGATGAAAGCAGCATTCCCTCCATACAGAAAAGAGCGGTTGAGGACCTGCAGGACAAACGTGACGTATTGGAGAGGGAGGAGAGGAATGGTTGCACACACAGAAAAAAGAAGACACTGGAGAGAGGTGAGAAAGAGGGATAGGACGGAAGAGCGCAAGTCTGCTTCCTTCTCCGTCTCTCCTGCAAACAGATAATGTGGAAAAATGGACAGTATTACTCCAAATGTAGGATTACTCTGTGAACACACTGTTTGGCCAAAAGTTTGTAGACACCTGCTTATTCAGCATTCTGTGACTTTCATTGTGAGAAATTTGTACTAGCAGGTTTCTTTAGAAGACAGCATTCTGAATGGCTCCACTTTGAATGGCTCTGTTTACATCTTATTATGCAGACATTTTGAACAATGTGTGGAATTTTGTCAATAAGCTATATGTCTGAATACTTTGGGAGATATGGTTTATCTGAGAACAATACCAGGTCAGCACATTTGTTTTATATACATTGCAAACTGTTTGTCCTCTGACCTGGCCTCAAGGCCTTCCCCTTATGTCTGTCCATTAGCAGCCCGTTCCAGGGGGCAAAGAGAATCCCACTCAACTGAGTGAAGGCAAATGCATTGGTGTACTGGCTAACTGTGGACAAGAGACAGAAAGAAAGAGAGAAAGAGATTTTAATAGTAATTCCTTATACCATCACATTACTCCTTACCTTTTTAGGGCTATTGTTCAGCAATTAATCTTAAAGCTTATCACCCGGTGACTACTACAAATTATTCAGTAACTACATTGAATCTAACATGTTAGAGATGTAGTTCTGAGAATAAAGACTCTAAATGTTTATTTAACTTTGTTTACAGCACTTTTTCTTCTACAGAATTTTACCAGTGTCCGAGTCTTGGTTTGCCAGCCGGTTCAGCATGGGATTCAAAGTTCCGATGAAAAGATAATGACGCAGCTGCATGACCGAAAGCCATATCAGATGCCACAGAAAGAACCAGGAGAGAACACAGCTCTTAAAACTGCTATCTGGAGAGAAAGAGAGTAAGCGAGTGTAAGAGAGTGAACGAGTGAGTGAGCGAGCGAGAGAGAGAGAGAAAGTAGGTGGTCTCAGAAGCTAATTTAAAAAAACAATTCCTTAAAATGAAGTTTTTCCATTTTAAATATAATTTAATATGATACAGTGTAACAAAAACAAAACTACTCGTTGTTTATACAGAAGGAATAGAATAACATACAATGCACATATACATTGACCTCCATTGTGTTTTTTCATTTGCCTCTTACTCCAGTTTTACACTTGTTCCCAAAACAATTCACATGTGGCTAAAATCCCAATATCTGATTTTAATAAAGGGTATTCTATACATTGCAGTTTACCATGTAAAACCGACAGTACTTTTTATACTCATCGCCCCACCTGTCAATTTAAATAGCACCCTAATATCTGCAGCATAGCAGCGCTATGTACAGTACATTAGTCATGTTTAGTACTTTGTTGCATATCCTTTGCTGCTTGAAGTCTGTGACTCATAGACATCACCAGCTGTGGACTCTCATTTATGGAGATGCTCAATGAGGTTCAGATCAGGAGACTGATTTAACCAGTCAAGAATTTTCCATCTTAATTTTTTTTCTTTGAAAAGCTCCTTTGTTGCTTTGGCTTTGGGATAATTGTCTTGCTGTACAATGAAGTTTTAGGCATTTTGCTGAACTGATGTTTCCGTACACACTAGAATTTGCTACTGCCATCATAGGTTACATCATGAATGAGATGAGTTGGTCAGTACCTGTAACAGCTGTAGGCCATGTTTTACAGATAAGGTGGTACGGTTTGTATCTCGGGCAGTTATTTTTCACCTCCACACTTTGGTCTTTCTATTGTTCTGGTACAAGCTAATCTCGTTCTCATCTGTCTACAAGACCTTCTGTGTGTATGGGGATTTTTCTTGATTATGATGAGAATTCTTCTGCCATAAGCTGTGGAGGTGTTCCTCAACCAAGTAATCTTTCTTTTATTTTAATAATGTTCTGAACAGTTGATTCTGGTAAGCCTAAGGTTTGTCAGCCTTATAATGGTTTTCTTGACTATAAAGGTTTCCTTGACTTTCATTGGCACGGCTCACGGCTCCAAAGGAGACCAAAAGCAAAGAATCAAGACTAGGTGTGGAACGCTCTCTAAAAGGTAGAGCTAAAATGAATGAAAAAGCCCCTTATTAAAACATGAGAATTTACCACATTAACCACATTTAAAACGTACAGAGGCAATAAAAAAATACCTTTGTTCCAAACATTATGGAGGGCACATATACTGCTGTGTGTGATCCACTCTGTGTAGCACACACAATCATTAACATGTCACTATACAGTAATATCGATGTCACTGCAGTGTTAAGAATGATCAACCACCCAAATAATACCTGCTCAGTGGTGGGGATCCTGACTATTTAGAAGCAGGGTTAAGAACTTATCCAGGGAAAGTGTAGGACTACAGTCTTTAATAAGTGGATCTAATAAAATGGCCAGTGTATTAGAATCATCTACAGCTATGTTCATCATTCGCTAAAACATTCAAGATTTCTTCACTTTTTATTAGAAGCATTTCACACATTTATGCACAGTTTTTGGATCATTGAAAACATTTGTTTCAACACTGAATCTTAATTTTTCAATGCCAGTTTCTAATAAATATTGTATATTGTATCTTAGAGAGTGAACTAGTGAAACAGTACCTTTCTCTGTTTGCTCTTCCTGCTGAGCTGAGTTGTCACTCTTCAGTGGATCACTTTCGTCATTTTGCTCAGGTTTGTCTGACATGTTCTTCAGCTCTCGCTTTGCTTCATATTGTTCTACATTGTAGCTGTTTGATTTACCACAGCTTACCCTGTACCAAGAAAGGAAGTGCATTTCAGCATATAAAGCCTCTAATTGCTGGGAATACCTGATCAGATGACTGTAAATTGTAGTCTTTTCACCCATATTTGTAGTTCTCTGGGACTGGGTAGGGGATGTGTGACTTGGGCATCAGGAAGAGGGTCCGGAGAAGGTGGATGATATCACAAGCGGAGAGGAAGATGAAAGAGGTGCGAAGAGAGATGCCTTTCTCATATAAGACCTTAACGAACGAAAGACATGTACGTTTAATAAAGATTTCTAGCTGAATTTATAAGAATGTGAAAATGATCAAAATTAGGTTGGGGAGGGTTGCAAACAGAGCAGCAATGACAAACAGCTCAACTATGCTTCTGTGGGGTAGAGTTGAGAGAACACTGAGCAAGCATTCTGCAACAAACATTAACAAACCCAAACGTTCCACTTCTGTGTCTGTGATTACTGGAAAATATTTGCAATCTTCCCCCCTTTCATACCGTTCTAGAATGCTTCGGGACTCCTTCTACCCCATTCACACTGTTCTAGGAAGTTCTTCCCATTTACACTCTTCTATAACTGTATCCTCTCTTATACACTGTTTACACTGTTGCACACTCTCAAAAGGTTGTGTCTTCAGTAAAGGGAATGGTTCTACATCGAATTGTATAGAACCATGAACACACAAAGAACCATTTGCATGGTGAAATGTTCTTCAGATGGATTGAGATGTGATGTATATGGTTCTATATAGAACCTTTTTGAAAATGTCCTTTATACTCATCATTAAAAGAATAGCACGCAAAAGGACGTGTCGGATTGCAGTGCTATTTGGAAGGAAGATAAAGGTTACCAGGAACAATAAATTATGATCAATTTAGACTGATATGGCACAATATTTATTAAGCTACACATACAGAAGTAGTGTCTTTTAGTAAGGCATCAGGCCTCCAGGTTTGCTAATGCAACATGCCAGTCGTCTCAGCATGGAGCTCTAGAGGTTCCTAATGGTGTCCTGCGATAATCCGTCCTATGCATCTTGAATATTCTCACACAGTTCCTGCAGATTTTGCGGTAGTGGTGGAGGTGGAGTGACACCAGGCCTTCTGTGATGCATGACAACAAACCGTTCATCTTGGCGCTGACCATGGTGCCTCCACACACGGATTTGTTGGTCATCTCCATCAATACAAAAGTGGGACTCGTCACTGAAGATGACCCTCTGCCATTCTAAGTCACTCCATGACAGTCTGGCATGACACCATTGCAGTCTTTGGCAACAATGATGTGGTGTTAAGGGCAGTCTGCGTGCATGTAGTCCTGCATCATGCAGCCGTCTGCCAATAGTGCTGGCACTAACAGGATGACTCGTAGAGGGCATCACTGCTCGCTGAATGTCTGCAATCGTGGCTGTTGGGTCAGTCAGGTACAGCGATAAGGCCTGTCCTTGCTTACGTCACAGGTGCAGCCAAACCTGAAACTTGAATCATTTGCATGTCTCACAATATCAAACCTACCCACCAAGTTTCATTCCTGTCGGTTGATTCCTTCTGGGTGCAACTATTTGTGTAACTATTCTTTTGATGATCAGTGTATATAGCAACAAAAATGGTTCTTCTATAACTGAATCTTTTTTTGGTGCTATATAATACCATTTTTAAAAAGGGTTCTATATAGAATGTATAATATGCAACACTTTCTCCATCAATCTAGAAAATATCACCAGGCAAATAACAATTTAAGCATGCAAATGGTCTTTAAGTGTTTTTGCATTTTTTAAGAGTGTAGAATGTTCCATTCTAATGTTTGTTGCAGCATGTTGGGTCATTGTGCACTGAACTTAACAGTGGAGTGCTTTTTGATCAACTTTATTATTTACTTTGATAATGAGGAAAACTGCAGACGATGAGTCAAAAGCCCCATTGTAGAGAGTGATGATAGTGGAGCGATGCGTGCCAAACAGGTTGCCCACCTGGAAGTATGGAAAAGTGTATATACACTTAATTCTTATAAACAAGTCACTCCCTCAAACAACACAATGCTCCAAATGAGTTACCAAGGTCAGCTGCTTAGTTCAGAATAGTATACTTATCCACACAGTATGTATGCCAGTTAATACCTGTATGTTTGTAAGAAGGAACATAATGCCTCCTACAGTAATGCAAGAAAGAGCAGGGAAGAACAACAGGGAGAGTGCTGCAAAAGAGGAAAAGAAATCACTACATCAGCTTATAGGATTAACTGAGTATTATCATTTCAGTAGTTTGGCTTTTACCTTTACTGGATACTGCCACAAGCAATGTTCCTGTAGTGTACATGAATCTACAATAAAATAAAAGCAATTGTAGTTACTTTTGTTAATCAAAACATGTTTACAGTATTTTGTGTCTAGTTGGTTCATACTGACTGAAATTCCTGTGATAACTGAACATCTTTAACTTTTATTTAGACACCATACATGAAACACATCAGAACTTTTTAACAGTCTATGAGGCAAGTTATGTTTTAGGTTCCATTAAAAGTTCACTCATTTGAGCCCTGGCAATTTTAATCAATGTGTAGTAAATCCGAGTTGCGCTAACCCCTGTCACAGCTGCATCCCCATCAATAAAAGAAACTCACATTGCCAGGAATCTTGTAGCCATTGTTCCAAAGTGGTCAAAGAGGAAGCCATTGAGAAGAGTGAGAAAGTTGTTCATGAAAGAAGCAACAGTAAAGATGAGGGAGAACTGCTCGTCCTGAGCACTGCAGTCTGGGAAAGAGAGAAAGAAATATAATGAGTTTGGGTGTTCATGTGCCTGTGTATGTGTGGTCATGTATTTAACTCTTTCAGGGACCATAGTGTCCCCATAGTGATGCTAATGGCTAAGGCTGAAAGGACATTTGGCTGATTTCTTTTGAGGTTTCTCCCCAAATTTGGTGGTGGACAATTCCACCAAGCCATGTCTACCCCATCACATGGGGTGGGTGAGGGTGAAGGCTAGCATTTTACTCCGAGACACCTGATCCACCACCAGTTTCTTTTATGAGCCTTTTGTCCATCTTTATGTAAAAAGTATAAGATCTCATAGATTTCCTTTTAGTTTATGAGATTGAGGGAAGGGTTATCTGTAGCCTTTATATGGACAGAGTGAAGCCAAAGCCATTGAGAACATACAGGCAGGTAAACAAACATGGCTAACCTACAGTGTCAGATCCAAGCAAATGAACTAAAAGAGCAAAAATACTCCTTTTTTCTTTTTCTTTTAGACTCTGTAAATTCTTACATTCTGCAGTTTGACTCCCTGTCCTGAATTCAGGTGTGTGTTCATAGTTATGTACATATTTTCAAACATTCATTTGTGATAGAAAGAGAAAAAAAATAGGTGTTAAAGAACTACTGATCAGTCGTACTCTAAAGAACAGAAATTCCACATTCTCACCTGTAACCGCTGTGCCATTGGCTTCAGTCACATTGACACACAGGTCACTGAAGTATCCGTCTGTCTTCAGGACGAATACAAGAGAAGCCCATCCAAACACGACCCCGGCAAAACCCAGGCACTCCAACAGCCCTGTAACCAGAGTCAGTTTATACCGGACTCTCGTTCCAGATTCACCGTCGCATCCCAGCATCCTCCTCTGCTTTTCCAAAAAGCACTGTTTACAATCTGTCCAGTCAAGGCGGATTGTGTGTATATACTCCTTCAGGCTTTCCTCTCACTCCTGCCGAATGTACTGTTTCATGTGTAGCTTCTCCTTGTGTTCGGCAGTGTTTATCACCCACACGCTCCACTGCTGGTGCCTCGCCGTATGCTCCAGTGTGATATTACACCAGTACAGAGCATGGACAGACGAGATAAAACTGATCACTCCTTAAAAACTAACCTCAATGCAGTTTGGCTTCTGCACAGCTGTTTTCTGGCACACCGCTGGAGCACTGCATGAGAAATATGAGTAAATTAAAGCAGAAAGAGCATACAGGAATAAAGAACAGTGACCTAAGAGTCACATGCTCTATTTACAAAGACAGCGCAGGATCTCCTGTCATATTTTTACATCTGTCAGTGGTCTTCATTGTGCAATTTCATGGGCAACTGTCTTTTGCCACAAGAATCATGTTCCCCTTTTATTTATCACTTAGTTCCTCATTATGGACTCTGTGTAACTCATTTCTCATTTTCCAGCTTCTTTGGTTAACAATGTTTGGGAGGTGGATAGGGATGAGCATTATGGGATGACATAACAACAAAATACACCATATGCATCACAATGTTCAGGTTTTTTTTTAGAGGTTTAATAAACTGGAACAGACAAAAGAGAACCAGTAGTACCACACATGTAATAACTGCATATTGCCCACCCCTGGTGGTAAATCATTCTCAGCACAGCACGGACAATGGCAATATTAAAATGAAAAAAAGGTGGCTTTTGGGGTTCCTCGGCTTGCCAAGAGCTCTTTTGAAGAGCACAGTTTGTTGAGGAACTTAAGGGAAGTTGCAAGGTTCCCTTTGTGCCATTTTGTACAGCATGATCAGAAAACTCATTGAGTGCTTCAAGGAACCACTTTTAAACTGCTTGGTTCTTCATGGGGCTTCAGTTTAAATATCACTACCACATTTAAGCACCATAACTGAAAAACAAATTATGGATTGTTCATTAATTATGTATGTTCTATGCCCTGTATATACCCCGCATCTCTCATCTACCTCAGCCTTACCATAGCGCTATATAGAAATGTGTACATCTGATTATATCATAGGTTTTATTCATAACTTTAAATTACTGTTTATAAATATATATATAATTTATAAAGTATATTAGGATAACAGAGATTTTGTGCTTAGTATTGTATATATTTATTGTCTAATGTATATTCTTTGTAACTAAGTATTGTAAGGGGCATCGCACCTAAGTTTTTCACTCACCTTCACACCTGTGAAAATGTGACGTGACAATAAAAGTGATTTGATTTGATTTGATTTGATGTGCTACATTTTCTAAAACTAAAACAATGAATGAATGAATGAATGAATGAATTAAACATTACAGAATTTTTCATTGAACTTGAATGTAACATTCACATTTCAGCAAATCCACTCATAAATCTGCCACCAATCACATGCATGAGAAGACTGTTTGTGGCACCTAAATATATCTTTTCAGTTTTTGAGTATCCTATTTTATACTTAACATCAGCACCGTTTTCCCACTTCAGTTTCATTGATATTTCCCTGCCCACAAAGGTCCAGCCATGAGGAATTCTGCCCTATGAAACTGAGCGCTGACGAAGACCTGGAGGCCTGATAACACAAATTACACAGCAGAACTTCAGAAACAACGTCTACAATGTGTTTCTAACAAAGTGGCCAGTGAGTGCTAATCTCTGAGAGATGATACATACTATCAATACCAAAAATCATGTCCATCATCATGACAATATCCTAAACAGCAATTTCCAAAATGATCTAAAATGGGACTTGTCAGGGCTATGAACAGTCAACTCACACAGCCTGGACACATGCTCTCCCTGGTGAGTCTTAATCCAGATTAGCACGGCTGTCTTCTCTAATCTCTCTCTGCCCAACATGCTTCCTCTTCGATAAATAAAGTGTAAAAGCCAACATGACACAACCAACGTGCTCCACATCCTATCTGATACGTGATACATTCGACAGCACGGCTAAAACCGTTACTGGAATTATTAAATCCCGCCATATATAATCCCAGAATAACTCATCTGCGCACGCTCGGTTATGTGTAAGTGCTCCTGTCCGTCTGCTGGACACTCTCTGGTCACTCTCGTGCCGTTCGGGTCTGAAGCGTTCACACACCGTGATAAAGAGTGCAGCTCAGTCACTTACACGATGGTATCGGTGCCAGTCCGGTCAGGTCGCTTAAGTGTCTCAGTGAAGCGCGACCGGCTGTAGACGTGCACGAGTTTGGAGGGTGCGCGCGCGTTCACGTCAGCAGCGTCTTCAGTGCCTGAGCCTGCAGTGGTAAAGGCCTTATGGTCTTGGTCTGTTTAGATGATTATACCTCCGATTTTCTGTAGTATGTTTATGATGAACCACTAAACTCCCATTGGAGTGAATTCCGCTGTTAGTAGGCTAAACGGTTTCTCCTCAGTTTTGCACAATTGTCACTTTCAGGCTTTCTGTTCTGTTCTTTTAGACCACAAGGATCCGAAAAAGAGAACACACCTAACAAGTTTTAGTTCCTCTGCAGATGTATACTGTGTAGTTCCAGTGCAGTTCTACATACGCTTGTTTGTTTGTTTTGCTCAATCAGGTTGTTCTTATTCAAACTTAATACGCCATTTCACTGAAGAAACATTACTTTTATTGGAGTATGGTCTTAGGCTAACTGCTCACTAGCTACAGGACTGAGGGCAGAGGGAAGTGCTACTCTTGCACATGTCGAAATGGTCAATGTTAAATGCCCATTTCAGATTTGTAACTGACCCTATACCTTAATGTTCATGTTTATTTTATTAGATTAAATGATTGTCACTTCCAAATCATGACACTACCAAAATGTGGCATTTAGCCAGTACATGGCAGCAAACACAGCTTTGAACAGGTGTACACACATAAACTCATAATACTTTTCATTAAACCCTTCAAAAAACAGAAATATGTGTTTCAGTAGTGACAATTAATGTTACGATCTGGGACACTTTGGGACACATTTACATGAAAAAAAAAAAAAAAACAGCATCTAACTGCTCACTGTGTGGCCATGAAGGACAGAGATTTAGTTTCTATTCCTGCCCAAAAATGCAGGGGTGTGGCTAAAAGAAGGTTTCTCATTTGCAAGGGCATATAAGTGGGAACTTCATGAATTTACACTGATCATCAAAAAATAGTTGCACCCATAAGGAATCAACTGACAGGAATGAAACTTGGTGGGTAGGTTCGACCTGAATGGGAGAACGTCCTAGAACAGTGTAAAGAACATTCTACACTCTTAAAAAAGATGCTGCTTTCGTAAAAACATATATAGCACTTAAAGCACTTAAAGAACCATTTGCATGCTTGAATTGTTATTTGCATGGTGATTTGTTTTCAGATTGATGCAGAATGCATTTTTTAAAATGGTATTATATAGCACCAAAAACGGATTTAGCTATAGAAGAACCATTTTTGTTGCTACATACACTCATCATCAAAAGAATAATTGCACAAGTAGTTGTACCCAGAAGTAATAAGCCGACTGGAATGAAACTTGGTGGGTAGGTTTGACATTGTGAGACATGCAAATGATTCAAGTTTCACACTTGAATCAAGGATGGGCTCTATTGCTGTGCCTGAGTGACCCAACAACCATGATAGCGGACATTCAGTGAGTAGTGATGCCCTCTATGAATCATTTGGTTAGTGCCAGCACCATTGGCAGCACCATTGGCAGACGGCTGCACGACTCACGACTAAATGATGCATGTTAAATTACCAAACATGGCGGCCCAACACAATACCAAGGGACTACTTCTGTATGTGTAGGTTAATAAATATTGCCCGTATCAGTCCTGCGATAATCTTTGTAACCTGTAATTTTCTTCTAAATAGCATTTCAATCCGACACTTCCTTTTAATCAGAAAGGCACCTTAAAGAAACGGCAAGTCAAGCCTATTGTGAGGGCACCTATATAGCATGACACTTAAGACACTTTATTAAGACCCATCATTATAATTTACTCCATGAAAGGGCATCCTAGAGACCACCAACCAGCCCTAGTTTTTACCAATTTAGAGGGCACTTTTTGTGGGGTGGGGTGAAGGGTTGCCCAATTTGCCACCTATGCCTATGCCCTGCAGTGGCATGGGTTTTAAATGCAGACACAGAAGAGATGGAGGTGCATCGTCTCTCAAAGTGCAAGCAGAGAATTTAATTCTGCATCATCCTATGTATTGTTGTTCTCTATCTCAGTGCATATGAGTCTTCTTGAATCTCAACACTTTGATTAGTCTGCATTTGACATTTTTGCAAGTGACGCTAAGACACTTCAAAATCCAACTTGATACCCACCAAGGCCAGAGTGTCAAGACTAAGATACAGCTGTGAAAATCTGATGGGAATCGCATCTCAAAGCATGTCCAAATGTGGTTTGGATCTACATTGTAAACATTAGGTTTCATGTGTTCATTTTGCTGTTCAGACTATCAAAAATCAATCTGGATACACTCTGGATATGCCAGAAATCTGATTTGGGATGGCAGTCTGAACATGGCCTTTGTGTTTTGGTAGTGGCATAAAAACATGGGATAGCATTTTTTAAATAATAAAAAAACTCTTGATAAAACAAAAATGTTTCACTGTTCCACTGTTCATATGAATCAAAATGATAGTGAACAAAAAAGTCATACAATCATACAATGGTTTAGAGAAAAACTTTTGCTCTGTTTATATACACTTTCACATGCCCTGCTGTTGATTTACAGCACTAATACTGCAGTTCATATGCATGTAACAGCACATTCCTATAATCCAAACAATATAGGTCATAACAGTATTCTTTATTTTAAAAAGCGAAGTGGTAATCATTTTCGTAGTAGAGTATTGTTTAGTTATGGCACAATTGATCTGTACTGTAATTCCTGTTTTCTGAATAATACAGTAATGACTTGATACAGTAGTCTACTGTAGATACCTTACAGTTGACAAAAGTTTCTGCTTTTCTACTGTTTAGTAAAGGGACCTTATATACAATGCATTATTTTATATGCATTGTTTCAAGGCTGAAATAACAAACAACACTTTACATACATTCAAACGTATCTTTATAGGCCAAGAATAGCATTCAAATAACTATAGAGGAAGTAAATAAAAGCATATTAACAACAACAAACAAAATTCCAAAGAATGATGACATTGACCTCTGTGCTCTAGCACTGAATAACTCACTCTAGACTGCACAAATTAAAACGTTTTTGTCTGTACACGCTGCAAATAGTAGTTAATGACTGTAGTTAATAACTGTTCAATCAGACATATTCTATATCATTTACAGCCTGCTGATAGTGTACTGATTTTGCCCCATGCAAGTCATATGCAGTATAAGCAACATGAATTTCACCAGGATGCCAAAGATACCTGGATGACATATAACTCAGCAAAGCAAGCTAGTATACAGCCAGAGCTACTTTCAAGGCACTACAACCAATAATGCAGTGGGGTCATTTTAGGAGAACCTAACCTTGACCATAACCATCAGGTTGTTAGTATACTATACTGTGGACTTCTAAGAGGAGCAGCATATAGTGTACAGAATATACTTGTACAGTATGGTACAGTAGTATAGAGTACTCAGTATGCCATTTCATATCACAGCGATTCTCAGTTGCCTTTAAGCCCTCTAAACAATCTGTATGTTTTACAACCTGGGCGGTCCAAAAAGTGGAGAGAACTGATCACTTGTTAAAGTACAAATCAAGAAGGCAAACAATAAATACATTTTTTTCTGAAATTAAGAAACAGTGAGATGTTGTAGAATTAATAATGCAAATTCACTGTCATTGAATGACGATGCATGACACACACCTTCAAGTAGTTTTTTGGAATTTTTCTACATCATTTGAGCACAGCTGTTGCAGCACCTCCAAATACCTTGGGAAATCTCTTTACATTAACTTATACTAAAAAGAAAGAACACTGTTGCTTTCATCTGTAAAGTTGCAATATTGAAGATCATTTTTGGAGAGTTCAACTCCAAAATAAATTCAAACTGCGTCTGTTTTTGTGGGTGGAGGGGGGTAAACAGACTGTGTTATTGGAGTACAGCTCACAAACATACTACATGCCAGCTGAAAACCAAAACATAACTTCATAAAATATAGGGCACAGCTTTGGTTTCTATGGCGTTTGGTTTCTAAGTGAAAGATTTTTTTTTAAAGGAACAATTTGTAAGAAGATGCAAAGTGTCAGCTCCCCCCTTAAATTTTTACCAATCTAGAAGAACTTTTGTGAGTTCAGCATCAGCATTTGTCTCACCACTTTCCAGTGGTGGAAAGCAGCGCTAATGTTAACTCTTGTTTTGCTTTTCATTTCTATGACTTCTGCTGCTGAACTTGATCTGTTGCCAAGAGTGAGCGGCAGTGGTCATTAATGGTTGCTGTCCATAAATGATCCTGCCCTCAAACAGGTGCAGCACCTTCAAATCTCTGTCAATACATATGTCTTGGACATGCTATCAAAACTGTAATAGCTTCACATTCTGTTGATATTTCTTTTTACATTTGGAATGTTGGAATGGAACTGAATATCTTACATATTGCACATTTAAGATACCCTTTAAGGTGCTGTTTCTGGTAAAAAGATATACTTCCAGATATTATGTTTAGTGCCACCTTCTTTACTTTAATTAGTAATTATTTAAACGACCCATATCATGGATTTTCTTTTGTAGAAAATGATGATGTGTAAAGATTATTAAGACTTAAGTAACCGCCCACACAATCCATATATAGCAACAAAAGTGCAAAAAAGGCACATATAGAATTCATTGTTGTTGTGATGTCACAAAAATCTATGCATATACACTTATCCACCTATTCAGCACATTACAGCTTTGCCTAAAACATTTATGCTACTGTTATAAGGAACTGCTCTAGAACAAGGAAACAAGGCACAATACAGGGGAGCTAAACGGAACCTACAGATAATACAGTAATACACAGTAAAAAACAAACTAATTCTAAAAAACGAAAATGATATGAATTATTTGATCCAGGTTTCATGTGAATTTCATCTCTGTGGCTCTTGGCTTGCTCATTATGGGCAGTGGGTCCAGATTTTGGAAAACTGTTTGGTGACTACATCTGTTGTAAAAAGAGCTATACAAATAAAATGAAATGATTTTGAATTGAACTTGAATTGAACTATAATCTGTGTAAAGGAGGTCACATAACTGAATCTCCCATGGTTCACTGCTCCCTATGCCTTGCACTAAATAGGTCATGAAATGATGGCTTCTTCACTCATGTCTTATTACCTAGTGAACCGTCTACGAAGTCAGAAAAGCCCAACACAAAGGCTGTGTTTGTTCTTAGGTAATTAAAATTTGCTGCCTAATAAGGTTGTTTAGAGTATGCTTTAAACCAGATCATTATTTAATCGGTGAGGGGATTCTCAACAAGCTTTCTTTTTTTTCCATTTGTGGAGTGGAAGTTTGTGATGCAGCAAAGACTTTAATTTCTTTAATAAACGTGTACCAATTTTGTCATGTTATATGCATTTTTTACTTGTCAGTATTTGTAGAAATGCATTGGCAAAACACCTCAGAAACAAGACCAGTTTTTGTCCTAAATGTGAAAACAATAAGCCTCCCTACACTGAGCTGCTTTGTGAAGATCAGCATTTTGTTGAAATTCATGGCCTAGATAATATTAGCAGACAGAGGACAGAAATTATAATGTAACCGTACTGCTCAAAGGTTTGGAATCATCATTCTCAATAATACAGCCTAGCAACACAAGTTGGGTACTGTGCAAAATGTGCAAAACAGTCATTTAAATGCTGAAAACTATATGCCCATTTTGAATTTGATGCCAGCAACATGTTTCAAAAAAGTTCGGGGTCAACAACAAAGTCGTGTAATGTTAAAACACCTGGTGGAACATCTTACAACTTCTTAGGTTAATGGCAACAGGTCAATAACATTGGTATAAAAAGAGCATCTCAGAGAGGCTAGGTGGGGAGGGGTTTGCCACTCTGCGAAAGACTGTGCGGGCAAGTAGTGTAACAATTGAAGATTAATGTTTCTCCACATAAAACAGGAAAGAGCTTGGGGATTTCATCATCTATGGTACATTATATCATTAAAAGATTCAGAGAATCTGGAGAAACCTGCATGCAAAAAAACAAGGCCCAAAACCAGTATTGGATGGCCGTGATCTTCAGGTCCTCAGGCGGCACTGCATTAAAAACAGACACGATTCTGTAGAGGGAATCACTGCATGGGCTCAGAAACACTGTGCAAAAACCACTGTCTTTGAACACAGATCGTGTTCTGTGTCCTGTGGTCCAGCGAAACAAAATGTGAACCTGTTTTTAGAAATCATGGACGTCACGTCCTCCAGGAAAAAGCAGAGAAGGACCATACAGCTTGTAACCAGCACACAGTTCAAAAGCATGTGCTGGTTACAGCATCTGTGATGGTGTGGTGGGGTTGCATTAATGCACAGGGCATGGCTGGCTTTTATATCTGTGAAGACTCCATTAATGCTGAATATTATATATAAGTTTTGGAGCAACATATGCTGCCATCAAGATGATGTCTTTTTCAGGTAAGGTCTTGCTTATTTCTGCAAGACAATAAACCACGTTCTGTACGTTGTACAACAGCATGGTTTCGTAGGAAATGAGTCTTGGTGCTAAACTGACTTGCCTGCAGTTCAGAATGGTCGCCCACTTAAAACATTATGAAACAGGTGCATTATGAAACAAAAATATGTCAGAGGAGACCCCAACCTGTTGAGCAACTGAACCTCTATATCAAGCAAGAATGGACTACAGAACTACAGCTATTGGTCTCCTCATTTCCTGACACTTACAGAGGTGCAGAACACAGTGGTAAACATGTGCTAAAGTGCTAAAAGTAATTAACGTAATTAACGTAACGTAACATAACGTGTGTAAGTTACCCTGGCTCGCGGCCTGATCACGCTCCACTGAAGTCACCACATTAGGTTAATGGTACGTTGCGCACCTGACTCACAACTGCATTCAAACTCTGTTAAACTCTGTTAAATTAATCTGAAGGCCCCAGTATTGAAATTGTTGTTCAAAAAAGGATGGAGCTGAGACTTGCTACAGTTTTTGCTAACAGAATTAGGCCGTTTTCACGTTAAATGACCCTGCAGTTACTTAATGGAGCCAGTGCACCATTAAAGAGAACCCCTGAGTGTTATAGGCCCCAATATGTGTATGTCCAATACTATTCAAATATACTATATTAATCAAACAAAATACTTTATATGTTATTAAAAACAGACAAAATCTTTTTTACTAATAGGTTGCCATTTTTCTTCTCTCACATACATATTAAAGTAATCTGATAGATGGAACAAATATACACTCATCATCAAAAAAATAGTGTTGGAAGGGATGATATTTAGAAGCAAGATAAAGGTTACCAGAAATAATAAATGATGATAGGTTTAGACTGATATGGACAAAATTTACTGAGCTACACATATAGAAGTAGTGTCTCTCAGTATGGTGTTGGGACACCATGTTTGCTAACGCAACATGCCAGACATGGAGTTGTAGAGGTTCCTAATAGTGTCCTGCGATAATCCATCCCATGCAGCTTGAACACAGTTCCTGCAGGTTTTGTGGTAGGGGTGGAGGTCGATTGACACCAGAACTTCTGAACATGACGGATGTTCTAAACGTGATTCACATTTTTATAGTGTCCCAACGTATTTGGAAAAAGGTCAATTCTGCCACAGATAAATGTATAAAGTGATTATAATATGATGCATTCAGAAAAGTCGGGAGAGTGATTTAGTCTATGCCCATCTGTAATTAGTGAAACACATTAGCTTGTGTGATTTAGTGCTTGATGTTGAACATAGCTGATTATTGACTTTCTCTCAATGGGATGGATCACTGCCCAGTCCAGTGTGCTTAGTTATAACAGGGCCTATATCCAGTGGTTTTCTTGTTATTCATATTTTTTCTTAAGATCCAATTATGACATTTGTAAATGCTACTGTTTAAAACGTAATGAGTTTACATACTTTATCAAGATCTTTTATTGCAAACACATGAGGAAACCCAGTTTTAACCCAGTGATAGTGACCTTTTCAAGTTATTTTGCTGGAATATCTTTCGTGTTATTGTCAGAGTGTCAGGGTTGGGTAGGCCTTCAAAGACCCTTGTGTTCAGGAGCCTCATGAGACCATGGACCATACCTGAATTAAAATGTACATGCTATTTTTAATGTACACTATTTTTTTAAGTATGTTATTATTATTCAGTTAAACATATTAGAAAAAGTAAAAACAATTATGCCATAACTTGTGCACAGGCCACATTTTATGTTTTATGAATAATGTATGTAATTATTAATGTAATTATTAATTATCTTTCAAAACTTTATTTATACAAGACTTTAGACCCTATAATTATAGACTAGGAAATGCATAATATCAATAACACTTTGAAAAGCATAATATCAGTTTTACTTTTTTGAAGGATTCATATTGGCTCAAGTATTATTCAGATGTAATACTTGTACCTTTTACATTTCCATGAGAAAGAAAACACATAAAAAAATCTAAACAAATTCATAAGAAATGTCAACTGTGATCATTTGTCCTAAATAAGTAGCAGTACCATCAGTGACCATTAGGCTCATTTGTCACCAGACCACCAGAAAAAATACCAACACTAACAAAATGTCTAATTTATAATCAAAATAAATGTTTAGATGTAAACACTCATTGCCTTACACAACTGAGCAGTTTAGGAACATCTGTGCACCTATTCATGCAGATATTAAATCAGTCATGTCGTGACTTCGACCATGGCATGAATGTTGGTGCCAGATAGACAGGCTGGTTTGAGTATATCTATAACTGCTCATCTTTTGAGACTTTTCGAGAACAACAGTCTCTAGAGTTTACTCAGAACGGTACAATAAAGAAAAAACATCTAGTGAATGATGGATCTGAGGGCGGAAATATGTGGTTCATGAGAGAGGTCAACGGGGAATGGACAGACTTGTTCGCGTGACAGAAAGTCTATGGTAACTCAAGTCAAACGTTGGCTCAGATGGCCTTCAGCAGCAGAAGTCCATGTCGCATTCCACTTCTGTCACACAGGAACAGAAAGCTGAGGCTGCAGTGGACAAAGGTTCATCAAAACTTGACAGCTGAAGACTAGAAAAACGTAGCCTGATGAATCTTGATCTCTGCTGAGGTGGTTCAGGCTTGTGGAGGTGGTGTAAGGTGTGGAGAATGTTTTCTTAGTGCACTTTGATCCCATGAATACTGGTCAGTCATCTCTTGAATGCTACAGCCCATCTGAGTATTGTTGCTGACCGTTTACATCGGTCATGGTCTAATGGCTACTTCCAAAATAATAAAGCACCATGTCTCAGAGCAAATATCAATATGACAGTGGGTTCAGTGTTCCTCAGGGGCTTTTCAAGTCATCACCTCTAAAAAGGTCACCTGAAATTCTGCAGGAATTGCTTGATGCAACACAATTTCACCATCTTGTGAAATCCATGCCACAAAGAGCTGAGGCAAAGGGAAGCTGTACATAGTGTTAGTATTCCTAATAAAGTGTTAAGTAAGTCTTGGCTCCATGTATTTATTGAGCTATCGTGTCCGAAACTTCATACTAGCATGCTACACACGTGTTGCTGAATGAATCGCATTTGGCTGTATAATATTTGACACACTATTGATGGAAGTCTGCGCTTTCGGAAGCAGCCACAGAGGAAGTATGCACCACCTGTTTTCCACCGTGAGGTGGCGCTCTCGCCATATTTGTTCAGCGCCGAAGAGCTTCGGCTTTTGATGGGATTTCTGTCCAAAACCACCGGCCACGTGATGAAAACCAAGCGGGAGGTGTAACAAACTGTTCCCCGTTCCGCCCAACACATTCCCAGACCAGTCAGAAAACAATACATTATATTTAAATCAATCTAAAGTAGATTATATTTGATATTGCACGTTATCTCTCGGTTACAATAGGCCCACACCTTTTCATTCTCCCCTCCCTTCCCCGCCCTGTACTGCTCCGGCTGCGCAGGGGAGGGGCAGCAGGGTCAGGGGCAAAACTGGGGAACGAGGAAAGAGGAGTGAACAAGGCGAGGAGGAGGAGGAAGATAGATAGCTAGGTGGGCTTTTTATGAAAGGACTGCAACATTTTATATATCCGTTTTGGCCTACGGGATTTTCATCTCCTTGTTTCGTTTGAATGGGTACAGTAGAGTTAACGTGAAGTGAAAGGCAGATAGCACAGACAGGATTTCGTGGCAGTGCGGGCTAAAACGCCCAAATTTAGACCAGTTTGGGATTACGGTTACTTCCCAGCGCTTGGAAAAAATCTGAGTATCTGGAGCCTGTTTCGATAGGCCGGGACCGCAACCACACCATCGGACTTGCACAAAAACACAAAGGTAGACTTTCAGAACTCTCGTTATTTTACCTAAGTCGCATATGAACCGTAAAAAGATGTTTTTCCTCAAAACGTGTGTATTTTCAACTCCGTCCCTCTTGGTTTTGTTAGTTCGGGAAACTTGGAAGTTAGCTGGCTAAACGTTAGCCAGCTAGCCGTTAGCATGCTAGTTCAGTTAGCTTAGCTAGTGATGCTAGCTGGTTTGTTAGCGACGATAGCCACGACTCACATTTGCCTCTAGACAGTGACGATAACTAGGAGTGTTTTGTTAAGAAATGTTGTTTAGTTGAGATGGGGTCGTTCCGAGTTTTATGCCCACAACTTAGATATTTTACGTATGAAGCCCAGCCGTGAGGAAAATGCGGTCGAGACGCATTTAATGTTGTTTCGGGATAACTATAAAACGTTTGTTAACGCTAGCAGAACTTGGCGTCTATATAGCAGTAAGTTGCTTACGTGCTTGTGCAAGCTTAAACTGTGTAATACATTGGTTTGCTCTACAAAGAAAGTCGATTGCAAGTATTACAAACGTTGATGATTTGTTTAGCCAGTTAGCAGTGAGGCACGGCGTTTCAGCTGTGCCGTAAGCGCTTTCTGTTCTCTGATCTAATTGAAACTAAACATTTGAGGTCTTTTTTTTAATCTATTTTGCACATTTTTAAAATGTATCCTATCAGCCCATTTTGGACATTTTAGTTCGCCCCAAAGCTTAAACTGCTAGCCGATTGCGAATTACTGTTGTGAGTATTTCGGAGTTCGGTAATGAAGCAGTTTAGAGGGAATGACGAAGTCCATCACCAAACCCAACTAGGTTACATTAAATAGGTCAAGGCCCCAAGTCAAGATCATCTGTGCTTGAAGAAAAGTGGTTTATTTACCAGGTGGTTTATTTATTTATTACAAAAGAAGGTGTTCTGATTTGGTGACCGGTGTTCAGTTGTTGTTGTGCTGTAATTGGTACGCTCATTATCATTACGCATCTTTAATGCTGCTGTTGTCTGGCGCTCGGCGATGATGTTATCTTGTGTTCAGTTTACTCTTTTTATTAAGTTTTTTTTTTTCGTCTTATGTGCTTTAACAGAGGATGCAAACAGGTCTTGGCAGATTTTATCAGTTTGTTGTTTATTAAGAAGGCGAAACGTGGGTAGATTACCTACACATTGTGTCTGTGTGTTGAAGTTGGTGGTGAGGTGAAGTGTGAGAACCTGTTGAGTAGGTCTTCAGTGAATGGGTGTGTGTGTGTGTGTGTGTGTACGTGGGGGAAGGGACAGGCGTGGTTCACAGTGTGTTTTTTTCTTTGTAGCTCTCCGTTTCTTGCGTTTACACACAATACGAAGTAAACGAGCAAGTCAGCGTAATGGAGTGTCCACTGACTACAAGCTGACCGATGGTTCGTCTGACTCGGCTGATATATTTAGCGTGAGTCACTGGAGACGGCCTCTGTGTGCTGTAAGGCCAGTTTTCTCGACATAAAAGGCAAAAAGGTTTGATTTTTTTCCTGGAGTGCCCTGCGGGCGTGTCTACCTTGACCTGAAGGAGGGAAGGGCATGTTAATACACGCCATGTTTTCCCAACAGTCTACTTTACAACAGTTTAGCACGTCTCGAGCGTTAACTTGGTCTGTATGGAGCTGGAGTGTGACAGTTCTGGGGAAACTGGGTTTAGTGAGGAAGCCTGAGTGCTCTTTTTTCTTTTAAACGTAAGCTATCATTTTTTCATTTTTTTGAAACGGTGTAATGACCGGGTTTACTCTTACAAGGGTGTGTCCGTCAAACACGGAAGGGGGTTGAGCAGTTTTAAAATACACGTCTCTGGCGGTCACCACAGGCTGTCGATACTGCAGAAAGTAGCTGCTTAGCGGAAATATCATGATCTAAAATGAGACGTCAGAGACGTCTTGTGAACTTTTTTTTGGCCCTAGGGCACATCGACGATTAAAAGGTGTTTTTTTTTCCTCCTTCAGTTTAAAAAGGCTGCGTCACTCGAGCTTCAGCCACTGAGGTGGAGGCTAATGCTCCGAACCCTTCGCTTCACAGTGACTGTGGACACAGTATTTAATGTCATCGTGATAAATGATACCACAAGATGGTTTTCTGGACAGTTCTGAAATAACACTGCTCCACTTCGTGTTTACTTAAGGAGCACTTGATTAGTCCTGTTCATTTGGATTTAGTGCAGCGTGTTGAATATTGACTGCAACTCGTCATACTCTTATTTGTAGTGTTTTTTAAAGTCACTGAATTATATCAGACCAAATGTGTGATGTCCATCGTATATCATGAAAACGTCTTTGAGTGCTGTGATACTGTAATTCCAGCTTCACTCCAACCTCATCTTCTACTCCTGACCAGAGAGCTGAACAGTGGTTTATTTCTTTCTAAAGTATTTTGGGGGAAAACGGTTCCAAAATCTTGAGGGGGGAAGAAAGTGGTTTGTTGTTTTTTTTCAGAAGATCATTTGGTTTAGTGTTTAGTAACCTTATTACTGTGTGCTGTTTCTCTTAATGGTTCTCATGTAGAATTAGAATTGAATTACACACAGTTCATGCAGTGTTTTCAGCTTTTCAGTCTTCTTGGTTTACTTGTTTTCAGTCTCAAGCATTTTATAGGCAAATACAAACAAAACAGTATCATATCGTTTATTAAGGTGGCAAAATGTGAACAACATACTTTTGTGTTAAGCAGACACTCATGGCTGCCCCAGCTTTTGGCATGTCTGAATTACTCAACTTCTTGTGTGTGTGTGTGTGTGACATTGCTTGCGTTTGTAGGAGTGTTGGAAATATGTGTGGTCTCAAAGTTCACGGAGGCGTTAGTTTGGAGTCAGGCCAAAGCAGAGGGATCGGCTTTTCACATTCAGTTTTAACCTGAGTCAGCAGGGATGGGGACCCTTGTGAATCGTCCAGCTTTACAACAACAGTGGCATTAACATACTGTGTGTGTATGTGTATGAAGGGTTGGGGTAGTCATTTTGTTGACCTCTACCGCCATTTGTGGCCTTCACTGTAATCTAACTTTTGTCAGACTTGCATTACCTCAGGGACTGAAATGCCACCTGACAGGTACTTTTTGTTAGTGGTGTGTAGATGCCCATTTTTCCACCTATGATGGCAGGTGGTGGCTCCCGAAGAAGTATTTGACTGACTTTCTTTCATTCTTTAAATTGCACCTTAATTTGCTGCTGCATTCTGGGCTTTTTATTGATTATTTTTATTCTGGGCTGGTATTTAATCAATCTGCCTAAAGTGACTAAAATGACTTAAGTGTAATCAAAAGGGATGTTGCTTTGTTTTTTGGACATTTCGTCCTCATTACCTGTCAAGTACTTAAAATGCCACGTTAGCTAAAACTGGATTGCTGACATTGTATGTCAATTTCATATTTAATGGCAGTATACGCAATTTAAGATCTAGTGAACAAAAACTTTTGGACCTGTGTAGAAGAGACACCAGTATTCCTTCAACTGTCTCCTCCCCCCCCCCTCCTTAATCCATAAATTCAGCCTAGGAGTCAACAGCTGTTGTCTCAGAAATGTGCGCCATGCTGTACATGAGCATCTCCATTGACTGGCCAGTACAGCTGTGCTCAGTGGTATGCATTAAGTGCCACTTGCAAGCACTTCATCACTCAAGATCTTGCACGTGGCTGTAGGTTAAAGCTGCCTCTCTTGAGTCATTGTATCGTGACCTGATCTGGGTTTTGTCTAGATCTGCTGTGTGTGTATATGTTTGTAGTAGGTGTTTAGGGTTTGGACGTTAAGTGGCTTAGCATTCTAATACCTCTGATATCCCATTAGCAGACACACACGGTTAAGCATCTATGCAAATTGAATTAGTTTGGCCTAATGTGGCTTAGGGCTGATGCTGCCTTCCTGTATTTGTGCCGATCTGTCCGTCATAACTGAGATTTAGCATGTTTCTGTCACAGTGATGGCATCTATCTGGGTTGCCTCAGGACTCAAAGGAGCATGAGGGGGCTGTTGTTACATAGTTGCTGATTGCCAGGTATCATTGGATGATGTATTGTCTGAACAGACATTAATGTAAAAATGTCATGATATAAGTGTTGTGAATTTCTGTTTAATCAGTAACGCTCTGTGCTATGTCCCAGTGTAGATCAGATGGGCATGTGTCAGGGGGGTTTTGTCTTTGTGTCAAAACTCGCAGTCCTGTGCCGGGAATGCAGTCTGTTACGGCTCAGAAGTTAGTGTAAGGAGGTAAACCCCTGAGGAGATAGCTTACCTGTTTAACCTAATTTTGATTATCATGTTGTATTTGAGATGGCAGTCTTGAGTTGCTTGGTTGTTTTCCCAGGAAAGGAAAGCCCTACATAAAGTTTCATTCTGTTCTGGGTCAAACCTATTTAGAGGGGTGACTTTTTTTTCCTTTCTCTCTTTGTCTAGAGAAGACTTTTGGAACTTTTGGTCCTGTTGCCAGAAATAAAGCTAAAGAGATGTGCTTAGAAAGGACTATATCATAACTACAGACTATCTGTATTCAAGGTGTGCTTTGAAGGGTTGCCCTTTGAAGATAAGAATAGGGTTTTAGGCAGGCTGTGTATGTGGGACGCTTGTGGTCTTGTTGAGACTGCATCCTTATAAATACGTTTTGAGTCTTGGCCTGCTGAAGAAAAACAAAGTTTGTGCCTGGATGAGCTGCTGTGATTCCTACTTGTGTTTGTTATTGCTTTACTTTCCTCTAAATTTACATCTGCAATTATTCACATTGTGTAAAACAATGAGTACAAGATGAGCGATGGGGGGAGCAGTGTGCTACTTATTGCTGAGATTGAAACAGTAGACAGTGTAACTGTTCTCTGTATGTGGTTGTGATTGCAGGTGTGTGTTCATTAGTAGCTTTGAGTTCACAGGTGCCAGCGAGTGCGTTACAGGAAAAGGTGTGCGTCACTGAAACTCACCCCCATTAGGCTGGACTTCTATGAGTCATTGCTTTCACACTGTGAATCAGTCATTGTTGGACTGAGAGTAGACATAGGAAATAAATATGGAGTGAAGAGTATAAGAGGGGCGTATTTTGGAGAAGGAAGAGGACTTTTTCGGTATTTTGAGGCAGAGAGAGAAGCTGAGACAAGATCAGACACGCCACAGCACCAACCGGAATGTGTGTGTGCGCGCGCATGCACTCGCCTGCTTGATTTTCTGCAAGAGTGTGTTTGCTCTGTGGAAGGTATGCTGTGGAAGAGTGGAAAACAGTTTTAGAAGTCGATGAAGCTGACTGCTGTGTCTGTGTTTTCAAGGACAGCACCCCCACCCCACCCTACACACTCACTCTCTCTCTCTCTCTCTCTCTCTCTCTCTCTCTCTCCCTC
>CM067478.1:22186594-22398439 GCA_034552555.1 Semaprochilodus insignis
CAAGTACTCACTCTTGTGGAGTTTAGGGAGCAGTGCTGTTTTAGCGGTGTAGCTTTGTCCTTGGCAGGAATGAACTTCCGTTTTGAGTTTGCTCTCGTTTTAGAAGCTACTGTTTGTTTTGAGGATTCTTTCACCCTGCTCACTGGTTTCGTCTGGGCGAGTGCCCATGATCAGGGCCTATATTCTGAAAGCTTCTCAGAGTAACAGTGCTCATCTACGATCAGACTGCACTTTTTTCTCTTCATGACATGAAAGGATTCCATATGAGCACTCCTATTCTGATCAGCCTTATAGCTATAGGCAGAGGGCTCAGAACGGAAAAATTCCTAAATGTGTCCGGAAGACACCCAAAGCATAAAGAGCATAATTCGTTAACCATTCTACAGCATACATTAGCTGTCACAACAAATATGCAGTGTTAATGTTACAGTTTATGTACTGATGCATATTTATAAAAAAAAGTGTGTGTGTGTGTGTGGAATTAAGTTTAGCTACTGCTGTTGTGCGATGTATTTATTAAGCCTCTTTTACAGCTGTTAAGTTTATTATGGATCTGTAACACTTGGCAGATTATTTTTTTTCACTGTTTCCTTCAGATAGCCTGATGTCATTTGAAATCCAGCAACTAACACAGCGCACCACTGTTTAGTACAACTGTTTCTACATCTTTTGTTAGGAAACAAAAATGACTAGTTATGAGTAGTTGTGGTTGGTTACTCTTGTATTCCTTACAGACTTTAGACATTGATTGATGATTTTCAAAGAAATCTCATAACAAATTTTAGATACAGTTTGTCTTGTGTAGTTCTGGGAAAGGTTTGTTAACAAGAAAAAAGCAAAGCATGGATTTTTGTCTTGGTGCTATGGTGGTTTTGAGTTAAAAGGAGAACTTGTCATTCTTACCTTTTGCTGGTAGCAAGCCTTGGGTCCAGATGTGATGCTTTGAAATAGGATTTTCTGTTTTTTAACTTAACTTTAACTCTAACCTAGGCATACAATGGAGTGGCTTCTCTATTTAAAAAGATATTTCTTTATTTAATATAGTCTGCCAGCTATGGCCCTGGTGTACCTAAAGTGTATACTTGGTTTTCTAAAATACCTTTTAAATTTTGGTGCAGGAGAAATGCTGTAATAGCAACTGTAAACACTGTTATTCCCAGAAAATACACACATTAAATATTAGTTTGTTGCTGTTATGTTTTTATTAAACTCCACATTTAAATATAAACATTAACTTTGTTATATGATACTTGATCATGCAGTTTATACTGTGAATTTCAAAATCTGGTAAAATCTTTGTAAATCCGTTGCTTTTTTCCCCTCTTCGTTTGGAAAGCATTTCTATGTAGGTTTCTGCACCCAGAATAGAGCTCCACAGGAAAGCAGCAGCTTCTCACCTGCCGTTCACACCCAGCAGCTCCCCACTCCTTTCAGCTAACTGGTGCTAATGAGCAAGTGCAGATCAGCATAGTCATTTATTTATAAACCACTCTTCTCACGTTAAGTGGAACGTCAAGACACCACAGAATAACCGCACTTACAATACAGCGTTCAAAGTGCAGTTTTTGTGGTAGAACGTGTAGATGAAACAGTTGCTTTGCGACCCTGTATTTCAAACTGGGCACACCCATACCACTAGCAGTTTTGTTTTGCTGCTTGTGTGTTATGGGGTTCAGTAAGGCTGGGTGGTATAAAAATTCTCAAGCCCTGCTAGCCTTGAAATAATAACCCTTTAAGCAGTGTTGCAGGTTATGAAGTGGGTTTATTGAAATCTTTGATGGTAAAATGTATAAAAGCAGAATCCTATATGAAAAAGTTTGAGAAATGTAAGTGAAGAATTGCATGTTTCATTTCTATAGCTAGTTTCAGACACAAGATTATGGACATTTCAAACATGCGGAAAGCAGAGACGCTTAGGTGAAAGTGAAAGTGTCCTATTAAGGGTGTTAACGCACTCGGTGCTTCATGTCGGAACCCTCTTAGAATAATGTTGACAGGTGCCCAACCAGTAATTTCCAGGTGAAATCAACCTTGTTAATCAGCAAAGCTGTAGTGTACCTGCTTCCTGTTTATGACCTGAAAATGGAGCCTTGCTATACTAGGAATTTCATGTGAAGTTTTTTCCTCAGCTTTCTCCTGTGATATGAGAAGTCCTTGGCTGGTTTTGTGTTGTGTCTGAGCTCGTCATGCCTGCCCGTACATGAGGCTATCTCGCTTTCTCACACAAATGTTAATCACCGTCTCAGAAACCAGTTTGGTTTCCTGTCGGTGGTGCTGTGTCCGTGTGTGTTCATTTGCTGGCAGTGTTATCACTCTTATCTGGAAAGCTTTGTCAGAGCCTGTCTCGCTCCCTTTTTTTGTGGTTTGGGAATTTTTTTTTCTTTCTAATTCTGATTTTTCCTCTTATTACCTATCTGACCAGTGTGCTTGGTTTCCCAAAAGCATTGATTAGGAGTTACGTTTTAGGACCCAGTAGACAGAAACTGATCTTACTCTTGTGTTAAGACGTTTAATAAACAATAGGCCACATTGCAGACTGAATTGTATAGTACAGTGGCAGCTACCACTTTAAAAGAGACAGTTTATTTTCATATTATTACATTTATTTTCAAGTCAGTCATAATTTCTTTATTACCATTTTATAAGTCTCTTTAGCCTTCATAATTAAAAGGCTATTTTGGTCAGTGTTCCTTTAAAGATGTGTATATATAAATGACCTTTATTCTGACTGGCTGCCCTGTATTGTCACTTTCAAAAAACAGTCAGTCTTCAACAATGTATGAAGCTCTTGTGTTCCGTTCAGTTTCTTGAAATGCTGTCTTCAATTAGAGAAGAATGTTGAGGGATAAACATTCTGAGATTTGATTAGTTAAAAAAGAATCAATAGTGCATTTAAAAAAAAAATCTCAAACAGTAATTAATTACAGAACCAAATCCAAATGGCACTGAGCTCTGTTTGTAATGAACATTTTTTAAGGATTCTTTAAGTACTGATATCCACATGCTCCAGCTCCTGTGCTTAGAAAAGCATATTGTGTTCATCATGACGATAAATGTTGTCATTTGGCTCACCATGACCATTAATAATAGAATGCTTTGGGGAAATTAGGTTCCTGCACTGTAATTGACAGCGTAATTGTGTGCCTGTTAGCCATATTGTCTGCGAAAGATGTAATGCATTGTCAAAATGCAGAATGTGCCTCCTTTGAGTCTTTTTAAAATAAGGCTTGTATACGTCTGCGTTGGTTTCCCCAAACACTGCGCATGGATGGATGTGTATTGTTCTCCCTTTCCCTCGCTCTTTGTATTCAGTGGTGTGAGTGTAACGCTTTCTCTTCTCTCTCAGTGTGTATGGAGCAGTGTGAGAATGCCGCATCTCTCTTGGCCTCCGTGCGTGAGCAGGAGATGCAGTTTGAGCGTCTGACTCGAGCTCTGGAGGAGGAGAGGAGGAGTGTAGGGCCCTCAGGCACTCTGCCACGCCCCCTCCCCACCCTGCAGGTAACACCTCCTCCAACCATTCATGTGACCGCAGGGGTCACACGTCATTGTCGTCCCACCCCATTCTCATCCTCCTCATGAGTCTATGCCGTCCTCCCTGCCCTGTGTATTTGCCTGCTGTCATCGTTCATGGTGACCACATCATCCTGTGTCATTGTATGCCTTACATCATCCCCTTTCAGTGCATGATGACTCATCTCCTAAGTTTGTTCTCTCGTCTTGTTGTATCGTTTTTTTTTTTTTTTTTATAAATCTCATTTGCATCGTTTGCATCCTCTTCCCCATGTACTATCAACCACAAAACTTTCGCCTTGCATTAAGCCTGTCACACCACCATAAAGTGCTGTGTCTGCATCATGACCCTCTGCAAGAAAATCGTTGGACCACGGAGGTGGGATCAGCTTTGATTGATATCCATTGTGCATGCTGCTATCGCATCTCTTCTACACCACCATCACAAAAGCATGCTCTGTATGTAAATGATGGAAAAAGTTCATGTCTGAACATTTGACCTAGTTGAAAGTGGCTCACCTAAGACATTGCTTTAGATCAACTCAACCCTGGTAATATATGCTTAGGTATAAATAAATATAAATCTGTGCATTTTAAGATTGGACAGTTTAGTGTGGTTTTGGCTAATGAGATGATGCCTTTGGAGAGCGTGATCCTGTTCTGTTGTAAGTAAACACTATTGCTGATTAGAGGAAATGCAGCTTTATCAGAGGCGCAGATGTTGACAAAGGGTGGTGAGGAGAATTCCTGATTTAAGAAGACTTGATTTGTTGCTTTTATACCATTCTATACAAAAAAAGAGCTTGTGCTGCGTTTTTCAGTCATTCTGAAATAGATGTAAGGGCTATAGTTCATAGTGCAGACTGGCTTCAGAAGCTGCAGGTATTGCCCGTGGATTTTTTATTTATTTATTGTTTTTTCTCTCTTTGCACCAGAATACTTTTGCCAGCAGTTGATGTGCGGCTAAAAAGAGAGTTCTTTTCCCTACTCTCTCTTATTATAATTCTAGTTACTAGTACAGCAAGAGGTTTGAGATGTTTTTTCCTGCATCCCCATAAGCCATTCATTTATTTTTTTTGTTAAATGTCTATTGGACCTTGGGAGCTTTACTTAAGAGCATGTGTGTAAAATGGCTTATGTCAAATAAGCTTACAAAACAATGTGTTTTTGGCCTATGTTTATGTAATTCGAAAAATTTCATCTGCCATTTTTAAATGATTCATTTCTAAGAGGTTTTCATCTGACAGGAGTGATAAGCAAGTAAATGTACAAACTTACAAAATGCAAGGTTCTTGTAAGAAATTTATTCGCTTGATTTTAAATAGTGGTGTGCCCCCAGTAGAAGGTAAAGCTGATACCAGTTTGCTGATGCAGCGTGTTGAGGCAAATCCACTCTGTTAAGTGAGGCTAGTATGGCCAGCCTGAAAACCCCTAAAAGCCCTCATGGCTCTGTGATATAAGCCACAGAAGAAATAAGAAACTGGTTCGGTCAGTATAGTAACCCACATTTGAAAAGGAGCTTTGACCCTTGCCGGAAGTTGCTCAACATGAAGCAGACATTTTACAGTTATGATCTTCTGCTCGTCTGTCTTCCCTCTGCCTGAAATGACACTTGCCGCACCCTTTTATGACGTTCCACTTTTTTGATTGGATTAAGCAGCTTTATGTCTACAACGTCTGCATTAAGACACAGTTGTGGTACATGCCTTTTTCTTTTTTCATGTCCGTAGTTTCAGACTTGTTGCATTGTGCTGTTGCTCTACTTTTGTACATGCAGTGAGAGTGTATGTGTTGTTTGTTGGCTTGGAATGCCATCGGCCTTATCTTCTTTCTTTTGATAACGCTGTAAGCATATTAAGATGCCGAGCAGGCTCTGGGCCTAGCTGCTGACAGGTTCTCACAAGCCTGAACCTCGCCTAGACATTCTGCCCAGCTCAGAGGCTCCCTCTGAGGGAAGGAATGAGTACTATGCCCTTTTCCCTGTCTGGATCCCTCTTGGAAGTGTGTATGTGTGTGTGTGTGTCGCATGCCATTGCTGCGTGGTTGCACGAGTGAGCTCTTCCGGAAGCCATTGTCCTCCCTTTCCGTCTCATTGCAAACTCCATTTTCAGTCATTCATTCTTTTGTTTTTGTCCAAAGCATTATATATGCTTCGTACTTTCAATTCACAAAAGCAGATGTGATTAAGGTTTCAGTTGTCCTACCCCATCTAATGTATGTGCGTGAATGAGTATGTGTATGTATAGCTGACGTCATGACATGTTTTTCGCAGCATCCTGCAGAAACTTGCTGCTGCTCTGAATGTTTAGAATAGTTCAGCCATCTGATCGCTGGCCATTGTAACACCCTTACCACTATCCTGCATGTGTGTGTGGTTTTTGTCAGCAGAAGTCAAATTTTACTCAGCTGTGATGCCTTCTCACTCTTACTCGAGGACATTAAAGTTTGTTAGACCTTTTTCTCATACACTATATATTTCTGTCTGTAGAACGGGCGTATCCCTGGTGATGCAGAATTAGAGAGGCTCAAACTAAACGAGGGTTATATCAACGGGACACAGGTAAGTGTGTGTGTTTGGTTGGGTTTTGGTGTTTTGTGGCCAGATGGTGTTTGTAAAACAGGAAATGTTTTACAGCACACGGCTGTTGCTCACTATTGTGTGTGTGTGTGTGTGTGTGTGTGTGTGTGTGTGTGTGTGTGTGTGCTAACGCACGTGGCCAATACAGTACAGGATGTTGGACCCAGGTCATCTTGTTGAGACTGTCACTGTACAGGAGGACCCCCAGGAGACATTACCTGTTATTTCTGTTGAAACTAGCGAGGATGGCACCACACGCCGCACTGAAACTACAGTAAGCACTTCTAGTTTAGTGTCTTCATGGGGTGTTCTACACCTTTAGTACAGCTGTAGTCATTTTGTAAGAGCTTGAGAGTAAATCTGTTACCATCTTTTGTCTACTTTCTCCACATTTATATGTTATTTAACATCAAAGTTCTAAGGGAGTAAATGATCATTTATTGTTTGTTTTTATATCAGGTCAAGAAAGTCACAAAGACAACCACCACTCGTACAGTTATTCCCTCCATGTCTGACACAATGTCTTTAGATGGCACTGGTTCAGTCACTGGTATGAGTGGTTATAATGCTCCAATAGACCGCATGTATAGACAACCAGCTGGACATATGGACTACCCAACTGCCACAGTCCCCCGTAACTACCATTATGGACCACCCGGGGGATACGATGACTACCGAAGTGCCCCGCCTTCAGAAACCTATGCCAGTCTCAACCGAGGGGCCCGTATGGATGAACGCTATAGGTGTGTATTTTTCGTTTTATGCATTTATATATCCCACCTGTTTGCCTGAGGTAAATTTGCCACTACATCTCTCAAATGATAATCTTTACAACACTGGCTATATTATTTTGAAGTTGGCGGTTGTGTGTGTTTGGTTGGTTGTTTGTAAACAATAGAAATTTGGAAACAAACATGTTTTTTTTGGATTTTGCTTCTCTCCAGACCTGTGGATGGGTACCGCACACTGGACTCCGGTTATCGTGTCCACAGCAGACCTCAACTAGACCCTTATGCAGCCCAACCGCAGGTGGGACGCATGGGCAGTGCTCTAGAGATCTCTGGCCTACAGAGATTTGTCCCCGAGCCATACGGCCTGGAGGATGACCAGAGGAGTTTGGGATTCGAAGACCCTGATTATGGCATGGGGCCACCTATGCACTACAGCACAATGCCACGGCTAGCACACCATGCACCACCCCCACGCAGGACAGGGTAAGTGTGTGTGTGAGAGAGAGAGAGTGATACCTTTTGGCTTCATATTTTAAAAGTGTAATTCCAAGTTCTTTAACATATTAGCAGAAAATATGCAGTTGCTCAGCCAGTTGGGTATTCAAAACAGCCCAAAAGTTACACATAATTCAGTTGTCATTATTTCTTCGATGTAGCCTTCTGGAGGCTAATGGTACATGGCAGCTCATATTTACAAGCTCGTTGGCGATAATGTAACATCCATCAGCTCGAATGTTGCGGCCTGATGTGTTTCATGCATGCTAGAAGACTTTCCTTTAGCCCTTCTGTTACTGCACTGCATTTGCTTTAACTGATTTCCTTGTGTGGGTGTATGTGCAGGTCTTATGAGGGCACTTTGGATGGAGATATGAGTGGAGCAGGGGATATTTATTACTGGGGAGGAGGAGCTCCTCTGGCTCAGGGAGAGAGAGGCAGCATGGCATCCCTGGACAGCACCCTACGGAAAGGCCCTGCCCCAGCATCGTGGAGACAGCCTGAATTGCCGGAGGTCATTGCCATGCTCAACTACCGTCTGGATCCAGTCAAAAGCAATGCTGCCGCTTACCTTCAACATCTCACCTTCAAAAATGATAAGGTACACAGACACATTAGCTCAAATTAACAAAGGCTAAACGAAGTTCTTGTTTTACACTTCACCACCCTTCTCACTCTGTGTTCCTACCTTAATGTAGGTAAAGTCTGATGTAAGGCGTCTGAAGGGCATTCCTGCTCTGGTATCCATGTTGGACAATCCAAAGAAGGAGGTGCATCATGCAGCCTGTGGAGCGCTGAAGAACATCTCATATGGGCGAGACCCCGACAACAAGATTGCCATTAAGAACTGTGATGGAATCCCTGCACTTGTGAGGCTACTGAGAAAGACCAGAGATCAGGACCTTACAGATACCATCACAGGTGCGCACACAAGCACATCCCTACACCTGTACTGATTACTGAGTGCAGTGTGATGTTTGTTTATTGACAAACGCTCATAGTTGGTCTTAGAAGTGGTCATGAAGGATCCCTCTTCCTCTTCTAGGCACACTGTGGAACCTGTCATCTCATGACTCTGTGAAGATGGAGATTGTGGACCATGCGCTACATGCCCTGTCTGATGAGGTGATGGTGCCACACTCAGGCTGGGAGAGAGGGAACGAAGGAGGAGACGAGAGCTGCAAGCCTAGACATTTGGAGTGGGAAACGGCGCTCACCAACACTGCTGGCTGCTTGAGGTACTTGGCATTTTATACCCAGATTCCAGGATATGATTGGTATTTATTTGTTATGTTCAAATTCTTTTCTACAAATAAATAAATGTAAACACACTTTAAGTAACTGCATTTTCCAGGCACTTTTGTTCATATTCTTGTTAAATTTAGACATCCTGGTGTTAGTTTACTGTTGCGGTTTTGTAGCTTCTGTTCAAACATGAGTCCTTTGTGTAAATTACTGGTAATCACATGATTCATGTGGTAATCAAATCTTAATGATTTTGACTGTGACTTGGACTGCAGTTAGTTACTGTTGAATTCTTGCTCAAAAGCTAATATGAGGGTTTTTATTTTTTATGGTGTACAGATTTGTTGGTAAAGGGTTATCTGCAAGAGATTGGGTGTGTAGGGGCATGCAGATGTGTTAGAGGAAGCTGCTTTCTTGTAAGCAAGAAAGGGGGGAAGTTGAAAGGGAAATGCTTGTTGTACTGAGAGAGCTGTGTGTGTGAAACTGCACTCTAATAGGGCTGTGAAGGGACAAAAGAAAGAAATGTGATCTCTAAATCCACTTATTTCTCTTGAGTGCTTCTCTTTGAGATGCTTCTTCATTCCTGTTTGCCTTTAGAAAGCTCTCTGTTCACTCTGAGAAATGGTTTTCCCCCTGATTACATCTAAAGAGAGCTAAAAGTGTCTTTTGCTCTTTCACTCTCTAGCTATCTTTTCATGTCACTATTCTGTCTTTGTATTTGCACTTTTTCTTTTTTTGGTTTAGTTTTGGTTGTGTGTGAATGCGTGCGCGTGTGTGTCTCTCTCAAAGTTGCAGAAATGTTATAAAAATATGTCCAGACCTGTGGTAATAACACTTCTAGGTCATCTGGGGCACTGTCCTCCCTTTCTACTTTGTAATGCATGCTCCTTGATCTCTGCAGGAATGTAAGCTCTGAGAGGAGCGAGGCCAGGAGGAAGCTGAGAGAATGCTCTGGCTTGGTTGATTCACTCATGTACATTGTCCAGTCCCAGATTAACTGTAAAGATGTGGACAACAAGGTAATATAAAACATATCCTACAATGCTGGTGAGCTTGCTGTATTGGTCCAAAATGAGTATTACTCATTTTTCATCCTTTCCCTGTCGATCTCTGTATCTTCCTCTTTATAGCTGATAGAGAACAGCGTTTGTCTCTTGAGGAATCTGTCCTATCAGGTGCATCGGGAGGTGCCAGGCTGTGAGCGCTACCAGGAGACTACACCCGTCAACCAAGGCCCCACCCCTGCCAATCAAAAGACTGGTTGCTTCAGCTCCCGTAAGGGCAAAGGTGCGTGTAATGAAACACTGAGTAACTCTTACTATAAAATGACCTTATTTACTGGAAGCGGATTGCGTTTTGTTTGTTTTTTTTTATTTATTATTTTAATACTAGATTGTTATTCTGATACACAAAATAGTTTATTTAAACCTTACTGCATGAGAATGATGGTGAATGTTTGCATTTTGATTTTACTCTTTTGTAAATTTATGAATGCAAGCTTGTTGCTTTTGGTGGCTGGGACACTGTTGCTCTATTTTCTCTTACTGAAATACTCTGTTCCCTGTCTTTCCACTCCTGCCATGTCATTTTGTTTTCTTCCTCTGCTGCTTTCTTCTTTCGGTCCCGTAACAGACGAGTGGTTTTCCAAAGGTAAGCCTGTCCTTTTGTAAGCATTGCTTGCTTGTCATAGATCACTAATGTACATTAAGCTGTTTTTGCCTCACCATCTACTCTTCTGTTATTGGTTTGGTTTAGTTTCTCTCTCTGGGTTAGCTAATCTAATTTGAAATGGGAAATGTGAAACAAATCCTTTAAATTATTATTATTTTATTAATTTTTTTGGTAGTCCCATTTCAAATTCATTTCAGGACCTGACTTGCTTTCCTAGGGAGCAGTCTTGACCATGTTCACCATGTGTTATTTTTCAAATTTTACTTGTCATTTTCATTCTGACCTCAAGGGGTCACCAGGGTGTTTAGCAGCATACCTCACAACTGAACTCTAGGCTTAGTATACTCAGCTAGAGCACTCACGCTAGCATATGGTGATTGTTCAGCACAGTTATTGTTTATCGACTTTTGCATTTCCTTTGGCACACTAAAGGCAGGCCTGATTTTTGGGTGACTTGTTGGATCGTATTTCATGGCTTTTTCTTTCGTTTTGTAGGGAGGAAAGATGATGATGGAACTTCAGACACAATTGACATTCCAAAGAGGACCACACCAGCCAAAGGTATGGAGGGATTAAATGGTGGCATAAATGGACACTTTGTGATAATATATGAAGAATAAAATCAAGTGTGTGCTCTGCAAAGAAAAGAATGCTGAAAATACAGCAATAATTAATAAGATTTAAAATCCTTTTAAGTTGACAGTATCCCAATCATTTTTGTTGTGCAGTCAAAGTCAAGGGTAATAGAAATGTCAAAGGAAAAATGGTAATTCATCTCTCTGTTCTTGTTTGCAGGGTATGAGTTGCTATTCCAGCCTGAGGTGGTTCGTGTATACACTTCACTGCTCAAGGAGAGTAAGAATCCTTCTGTTTTGGAAGCATCTGCAGGAGCCATACAGAACCTGTGTGCAGGCCGCTGGACTGTAAGTGTTATCTGCTGCTGTGAAGCACTTTAATTATAAAGACTGCTATCCAGTTTTACTATATTTGACCTCTCTGTCTCTTAATCTCTCAGTATGGACGCTACATACGGGCAGTCATGAGACAGGAGAAAGGATTGCCCATGATGACTGAGCTGTTGGCTCATGGGAATGATCGTGTCGTCAGAGCTATGTCTGGGGCACTTAGAAACCTGGCTATTGATGCTCGCAACCGTGAACTGCTAGGTGTGTACTCTAGGTGTATAATTATTTATACATATTTAATTATATCTTAAGTTTTTAAGCATCTACTGTACAGCATATCCTGAGATTACATAGAACCTTGTTCTAAAGGTTGAACACATTAGTCATTTTACTGTGTGCTGAATGACAGTCTACAAAGTTCATTTCACCAAGTAAGCTATTTCTGTTTCTCACTTTCTTTCACACTCTCTTGTGAGAAACGAATTCCTGAAAAAGGGTTTAGGTGACATTGTAAATGCCTATCAAAGGCGCAGTGACTTTGGCCAACTGTGGAAGTAGGAGCCTTCACTACAGTATAAATGTGGTTTTGTTAAATAGTTTAATGTTAAAACACTCTGTTTTCACAAAAGGATATTAAACCTTGTGTAGCAAAATGTTTCTACATGATTAACATGGAATGATTCTTCTGTCCCCTTGCAGGTAAGCATGCTGTGCCAAACCTGGTGGCGAACCTTCCAGGCGGTGGGCAGAGCCAGCCTGTGCGTGCTCTCACTGAGGAAACTGTGGTGTCAGTGCTGAGCACTCTGGCCGAGGTGGTGGGCTCCAGTTTGGAGGCTGCCAAAACCCTCCGCAGCTCACAGGGCATTGAACGACTAGTGCTCATCAATAAGGACGGGTCAGTGTGTGTCTGTATCCATGTTGGTCTTTGTGCTCACATGTTTTATTGTGTGCATGTGTATATGTCCTCCCCCCCCCCCCCCCATCTGCTTTTGTGCAAATGACCCTCTGTTATCTGTCCCACAGCAATCGTTCAGAGCGGGAGGTGCGCGGGGCTGGTATGGTGCTGCAGATCGTCTGGGGCTTTAAAGAGCTTCGGCGCACGCTGGAGAAAGATGGCTGGAAGAAATCCGACTTTGTGGTTGGTGTCAACCCCCCCAATAACACCCGCAGTAACGGTGGCTACGAAGACAGCAGCACCCTGCCCCTTATAGACAGAGGTGAGAGACATTTACTCCCAGACCAGCAAGACATGCGCTTAATAGTTCTTTTTTTCATTACATCGTTATGAATATATGTTCTTCTATTTACTCATTTACAACATTTTTTTTTCCCCCCAGGTGGGAAGGACAGAGATAGAAACATGATTCCGCTAAATGACATGGGATCAGGTGATTTAGCTACATATACATTTATCTCTCACTGCTTAAAGACAGCTGCTGTAAATGTATATGATATACATTTTTATGTGAATATGCTTTTTTTTCCCTTCGTTCTTCATTGTGTGCCAGATTCTTATACTACACTGGACCAGAGAGGAAGAAGGAACACTTTGGATGACACTCTAGAGCCTGCAGACAGTGATGCAGTCCAGGTAAATCTGCATGTTTACTCACAGGCGTGTTAATATATATATATATATACACACACACACACACACACACACACACACACACACACACACACACACACACACAAAGTCCTTGGGGAATTTTCCTTAAATTAACTTAAACTTTAGAGCAACTCACAGCATGTCCCACTAATTATGCTTATTTTATTACTTACTGCTAGCGGTAATTGCAGATGGATTTGTAAACCTTCTCACTATAACTAACACTGTCTTAACCTTCTCTCTCTTCTGTGTTTTATTTTAATTTTTTTATTTAAATTCTTCTCTGACGACCCTTTTCACTTTTATGAACACATCTCTCTTTCTCCCACGTACTCACTCAGGGAGGGATGTATGGGGAGAGGCGGGGCTCCATGCCCTTGCTGGACTCTTACGACGGTTAGGCCACTCCCCCCTCCCCCCCCACTCAGTGCATGAGCGAGCATGGTATGTGTGTCCACTGCCTCCTTCCTTCACTGCATGGGCTCTCAGTGTATGTGTGTGTGGTCCTAACCCTTGGTGCTGTAACTTCTTATTGTTAATATGATTTTGCTGTCAATGCAGTAAAGTTTTGTGACTGTTCTTATGGTGTAGTTTTGGTATATCTGTGCTGTTCATGTGTCCACTTTGGTCACATGGCTTATGTGTAGTCATATAACCTCCCTCCATTGATTGTGGGCCTGGAAGATCTGGGCTGGTTTGTGCATATGTTGGCACATGCACAAAAAGCCCTTCATAAGTTTTGTAACTTAATGTCATTGACATTGTGTGGGTTTTTTTTTTTTTATGTATAATGAATGTCTTAAAGGGATTGACAAGTCATTTGTACCGTCATATAAGCTAATTATGTGAACTAATACAATTGTTTTGAGTTTTCTGCTCATTTAGACTACTACTAATACTACTAATGGCTTTGTTGTTCAAAGCTCTGCACAGAAACTGTTAAATATGGATATAGATTGTAAGCATAAAATAAATAATGAACACCTCAGCATTAAACAATAAATTAAATGGTAACAAACCAGAGATATGCAGGACTAATAAAGCTGTGTATTGTTAAAGTGAATTTAAAGAAAAATCTGGATAAACATTAGACACTTATCTGAGGAACTGTTTGTCTGATGACACAGCCTCAGGGAACTTAAGTGTAGCTTCTTTTTAGTTTGAGTAACTTTGTCTTGCTCTTGTGAGCAGACAGTATACATGTACAAGGTATGTCCTGTGAATAACTTTCCAGTGCCTAATAAATGGCAGCACTCCCTTCACTAATGCAAACTGGGCACAAACTGGGCAACGTCGTGTGGGTACAACATTACGGTCTCCTTGCTTTGCGCTGTTGTTTACTTCTGCTTCAGTGATACAGCAAGCTGGGAACCATGGACTGAGGGCTGTCAATCACATCAGGACAACTGCGGCCATGTTGAGACAGTTTGCGTATAGTTCTAATTTGTTTGAAACTGGATGTTAATCATAACACACAGTTTTACTATCATACATTTATAAAGTGTTACACTTGTTCCCTGGTCCTGCCCATTCAGCAAATGAAAACTGGTTTATTGGATAGTTTCATTTATGAGAAAAGAAAAAAAAATTAATTCAAATAAAATTAAATTGAAGGTTGAACTGAGTGACCTTGCAAACAGACTGAAATTAATAACTACATCAGAAATGGTTTAAGAAACAGCTGAAGTAGGCATCTGTTGTACACATTCTCCAAGTTAAAAAAGCAGCCTTTTCTTAATCTGAAAATCACAAATTTGAGTTGTCTATCCCTTTGTATCAAAAGATCAAAATCTGTATTTATTTCTTGTCTTGTTTCTCTACACAGAAAAACTGATAGTGTGCATTACTCGTGGCGAGCGCCCTCTTCCTGCCTACTGTCCCTGCTGAGCCTCTGATCTCATCATGAAGGGACCACAGCCACTAATCAATAACGCAAAGAATCTCTTCCTCCATCGTTATCCCCTCTCTCTATCTCTTACGCACTCTCCCTCTTACTCTTGCTCTTTGAGATCCAAGAGACTGATGACATCCACTACTCGAGGAGGCAAATGCTAAAAACGTTTTTTTGTTTTTCTTTATTTCTTTCTTTTTTTTTTTTTCTTTCTTTCTCTCTCCGGTACATTCAGTGCAATTTTTTTCTCCCTGGAAATATCTTAAGGAACACAAAAGACTGAAAACACTGAAGAACCGGAATGGGTTTTTACCCATCATTCATGTCCTCCTCATATTTGTTTTTATTCTTGTGGAACTACATAGTATGCAATGTTTGTTTGTACCTCTTCAAAATGGTTATGAGATGAATTGGTTTATTTTTACATGATGACCCGAGGGTCCCTCCACTACAGAGATATTTGATCTCGTTTATTGACAACTCTACACAATGGTTAAGATTAACACAGTACATTAAGTTTTTTTTTGTTGCCACCACTACATTTGTTATTGCATTAGTCTTTGTTTTTAGTATATTTAAACACTAATGACCTCATTGTATAACTTTATACGGATACTTTTCCAAACTCTTTCAGTCCCCCACCCCTCATTTATGCAGCTGTGAGGATGGTTAAGGCTTGCAGTGGATTTCCACTTTTTTTTTCATTTTTCATTTTGCTTTACGTTGGACAGTGATGAACATTTATGCCAATTTGCACCACTGTCTTGTGAGTTGTGATGTGAAAAAGTTATGTGTATATACAATATTTCACTCATGTCTCATAGAAGTGCTTGGAAGGGAATACGGGCCATTTTGTAATTTAACCATTGTCTCACACCCCTTTGAACAGACACCACTACATCCCTTGTTCAGCTTCTGCAGCCCATTTGTTGTTGTGGTATCTTGTTGACTCTTTAGGGAGACTGGTGATGTGGTACAGATGTGATTTAGATAGAGAGCTTAAGGGGTAATGTTTGAGTGTAGGAAGAGGAAAAACATGTACTGCAGTTGATGTTTCCCTGCATTGAGCCCCCTTACAGGTAGCATTGTAAAGAAACTTCTCCTTTGGATTGGTTCATCAAAGTGAGTTATTTGGGAAATGACCACTTGTATCTTGATCCTCAAATTCCTCCTTAGGCAACGAGCTGGTGTTGAACTCATAATGCACCTCTGAGTGGGAGCAGTGGATCAGAGTGAGTAGCATGAGGAGTATGAACAGCAGAATGTCTGATCCTACAGCTGCACTGCCACTCTGGACTAGGCTCTTGGACCAGTTCTTGTTTTCTGTTTCCTATTGTCTGAATATAGATGTTTATGTAAATATGACGGCCTCTAACAATCCACCCTGCTTACTCTGAGTGCCTCGCTCGCTAATCGGTCCCCTTGGCTTGTGTATGTATGAGCGTGCGTCTGTGTGGGTCTGCGTGTGGGATTCTGAAGAGTACATGGGAGACATGCGTAGGCTTAGGGTTTGAGTCAGAGGGTTTGGCCTGTGTTGAGCCCCTGCCCTCCAGTGCCTGTTTGTATTGGGAGTGAATGATGATGGAATATTGAGGATGTGGGTTTTTTTTAAACGCTGCGAGCTCAGTACTCGCGCCTTAGACTGCATATTCGAAATGCACAGTAATTCTGATGTAGATATTTGCTGAATGGAGTACTCTAGCACTAGGAGTTAAGTTGCTGTTTTTTTTTTTTTGTTTTTTTTTTTTTTAACCTGGCTTTCTTTGGGAGTTTGCCCCCAAACTTAAGATTTACCTGTCCCACCCCAGCACCCCACCCCCTCCCCCATGTGAGACACTACAGTTATCTGACTAATTAAAAATAATAATGGCTTTTAAGCAGAAAGTATCCACAGGAAGGGACAGACTGAGCGTCGTCTGCAAGTATTGTGAACCTGTGGACGTTTTGATCTCGAGGGAAGCAAAAGACTTCTGTTTTTTAAATAATCTCTTAAAATGAGAAAATTGCATCTATTACAGGCAAATTTGAGGCACAGCTCAGATTTTGATTCTAGCTTGATATTTAGATAAAGAAAAATAAAAGCACATTTAACTATATATACCAGAGAATATTTGTTAATTTTAATTATTTTTTTTCCTCTTGGTTGTCTTTTTTTCCCTTTTTTATATTTTATGATTGGGGATAATTTTGTTTGTTCTGGGACTGTTGGGTGAATGCATATGCAATCAGTTTTATTTTTAATTAAAATGCATTTACAGTTTATCTTAATTAAAAACAAAACAAGGAAACAAATCGTTCATGTGTCATGTATTGTCAGTTGTCATACAGTTTATGCAAGACTAAATTCTGGTGATAAATATTTCATCTCTTTGCCTTGGCTCTTAAACATTGCACCTTTCTTTCATGGATTGAACATGTAACTTAGCAATACTGTTTTTTAATAAAAGGATGGTTTTTTTTTTCCAAAGGTTGGACTTGGTGTATTGCGTGTGTCATGGTATTACTGTCTGCTGAAAGAATAATAAACATTCAGAAATGGCTGCTAGACATGGGCTGCAACCCAGTGTGCTAATAAACACCAGATCTATTGCTACAGGAAGTGCTCTATAAGCAGGTGGGGTTTGGGGTGGTGGTTGGTATAGGCCAGTGTTTCTGAAGCCCACCAGTCCTGTACTGTACCTGCTTAAAACACCCACGTTAACTCAGTAATGGGCTGTTAATGAGCTGATGAGTTGGATCAGTTGTATGAAAACAGAAACACCAAAGTGCAGTGGGCCTCCCAGACTAGGGTGCCGAAACACTGCTCCCATCTTGATCCCCTTGTCTGCCATGTTCCTGTACAACCTCAATCATTCAGTAGCGTTCTTTATCATTCATGTACTTCTCTCGCAGGATGATGCTGGACAGGTTCGAGCTTTCAGAACTGTATTACTACGCATCCTCCGGAGGCTTTAATGGATTTAACAACAGCAAAACGTTTGAAAATGTATTTGTTACATGATGGCGTTTAAGTCACAAAACACAAAGATAACGTCGATTATTTTAAAGTGTCCTCTGAAGATGTCTTGATGTTCTTGGAAAAGAAACGGACAATCATCAAGACTTCAGGGGTACTACACGTCCTGGTTGCCAAATCCACAGTTAATCCCTCTAGCGTCCCAAACTATGAAGACGGCATCAAGGCATGCTGCCAAGCCGCCACTATGTTAACGTAACTTAACGAACTGCCAAGTGAATAAATTAGTTCAGGAGAAAGTGAAAGAAGGGAAGAAACGGTGACTGAGCAAAACATGCAAACTGTTTTTTCACCAACCAAGAAGAAACCGGCCAGTCGCTAACTAGCGTGGCTAATAGCAACTTGTCCACAGGTTAATGATACTAGCTTTCTTTTTTACTAAGACGTGTAATTAAAAACGCTGGCATTCTGTAGATGTGTTCACGAGTCAGTAAGATCTCTAAACCTCATTTATTAAATAAAAGTCGTTAAGTCTGTTCGTCAGTTTGAGGGAAGTGCAGCTCCGTTAGCCGCGCTGCTCTCAAGTCATCGTTATCGCACCTGTTGCTTCCTTGTTGGGTTTTGATCTCTTTAGTAGCTAACCTAGCATACAGCTACTCACCTGTCCCTGGTACTTGGTTCACTGTGAAGTTCACTGGTTATGGTAAGTAATGAGCTTTAATCAGCAACATATTAAATGCTTTGTTTTTAAACGGTAGCTGTGTTTAAGCTAATGCTAGTTATTAGTTAACAGCTTATGCTAGCTGCGTGGGCTCCACCAAGTCGATGTAATGAGGGTGTTTGGGCCTCTACTGTTTCTTAACTTGCTTACGGTTCGTATTTCTAATTACTGCTAAGCATGAACTTTCTTTTCCAACTAAGCGGTCAAAACTGAGCCTGAAATGTGCCCGTCTATCCATGAAATTTAATGTCGCCGTCCGTTAGCCTGATCTGTTCTTGAGCTTATGTTTCCATTGAGTAGTAATTTGTTCCTGATAAAGTCCAGTTTGGTAGAGGATTTTTGTTGTATACTCCCTCTATAGCTTTTTAATCACGCTGTTTTCTTTTAATGTGCGTTTCTTCTGTTTATGTTTGTAGTTGTGAGGATGTGGAGTTATAGGCAGCCTGGCTTTGCCCTCCACTTGCTTCATCAACTGCAGAAACAGCAGCGAGCTGGTGTACATTGTGACACGCTGCTGCAGACGGAGGGTGAGAGGGAAACTGACAATTTAACATTCTTTAAATTGTTTACTTTAGTTATCCATAAGAGTTATTCGGGGTTAAACAGGTGACCAGGTCCCCAATCCTAGACCTGGTAACCCCATGCTCTGCCCATGAAGAGCAGCTTATGTGTCCACCGGCGGGCGAAATTACGCAACACCCAAAAGAGTTAATAGCGTGGGGTTGCCAGGACTGGGCCTAATAGCCCATGGGTTAAATGGGGGTTTTACAGATTTTTATTTTTAATTAATAGTGAAATGATAAAGTTATTCATAGTGGCCTTTCAAACTTATGAACTTTTGATAAAATAGAGGTAAATCTGAAGTTTTCTTTGTATCAACATCAGGCAGCATGTTTATAATAATTTCATGCAGGAGCTTTTTGTGAAGTAGCTTTTACATGCATTAAATGCTCCAGACGTCTGTTTCCTATCATCATGGCAGTTCTGATGCAGTAAGTATTTCTAGAATGGAGCATTTCTCATCAAATCTCTCAGAATGATGTTTACATCTAAAAGATTGAATTTTGCTTACTATTTGAACAACTGGTTGAATTCCCCTTTGTTGTATCTTAATGTATGTTATGTGTGTCATAAGTATCCTAGGCTATTTCAGGGTGCTGTAGAAGAGAAACTGTTTTTCCTGTTTTGTATGTAAAGACATTTCAATTCCATGCTGTCTTCCTATTAATTCCTTTTTATTATGCTCTTACACTCTTAGGTGTGTCTGTTCCTGCGCATAGCTGTGTGTTGTCTGCCCTCAGTCCAGTTTTTTCGAGAGCCCTCACCAACTCCCCTTCACTGCCACTGGGGCATAGCAGACTAGTTAAACTCCAGGCAGTACATGCTCGTGCCCTGCTGAAACTGGTTGGCTTCTTGTACTCTGGGGAGATAGAAGGGGGTGGGCTTGGAGAACAGGAGGAGGTTATTGACATTGCTCACAAGCTTGGCTTTAGTAACTTGATAGATGGATTGAAAGAGCATATAACAAAGCAACAGGAAAAAGCCATGAGATGGCAGGAAATTGGACTGCAAACAGAAGACACAAATGTACAGATCTCGGTACAAAGGAAAAGACGTACAGATTCTGAGACTCAGACAGACTGTCCTGATACTCACTTTACAGATGATTGCCCTGTGTTAGAATCTGAACCATATGTATCAAAGTCTGACAAATTAGCTTCTGTGCCTAGTGAATACAGTACCAGTAGCATAGCTGTTGGACTTCACTTGATGAAAAATATTGCTGCTTCCTCCAACGTCAGCGAAGCATTGAATCCTGTCCACTCTAAATGTTGCCAGCAAATGCAAGAGGACAACAAAAGGCCAAATCTAAGCCAGATTAAAGGGGCCCAGTCAAAACTTTTGAAAGCCAATGTTTTGAAAGAAGTGAAGGAAGTTCGAGGGAAAGATTTTCGTAAACTTGTTGAAGAACTTGGTTTCCAAAGCGGTTCTTCATTTAAACAACAGGATGACACACATATCTCACTGAAGATTAAACTAAAGAGAAGAAGAAGTGGGGCACCATGGGAAATTGTTAGTGTTCAAGAGGAGAGCAGACTTGATGGATCCTGTGCTGCAGGGAGTGGCTATGCCATCCCAGGAAAGACACAGAGTCACACTGCGGTACCAGTTCCTTTTTTTTTGTTCCTTCTATATGTTTGAAGGACAGGAAATGCGATCTTTAGATAATCGCATTTAAAAGTTAAATGACAAGTGACAGTCATTTTAGTCAGTAAAGCACTGACTAATCCCAGGAGTTATTATTATTATTATTATTATTATTATTATTTATTCCTTCTTGTATCTTCAGAGGCATTGGGTGTTGTGTGCCTCCTATGGCCTGACCAATATGAACCCTTTTTCACCAATACTCATTTTAGGGGTATAAAACTGTATTTTATGTCGTCACACATTAAAGAGATTCACATTGTTATAAGCAGTGCTTTACTGACTGGTCAGTTGTCAACTAGTGGATCATTCCACTATTCTTAATAGTTATGTTGATTTCTCTTAATAACCTGTAATTTTACATCACCTCTCTTTGTATTCTTTTGTTATTGTATAATTACAATATACACTCATCATCAAGAAAAAAAAGTTACACCCAGAAGGAATTAACCGACAGGAATGAAACTTGGTGGGTAGGTTTGACATCATGAAACATGCGAACGATTAAAGTTTCACGTTCGGATGTGCATGTGATGTAAGCAAGGACGGGCCTTATCACTGTTCCTGACTGACTATATAGGGTCTCCTGTTGCAGGGACTTTACATTCTGACTTGTGCTGTTGTGCTGGTAGCATCCTTTTCAAGTATGCCTCAAAGCAAGCACCAGCGACATGAAGGCTCTGGGAGACATGAACCATGTGATGGCCTCCAGCTGCACGATGTATGACTATGTGCACATAGATCAGTACGACGACTGTCTTTAACACCAATGTCTACGTCGCCAAAGACTGTAATGGTGTTGTACAAGACTTGTCATAGAGTGACTGTCATAGAGGGTCATTTTCAGCGAGGATCCCACTTTTGGTGGAGACAACCAACAAATCCGGGTGTGGAAGCACCATGGTCAGTGCCGTAATCTGCAGGAACTGCGTGAAAATATTCAAGATGCATGGGATGGATTATCACAGGACACCATTAGGAACCTCTACAACTCCATGCCGAGACATTTGGCATGTTGCGTTAGCAAACATGGAGGCCAACAGCATACTGAGAGACACTACTTCTATATGTGTAGCTCAAAAATATTGCCCTTATCAGTCTTAATCTATCATCGTTTGTTGTTCCTGGTAACCTTTATCTTCCTTCTGAATAGCATTGCAATGCGACACTTCCTTCTGGGTGCAACTATTTTTTTAAATGATGAGTGTAAAACAAGCAGGATATATATATATATATATATATATATATATATATATATATATATATATGTATGTGTATGTATGTATGTATGTATGTATGTATGGTTCACTGATATTGATGGAATCTATGGAACCATAATATCAGCTAATCTGATTCTAAATGCTTACCTTTTTCTGTTCTACCAAACCCAGCCCCTGAGGAACTGTCCTGAACTTCTTTTAAGCCCTTCTCCCACAGTCCCTCGTCAGGGTCTTACAACTGTAACACTCACGCCTCCTTCAGACTTGACTATGTCTCCTCCTGCTACTCCTGGTAAGCTTACTTAAAAGCAGTCTGGTCCCCATACCCCTAAAACAGTTCCTCCCTCCTCCTATGTACAAATACCACCATCATCGCCAGGTGTACTCCAGGGCGAAGAGTCTGACGAGCATATTGCAAGGCTGTTGGAGGATATGGTTATGTTGGGTCTCAACATCTTGCCATCAGCACCGATGAATAGAAACAGCGACTGGCTTCACCAAAAAGAGAAGCGTGCATCATCTGAACCACACCTGGAACCAAAAACGGCTCAGTGTGACACTGTTGCTGCTGCTCCCTGTCTCGGTGTGCATGGCCATAGTCTAGGGCCTGGGGGACCTGATGTAAGGAAGATGCCATCTTCAGCAGGTGCACAAGGAGAATTAGGTAAAGAGCATGTTACCTACACCATGTCTTGGTGCTTGCAATACTCATTATTTGCAATTTGAGTAACTTTATAATGCTGTTGTGCATGTTTTAATATCACAAAATTATTGTTCATACAGAGCTTCAGTTATTTTTTGACTGATAATATAACGTAGGGAGACATTAACACAAGCAAATAACATATGACAAGTAAATAAATTCTGAAATTCTAGTCTAGAAAAAGATGTATGCAATCACTTGTGACCCTTATTCCTGTTGTTTAGGGTCTAAGAGTGCTGGTCATGAGAGCCAGTCCATATCAGGAACAGCAGAGCTCAAGAATGTGACATCTGCTGCAAGTCTTCCTACATCGTTTGCTTCTCTGTGTGCTGCATCCCAGAAGGATGTTGATCCGTCATTCATGTTGCATTGCACTGTGCCAGAAAAAGTGCTGCTATCCAGCCTTCCTTTTGGTACTAGAGGTCTTGATCTGCCACACCAAAATGTAGGTGATTTGAAGAATGCATTGGATAACCTCTTTTGGACTGCAGATGATTATGTGCAATCAGGGAACAAAACTAAAAGCAAGACCAGTGAAGGTCATCATGGGAATTTACAAACTTCAGGAGCAGCCACAAGCAGTACGGTGCAAGATGCTCTAGACAGAGTAAGTACAGTAATACAAAACACCAGTGATGCTGCCAGTTCAGCAGCAGGAAAACAATGTCCTGAAACTCAAGATCTTCTAGATCACTTGCCTTACATAACACACAGGGGCACCGGTTCAGCTGGTGGAATAGATTTAAATGAGATGAGAATCCCAAGATGCCTTTCACCTCTTGTGTCAGAAGAGAGAGAGACTGATGGTTTTACGCAAGACTGTCTTACCTTGAAACCAGCTTTCAAGCACAAGATTTCTTCTCCCCACCCACAGTCACTGACAGGCAAAGCTGACCCGCAGAACCAAACATGTACTGCTCTTTATGTTATGCAGAAGACATCTTTGTCCAATTGTAGGTCAGAGCTAAGCTCATGCGATTCTTGTTCAATTAAAGATCACATGGAAGCGACTAGTAAGGGCATATTAGGGCAGGAAATGAGACCAACCCTCAAGAATCAGATGTTTGGAGATTCAAAGGAAACCGAACTGGACAGGGAATTGGATGAGTCAGGAGTCAGGCGAATAACTACAAAAAGGCAGAGAGCTGGGGCTGTGATTAATGAGGCGAATATTAAAAAGCGTAAGATGCCCGATGGAGACTCCAGAGAATTTGATGCACAAACAATTAATATAATGAAACCTAGTAGTGCATATGGAGAGGCTGTTGAAGGCATCAGTGGCACACAAGGCGATTACCCTTGCTCTAGGAAAATTTACTGGCTGAGGGCTGGCTATACAGTCAACCGTGTGTCAAAGTCTCGGAAGTCCAGGAAGAAGTTGGAAGAAATTCAGACTAACAAATTTGTCAAGAAAAAAGATCAAGATAAATGCAGCAATGGCACAGATAAAGAGCAACCTGCTCCTTATGTGGCAAAACGTGGACGTGGAAGGCCCCCTAAAGAAAGAGACCCTGTTGCAGTGTATGTGCCGAACTTGAGCAAAAAAAGGGCATTGGACAGCTCATCTGCAGCTTTAAGTGCTTCCACCTGTAAAGACGGCAAAGACAATTTACAGTTGTCGAAATCGAGCAAAACAAACAATGGATGTGTACAGAATGAAGAGCATGATATAGTACAGGATGAAACAGAAGTTGTTTGTCTCGTAGCAAAATGTGGACCTAGGAGGCCCACCAAGGATAAAGAACAGGCTTTAGGCCTTGCACAAACAGTGAATAATTTAAATGATGAACAGTCTGCAACTTTTACAATTTCTGCTTGTGCTGGGCACCCAGATTGGCAAAAGGCAGAAGGCAAGATGACCAATGGGAGTGAAAAAAACAAGGCACAAGGTCCTGAAATACAAAATGCCTCAGTGGAGTTTGAGGAAGTGATCGCTGATGTGAACAAGGAAGAAGTCAAACAACCCAATGTGGAGGCTAGTCAAGCTAAAAGAGTTAGTGTTGTTGATCAGGTTTTCCACCAGACCCTTTTTAGTGTTGGAACCGACATTGCTGGGCGTTTTCCACCCATTGGTCAGAAAATAAGGTCAAGTTTACTGAACACAGAGAACTCTGCGAAGACCGAAAGGAAAAGGAGCACTGATCCACCACTACCTGACATTATTAAGAAGTTCAGAAATCTCACAGACCAAGGCCCTGTGAGGGGAGGAAAGTTGGTAAGGGACGACAATGAATGGAAAGAGAAAGAGTCAGCTGGAAAAGGCAAAATGGAGACAAGTGTGGAAGTGACTGATAAAGCAGATGAAGTTATGGACAAAAATAAAGACCAAAATGTGGATTCAAAAGACAGATTCAACAGCAATCACTTGAAAATGTCATCTAAAAATGGAAACTGCTTGACTGATGAAAACTCTGAAACAGAACTGGGCAGAAACCAAGCAGATATTGGCATTACTTCCATTCACCTTGACTTACCCACACACAAGTCCTGTTTGTATAACATTCCATTGGCAAGCAGTAACAGTGAGATGGAAAATGACTCTCAAAGTAAATCAGCTAAAATGTCTGTAAGTATAGAGAAGACATTGGACTGGGCTCAAGATTTGCATCTTAAAAAAAGAGCAAACACCCACATTGTTCACCCAGAAGCTAATCAAGTTTGGACCAATGAGAAAGTGAAAGGGAATGCAGAAATGGAAGCAGTTCATGAGGTGGAAATCCCCGGAAAGAATGGTAAACGATTTCGAGCCGAGATAAATGATGTTGAGGTTAAAATAATGGAAGAAAGTGCTGTGGTTGCTACAGATCATGGAGAGGAGGCACATACTTCTGGCTCGACCACTGACAAGACTGATGTGGAGGAAGGCCTGTCTGGTTTCGCCATGACAAATAGAGAGTCTGTTGCTTATGAGGAGGAGCTAAGGGGACCACAGCTTCTAAGGACTGTGGTTGAACTCATGTCATCAGATGAAGGTAACATTGCAAAGTGATTTTTAAATGCACATTAAGCGAAATTTGCCACTGAAAGGTCTTGGGCCCTGGGTACACCTGCCCTTAACATGCGTCCTGGGTGATCCTATCACAAGAGGACTGCACTAAGTTACGGGTATGAATGTTATCCAGCATGTCTCAGAGAAGCACTGTAAACTGATCAGTCAGACCAGCTTTGGAGGTGTTCGGGGCCCATATTACCCCATAGCATTTGTAGTGTAAATGCTGAGATGACTCTGCGTGTCCCCCACAACAAAAAACCAACTGCGTAACTTCTTTGTTTGTGCATAGAATTGTTAGTACATGTGATCTAAACGTTTTTAAAAGCTTGTATATTTACACATACAAGGACTTGCGAGACATTTCTGTCTGATCAGAAATGCAGCAAGAGCCTGATGTAGTAAACGTGGGTTGGTGCCCTTCCTTAAGTCATAAAATCCTAGCGTAGGAGGTCACTGGAGAAGCATTCCAGATGCATGAAAACACCACGTGTAAACGACTTTTGTGTCTTACTGCACACTTGTGATCAGATCACTCAAGATAGATGTTAATACCAGGTATGGATGGGTTAGGCCTGTCACTATTGTTACATAATTGTCGGAGTACTTGAGATAATTACAATAAATTATTTATCCTGACTGCAATTTTTTCCACAGACATTAGGTTGCATTTCAGGTCAGGTTGTATTGTATAATATGGTATATTGTGAGCTGGATGAGTTTATTAGTTAAAAAACATGTTGAAAAGCATGAGACGTAGAGGTTTTGAGTTTGGACACAGTTACGCATTTCAGTAAAGTCTTGTGTAACCTACAACATACCTTACTTCTGAAGTCAGGTATGAGGAATGTGGCCATGCTAAGATATTTTGACAAAGTCTTTGTCACAAACCCTTGGCTCACTCCTGGTTACGGACAAGAAATCTTATCAAACATCAGAAAAGAGAAAACCTGCACCTTATTGTCTTTCTGATCTCAACAGCTTGACTTGTTAATGTGTTTGATATTGAGGCTAAACTTGAAAGGTGAATTGGAATTATTAAATTGTCTTGTTCATGTATATATGCAGACATTCACTGAGAGAGATTTCTCATTGCTTTTTACAGCCTTTACACACACAGATTCACCAGCAATCACAGCAGAGGAACAACAGAGGAATAACACAGCACTTTCTCACCAGCTTGGAGAAAAACCTGAGCAGACTAATGTCAGCAGCACCTTATTTAGCATTATGGATCTTCCAACTGCGATTTCAGTTGGAGAGAGCACTGAAACTGAGGCACAGGATTGTGATGAAGATGAGGAGATAGTCGTGGATGATCTCTTGAGTTCTCCTGGTATTTTGCTATATTCTTCATCAGTTAGAGAAAGCATTGCTGTTCTGACAGAAGAGGAAGGTGAACTGGAGGAGGAAGAAGTTGATGTCACTGGAGAGGACACAAACTAAACTCTTCTTCAATAGAAAGTGTATGATTCTCTTCAAAGACAAATATTTGAGATTTCATTAGATTTGCATCTTTCTGACATTTTTGTTGTTATTATTGTTATTCAGTTATTTATTTGTTGTTTGTGAATTGGTATATTTAAAAGCTTAATTTTATGCAGTTTGGCATTGTTGGATTGAGTATGATCATTTCCGAGGTTGTGTTCCTGAGCCACAAAATCACTGTAACTGTACTGTTTTTTTTTTGTTTGTTTTTTTATTTCATTATGTCATTTAAGAAAAGCCTGCTAAATGTTTGGGCAAATGTCGCTGATTGGTTGAAGGACACATTTAGAAATACAATTTAAGAAATAAACTTCATACTCAATAATGACACCAGTCGGCTCTTAGTGGTCATTACAGTAAAACTGCGGGAACCATTAGCCTTGGGAGTCGATCCCAACAGAGTTGATTCCCCGATTCCACGTATTTTTGAAGAGAGAGTCGGCTCCAAAGCTTTTTAACGAGTTTCTACGGAACTAATCGATTTTGCCTGCACACAGAGACACATTTCTTATTCTGTGATTAGACAGCTTGTCTAAAACAATGTGTCCTTAGATTGCCTGTCTTTTGTCATGGACAAATTGGAGGTGTGTTTATAGCGAAAGATTTTGCAGTCTGTATAAAGGAAGATGGAAAACCAGGCACTGATTGGCTTTCTAACCTGCCTCGCTAAGCTCTAGCGTTAGTAGATTATTTTACTTAAAAGAAATGCATCTTGTAACCCTGAAAAACAGCTGAGGTGGTCGTGTCTGAGGTTAATATGTCAAGATTTCATGTTTTGATGTTTGGATTCGAAAAACCCGTGTGGAATCGACTCCACTGATTTACTCCAACGTTTCCGGAATCGAGCAGCAGTGGGAGCCATGTTGACACCGGAAGTAGTGTGTAAGCTGGGCGCCCCACGTGTGCTGCTCTCCGGTACTGAAGGTTAAACCATAAACGTAGCCGTGGTCCTCGTTTAAACGGAGCTCACGGTGGAGGAGAAATTAAAGACTACAAGCGGCCGACATGGACCCCATGAAAGCGCAGCAGCTGGCGGCGGAGCTCGAAGTGGAGATGATGGCAGACATGTACAACCGGTAACGTGAAATGCTAAACTAGCTTAGCCCACTGACTTAGACTTTGGCCACTGAAGTGCTTTGACTTGAGTGCTTCTGTCTAGGAGCGCTTATTTAAAGCCAGTCTTGCGAATATTTCATGACCTTTGATTGTATTTTACACGAAACGAGCCCCTGCTGTTCTGATAGTAATGCTTAGCTGTTGTTACCGCACCGAGACTGACTGCTCATTTAGCCGAGTTGCCCATCACTGCTGTAGAGCACAGGCATTAAGTTGCTGGACCTCCGTTTGACCAAGCAGTGTCCTGCTGCCAGGCACTCACTGCTTTTCCTCTGCAGACTGTATGCCGTATGGTGTATTAAAATCATGTCTCAGTCCTGTGACTGGTTGTGACCTGTACGACTCCTGCAGTCATTGTCAGTTACAGGCACGGAACGATCTCTTAATGAGATGTAGGTAATTGTAAGAGGCGTTCCTATAGTTACCTTCTAATTGTAGAAAGCAGACTGTGCAGCTGAAACAGTACTAACACTGTCAAGGTCATCTGTTTCACCTTCAGTGTGACCACATGCGCTGTATTGCTACAGGGGTGCTTTAGGGTCATGGTATTACTGCCCCACAAGCTCTTACACATTTTGGGCACAGGCTTCATCACAGCAGATGTGATGTATAGAACATCTAAATAGCCAAAAATGCTTCAGCACATACAGCAATACTCTGCCCCGTTATACCACCAGACCGTGACCATGTGGTCACTAACACTGGTCCAGAAACATCAGTTCTGAGCGATGATGATTCGTGAATACCACCCAGTCATGCTGCTAACCATAGGTTAAGTTCTGAACATAGATCTGGAGCATAAAGCTCATCACATGCTGCCCTGTAATGGCAGGGCGTATGAGGTGTACTTCTATAAGTTATGGTGGTTTAGTGTTAGGGTTGTGCGGTTATATCGTTTCAGCATCTTCTTTGCCATGTGACCATTCACAATAGTCACGTCGCAGTAGGAGTTCAGCAAAGACCGGCAGCACTAATAAATAGCCTCACGTTCAGCTTTGTCTCCTCAGTATTCACCACCACCATCACTGTGATATTTGATCTTCATTGATTTTCATCAACATTAACTGATGATGATGATGGAACGGTGAAGATTAAAACAATGTTAGAAAAGCAACACCGTTTTGCAGTGTCAGTAAATGTGATGTCATTATGCTAGTTACTGGACATTGTGCTGCCTTTCACAGCAGAACCATAGTACTGGACAATTAAGGAAGAGGTTAGGACACTGTTGGGGTTCATCCTAAAGTCAGCTTTTATATTATTGCATTTATTTTCTGTGCAGATGAGCTTTCATACAAAATCACCTCAAACAGAGCTGTTTACACATTTAAGGCATTTAGCAGAAGCTGTTATCCAGAGCGTCTTACAACCTGCTTAGTGTTCCGTTGGATAATGTTTCCCAGCTAGTATAAGAAGGTTAGAGTCTAAAACTCGCCATGAGCTCAGACACTGCCCTAACAAGGGCCAGTGCTGATACCTAGAGCAACCTAACCCAGCGCTCATACCTAGAGAGAAGAAAGGTTATGGTGTGTATAAGTGCAAAAACAAAGTTTTTCAACCTACACATCTATTAGTGCTCACTCACTTAAGTGCTTTACAAAGAGATGGGTCTTGAGTCTGCATTTGAAGACTGCAAGAGACTCAGCAGACAGCCAGTGGGAGTTCATTCCACCATCTGGGAGCCAGGACAGAGAACAGTCTGGACGCTTGTCTTCCATGCGTCTTCAGGGATGGCGGGTGGATTCGAGCTGTACTTGAAGCTCGAAGGGCTCGAGGTACTGATCGACACTTAACCATTGCCATAAGGTAGGGAGGCGCTGGTCTATTCTTGGATTTGTAGGCGAGCATCAGAGTTTAAATTTTTTTTTTTAACTTTGATGCTAGCCTACATAAAAAATCAGTTTGTGTAGTTACTTCATTTACTGAGACGTCTTCACATCTGTGTGGTTATTTAAGCTGCACTGTCCTTTCTGATCCACCATATACAGCCACATCCACTCATGCTCTCTGGTTCCTGGGCACACAAGCAGTTGCCAGGAGAGCACTGTTTAGCCCCATAATTCCTCCTTCCTGGTGAAAAACACTGCAGTTAAAGGGGAAGATCACCTATTTTTCATGCTGTCTGCATAATCATAAAATAAGATTAAGCACTCGGTGCTTCTGGGTGGATGATGTGGTGCATTGTTAGAGAAACTTGATTTCTTTACAGTGGTTGTGATGGGGAAACAGGAATCATGATGCCTGCAATGCAAATATAGCAATTTTATTTGCTGTTCATAACAGTCAGTTGTTTTTTTTGTGTAATGTTAATATGGAATAAAAAAACTGTGGTAAAATAGTCCTTATATTTCCAGATATTTACAAACAAAAAAGGACTGTTTTTCCCCTTACAACAGCCTGCATACACCCCTCTGCCAATAATGTATTTTTAAAAAGATAATTACCTTTTTTTTTATTATTTATTTAAGGTTTTTTGCCAAAACCTTACATCAGTACTATTGTAAAATGCTGTCTGAAGCACCAGGCAACACATTCATAGCTGTTTCATTCAATAACCTTTTTTTGAAGTGGCTTTTAAAGGCATTAAAGTTAAGACGTCTGGTTCCACTTTGAACAGTTCTAACACTGTGAGTTTCTTTGCAATGAAGCAATTCACATCAACCCACAATGAATGGCTTTGTTTATGTCCTAGTGATGTAACTATGTAGAAAAGGTGGTGGAATTCCCCTGAGCAGACTAATGTGCCTCAGGTAATAGAGGACCACATGGCTTTAATGATCTTAAATAGGTTGTTTGTATATGACTTCACAGCACTGCGTTACTGTAGTGCACACTGTAGATAGAGGGCAGGAACTGATTTTCTACATAGAGAGCTCTGTCACAAGCTCTCAGAATGTCTGGTGGCTTGAAGCTTTTGTTGAGTATCAATACTTTGATAATTGAAAAAGAGGTGGAAATGGTTTGCCTTGTAATTTGAATTTTCTCTTTCCACCTTAAATGGTGCAGCAGTTACATTCTGGTGTCTGCTGCTCCTTTGAAGGTAGAATGGGAAACTACCAAATAAGAAGCTTTGTGCAGTCAGAAGAAGTGAAGTATTTTGCACAGTTAATCTGTGGGTGCGCACTAGTGATAGATTTAAAACAGAAGCAACACCATTAAAACTTAAGTCAGGGTTTTGTGACGATCCGGTGGCGTTTCACAGGACCTTGGAGAGCGCTTAATGTAGGTTGACAATAGGGCTGCCCTCTAGAAGTCGACGAGTCGAATCGTCAGTCGGAGACCCTTTGAGAAACACGGGTGGAACAATGTCTCAGAAAAAGTCTGGAGGAGCTTTTGAAGAAGAGAATCCGAACAAATTAAAGCTAATTCTGCTCGTAATTTAGTCAGACATCGAACACAGCTTCAAACGAGTGAGTTGACTTTCGTTTTAGACATAATGGCTGTTTGCGGTGAAGGAAAAACGGACCGAAGACGTTTGTTTTATTATAATTCCATTATTTTAGAACCTAAATTACAGATATTTTTATTTATTCGTTTACAGCTAAGATTATTTTTATTTAAAGATAAGTACAGTCACTTAATATGCCTGCCGATAAACGAGGAATAATTATTTCAGCGCAGGTGATATAATAATTAAACGGTTTCAGGTCTACCGTTCTCCTTTTCATCTAAAAATAATTTAAATATTGACTAATTTGGTTTTATTTAGGAGTTCATTATTTATGAGAGATGAAAGACGAAGGGTCATCCTACTGAAGAAGCTGTTAAAAGTGAAATTATAAAGACAGGCTAGAAGCGCTAATTTTTAGCATAAATACGTGCTCGCTGCCCGACGCTATATTCTGTAATTAAATCAGGCTCCAGATCGTTCATCATATGCCACGTCTCTTTTAGTTCAGTAATATGATCCTGTGACTCTGCTGACTTTCTAAATGAGGACATCAGATCTGAACCGTATGCAGATTGATTTACTGATTACTAGATAATGTATATGGAGAAAAAACATGAACGAATAGTCGAATCGTCGGCCAGGACGGGCGAATCCGATTCGACTGACAAAATTCTGAGTCGGGTACAGCCCTAGTTGACAACCATAGTGTCGATGTTGAGAGGTGCTGGTTAATGTTAATGTACAGGAAAATAAAAGAAAATCAAAGTCATGGACCCAGCTGCTAACCACACAGCCTCAATTCTTTTGTATGCTTTCAGTAAAAGGACGTCTGGTGGAGAAAGTAGTTGGTTGTATCTACTGCCTCGGCAACAGGCAGATCTTTCAGTTCAGTTAAAAAACTAATCATCATCATAACACAAGCATAATGTCCAATATGTTTAGAGCTTTTCTGTATATACCCTTCTTTCATAATATCGTCTAAACTCATCGCACGTCATCGGAATCATGTAACTGCAGAATACTTGAGATTTGCTGTTGATTTGAATGAATGAAATGTGTCACTCTCAGCAGAGGAATTATTTAGTTTTCTTTATTACATATAAATATAGTCAGCTACTGTGTGTGTTTATGGCTTTGTGATCTGTAGCACTGCAGTGGTCTTTTCCAGTTCCTCAGACAGTGTTTTCTTCTGGGTACCCAAATCCATACTGTAATTCACTCAGTCATGCTTAGCATCCTAAAGATTCTTACACCAGGGGGTGCCATTGGCAGTCTGGTAGCTTTTTCATTGTTCATAACGGTTTTTTTTTTTTTCATTGCTGCCACGATGCTGTGTCTTTGTTCATTAGTAGTGTTCATATTACTGTTTTTTATTATAACTATTGGTAGTAGTTGTTCGTAAACTGATCAGTGTAAATGAATATTGCTGATTTGCAGGAAACGGTACCATTTATGGGTTTTATGCATTAGAGAGACTTTGTGTATAAGCATTTTTTCCCCTTCCTTCTACAGCATGACAAACGCCTGTCACAGAAAATGTGTCCCCCCTCACTACAAGGAAGCTGAACTGTCAAAAGGCGAGGCAGTGTGTCTAGACCGCTGTGTAGCCAAGTACCTGGACTTGCATGAGAGACTGGGCCGCAAACTCACGGAGCTGTCGGTACAGGACGAAGAGATGATGAGGAAATCAGCAACCGGGACTGGATAAACCCCCAAATGGACCCCTGTAAAGCAGCAGAGAACAAGGGAAGTGGGGTGGGGGGACTGGGTTATGACCGTCTACGCGAGGGAATGGAGTATGATTATGGATACGCAAAAACTTCACCTCATCAGTGTTGTGATAAATGTCTCTGCAGGATTTGAAGGGGTGGGGGAACCTAATGTATTTGGCTGATATTGGATTTGTTATCGGGGGGCCCAGTTACTTACACAGAATGCAGTCTCTTCTGGATCTGGTCGTCTGGAGATGACGTGACATTATTGTTGACGTACATACTTATCATTTAGGTTTCATGTATTGTCTAGAAGCCAAGATGTGTGTGGACCACGTTCCATATGGAGAGTAGATGTTATCTTCGACTGTTTTTTCTGTTGCTCGTCATCTGGATTTTTTTTATTTGTTTGTCTTTTTATATTTTGTTTACACAAAATGTGCATACTGACAAACTGTCTATAAGTTGTGAAGTTTTGTTGTATTTGTGTCATTTGGGAAAACCTACCTTTGTTGCACAGCTTAACAACTTAATTAAATCTGTTGTAATGTGTGCAATTTGTGATTGCATGTTACTTTATAGAGACAGTACTGGGCAAAAATCAGTGACCACCCTTTCCTTGAGTCAATTTCCAATAAAAATGGCTGTTTATTTTTTAGTGCCAGAAAAAGCCACACATTTAACAGGAAAAGCCTCAACAACTAAATATAGCTTAACAAAACTACCAGAGCCTAATTTGTCCACTCTTTTGTGTATCTACTGCCAATTTAACTGAGTTACCAATGAGTTACAGCTGTGTCCTCCCAACAGCTGCTCCCAAAGGCATCGCAGACATTATCTTCCTCTTCAAAGAGACAGTAACATCACACGAGCAACTGGCCAAACTCTCTGTAACTGCCTTGCAGATTTGTTTCACATGTGCATTAGATACAAGATAATCCAGTTGAATAAGGAAGAGGGAAGTCAAAGGCAATTAATTGGGGAAAATAACAGAAAATGGGACAGCCGTACAAGACCTGGTAGACCACCAATACAGTCACCAGAAGATAAACAGTACTTAAAGCTTTCATCTTTGAAAGAGAGGAGAAAATCAAGCTCTTGCTTCAGATCTGAAAAAATCCACAGGTTTTTCTGTCTGTGAGAAGATTGCAACGCTATGAGTCTATAAGGATGTGTGGCCGCCAAGAAGCTGTTCCTGACAAAAGGATATTTGCGCTAGAAGCTGGAAATCTGAGAGTTGAGCATGGAAAAATACTCCTGCAGATTTCTTTGAGAAACTGAAAGTTTGGACACACTAGATACTGAGAAAGATGTGAGTTGTACAAACTGTGTCTGTGTTGTGGCCATCTGATTGTTTCAGTTAACCTACAATTATGCTTGCTTTCTGTGGCTTAAGCTGCACCAATGCAGGTCTGAATAGCTGAATAGAGTCACCTGAAAGTAGTGTCGATCCAGATTACAAGCTGGCAAGATGTGTTACCAAGTAAATTACACTATTGACTAAAGTAAGGGACATTTATTCCATTTATAAAGCTGTTATGAAGCTTCATTCCCATATAACTTGTATGGAACTCTAGTTAAGAACACCAAATCAGTTCTATCCCCTCAAACCAGACAGATGTGAAGAAATATATGATCACTTTAGTTTAAGAACATGAAAAGCTTTGACAGAAATGATACAAATGTCTTTAAATTATCATTTATTTCTCTATGTTGTTGATGTTGATGGAATATATGCTGATGAGTGAAAAAAAAACATTATGCCCAATATGCCTAATACACTATTGTTCCACCATGTGCCACCAAAGTAGCTTGTTGTTACAAGATAATCAATGTTATTCACTTTGTCTGTGAGGGATCATAATATTTTGAGTCAGTGGTGTATTGTGATGGAAATGTGTATAATTTACAAAACTGGAAGCAAAATTTTTTTGACTATTCAGGTTTTTTTATTGTGTTCAAAATCTGTTACTGTGGTGGTTGCACATTTTTTTATATCAGGCAGTACTGTCTGTTTTATCTCAACAGGGAGTCCTTACTTCTCTCCATTCAACCGCATTTCTCACTAGCAGCTCATCATCAGAAAGGGACTAAAAGCAAGGTGCAAAATACGGGGACCACTAATTAATCTCTTGGACTCCTCTGAACTCTCAAATACAAATTCACATTTAACCTGCTGCAACCACAATCAGCGAGCTACAAAAGAGCATTTCCATATTTTTAGACCAAATGTTTTGTTGCTATTGAAGCTTGCGCACTAGCATTGCTATGGTGAGTAAGCAGCTAGTCAATGCTGGAGTAGCCAGCCGTCATGGGACCCTCAGAATACTAGGGGGTATTTCACACAATGTCTACAGGCTCATATGTCCTCACATGCTAGGCTAATATTCCTATACTAATACTATACTACCTGCAGCACTTCTATGTAAGTGATTTTCAACTGACAAATGGTAAATGTGAGCAAAATCACAACAGAGAATCCAACACTGATATTAAATATGCTTTCAGAAATCAGAAAGTTTTCACTTAAGAAAATTCAGTTAGTACTTAACATGTCAACTTAAATTGACCTACTAATGTGTATTTATCAGGTTAACATTTGATTATCTATATTTAAACATTCAAATCTAAAGTTAAAGCATGCCAAAAGTATGCCAGATAAAAAGTAAACATTTTTTCCCCACAGGATCGTAAATCTCGATATTTAGGTGTTTAGTGTAACTGTTAATGGTCAGAAGGTTATATCCACCTGTTAGCAATGGCTGTGGCTGTGAAACCCCGTACCCAGTCATTAGGAGGTGTGTACACATACTTTTGTCCATACAGTGTACCTATTGCGTTTTGGGGGTTCCTAGCAGAAACAGTTGATTGCTGTTCTCTGATATACACGATTAATGCAATAACACTGGCAAAAAATCGTGATCGGAAAAAAGGGGAAGCAAGATCAGGGCGGGAAGGATGATCAGACTCTTGTATCCTCTAACATACTGATCTGCTATGAAGAGTGTCAGCAGTATTCAGTGCAGTCTCCAGCGTGTAGTGCAGTAGTGTGCCACATCCAGACCCCCTGTCTAGACAGCCTTCAAATGAAGTTTTACTGAAGCTCTCCTTTTGGGAGGGTGTCCTTTTGGTTTACCTCCGCCTGTTTTACTCCTCTGCCCGTCCGGCTCCTCCTCAGTACAGAGGGACACTGCAGCTTTAACGGCTTTCCAGAACAGGGAAGTGAAAGGGAGCGACTTTCGCTTCCTCCTCGCGTGTTTAATTCGGTCCCAGTGTTGATCAGAAGTCATGCAGCTCAGCATGAACAGTCCCTCTTCGCCTCCCAACAGCGAACTATTCACTGCATGAGCTCGTCCCGCGCCTCTCTGCTCTCCTGTAGTCTCTGCGGCGGCGTTAGTTTACCGGAGTTCAGGTGGGTTCTGCACTGTGTTTGTTTGATGTTCAGTGACTGCAGGTGGACCCTCACTGTAAACTAACACCAACATCAGTACTAGACGTCTGCAGTAAAGGCTGTGTTAAGTGATTATATAATGTTTTCCTGTATTTACTCTCTTATACAGCGTGGTACTGGTCAGAGTCTGAGCAGATACTGACGCTGCGGTCCCTCTACGTTATGTAAACACACACCGCACCTATTACGGTTATTGGACGCTTGATTAAACCTTGGTGTGAACTCGCTTTCATACGTGCTTATGTTTTATTCTTATGTTCGGTTTTTGAGAATCAGCTTGTTTTATGTACTTTCTTCATGGTGGTCTTGCAAAATGGTACAGAAACTTAAGTGCCTTGTGGGGCGTTGTTCTGGGTTTTGGCCGGCAGATGGCAGCAGTGATAACAGAGGAGAATGTGTACCGAGAGGCAGAACTGCAGGCTGCGCCCCCTGCTGACGGAGCTGACGGTCTGCAACCTGCAGGGCCAGAGGGCAACATTCAGGGGCAGGTAGGCACGTAAACAAGGGGCTTCACCAAGATACAGAGACCTTAAACGAACACATTTGTAATGAGGATAACAAGCTATATGACCATAACCCCACCCACTCACCTAAATACAGAATGTACATATTTTATTCTACACGTGACTGAATTCTTCATTCCCTTTTAAACACAGTATAATGTAATGTTTCAAAATACATTCCTAAAAACCTGATTTGAAGCCAGTCTGACTTCTCAGTTTGTACACTGCTTTGTCTTTTTGGTTCTTGGCCCACCACAAACAAGGTCCTCCAAAAACAAAAAGGCACCCCTGCTTTGTGGAAAAATCATGATCAGCATTAGCTAATCTTCTATTATTCTCTGCCAGGTAGAGGAATTCCTGGGGCCACACCCGGACTATGATGAGGAAGAGGAGGAAAGGAAGTATTACAGGAGGAAGAGGCTGGGTGTGGTTAAGAACGTGGTGGGGGCAAGCTTTGGGGGCATGATTGTCTACAGTGTATACATGGGTGTGTTCCTCCTTACGTATTTAAATATCAGCCCGCTAACATTATAGCTCTGGTTAAATCCCACACAGTGTGAAAGATAATACACATTAAATAGAATACAAGTGATCAAACACACTTCGTATGAGTACTGTGGGTAATGCATTGTAGGCCCGACGTGTAGGTCTGATGTTGCGCAGTGTGATGATATGTACTGTGTTCTGTAGGTCTTCTGCAGATGCAGCTGATCCTGCACTATGATGAAACCTACAGAGAGGTGAAGTATGGCAGTCTGGGCTTGACGGACATCGATAATAAGATGCTGATGGGCATCAACGTCACTCCTATTGTAGGCCTTCTCTATACACCTGTACTCATCCGGTAATACTATCTTTCTTACCCTTGTTCCATATATATATAGTATAGTATAATGATTATAATATATAGTATAAATATAATATAGTATACATATATAGAAACCTAGTAACCTTTGACTGAAACGTACCTAATAGCATGCATAATAGCTGTAATTTGATTTGGCATGGACTGGACAAGTTTCTGGGTGCAGGAGACATCAATGTTCAGCCAATCTTGTATCAACAAATTTGGTGGATGCCTTCCCTGGCACAATTGTGAGGGGAATTTCCTATAGACGGGGATTTTTGCCACTGCTGGTAGACGCATATGACCGTGCGCTTCCATATGGCTGCAATTACAGCTACTTCCTTCACAGTATGGCCTTTGGCACACCCAAATACACTCACTCCTTTTGCCAATTGTTAACATCTGCTTAACATCCAATTTCCACATAACAGATGAGGCATTCACTGCACTATACCACCTCTTCTCAATCTATGAGTCCCATCATGCACCACGCAGGTATTAATAGCCCGATCATCCTCATGCAGTACCACCTTAAACATGCACACACGCTCACATTTTGTACCCATTTTAGTTACCCTAATCCCACCCCCTCCCAACGAGAAAACAAGCAAATCTATTCTTAAATTCTTTATTGCACTAACGCTTCAGTGTGAAATTCAGAGTAAGAGTTTACATGTGCTGAGAAGCACAATTACTAATCCAGCTCTCTTTATCAAATTTCTAGACCTTAATCCAGCCTTAGAAATGCTGTTTACATGATCACTTAAATAATCAAATGACTGCAGAAATCTGTTTATGGTAGGATTATTCAGTGCATGAGAACACACTCACTGATATAAACTTTTGATTAATTAATAAAAACTCAGCACAGTATGACAAAATACAGCTTGTAAAAAATCACTTTGATGCCTCTAAAACAAGTTTTATTCAGTAAATGTAGCTGCAGATGTTGAAAGGGTCTTCTGTCTACCTGGTGGTGGGTCTGATAGGAGGATTACGACTTGTTGCAACCATCCACAGTCTCACATACAGTACTGCTAAAAGATCTTAGGCAACTCTGAGAACTATTTCATTAACATTTCCATGCAGAAAGAGTTTACTTCGTCAGAAAAGGTATATACATTTGAGTAAATATAAAGTAATATAAAGTAGTATTGAGTTAATCTTCTTGGCTGCCATTTTATGTACATACATGTATCTCTGAATGGGTAACTTGAAAGGAGAATGAAAAAACACAGATGTACTTTTATGTAACAAGATTCATTGCAAGTAATTTTGGGTGGCTTCCATCGCTCCATTCATTAGAAAAGTTCATACTCTGCACTGTGTAATGTGTATCTGATGTTTTCAAATATATAATCATTGCATCAGTCATTCTGCATCCCTTTCCTTCCTTCCGTCTGTCTGCATCTGTTCCCCGGCCTTTTAATATGCTTCTTCTCATCTTCAAGCTCTCTCACCCTCCTGCTGCAGTTGGAGCTGTGATAACAAGACTGTGCCACATTAATGTCATTATCACCTTCAGTGTGTTGAATATTCATCACGTGTTTATTTCAGTTTCCTACATGCTCTGTAACTATCATCCAAGAAAACTCTCAAAGTAGTTTGTCCCTAATGCAAACGGATGTTTTAAAGGTCAGATAAAGTTTAGAAAGGCAAGTAATGATGGCAGCTAGGTTTTGTATAGCATTTGTGTCTCCCCCTTATTGTTTGTTTCTCTCCCTTATTGTTCCTCATCCACGTCTTTTCATTCCTTCTGCCCCAAAAGCCTTGCGTTCATCACTCAGAACCCAATAGAAAGTAAAATAAAGAGTAAAATAGAATTCATCTCAGAGTAAAAAGCCAACAAATCTCTCTCTCTCTCTCTCTCTCTCTCTCTCTCTCTCTCTCTCACTGTTTGGTTCTCCTAGGTTTTTGGGAACTAAATGGATGATGTTCCTTGCCTCTGGAATCTACGCCCTCTTTGTCTCTACCAATTACTGGGAGCGGTATTATACTCTGGTGCCGTCAGCCGTGGCCATCGGTGTTGCCATAGTTCCATTATGGGCCTCACTAGGGAACTACATTACAAGGTGAAGTAACTGGAGATTAATTAGGAAGAGACAGAGAGAAGTTGTTCTCTCTACTTTATGTTGAAGGGGATTCATAATGCTCATATTTAATGTTCATAATTTTAATTTTTGGGGTCTACTGGGATAAAATTAACATGCTTCAATTTTCCCAAAACACAGTATTTTTCTCATACTGTACATGTGTATACACACTCTGTCTGTTAGAGCTACTGAGTCTTTAAACCCACTAAAGGAAAATAAAAAATAAAGCATTATAGGTCCTCTTTAAAGGAATGATTCTTTGTTTGGCATGCGGTTTGCATGGTGCTGTTGGTGAGATATTGCACTAGTGCTACACTCCTGTTGTAGCAAACAGTACTTGTGAGTTCCATTATTCAAACAGCATACCTAAGACACTAAGCATGTCATGGCTGATTTAGTGCATTTTGGGTAAGGGGGAAATTGTGCAAGTTTGATTTTTCTCTGAACTATTCCATTAAACAAAGGAGTGCCATCGATGAAAGCAATGAGTGATATAAAACAACTGTTAAGAATATGAAGAATGTGAGTCAGGTGAGCTTCTCTTGTGGGTCCTGTACAGCAGGTATTTCCAGCCCAGTTCCAGCCCTAACCTGCACACCTTGCTCTACTGTATTCGGAGCTTGGTCAGCTGGATTAGGTGTGTTATTGTGTTATTTGGAGTTAGAAATAAACCCTGCGTCACTGGTGTCTTCAGGCTCCAGGCACTGGACACTTTTGTGCTTCTTCTGCTCCAACTCCAGCTAATTCACATCAACTCAGAGCAACCCAAGTCCTGGAAATTTTGGTTGGGATGCTTTATTTTTTTCTGATTAGACATTAATTATGTAAGGATGTATTGCAGTGCTTAGGCTACCTTGTACAAAGCCTGCTATACCTGCTGAATTTTTAAACGTATCGGCAGCATAATGTGGGTTGCTGGTCATCAACTGTAATCAACATGCTTAACGTACTTGCCTCCAAAAAACTGTATCACCAGATACTGTCATCATTTCATTGTCTTGATGTTCTGCTGAAATACTAAAAGTTGAAATAAAAAGCAGCATAATAGAAAAGTATGGGGTAGCACTGCATTTCATGTAAATGTAAAATTTAATTTACTAGCTCACAGGACTTAATACAGCCTGTTACATAGGCCTTGTTCAAACTGCCAGCCCAAATTCGATTTCTTGGCATATCCAGATTGTATCAAAATTGATATTTGATAGTCTGGATGGCAAAAACCCTCATGAAATCTGATTTGGAGGTGGTTTGGCATAGAATTCCCATCTGATTTTAACACATGCATCTCCGTCTGGATGCTCTGACACTCAAATTGTATGTCAGAGTGTCTTTTGCATCAGCCACAAAGCGACAAACAATGACAATGTGTCAGTTACCAGGGTTTTCTACATAGTTACCTATTCTTACTAATTCTTGCTACCACAACAGCACACACAGATAGGCTGGTGTTGTCTGGACACACAAATCTGACCTGATCACTTGCAATTAAAAGTGCAGACAGTCATCTCAAAAGATCGGTTTGGAGAAACAAATCCGATTGCCAGCAGTCTGAACATATTTAGTTTATCCTTAAATCCAGCAAAATATTTTTGTTTTGGCTGCGGTTAAGTATTTCACATCTGACGGAAGTAAAATAAATAAAAAAATAGAGCACTGAATACAAAATCATTTAAATGGATACAATATTAGATATACTGCACTCACAATAACTTCTTTTGCAGAAATCCCATTGCTATCATAATTGGAGTGTCATATAAGTCTATAATTCTGCATAATCTAATTGAACACTAAAATATATTTATTGTATCCATTGTGGGAAAGACCACCTCACTAGTGGCCTCCAGGTAATTTTAATTTCAGACCCTGCAGTGCAGGTGTTGGCAAGAGTGCACTCAGTTAGTTGTATTTACTCTGTGTGTGTATGTGTGCTATAGGATGGCCCAGCAATACTATGAATATGTCAACTATAAAGAGGAGCATGTGCAAGAGCAGAAGAGAGTGCCAAAGGGAGCCTGCCATCAATATGTCATTGTTTTCCAGTCAGTCTTCTACATCATCTTCCACGTGAGTGCTTCCATGCAAGGATTTGTTGAGTGTGTGCACATGTGGATTGGACTCATATATTTATATGCAAAACTTTGAACACCCCCAGTCAAATTATATGATCTGTTGAAGTAAATACATCCTCTACAGGGAACAAACTTAAGTATGTCCTCTGTCTGCTAAATGTAGAGCACAGTTTCCTTTTATTTGAGTTCAACCTGTTAAAAAATAAAGCATAAAATGTAAAATGTGTCATCATTTTTCTGCATTCTTCTACATTTTATGTTTTTACATTCGGCAGATAAACAGTAACTGTGCATTAAAATGTGCCGAAGTGTGTTTGTGACCTCTGCAGAGCGTGTGTTAACTTAATTTCACTGGGGCTGCAGGATGAGGACAAAACACTAGTATTGCACTTTTATTGTGATTATTGATATTGTAATGGAAATGTCCATCTGGCATTATATGGAAAGATGCATTAGTGAATCTGTAATATGGCAGTTAAAAATGAGCCTGCATATGACCATAATAAATCACTTTTGTTTACATGAACTGAAGCACATTTTTCGTTTGCATATCACGGCCTTCTGCAATATCAGTATGTTGCAATAACAGTCAGCAAACAATGTGCTCAAATAAAGAGTTGATTAATGTCTGTGCTTGTTTTGTCTGCAGGTCAGTGAAAGCACACAAACATAACAGGGATGATGATGCATTTTCTGATTTCTCATATGTGCGTAACAGTCTGTGTGTGCGTGTGTGTGTCTTTGCAGCTGAGTTTCGTATTTGCTGAGTTCCCCATGATCCTCTTCCTCAACTCATTTCTTTGTGACTACAAGCACACCCTCTTCAACGTCAAGCAGTGTGGTAAACTTTACTCTCCTCTTACTTCCTCTTTCTGCCTCTGCGTTGAGTTAGATTTTTCAGCACTATGTTGATATCGTCTCTGTCAAACAAAACACCATTTATATTTCAATTCCTTTCCTCTACTATATTTAAAAATGAGATGAAGGGTAAAAGGATCTTCCACCAACTATCAATGAGGTGCTTCTGGAATTTATTACAAGCTTGCCAGAGAGAAGGTGCAGCACTGACTCTGTATAGAGCAAAAGGATAATTTGATTTAGTTAAATACATGACTTCCTGGTCCATGAACAAGGCCATCATCAGATGTGAAAAGCAGCGCAGAAGGACACTGCTTTATTTGATCACTGTAGCTGCAGTATACATTGTACACATAATGATATACTAGGAATACATATTCAGGACACGCTACAATACAAGCCTTTTGCAAAGGCTGTATTCAGAAAACATTCAGCTTTTAGAGTACTTACCTACTGAATAAAGCAGTATATATCTTTATATCCATAAAATAAACATTAGTACTGCTTGTTTATTATTGTTTGTTTATCGCTGGAGTTCCTAAGTAGACTTGCAAATCAGTGTGATGATCACTTATAAATATCAGTGGTTCTGAGCTCTGCTAAATCCTTTACTAAATTGATTTGAGCACTGATTGAACTAAAAGGTCTGCCCAGTAGTGGACATGATGATTTTTTCTAGTTTTAAGCTCAGCATTTGTGTTATATTAGACATTATTGGCAAGTTACATATGTGCCATTTTGCCGCCCACTTTATAGTCATATTTGCAAGATGATGTTATTGGGATTTGGCGAATGTTTGCTTAGTTCATGAAATGGCAGTGGGATTGGAGGAGCAGCCGTTGGATTCTGGGATTTTCAGCTTTACTGTAATGGAATGTACATCTAGATCGGATGAATGGCGTAGGAATGGTGTGGGGAAGGCCCCCATTTTTAGGGTCTCGATAATAATTTGTTGGTTGCTCAGCTGCTCAGGCCAGCTGTGCGCGATTCCCTCATTATTTCACTTACTGATAGAAACATAAAAGGTCTAGATTTGATTTCAAAGAACTTCATTGCAAGTAAACAAGGCTGGAAAATCAAAACAAACCCATCAGAAAGACAGCAGGAACATTAGGTGTGCCAAAACATATTGTCAAAATATTGTCACCTGACCTGAACCCAATCAAACATGCATTTTACTTACTGAAGGTAAAACACCCGAAGATAAGCAGGAACTGAAGACAGTTCAGTAAAGATCTGACAGAGCATCACCAGGGAAGAAACCAGTCACTGACTGGTGTCAGACAGTCACTGACTGAAAAGGATTTGCAACCAAGGCTTAAAGAAAATTTATTTTATGATTTTAGTAGTTTGTCCAATTACGTCTGAGCCCCTAAAAATAAATGGGTTATGTATTAAAATGCTTGCCATTCCTACACCATTTACCCCACTTGGGTGTAAATACCCTCAAATTAAAGCTGAAAGTCTGAAGGTATGATTTCCTCAAAATTTTCCTCTAATATGCTGAGCTGGACAGCTAAAATGACAATAACATTGTTGATGTCCAAATATTTATGGGCCTAACTGTAGGTAGATTAGAATATTTCTCTGTTTTTTCACTTTTCTTTACACTTTCTATATAAAAAAACACAACAACAGCAAAAATACTGGCAATCATACTCATTCATAATACTGACCATAATTTGAATCATAATGACAAATAAAATATCAGTAATCACCTTTAATTTAGCATCTTCCTCTCTGTGTGTCTCTGGTTTGCTCAGGTGCAAATGGGAAGATGATCATTGAAGGTTTCAACAAGACTGTTCTGCAACGTTTGCCTCGTTCCACACTCCTGATTGAAGTAGAGAGTGTTTTAATGGGAGCTGCCTTCATCGCTATGATCATAGTAAGACAATAATCTCCTCCTCTCACTCACTCAAATCAGTGTGTAACCTTAAAAAACTGTCACTACCGAAACCTATATTTTCTACGGGCTGTGTGCTCAGCTGCCCAAAGCTGTGTTGCTAGACATGTACTGGCTTGTGTTTTTGAGTAATTTGCTTAAAATTAGCTACAAATGTCACTACTGAAACAAGGAAAATTTTCATAATGCTTGTTTTGATAGTGACAAAATGAAATTATCAGTCATTTTATTCTATGAACTAAACATAATTAAGGCTCAAAATAAAATGATTTCATTAAAAAAAAAAATCCAGATCAGTTAAATGTCCTTAATGTGTTCTGACATTTAACTTGAAGTTCAGTACAGTGTATGTCAATGTATTCGCTCAGCCATTTCCAAACCACAGTTATTTGTAGTTGTCATCTGATTCTTAGTTAGCAGTGGTTCTTTTAAATTGAATCAAGCATGTGTTTGGTGGATTAGAACAAATCCATGCAATGACTTGGGGCATCAAGGAGAATTATGGATCCAAATCTGTGATTATTTGTTACAACAGTAACAAAACTTTTTACTTTTTACTGTATTTATGTTATAAAGTGATTTTACTGGCAAAAACACATTTACTCATTGGCTTAGGTGCCCAAGACTTTTGCACAGTGCTGTACAACATTGCTTCATGACCTTTAAACTACAGTCGTGAGCATATTACATCAACAAATGCATAAAGACAGGAGTCACAAGGAGTAGTCTTCATTACACACTGCCCCCACCATTTAGTTTGAACTTTACTTTCTTTGTTTTTACCTAGAAAAGTTGCACTGGTCTGAGTAGCGCTGTTTTGCATGCTGAACAGCCCATAGGGGGCTCCAGTGTCTGCAGGTGCTGGTTTCATTCATGCATCATGCTGTCTGGCTCCAGTGGTAACACTTCCTGTTTGGTTAACTGAGTGATGGTATTAAGTAAAATCCAGTGATGGTGAAGAGAGTCAGAACAAATACTTGTAGACATGATGGCCCTCTGCAGACTGAGTACTGGATCTTGGTTAAAGCTGTGTGTTAGATGCGGCTGGTTGCTGCTGTTCCTCAATCAGTGGAATTTTTTATATCACTGATAAACAATGTTGGGTCATTTCCCACAGCATAACTAAGATTCAAATTTAGAAATGTATGTAAAAGAACACATTCATAATTTCTGTAATGCAATATACACCAAAAACTAAAAATAGAAGACCCCACAGTGAATTTTGAAACTAACATCAGGATTACAGAAACATGAAAAAGTAATTGATCAAATAAAGAGTAATTCATGGAAAAAGTAAAGAAAAGGTAAAGAATGTATAAAAGTAAAGAATGTTATCACATTCACACAAACACATGTGACCTCACACACAAAGACCTTACTAAGACAAAAGCTTAAAGAAAGACATTTGCAGACTAACACTCAAAGTTGAGTGAGAAAGAGGAAGAGAGTGGTGGGAGTAAGAGCATCCTCAAGGGCCTGCCCCTCTAACACAGACTTGGTCAATGCAATTATGTTTTTATGCAAACTTATATGTAAATTGCACAGTCTACATAAACATCTGCTGATTCAACTTCTATAATGCAGACTTGCATAGGCTCAGAAACTAAACTGGGCATAGTGTCATTGGTATGACTGAACAAAGGTGCTCTCCCTCTTAATGACTTCAGCCCTCTTAATGACTTCAGTCAGAAGACTCCCAAGTAATCTTTCACCCAGTTAAAGGAAAAAAGGAAAGAAAAATCACAGGCATCAAGCTAAAGTACTGTTATTCCTAGGTGTATGAAATATATTCTTAACCAAAATACTGTTTGTCTGCTTATTTATTTTTAGCTTGTTACATAAAAACAAGGACGGCAAGAACAAAAATGATGTAGTTATAGGGTAAATATGCCTGTAAAAAAAAGGCAAAAGTCAAGACTAACACCAGGAATCTGAGCTGTATTGGAAGGATTGATAATAGTGTAATTTATAGAGAGTCAGAGATTACTAACATTTTTATGAGCAGCAGGAAATATCAAGCTTAAGGTAATTTTATAACCTCTACATGGTATTTATCACATGCATAATATAATGTAAAAATGTATTTCTTAAAAGAATCTGAGAGGATCTATTGGTTAAGCTCTATGATAAATGTGGGTGTTACATGCACCTATTGCATGCTGATGAAAAATAGAACCATGAGGATCATGTACGTAAAGGAATAAAGGAGGGCCCAAAACAGATCCCTGTGGAACACCTTAAGAAACTAATGTGCTGTGCTGGAAAGAAAATGCTGTCTGTTAGTAAATAAGATTTGAGGCTGGCTTAAGCAGTATCTGAAATGTCTAAATGTGAATAGAAGAGAAGAAATAAGAATGTTATGATTAACGATGTCAAAAGGAATGGTGAGAGGAAGAAGAAAAGAATGCTGACATCATCTGAGTCTTTAGAAGGAAAGAGGCCACTTACTACTCTGAGAAGGGCAGTATCAGTACAGTGGTGGGAGAGACATCTAGACTGAAGTAACTTGTGCAAGTCACTGCGGCATATATATTCCTGGAACTGAAAGGCCACTAGATTCTATATGACATTCGAAAGAGAACACACCTAGAGAAAGGCCTGTAATTACAGAGAACAGCGGAATTAGGGTTTTTGAGAATTGGAGAGACAATGGCAGTCTTTAAAGGGAGGGGAACTAGACAAGAGGCCAGTGAAGTGTTTAGTATGTAGGAGACAGAAGTTGAGAGGACAGAGAAGCAGGCTTTTATAATAGATAAAAGCTGGTGCTGGATTAAGTGGGAACGTGGAGGTGTTTGATTTCGTGGTTATGAATAAATGCAGGGTCTGTAGGGGTAAAACAGAAGGGTCTGACGTGCATGGTGTTGGATGTAGGTGGAATGTCAGGTAAGGAACAGGATTGGAACGGCTCATACAGACAAAAGAGCAATCTTTATTAGTAAGGTTTTTGGTCACGACAAACCTCCATAACAGCTTAATTGCACATTGGCCTAGGTTCTATAAGTTTATGGATCTGTACAGATGGGACGCTGTTTTCCCAAAAGATATTCCTTGAACTTTTCATACAGGTTTATTTGGGCTGAAATCTAATGACCATAGCATACGATTCACATTATTTGTCATCCTCCTCAAACTATTCAGTGACCCCGTAATTCCCTGTGGATGAGGGCACTGTGATCCTGGATGAGAAATGTATGAAACATTAAAGATGATCAGTCAGAATTACTCTGTATTTATTAGCAGTGACCCTTTTGTCTAACTATCCCAGTAAGATTGCCCCCTAAGAGCTTAAAAGAGCCACCAGAACCCTCACTGTAGGGGTCAGGTATTCAGATCTCTGTAGACCACTGTCTGTAGTTTCTATACCACTGAACTATCACATGTGCGTTTATCCTTGTAATGAGGGGTTTATGCTCTCCAACCCTACTATAATGTCCCTTTTTTATGAAGTTGTTGACAGATTGTTCTTGCTGACACAGTCTGATCATGTCCTGCAGTGACGTTCTGAGTCACCTGAGGAACAGTCGCTCTGTTTTACTTAAATTTTACAAGTTTAGACCTTGCCCTCAGCATGTGATGATAGTACGAGGGAAGACGGATTGAGGGAGGAGAGAGAAAACTCTGAGAACTTGGGCTGGAGTTCTGGCCACACTCTGCCTGTAGCTGAAATGTCAGACTCCCTAAAAGAACTCCAGGGTGAGTTCACTTGTTTAGGTCGAAAACTTTGACACGGGAATGGAAGATGAGGATGTAAATTTATAGGGTGTTGGATTGGAAAGAAGGAAGGGTTTCAGGCATGGCCCTCCCCCAAGATGTATTCCGTAGTTATTCCGTAACTCCATATTGCACTAATGCATCCCGCTCAATCATTGTGCGCTTTCAATCCCAATTTCTAGCCCTGTTCACTGATGTCTTCCGTAGATCTTAAGTCGCTTTGGACATTGTAGCTGTTAGAACTCTAGACAGTTGAGCAGTCTGTATGACTGAAGCTCCCACCACTTTGAAACCTCTTTCAAAGTCACTTTGATATTGTCCTCTGGCCATCTGACCAAAATCGTGGTCAACTGGGCCAGCTCAGTATTTTAATACATGCCACGGAGCATGATAGGATTTTCTGTTTCGTTTATTGAGGTCTTTTCTAAATTGTCAGTCAGCCACATATATATATATATATATATTATTCATTTGTTTTGGAAGTGCTAGAGAAAGTCATTTTATATTCTCATTTTCCCTAAAGAATAGCAAGGCCAAACGGCATAGACACTTCACAACAGTAAATCTTGTTTTCTCTCTCTCTCTTTTAGTTCTTGACTGTGTGTGGTGCTGCATATCGACCCACAGAGGAGATAGACTTGCGCAGCATTGGCTGGGGTAACATCTTCCAGATGCCCTTCAAACACCTGCGTGATTACCGTCTGCGGATGCTTTGCCCCTTTTTCATCTACTCTGGCTTTGAGGTGCTCTTTGCCATCCAAGGACTCATACTGGTAAGGGCAGCAAAAGTACTGCAGTTGATAATTGGATTCCATTCTGACCACCACATGAAGCACATGTGTTGTTTATGAGGTACTGTTATTGTGAGAGAATGTGAATAAAACAGTGTTGCATTTTGTCACTGAGTGTTTTATCTCAGTTTTGACAACCATACTATGACATAAATTATAATTACAAAAGCAAGTATAGGGATACTCAAGTTAGTTGCATTCATCATTAATGTTTTATAGCATGTAAAATTACACTCCCTGTATTTATTCAGCGCTCAAAAGTAGTCGGGACACCTCAGTTATCATTAGTTTTGTTTTGTGTGTATTTTGTTTTGAGTTATTTAATCATGCTAGTTAGTGTATTATGCAAATTATGCTTTGCCATGTTCAAAAGTATACAGTGCCAGCTATATATTAGCTGTCATTCAAACGAAAGGATGTACAACTAAATTCTTTTAATTGTCTTTTTATGTTTTCAGTAAATTATCTGTATCATTTTGAGTTTCACTTTGTAAACCTGCTCATTATTGCTGGTATTAGAACTTTCTTTCTCTCTGTCTCTCTCTTCTTCCCCCTCCCCAGTCGTACGGTGTCTGTGCACTGGGAATGGAGAGGCTGTGGTTGTTGGTGATGGTGTACGGGCTGTCGTCCTCCATTTTTTCGTCCCTCTCAATGGCTCTCCTGAAACAGCGTTTGCCCAGGCAGGTGATACTGCTGGGTGGGGCAGCGGTTCACCTGGTCCTCCTGGTGGTTCTCATGTGCTGGTCCTCCAGTCCTCGAAGCCCTGGAGAGTTGCCTCAACTACTGGTGCTGGTTGCCCTCTGGGGTCTGGGCACAGCTCTCAACAAGACTGGACTGAGCAGTGAGTAGGATATACCCACCCAGGCTTAATGATTAGCTAAAAGCAGCTTCTAGTGTGTACTTTGCTGGTGAGATTGAACTTCAGCACCTTTATCCAGGATGGAGAGCATATGTCATCAAAAACTCTGCGCAGTGTTTTTTATTCAACAGTCATTATTTTGAGATATTAAGCCAATAAATAATTAGTAACACATTCGTTTTCTTTCTTTGTGTGTGTGTGTGTGTGTGTGTTTATTTCTGTGCAGCTCTGCTGGGAATGTTCTATGAGGACAAAGAGCGATTAGACTTTGTCTACACCATCTACCACTGGTGGCAGGCAATCGCCATCTTTATCGTCTACCTTTGGTCTGCCTTGCCTATGAGGGTAAACCCTAGTGTGTGTGTGTGTGTGTGCTTGTGTGTGTGTGTGTGTGTGTGTGTGTGTGTGTGTGTGTGTAAGTTTTTAAGCTTTAATTCCAGTGTATAAGCTTAGTTAAAAATACTGAACATTTCTTATGAAAAGGTGATGAAAGTGAGATTTCTTTCGTTTTCCTTACTCTCCCTCTCTCCCTCTCTTTATTTGTCTGGTTCTCCCACCTTAGGCCAAGCTTGCAATCCTGTTGGTTACGCTGTTAGTTGCAGGCTTGTGCTACTGGCAGATGGAGCGTCGCCTAGCCAAGAAGATTCCTTACAGGTTGCCACGGATTCCCCGTCCACGACACAAGGTGAGTCAGCGGGCCACCTGTTATTTAACACTGAGCTATTTGTGTTGTGTAAATGTGCTTTCTTCTCACTTTCATTTCATAAGAACATGTGCCATTACAGTTTCTCTTGTGAACAGAATAAAAAAGAAAGGCCCTTGATGGCCATAGTGACATCCGTTGCTTATCGAGAACAGCTTTCTGTTAGATGCAAAAGCAAATGGGAAGTCTTTGATATATATTAGAAGTGAAGGACAAACTTTGCTGTTTGATTTTAATAATTGCAAAACCAGAAATTGCCTGTTTTATGTAGCAGGTAGTTACGTTGATGCTTGAGCTGAGTTATGAGTCCATTCCAAATTTTGTAATTGTTTGGAGATCAGACGTAGTTCATCATTAGTGATTTCCGGTATGTGTTCGTTTTTCTTCAGGCCACCGTTAGGTAAGAGTTGCACTATTCACTGCCCCATTCAGCTTCCTGTCTCAGTACGTTCTCCTCCCACACAGGTCAAAGGTTACCGCTACCTGGAGGAGGAGAACTCTGACGAGTCCGATACAGACAAGAGCGATGTGGAGGGCGAGGAAGATGAGGGCAGGCAAAGCGAGGAAGAGCAGGAGGGGGATGCGGGCTCACAGGGCTCTGATTTGCCGGGCCGTGACAGGGGCGGGGCTAGAGGCCGCCGACGGCGACGGGACGATACTGCCTACGAGCAGGCTGGAGGACAGGAGGATTATGTCCAAGCCATGTGACAGAATACTGTCTTCTTATTATACAGTAGAGTGGGTTGCCATTGCATTGGAAAAGAAAACATGTTCTCAGATACCATATGAATGATTGAATGAATCAAATGAGCGAACGAATTAGTGAATTAATTGAATGGATGAGTGAATGGATGGATGAGTCTAAACACGTGACAATTACATTTTAAATGAAGGTTACGTTAGCAGGATGTTAATATTGGGGCTGATGAATGAAGTACTGAGTGGAGGTTTCTCAAGGGGCCACGGAAAGATCAGTACCACTGGTTTTGGCAATTAAGATGTTATTTTTTGTTTTAGAGCAGAAAAAACCCTCGAAGTGTTCTAACAAAAGAAAAGAAGAAGTTCTACAAGGGTTTCAGTGAAATGAGAAGTGAAAAAAGGAAGGAAGTCAAACCTTATATGGCCAGGTGGCCCATGACTGTAGGTACCACTGGTCAAGGTGATAAGCTGGAGGGTTGTGATTTTCACTCGCTTCCTCTTTTTCACTGAATGCCTTGTCAAGCTTGTGCTTTCTTACTGGTCCGTTTTAAAGAAGTCTGTTATTAAATGCTTTTTTAAAATAAAGTTGTATCTCTCTGTATTATATTGTTGGCGTTTTTTCTTTAGAGCGGCCAAAGATATTGAAGTGCGCTCAGCCACATCCACACATGCTTGTTCTCTCGCTCTCCTTCCTACTCACAGAGATACACACTCGGTAAAAGCACAGTTTGGAGGTGAATATGCATTTATTAGTCATAAACTGTCCTCACTTCCAGCTGCTCACGCACACACACACACACACACACACACCCATCTGTCATGTATAGCAGTTATACGTCAAGAAACGTCACTCTCTTATGCTTGAGGTGGACAGTCCAACTGTTCCTCAGTTTCATTAGTATGTACACTGACCTCTCTAACGCCCTCTAGTGGGCTTCTGCAGCAATGTCTAGCTCAAAGAGAGTGTGCATATACACTACTGGTCAACAGTTTGGAATCATAGTTTTCAATCATTTAAAAGCGTTTTTGGCAATAACGTATACATTTATTCGCATATATCGCTATAACTTCACTGGTCAACTAATTTATAGAAACCCATACATTGTTGTAAATGATGTAAATTATTCTCTAGTCATTGAGAATGAAATCTTCATCCAAAATGTCTTGTGTTTCAAAAGTGGTGATCAAATCTTGAGTTGGGGAAAATGACGAAGAACGATATGAATAAATAATTACAGCTAATGAATAATCAAATAGATTCTCAAAAACTTGAAAAAAACTTCTACTTCTAGTGTCTTATATCAGTCTAGATTATTAATATGGCAAGAAATTCCAAACTTTAGAACACTATTGTATGTGGAAGCCTGCTTATGGTCCTTTACGTTTAGCCTTCTGTATGTGTTTGCATGCTTTCCTGGTAGAGTAGGACAGTAATCACGGCCGGTGTGTTGGCTGTGTATTGTCCTGTTGTGATATTACTGTCATGGAGTGTTCTGCAGTGTCTCCTTATTACCGTGAGCTAACTGTGAGTGTAAACTCTGACTCTAGATTCACAGTATCATGGACCGACACCACAGAATGTTACCGTTCCTAGGGCTGCTAACATTACATAAGTAGTTCTAGGTATATACACTTACATTCAAAAGACTGGAATCAATGTTTGCTCAATGTTTGTTTATAATGTATAGTGTATATATGTACTGATATATGACATTTTAGATGTGAATTTTAGAAATGATTCTCAAATAACTGTAGAACAGCAAGAATGAAGTTCTAATAAGTAATAGTACAATAGTCATAGTTCAATGGTTGCGGTCACGTCTTGAAGCAGATAACTCTAATTTTCATTGATAAACTGTTGTAAGTATGTAATGATTTCTCATTATTAAGTGCATCTTTGCCACAAATCCTTGAGATATTATAAAAATACTTTTTGGTATCTATGAGTTATTATTTTCTACATTCTGTGATTTATAGCTATATTTTATTTATTAAGTGAATCCAAACTTTTGAACTGTGGTGAATACCCTCTTGCTCTCATCCACCCTGCTCTGTCCTCCACCTCCTCCTTCTCTTTTCTCTCTCAGTGCTGGACTCTGCGGATGGACTGGATTTGGGGCGTCTGGCTGTGCGAGCCCCAGCCCTTCCAGTGTGGATAATCACCGCTGTTCCGCTCACACTCCATGATGTACTGCTGCCCGCGGTAGCCTGGAAATTCATAACACACGAAGCTGCACAGAGGAGAAGGAAACGAGACATCAGAGGGATGAAGAGGGGTGTCTTAAGCTTAAAAAAAACTTTAATGAAGTCACTTTATTTAAAACTCTTTTAGTTCTTTTCAAGCATGTAAATGAGTTTGGCTGTGGTTGCAAAAAGACAACAGGCAGATGGGAAAAGCCTCTGACTGAATAAGAGTGGGAGCAAATTTTCACAGTAATGATGATTATGTGTTATGGGATTTTAAATTATTCAAACTCAAAATAGTTTTTTTCCCTGTTTTAGATATGAGTCCATATGTGCTTTCACTCTCTGGCTCATCACACTGACAGTTTACAGTGTATTGATGATTTCATCTGCTCCATTAGGCTTTATTTAGCTATTTATCAAAGCTGTGTTAAATGTGTAAAGGTGTCATCTGTCAGTGTCAGTAACACTCCGGCATGTGTTTGAATGCCTGTACAGGTGTGGCTTGTGATAGAAATGTGGACGTGATTAACATGCTGTAATTAATAACACTGTTAAGCTCAGGAAGAAGGTGTAGAATTTGTCCATATGATGGCACACGAGTCAGAGACGTAGAATTCCTACAGGTGTTTATGTCAGAAAACAGCATTGCTGTCTTTTACATAATATAATCCCTACTTATCAGATAGGCCTGAACGATGCACAAACATTACTAGGTTAATATTCTGAAAGTTATTTTCCAAAACTGTGTAGCTGCATAACTGCTTAACATGTTCTAGGCACAAACTCAAATCTAAAAAAGTTGAAAGTGTAAGTGAAATGCAAATGAAACCAGAAAGCTATGATTTGTAAATTCTGTTTGACATGTATGAAATGAGGAACATTACAAAAACATGATATTTGATATTTTACCTTATGAATATTTTATAGACTTTTCATAAATATATATATTCAGTCCAACTATGACGCATGCTTCAGAAAAGCTGGGATGGCAGTATTTTTACCACTGTGTTACATCACTTTTCCTTTCCAACACTTAACAAATGTTTGGGGACTGAAGACATCCATTGATCCAGTTTGAAAGCTGAATTTAGATGAATAATGCACTTCATAACATGCCACTTAAGAGACAACCAGGTCAGTCTAAAAGGCTGACTTGTCAAACCACAACACACATGGTGTACACAATAAACCATGCATCAGTCCATTTTAGATTAACTTTACCTTAGAGAAGCCTGTGCTTAGTACAGCCTACCTTGCATTTGTGGGTGCAGCAATGAACAGTGTTTAGTGACAATGGTTTGTTGAAGTATTCTTAAGCGATAATATCCTTCATGGAAACATGCCAGTTTTTCATTTCCTGAATCATTTGATAATATTACGCACTGTACAGGGTACCTAAAGTCATTGTGAATGCTTGTTGATAAGCTACAGAGTTTGGTGTTATACCTGCCCTCAACACAACTACTAAATCTGGTAATGAGTTGATTCAGGTGTGTTTAAGTAAGAAGACCACCAAACCTCTTTTATAGGTCTTCTGGAAGTCCTAGATATGTCACTGACTGTAAATATAAGCGGGAGCTTATTCAATAGGTTATTAGAATGGAAATGCCAGTGGCAGATCTGAACCTGAGCTCACTACTGAAAGAGTCACTGTGGATCTTCTACAATGTAAAATGATAATACATTTTAGTATCTTCAAATGTCTGTGCATCATCTAGAACAGCCAAAAAAATCACAATTAGCTTAGAGCTAATAAACTACAGGGAATCTTTCTCGTGTATGGCTCAAATTGAAGGCCTAGCTCTAATAGTTACATTTCACCTTCTGCTATTACTTAGAAGCAACACTGAATTTGGGCTGGAAACTATGGCAATGATACTTACTGTACAGGGTCTTAACCATTTGCTTCAGAAATGTGTCTCTTGTACTTGTGTTGCTGTATTTTGCAACACGTAACATTTATACTTACCTTATTACTCCAATAATGTTTATGCCCTTTATCAGCTTAACAGCAGTTATCCACTCCAGTGTAATTTGGTGAGATGGTTTTAATACTTACTATAATTTAGTTAAAATAATTACACAGCACTTGTATATCCCAAATGGGGGAATGTATATCCCCCATTTGCTCATTTAAAGTGGGTGTATTATAAAAACAATTTCAGTTCTTGAGCTCATACATTTGGGTACATGGGGTACCTACCAAAATGTGAAAAAAGACAACTCAATCAGAGTCAACAAATAACTCGATCAAACTCAATGCCTAGATCATAAAACATGGGCTTCAACAAGACAGATTTCGATCCTCTTCTTACACAAAGTGGGGACTCATAAGAATAGCATTGCCCCCAATCTCAGAAGCTTTACACACAGCTTCAGAGCTACCTCTTCAAGGCCCTTCATTTATTTCCAGTGCTGGAGCTTCGAGCTAACCACTTTGTGCCTGGATGAGGTTCTCATCTGAATTCTCCCATTCCATTCTTAATAGTACAGCAGTTACATTCTGGCACCTTAGGCCACCTGTCCAGCTTCTTGTTCTAATTTCCAGTTCGATCTTAAATGCTGCAGCTGTTATAGTCTGTCACCTCAGGCAACTGCTGCATCATTTAAGGTGGAAGGAGAACATTTAAGCAAGAAGCTGGCAAATAAGTAGCAACTTAAGCCTTGTTTGTCAGAGTGGTTTTTGTGGGTCGGTACAATGGCGCACTGTCAATGAAATGTGCCACCTTTTAATATCTGGAACTTGCTGGCCATTTCAGTTAAACCGTTTTGGAATAATTATATAGATGTCTTGATCGCAAATAGAACTTGGAGTAACAGTACCAGAAATACTTGGAGAGCTGTGATCATGTGTACGTAACACTTACGCCCCACACTGCACATGCATGGAGCCCACTTTGGTGTCACACCAACCCATGGCCTGCAGAGAGGGATAGTCATCACACACCTCCACGCTACGGCCCAGGAAGTTCTCATTCTCAAAGATCATCATGCGGCTGGTCTCATGAGTCTGAAGGAGAATGAAAGAGAGTTAGTTTCATGCCTTCTTTTCCTTTCCTTGCACCGCTTGCATTTTAGCTTCTACCTCTGAGGATGTGAGGAAGCATTGCAAGGACTTGAAGAGGGATCAATGCCAAAATCCACACTACATGATCAGAAATATCTCCTTCTAATTAGTGAATACTTTAAGGTGCACTCTTTGCTGACAAGGGTGTACAATTGCACACCACAGAAAAGCATTGCCAATATAGTAGGACGTTTTGGAGCAGCTTCACAAATGCCCACAAGAGTCCACTAAAGGAGTATCAAGCCCCCGGCATTGGGCTGTGGAGCAGTAGAACTGTGTTCTCTAAAATGCTGGAGTTCTATCCAATTCATCTGACCTTTGGGATGAATTGGAGTGTCAATTCATCCAACATCAGTACCTGACCTGTGGCTAAATGCAGCCAAACCCTCACAGTAATGTTCCGGCATTTAATGTAAAGTCTTCCCAGAGGAGTAGAGGCTGTTACTCCAGCAAAAGGGACACAAACTCCTTGTTAATACCCTTTCAGTAGAAATATTACAAAATCTATCAGACTTCATTTTCACTGACTTTATCACCTGTTTAACAGGTCTGCATTTATACAACATGGCCCTGTTAAATGCTTAATCAATATTGAAAACATTGTTACATGTGCACACTTGCTTGAATAGGTTTGGCCTACACAAGATAATTATTTGACCTTTTTCACATTAATATATTTTTGTTGAATTCCATCAGCATATTTCATATTATATCATTCATACTACAGACCTACACAGCAAATTTCAATAATTGCTACATCTTTTGACCTTGAGCGATTTACTGGCCCAGACAAAAAGAAGGAAGTGAAGAAAAATGCTATCTTGGAAGGTGATGTTTTTCAGCTCTTGTATTCTAACTCTGCTAGAGTGTGAATGGAAGAAAATGTCCATTGTCAGCATCTGGTCACAGCAAACTGCCAGAATAAAGCTATTTCCTACACTAGTATGGATTACCTGTTCATGCAGAAGATAAAACGTGCAAGACTGTAGATCCTTACAATCCAAAGTGGCCAACTTTCTCATGTTTTTAAAGAAGTATTACCAGTTGTACACCATTGATGGAGGGTGTCTTATTCATTCACCCACTTTGCATACTCACAGCACAGAAGATGGGGCGCAGGGACGTGAGTCTCTCCACGTGATATCCCAGACTGCCACTGTACGCGTCCCAGTGAGGGTACTCTCCTCTCTCTAGTACAAACTGCTGCCCCTGGAAGTCATGATGTTCATATCCCAACCAGCTAGAGACAGAGAAGAGTGTGAGGAGAGACTAAAGAGGAGGCATCTAGAAATACTAATATCTTTATACTAAAATATTTATAGGCATCGACTGTGTTAGGATGATGCTGTACGGCTTCTCCTCTGGTACTTCCACAGTGTTAGCAAGCAGAGTTGTAGTCAGTCTTCAGTTTCACTGTGATCTGTGATGACTTATTGTAATGTAAAGTTCTGGTATGCATAAAATGAAAGGAATATAGAACATGAGCCAATGATAAGTCTCCTAAAGAGTGGGGGTTACTGCATGTGGGAAATCAGAAGTGGAGTGCTCAGCATTCTCTTCCAAGTGTGTTAACAGTTTTACATGACTCATGGCTGATAACGTATTGGGAGGTTTCAAAAACAATGCATGAGGGGCTTATCCAGCTTTGCCTTTCTAGACCTGTAATTAGTGCTATAGTACTCGAGATACTCGAGTACTCGTGTCTGGAGTTGTTCTCTCTTTTGATTTGGACAATGGTTTTACCAAATTAAGTATAGTTAGACGACCTACGACATGTTATGACTTCAACCAAAGTAACATAAAACCGAACTACTGTGCCTATTTTTGATGTTACCATTTTTCTTTGGAAAATTATTGGAAAACTTTGGAGAAATAAGTTTTTCTTTAATAATTTAGGGCTTGATCTGCCGGTCTCTATCTCATTTAAACTTAGAATGGTCAAGTTTACAAAGTTTTAGCTGACAATTAATTGTCATATACATAATTGCAGCTAACAATTTAATTGTCTTTTCTCATTTATTTTATAGAGTAATTAATCTCTCAGGTTTTGTATTCACTGCTTTCTTGTATTTACCTTTATTTACCTCTGGTCAACACTCCCAATTCACATGTTGCTTTTGCAGTAAAATCCCGTGTGACTGTAAAATCCAGTGACTATGGAATCCAATGACTGTGAAATCCAATGACTATTCAAATTGAAGTAGGCTTCAATTTTGACCAATATAACATTTTAATACATTTATATGTACTTAATCTCAGACTGGAAAATGAAATTTCCCAAAAGTAGTAACTGAGTACTTTATTTACACTTTCCACAGTGTCAAAGATTGTTTGTTAAGGGCCACGGCCGTTTTTAATATTACTGCATAATCTGCGTAATTAAATTGTTAAATTTACCAAGTCACTCAGAGTTTGATGGTTTCATACTTAATCAAAAGAACAGAATGTTTAGATAAGTACACATATAGCAACATACTTACTGTGCATTATTAGGAGCTGTGGGGAGCATTGTGGAATCTGGAGATTACATACAGTGCATTGTTGTGGTTTGTTGTAGGCAGTGGTCTCCAACTCTCCTCCTGGAGAATGACTTTCCTGCAGAGCCTACAATTTGCCACACCTTCTCTAACTAATCAATCTCTTCCCTTGTCCCTAATTGGCCTAATCATATGTACTGGAGTTAAGTGGCAGGGCAGCTTATTGGATACAGTTTGGAACTTAACTCTGCAGGAAAATAGCTCTCCAGGAGACCACTGCTGTAAGGTGTGTTACATGATAATCTAATTCTAGTCTATTTTATTTTTGTCCATAATGGACCCATAATGGACCTATCATATTGTACTTCCTCAGTCTCATAACTGCATAATGCTAACGTACTAGTTGAGTACATGTTACGAAATAACCCATTGTAGTTACTAAATAATACATTTTAAGGTGAACAACTAGTTGATAAGTCTACACTTCTTGGGATTTTTCATTTTTCATTTTTCTGCCTCATAAATAGTATTGTTGCAGAAAAGAGAGAAAGACTCACGCGCCACTCTCCACTCTGAGTGAGCGAATGTTCTGAAAGCCCCTCTCCTGAATGTTGCAGCACTCTGAGGTCAGCTCCTGATACTTGCCCTGGAAGTGCTCCTGCTCAAACACCGTCACCTAACAAACAGACACACACTGTTGTTTCTCCTGTTTCATCTGTTCTCTCTATTCCAGAATTTCATTCTGTATCCTCTCTTTGTGCTCTGCACTACCCAGGATAGGATCGAAAGTAAGACATCAGCAATACAACAATGACATTACCATAATTAGTAAAAATGTCATACTGATATTCACCTTTCTACCACAAACTACAGGGAGGTTGAGAGAACAACATAGAAAGAGAGAAAGTAAGAGAGAGAATGCGTTTGTCCATTTCTATTTATCTCTATTTATGAGTTGTTGAGTATTTACCTTGAAGAAAGGTGCCATGCCCATTCCTGATACGAGCATCGGCTGATTCATAGCGGCCTTTACAAACCTTCTACTCATCCTTTCACACTGAGAGAAAGATAATGTGGACAGAGTCGATTATAAGGAGAGATACAGAGTGCCTCATCATATATTAGCTTATTAAAAGTGGTTCATGTGGAACAAGCCATGTTGTAATTTTTGGACACAAATGAAGCATGTTCATGGACTATGTTGCAGAAAATCAAAGAGAAACTCCACCTTCCATTTTCTGCACAGTTCAATGGTTAAGATGTAAACAAAGCCTTTCAAAGGGATTTAGTGTGAAATGCTCCATTCTAGAGAAACCATGTCTGCGTTGTGCACAATGGTGGTACAAGGGAACTGAAAGCTGGGCATGAAATGGCTATATGTAAATACTCTGCCTAATGCCTGAGATGTTTTGATAGTTTTGCAATAAGCTTTTGACCTAAAACATATTGCATGGCATTGTTCATGGTGGAGTGCATGCATATAAATTAGTATTAACATCACAGCCACTATAATCGTACATTTCAATGTGTACTTAGGAATAAGCCTGGGATTTTAGGGGGTTAACTAAGCCATTTTGCATTAATTTCCATGCAATTACTCAGCATAATTAATAAGCAAAATAATTTGTTTGCAAGCACTACATATCTAGATACATTGATGTTGTTTCCATTCTTCACTTCAATAAATTAAAATTAACTATTCAATTTTGAGGAGCTTATCTGGTCCCTGTAAAAAATCTACAGTAGTAAAAAGGTTTCATTTGTTTTTCTCAGAACTAGCTTGCAGAACCAGTTAATCCCTGCGATACTGACCTTTAGACCTTGACATCAGAACTGAATTTCTTACCTGAATCTTCACTTCCGGCTCTGAGGGACTCTGCCTCAATCCTGTTGTGCAAACAGTTTTATCATAATGTGCTGCTGCTATTTTATACCGAAAACCATCAGTTGGGCACGCGTCCCCATCCTGAATCCTATGGAGGGGTGTGTGTGTGTCTGTGTCTGTGTGTGTGTGGAACTGAGAAGCCATTCTCTTTTCTGTGTGTTCAGTGTAGTCGTGCATTGTGCTCCGTCAGCGGATTGGATTTGATGGAGTTGCTGGTGCTCTGCCAGCGCGCCTGCGCTGCCGCCATGTAGGTGAATGGGTGGTGGACAATAGAGGAAAGTCAGTTATATTCGTATAGGTCAGCATTGTCTATCGTATAGTGCACAAAGCCCGGTCTATAGGTGAAGAATACAGGGATTTGTCTTACTGTGTACAGTGAACAATCTGAAATGCACACTGGCCTTCAAACAACAAGTGATGTATAATCTCTGTGAGACACCTGGGCGTTGTCTTGGGGTTAGAACTGGACACCTAAGTAAAAGTGAGTGAGAAAAGTCCATTTTAGGCTTCTGCTGCTCTAGAGCCGTAGAGTCATGTGTAGGGTGATTCATTAAACTGCTATTTAACCGAAAGAGTGTTTACTATGTGTGCTTATCAAACCACTGGGTCCACACATGGTTGCTATGGCAACAGATGTGGCCTCATGGCCTCCATGGATTGCACTTACCTTGACTGACCCATAACCTCTGGCCCAGGAAAGAGAAAGAGGGTGTGAGAGAGAGTGATGAAGGTAGAGGACAGTGACAAATAAATAAAGACACAGAGGCAGAGAGAGAGAAAAATAGTGTGGGATGGGGGGAGGGTGGAAAGAAAGACAGTGGGGAGAAAGAGAGAGAGAGAGAAAGAGAGAAAGTGAGGAGAGAAAACAATAATGAGTGTGAGAGACAGAAAGAGAGAGAGCGACAGTGAGGGGAGAGAGAGGCAATGGGATATAGGGAGAGACAGAGAGACAGAGAGAGAGAGTGGGGCGAGAGAGAGATGAGAAGAAAGGTGGGAGAGGTGGACAAAGGAAAGTACACAGGAGAAACAGATGGACAAAGAGGGCAACAGAAAGCAATAAAGACAGAAAGTGAGTGAGAAAGAACGGGGAAGAGGATAGAGGTAGAAAGAGATAGAGAGAGAGAGAGTGGGAGAGAGAGAGGAGGGGAAGATATTTATGTGTGAGTTGAAGTCATTTTGGTGTTTCCCTGTAAACACAGAGAAGTAGCAATAAACACACTGCTGAACTTTATTATTGCTAAATTTATAATAATAATAATAATAATAATTCATTAATATATCACCTTCTAAAACCCGAGGTCACGGTGCGATAAACACTTCTGACTGTGATGTTAGTACCTCTGCTCTGCAGATGTACTCATGTACTGATGGTAGCAGCTCTTTAGATGGGGTTGCTATAGCAGCAGCTAAACTATGTTGCTGATAATAAACATGAGGAGAAAGTTGGTGTTATTAATGATCTCCAGCCTCATTCAGATACCGCTCACATCCCCACTGGCCTCAAATCACTTCAGCAGAACTGACGTCTGTCAGAGTCTTTCTGTTTGATACCGTGTGTCTTTCATGTTTCTGGGGGGAAAAGTCCCAACATTCCCTATGACTGTGACCTTCCAGCGGGGCGGACGCACTCACGCTGAAAGCACCAGTCACTCCCTCTGCAACTTCTTCTCCTTATTCATCTCTCTCTCTCTCTCTTTCCTGTCCCCTCACTCTTTTCTTTCTCCTCACTTTCTGTCTTACTCGTGCTTTCTCTATGTCCTCACCCTCTTTCCTTCACTTTATCTATCCTCTCTCTCCATTCTTCTGCCCATCTCTCTCTTGCTGGTCTCTTCCGCCCCTTCTCACTCTCTCCCTCCCTCTCTCTCTTTTTTTCTTCATCCCTCCTCACTCTCTTTCCTTCTCTTTTCTTCCTTGTCTTTCTGTCTTTTCTCCATCTCTCTTGATGTTCTTTTCCTCCCTTTCTCACTCTCTTCCTCTCTCTGTCTTTCTCTTTTTCCATTCCTCCTCTCTCTTTCCTATTCTCTCTCTCTCTAACCCCTTCCCTCTCTCTCTCTCTCTCTCTCTCTGTCTCACTCTCTCTCTCTCTGTTTGATGATGGGGTGATTTCTATTCTGTATGTGGGGTGGTGAGCTCAGCGAGTTTGCTTCTGTGGGTTTAATCCCCCCACGTTGGGCGCCAGCCTATAAAAGAGCCACGTTCTCGCTCCCAGCACACACACTGACTTTGCTGAGTGAGAGAGACAGCGGCTACTCACTTATACACAGGTAAGAAGACAGAAAGAGAAAGATGAACCCTAAAGCCCTAACTCCCAAAATCAGAGTTAAACAACAATAATAACAGTGTAGTTTGTCGTGTAGGGAGAGAATCATTTAGTCTGCATTGTAGTCACACGTAGTGGGCTCATGTACGAAGTGATAAAGACAACAGCAAGAGGTTCGTGAGGCCACGGCATCTGCAATTTAATACAGCAGTGTAACAGAGTAGGAGGATGTGTGAAGTGCTGTAAGGCATAGAACAAAATGCTGATTTTCATGCAGACCAGAGAGACATGGAGAGCGAAAAAGAGAACGTGTCCACCACTTCACAGAAAGAGGGGTGGATGAAGAGAGAGAGAGAGAGAGAGAGAGAGAAAAAGATGGAAAGGACATCGTAGTCAACTCTTCAGTGCCCAACACTAGTGGGTGTAAAGGGCAATAAGCAAGTCAGCACTCAGAGCAGCCAAGGGCAGAAGAGGGCACTGTCCACTGAGAACAGAACTCGTGAGCAGGAGTCACTATAATATTGACTCATAACTCAAGAGTAACCTTATTAGAGAGTCATAAATATATTGATATTGATTCCTTTTATACGGCATACAGTTTTAGTGCTCCGTTCATTCTCAGAGTGAAAATGGGTCATTTTTCCTTTACTGTGTCTTCTCTGGGGAACTTTAAAGCTTTAGCCAGAACTAAGCTCAAGCTGTTCTTATTACTGCTCCAATGTAAAGCAGTTCGATACAGCATGCAGTAAATTACTTAAATATTGACTTGGAGTGGCAGATTGCCGTAGTAGGTGCTAATACAGGCCTATAAAACTCCACTTTCTGCTTCCGCTCTACATTTTCATGTGAGCCTGAAGCCAGAAAGCTTAATATAATGGCCCATCTTAGGTTTATTGTCCCATTCATTTAATTTCTTTGTCTTTTTTTCCCCTTTATGTCATTTGGCTGTAGTTAACACTCTGCTATATTGTTTCCTATTGTCCTCTCCTGCTGTGTTGTTTTTTAACATTTGCAAGATTCCTGTGCTTCCGACCATGATTCCAATGCTCCGATAAGCAACCATGAGCTTTGGAGAGCTTTTCATCAACAAATAACAGACACGCTATTCTTTCTTCACTCCTTTATTGATCTCAGTCATCATGTCTTCCGGTGGAGAGAAGGCCAAGCCTGCCTCCCAGCCTGACGGCAAGGCCGCTCAGAGCACCAAGTCAGACTTCGGCATGGGCTCCTACAAGGTAACTCAAACATTCACAGTGAGTTCCAGCTCCTTATGGATGCAACAAGCAAAACAAAGTTCCAAATATGAACATAAAGGCACAATGCCAAGCTTCCACTGAAAGAAATTTCCAGTTGCCATAGATATGTGTGGGTGTCGCCTATAAAGAAAACCCTTCACTGCATAACGTTAAATGGACCTTGAATTTTTTTTCTGTGCATCCTCTCAGTATTCCTAATTCTTCCTGATGTGTGCCGATTGTGCCCTTCTCTGCTCCTCTAATCTCACCCTCTCACCTCCTGTTCTCTCACAGTCCCCTCATCATTCCTCCCTCTTTCTCCTTCTCTCTGCCTCATGAATGTGTTTGACTCTCCCTCACTTTCACAGATGTGTGTGTATGACCAGGAGAACTTCCAGGGCCGTATGATCGAGATCACCAATGAGTGTATGAACGTGTGTGAGATGGGCATGGACAAAGTGCGCTCGCTGCGCGTGGACTGTGGCCCGTGAGTAATAAAACACACACACACACACACACACACACACACAGATTTCTAAAGTGACAATAACAGTTACACCAAGAACCTCGAGTCATGTTCCTCACCCTTTCTCTTTCTCACCCTTTCTCCCCCCTGTTCTCTCTCTCTCTCTCTTTCTAACTCTTTGTCTGTCTCTCTATCTGCAGTTTTGTTGGTTTTGAGCAGATGAATTTCTGTGGTGAGATGTATATCCTTGAGAAAGGCGAGTATCCACGCTGGGACTGCTGGAGCAACTGCCAGAGGAATGATTACCTGCTCTCCTTCAGACCTGTCCGCATGGTATAACCTCTGTCCGTCTCTATCCCTGTTGTCCTACTTCTGAGTCCATAAGCTATTATGCTTCTGTGTTCTCAATGACAGGACCAGTAGCGGCCTGTGTCATAACATAGCATGTTTTTCTCTGAATCAGAGTCGTACATTTGTAAATCACCGTCACCAGTTTCTTAATGTTTTTTTCTGGTTGTTCTCTCACATTGTCACATGCTCTGTGTCATAGTGCATCATGTCTCCTGAAAAATGCACACTAATGTGGACAGAGCAGTGCACAGTAATGCTACAGACCAGCAGCTTAGAATAGAGATATATAACACCTGTTTAATGGTATAAAATATGTGTACATGTATGCTCATACATACATGCACAACTCTTTCTCTCTCTCGCTCTCTCTCGCTCTCTCTCTCTCTCTCTCTCTCTCTCTCTCTATATATATATATATATATATATATAGAGAGAGAGAGAGAGAGGGTTGTGCATATATGCATAAGTATATATATACACACATTTTACATCACTAACATTTAGCATGTACAGTTAAGTGTACAATTTTTAACATGGTAAATTAGTGCACTATTACAATGCAGAACAAAAAAATGCTGTCATATCAAAACAGTATAACTACACCAGCTACCATTTCCATTATTTGAACATTTTATTATGAATGAACAAAAGCAAATAGCTTAAAACTGCTTATAAAATAATCTCTTCACATTTGTGTCATGTCAGACTCAAACATGACAAAAGGTGACTCTAGTCAACTTGTATTGTTGAATTTCTGAAAATAAGTCCATATCCTCTACAGAGAACACATGTCTGCTCATTTTAGTGCAAAAATTCTATTTATTTACTGAATTTAACCAATTGCAATTAAACAACATGAAATCTGGCCTGTGCAAAAGTTATCACACATTTTAAATTTTAAGGTTTTTTTTATTGTGTGTCAAACTGTGTAGAAGAACACCATTATCAATATCACTGTAGAGGATGTGTTATTCTTCAACGAAACATGTCCTTTGAAATACGGGGTGGAGGTATTCAAGCTTTTGTGACTCTGTATTGATACTATAATCAAAGACAGTATAGCCGCTTGGACAGTACCAAGAAAGTACCAAGCAAATTTTGTTCCAAGAATTTGGAGCAAATAAGACCGAGACTCATATGGCCATCCAATCTGTCTGCCTCAGGACCCAGAGAAGCATAAGATCTGTCTCTATGAGGTTGGCGAGTATAAGGGCCGTAAGATGGAGATCATTGATGACGACGTGCCCAGCCTGTACGCCTACGGCTTCACTGACCGAGTTGGCAGCATCATGGTCAGCTGTGGCACGTAAGTATTGGAATATGTGCTTACGTGTGTGGACGTATTTCCAAAGACCTAAGTTTAAAATGAGGATTTCGCAAACTTTCCTGATTAATCATCAGGTTCAAAGTTCTATAAGTAGCGTTTGTGAAGAGGTTCTAAATGTGGAGCGTGAGCTGTTCCACCAGCTAGACTTTACTATGGAGTTACACATTCACCTCCATACAGACGTCCAAAGGGAACTTGACCTCAGCCCCAAGTTTTCCATTCTCCACATATCCTCGAGCTGGTCGAGGTGGCTTTTTAAACATGCTGTGCAAAAAAAGGACTCATCCCTGAAATTGCATGGTATATGGCATGGTATAACCCAGCTCAGAAGGGGTCAGTGGTACCTGAAACCGGACTCAAAAATCCTTTCACGATTTCTATTCATTCCCCTCTCTCCTACACGTTCTACCTTTGCACCCACCCACCCGCATGCCACCTGACGCCCACCACTTCTTCTGTTTCTTTTCCTGCTTCCTTCCTTGCTGCTCTGTCCCTCTCTCGTTTTTTCATCTGCTCTCCTCTCTCAGCTGGGTGGGCTACCAGTACCCCGGTTACCGTGGCAGCCAGTACCTGCTGGAGAAGGGCGACTACAGACACTTTAATGAGTATGGCGCCCGCTGCCCCCAGATGCAGTCGGTGAGGCGCATCCGCGACATGCAGTGGCACCAGGAGGGCTGCTACACCATGGCCAGCAAGTGAGGGCTCGGGAGGACGAGAAAGAGAGGGAGTGGGGGGGAGAGAAAGAGAGGGGGAGGAGCCGAGGGAGGAGGGGGAGGAGTGAGGGCCAAGAAGGAGAGGAGGAGCACGCCACCTGTGTGATCCACCCCTGGGGGAAGGAGAGGGAGGGAAAGAGGGAGAGAGAGGGATGAACATTGTCAGGGCAGCAAAGAAAAGATGTCACCCAGAGCAATTTTGTTCGGTGGGAGGAGAGAACGTAACGCTAGAAAACTGTGGCTGTTGAACGTAGATAGCTATGCATGTTAGAAATGTAGGCGGGCACTCTCTCTTTTTCTCTCCTGTCTCGATTTTTTTTCTCACCCACCTCTCCTTTTCTCCCCTCCTGTTCTCTCTCCCCTCTTCCTCTTCTTCCTCATCCTCCAATCACCATTTTTCTCCTGAGGAAAATAAAGAAATAAATAAAAAGATCTAGCAGTTACAAAACCACCTTGCAGTGTGTTCACTGACTATGGGAGGGGTCAGGGAAGATGACTGACATGGACGGGTTTGGGTGGGGTAGCCGGGGGGGGGGTCGGGGATTTGGCTGAAAGCCCTGTATCCTTATGGAACTGTAATAAAAACACCTGTGAAATCTCCCTCTGTTCTCTGTAACTCTTTATGAGCTCCTCTGTGAAGGCTCTAGGATCATCCTTCAGCTCTCAAATACAAATCTCAGTAGAGTGTGAAAGTAAACAAATATGTAGAAAATATTAACACACTTGAATATCACAATATTATATTTGTGATTCTGTATCGATTCTCAAAAACACAGTATCAATGTTTTGTTAATAGTTTAAAAGCAAAGACTGATGGCAGATATTGGTTCATTTGTGTTAAAACCCTGAACACTTGATACCATAGATAGCATTAGACTGTTCCATTCCAACATGAACAAGTGGTGTAAGGGTGCACCGCTAGCATTAGCATTAGCAAACCCAAACCTATGGTGAAGTTCTTCATGTATTAACAGAATTCCCAAAAATAGACACAAAATATTGACTTACAGTAGAGCAATATATCGCAATATACTGAATCCTAACCTCTGTATCATGATACATATTTTATCGGCAGGTCATTTGCAATACACACCCCTAATCAACAAATAAATGAAAAATAGATAAATAAATGGCTGATATTTCAGTAACTTGTATTCTTATTGAAATATCCATTTTCATTGCATTGACTTCTTTGACAGTCCAACCCAAATATCTGAGTGTATCATGTATTCATTAGATGGATGTTCCTTAAATGTATAAAAGGTATACTGATATGACATGTTTCATAGAAATTGTGAGGGCAAGGCCATGAACTGAAGAATTGCATGACTGCTAAACAGTAACAACACTGTTACATCCCTCCAGTTTCATCACTTTTTTTTCTTTGTTCTTTCTTTCAGTGTTTTTGTTAATATGTGGTCTTTTAAACCAAGATAATTACCTTTCATGCGACAATAAGCTGAAGTATTGGGTTTAAAGTCTTTAAAGATTTGGTCTGTGTGAATCATGAATTCATATTTCAGAACTGGTTTATTTCATTTACTGGTTTGTTTGATAGTTAGCATTTTGGCTTGTTCTAGCTTTAGCTAAAGGGACACAGTGACAGTGGAAAGCCACATTATATTGATTTTTTTATTACCCACATCATTTAAATAAGCAAATTCGCTAATAATATTCTCAGACAATTTGTAAGATTTTTTTTCTGTTTAATTGGTGCTCACCAAATAGTATCTGGTGCTAACCTGAAAGTATCTGGTGCTCACCAGATGTACCATTAAATTGCACCACATCCTTTTTGAAGCTCTACTGGTACTCAACTGCTCGTGGCTGAATACTCTCAAATCCTTACAAAAAACATATTTTTTTAAATATGTAAACTGGAAGACTTTTGAAAAATAGTGGAATGTTGTTTTTCATACACACCACCCGGTTTTCATACCATACCATGGATCATTTTTGGTTTCCTAAAGCAATACCAAACCCCGTCCTGGCGACCTCACACTATGCACATTTTTGTGATTTGTCTCATGTAGCAGATCTGATCCAGCTCATTATTAACAAGCTCCTCATGTGCTGGCTTAGTGTGTCTGCACACAAAAATGTTCAGAACATGATGCTGCCAGAGCTGGGTTTGGGAATCTCAATAAAGAACCTTTCAAAGAACTGTTCTGTTGACAACCATTTTTTGGTTTGCACCACAAAGAACCAATTTTGGTTCCTTCATAGCATTTTTAATGTTCTTTTTAGAACCTCTCCTTGTAACATTATTGATGGAAATCTATCTGTTTCCCCCAAGAACTGAAATCACATGGTTCTTCAGATTTAGCTGGCTCTTTCCAATGAAGTTATTGTCTTTAGTGGCTCAAAGACATCAAATGTTCATTTTTACCACCACATACAAAACATTATACAAACATCAATAACTAGTCAGCTAACAGTGATATTTGTAGCATTAGTGTGTTAATAGCCTGGTAGCTAGCTCACTAGGCAAAGTTTTAATTTATGAGACAAATATCTGCACAGTACTATCAACTTATAATTTGTCATGATATCATTATAAACAACAGTTTATGAATAGTTTATCTCTAATAAACTGATACAATCACTGCAGGGACAAAGGAGACGTCTCTCCTTTTCACTCTCTAGATATGTTTTGATCAAGCTATGAGTTTCAGTTTGGCTTCCTCTTTGTGTTCAAATGATGAACAGAATGATGTACACAGGCCGATTTAAAAGCTTCCTCCTCAGTTCACCATGTCCAGTACCAAGTCTCGGCTAGAGGGGTATAAAGTCCATGAACTGGACTGTGGAACAGTTCAACTCTGTCTCTGGAGTGATGCAGCTTCAATTAATAATCTTCCAGCATAAGTACCTGACCTCACTAATGCACTTGGGGCTGAATGCACTCAAATCCTCACAACAATGTTCTAGCATCTAGTGCAAGAGAGGGGACAAACACCTAATATCTATGATTTCAGACGACATGTTGGATTAGCAGGTGTTTACTAACTTTTGGAAATAATGTATGACCCTTTGTAATGATTACATAGGTCTACCAACTTGATGATTTCCTAGAACATACATCAAAGCCACAAGGAATTTATAATCCTTAGGCCTTATTCAACAATCTCTTCCTGAGTGTTTTCTTAACTTTGTTCTTCAGAAAGGTCCCAAGATGAAATCTATGTCAGTTCATGGCATGTTTTTAAACCACAGAGTTGTTTGCACATTTGTTCTCCTGAGTGTGGGTAGATTCTGTTCTTACCCAAGAACAAACCCCAAATAAGAAAACACTGGTGAATGTTAGAATCTGCGTAAACTACGGAAGTGGATAAACTGTGTAAGTGAGTTTTAAGTATAAATGTCTTCTTAAGAACAGCTGGTAAATGAGGCCACTTGTTTCTTTTCACAGGGTCCATTCCTGCTATATGTTGACAAAAAGTTTACTTTTGTCTGAGCAGAGAACCAAACTTTCAGTACTGTTTGATGGACTCCAAGTGCTTGCATTTGTAAATTGTTTTTCAAGCCTTCCAATTAGTTAGCTGCCATGGTGGTGCCGTCTAATTGTAGTTTTCAACCCTTCTGACAGGGTGCAATCAACTCCTGCAGCTGTCCAATTATGCCCCTTAGAGAAAATGTTGCATCACAAACCAAATTCCTCACTGTAAATACATCACAGTTTCAATTGTTTGAGTCTTCTTAATTAGTGCCCTAATAACTATCCAGCCCTGCATCTCTATGCTCTATTTTAAGAGCCATTGCTTGATTTGTGAAGGTCAAAATCTTTTGTCTCCTTTTGCGTAAGCGTTCACCTTCCCCATGCTGATGGGTGACTAATGGCTAGTCTCAAAGTCGACATTTCTGATTTTGTGTTCATGGCTCATGTGCTTTCCAATAAACAGCCAGATGTGTCCCGTTTCTTAAATACAGTATATGAAAGCACAGTGTGTAAGACCACACTAAAAGCATACTAAATTCACCCTTTACCAAAGCAGTATTACACTTGAAGCATATCCTACATGTTCTAACAGGCTGTTTCAAGATAAAACTGTGAAATTGCATTAATACCTGTCCTACAAAGACAAGATATACACTGGCACACTTTCAGTCTGTGCTTGCACACAAATGCAAAATCCAGAAATACATCACAGGAACATGCCTGCTAGTGCAGATCTTGGGACAAGGACAAGTTACCTGATATTTATATCCCAGTGCATTAGCATGTAAAGATGTATGACGTACCATGAAACCTGACCCAACTTGACTTTTAAATTATTTTTCTTAAAATGGCATTTTGAATTTTAAAAATGGCACATAGCATAGCTTCTTAACAAGTTTCTACAGTTTCTACAAACTACAGTTTTCTCAGTTAAAGGCTGTGTTTCTCCTGTTTTTAGTATAAGATATAAGCAGTAGAAAACAGAATGTATTCATTTCCTTTTTTGGCCATTTTTACCAGGGTGCTATTAATTCTGCATTCAGAATGATAATTTATTGCGTTTGTTACCACATTAGCTTTTAGAGCTGGTGTCAATAGATTTAGTGAGTCACTGTTCTTTTTTGTAATAGTTTTGTGAATTTCTGCCCATGTGTGACTGTTGAGTACTACTGATATGATGTCACTCTGTAAATGAGTCACTGCTTATAGGCTACAATATGGAGCTGACTTTTGTAGGACACGGTCTAAATATTAGCCCAAACAAGTGACTTTTCAGTATTGCATTAATAGAAATCTAACAACTGTGCTTTAAACTGTTTAGTGTTATATTCGTAAGATATGAAACAAATAAATGACAAATTCTCAGCCATCACACACCCACAAGCATGCAGACTCTTATTGTGTGCATTGTTATCATTATTATGCGTTAGCCTCAAGTACATCTCTGTGAAAATCTTTCTTTCTCAATGAAAAATCAAGGCAAGTAAACCATGTCTCAGTGTCACCCCTCCTACACTAAGTCACTGTTTTCTCTCTCTCTCTCTTGCACACACACACACACACACACACTCACACACACATATACCCACACTCAGTTCAGTCTAAATGTAGACACAAGTTTGACGTCACATTCCCATTGGCTTATAGATGATAAAAGCTGCCGTGCTTCAGACACGCTCTCTCCCCACTGTGCACCTGGGGAAATATAGCGGTCAGGAATGGGGTAGTGGGCTGAGTGTGTGTTCAGTCTCTCATGCCCACTATCACTTCATTCTCTGGATCTAAGCATTAACAAGGAGGTAATGGTTTCGATCTTGGAGGAACGGAGAAAGAGCAAATGTTATTTGTAGGCTTAGGAGAAATCAATATGAGGCAATTACTGCATAATATTATTAAAGTCCCTGGGAACCTAAATCTGAGTTATGTTTCTGTTTATATTAATCTTGTTCCTCCTGGATCCCGGTATACCTCTAGACTAGCATTGCTCTGTACTCTCTTCCAGTCTAAACAACCTAGAGAGCTAAAGCTAACATAGTATCATATGCATATGCATCTGTTTATATATCCATTTGTATATCTATCCCACAGTCCATATATTTATCTTTTGTCTTTTATATGTCTGAAGTTGACTCATACAGCTGATGTTATGCCAGCATTCCATATGTGCACATTCCCTGGACGCTCATCCAACAGTAAAGTGGATAAAAGCCTTCTTTAAGATGTTGTCACGTAAACTGTAGAAGTTGTTTAGCACGACATGGACATGAGCATATTTCACTGAGGAGCTTCAGTAAGTTCACTTAGAAGACTAGCGGTTACGGTAAAACCCTTAGCCTGAAGTCTGCCTGTGTATACTGCTCATACCTAATCCACATTAGCCTGTTGTTATTATAAATACATACTGGCCAGTGAAAGTTGTTATTACTGTGAATTGTTAAGTTCACGGTAAAAGATTGCAACGCAAGCGCAAGCTACAGGGGTTGGACAATGAAACTGAAACACCCGTCATTTTAGTGTGGGAGGTTTCATGGCTAAATTGGACCAGCCTGGTGGCCAATCTTCATTAATTGCACATTGCACCAGTAAGAGCAGAGTGTGAAGGTTCAATTAGCAGGTAAGAGCACAGTTTTGCTCAAAATATTGCAATGCACACAACATTATGGGTGACATACCAGAGTTCAAAAGAGGACAAATTGTTGGTGCACGTCTTGCTGGCGCATCTGTGACCAAGACAGCAAGTCTTTGTGATGTATCAAGAGCCACGGTATCCAGGGTAATGTCAGCATACCACCAAGAAGGACGTTTTCCTCCACCAGCATCACGTAGTGACCTGACCACTATCCTGCAAGAAGAATGGCTTAAAATCCCTCTGACCGCTGTGCAGGACTTGTATATGTCATTCCCAAGACGAACTGACACTGTATTGGCCGCAAAAGGAGGCCCTACACCATACTAATAAATGATTGTGGTCTAAAACCAGGTGTTTCAGTTTCATTGTCCAACCCCTGTACATTCTGAACTAACAGCAAGGGACGCTATAACAACAGCCAAGCAGCTCCCGTGTTAACATCACCATAAAAGCAAAAATAGACACGAATGGAGATACATGTTTTTCTTTGGACAGCAGTGATATATATGATATCTTATCTCCATTTGATTTAAACAGAGCAGGTAAAGCTAAAAGATCACTCTCCTCTACTGCCCATGCTTAGCTGTTGGGGCTGTTGAAATAGATCATGCTCTGATTGGTCCATTATTGGCATCTCGAGAACTGAGTATTTTAACTTCCACAGTAACAAACAAATTTATTTTCAAAATAGAATATTAAAAAAGTGCACACAGTGTATACAGGATTACGGCTGCAGGATTAAACCTTCAGCTTGCACCTCTTCAGGTAGTACATTTTTGAAATGTGTTTAGGATCATTTTGAGGTGTTTAGGATTATTAATCTGTTGTAAAAGTCATCCTCATGTCATCTCCAGCTTTCTTCAAACTGTGTGCTATTTGGTTCCAGAATTTGCTGGAATTTAGTTGGATCCATTCTTCTCTCTACCAGTGAAACGTTCCCTACGCCTGCAGGCCCAAAATATGGTCGATCTACTCCTGTGCTGAACATTTCATGACATTCTGCACCTTTTTAATTGAACATTCCTCTTTGCGGCCTTGCAATGAGGCTTGTCTAGATGTTCTGACACTGAATTTTGTGAGGAGAATGCAGGAAATTTTGACACCTGCACACTAGAGCAGTGCACCATGACTCCACAGTCTGTTAAAACTCTCTGAAGGTCTGTTGCTGTCAAACATGGGTTGTTAACTGCTATTTCAAAATACATTGGAAACTAAGGAAACGGCTAGCTAAAAACACAATTCATAATGCACTGCGATGCATGTGCGAGCTACATTTTGTGTTACAGCAAGGGAGGCTATAACAACCTGACCGAGCAGTCTTGTACCACCAGTCTTTAACCTCCTTTAACTTTCTCCTGTATTGTGTTTGTGTGCATCAGTTATTGTGCATCAGTGTGCATCTGCTAATTGTTGGGATGAGATTTGAGGAGGCACCTATTTTTGAATTGGGGTTATAGTAGATTTGTATGGTTGCACATTTTGCACACTGTGTGTTTTTTTTAGGTTAGTGATTAGTCCAGCTCCAGGCTAGCTATAGCTGATTTGTTGCTAGTCAGTGGAGTTGACATGTTGGGTAGGTAAAAAGTAACTGTCCAAAGGCCCAGCATGGAACCATTGAGCACAGTGTTACTGTCTCTTTGTCTGGGGCAGTAAACTTCCACCCCCCCAAAATTCAGACACATTTTCCTTCAGCTTTGCAGTGTTCACTTCTGAAGATAAGGATGAAGCAGGTCTTTTAAATAAATAAATAAATAAAAATACAAAAACATCTGATAATCATGTTGGGTCTTACGATTTTTTGTCCCCATGGTCTCAAAATTAAATTCTGTCCTTGTCTGTGCTGCCTTATTTGGTAAAAGCAACATTTTTGCTGTCGCCCAGCCAGATAATTATATAAATGCCCACCCAAAGATGGCATGCTAGTAACACCCCTGTTCTAGGGCCAAATCATAATGGTTGTATGAAACTGCATCTGGGCATCTTTCACCCTGACCAAAATCACATTCTATGTAGACATCAGAGAACAACTTTAAATGCTGGGAAAAACGCACCTTTAAGAAATATACTTTTAGACATTGTGAATCTTTATGACTATGTTTATCTGCAGTTTTACATGGATATAATTTTTCTTCAGTCCTATATAACTTTTCTTCATTCCTATGTTTTACTTAAATGCGATTATATTTGTGTCACTGTGACCTGCTACTAAGACAAATTCCCAGAAACCCACATTACAATTACAAAGGAGTTTACTGCAGTACTGCACTGCCACCACTAGGAGATGTGTAGAGCTGAACTATTCAAAGCAGTGCGAGTCTAACACCTTTAACAACTGTCTGCTCCTTTTCTGTGTGTCTGTCTGTCTGGTCTTCTCAGCATCGCTCTGCTTTGTAATGATGAACAAAGATTACATTTATAGCATATACCCTCCACATATATACTCACATATATACAGCTATTTTATAAGTGTCTTTTTATAGACACTCACACTGCTAACATGTAAAAACAAGTCTTTTACCTCACTGTCTCTATCACTGTCTCTCTCTGACACACACGCTGGCTTCAGCACGCACACTCTCTCTCGCACACAGTGTGTGTTAGGACCTTCTCTTTGCGTCACAGTCGCATTACGAGAAAGCCGGGGGAGAAGCAGTTCTTTTTCTGGAGCCCTACAAAAAGTCTTTCCGCAGAGTGTGATGTAAGTTATTTATCTCCCCCCTAAACAAAGTAGTGGGTGTTAACTTAGCAGAGTGAGACAGAGAGAAAGGGAGGGAGGGAGGGAGAGAGAGAGGGAAGGAGAGATGTACAGAGAGAAGGAGGGAGGGAGAGAGACATGTATAGAGAGAGCGAGGGAGAGAGAGAGAGAGAGAGTGAAAGAGAAAGGGAGGGAGATATGTATAGAGAGAGGGAGAGAGAGGGAGAGAGAGGGAGGGAGGGAGGGAGGGAGAGAGAGAGGGAAGGAGAGATGTACAGAGAGAAGGAGGGAGGGAGAGAGACATGTATAGAGAGAGCGAGGGAGAGAGAGAGAGAGAGAGTGAAAGAGAAAGGGAGGGAGATATGTATAGAGAGAGGGAGAGAGAGGGAGAGAGAGGGAGGGAGGGAGGGAGGGAGAGAGAGAGGGAAGGAGAGATGTACAGAGAGAAGGAGGGAGGGAGAGAGACATGTATAGAGAGAGCGAGGGAGAGAGAGAGAGAGAGAGTGAAAGAGAAAGGGAGGGAGATATGTATAGAGAGAGGGAGAGAGAGGGAGAGAGAGGGAGGGAGGGAGGGAGGGAGAGAGAGAGGGAAGGAGAGATGTACAGAGAGAAGGAGGGAGGGAGAGAGATATGTACAGAGAGAGGGAGGGAGAGAGAGAGAGTGAAAGAGAGAGGGAGGGAGATATGTATAGAGAGAGGGAGAGAAAGAGAGAAAGAGAGAGAGAGAGAGGATGAGTTGTCACATGGGCTGTCAGAGCCTGAGTGCAGGTGACGGTGTAAAAAACACTGAACACACTTCTGTTCTTTTTTTCTCACCTCTTTACACCTCTTGCCTTTCTTGTCTATACGTTCCTCCCTCCATCTTTCTGCCAAAACTTGCCTCTCATTCACTCTACGTGTTCACTTTCTCCAAGTGTTATTTCCTCCTTTCTCCCTCTCTCTCTCTCTCTTTCTCTCCCTCTCTCACTTTCTGCTCCCCTTCTCTTCCTCCCTCCATCTGTTCCTCTCCCATCTTCTTTTGCCTTTCTCTCTTTCTCACAACCATCTATACATCTTTCTGTCTGTCTCTCTCACACTCTCTTCACTCCTCTGTATTCCTCCTTCCATTCTTTACTCTGCCTATTTCTACTCTTTCCTCCCTCCCTCCCTCCCTCACTCTCCATCTCTTTCCTTCTAGCTCCCCCCTCTCTCTCCCCTCCTGCTTCTCTCTCTCCATCTCTATTCCTCATCCCTCCCTCCTTCTCATTCCCTTTTTATTCCTCACTTCTACCTTCTCTTTACCTCTGTTCCTCCATCCTTATGTCTCTCTCTTTCCATCTCTATTCCTCCATCCCTCCTTCATTCACTTTCTCAATCCCTTTTTCTCCCTACTTCTCTCATTCACTCTCTGTCTCTATATCTTCATTCTCCCCTCACTCTCTCTCCACCTCTATTCTTTGATCCCTCCTCACTCATTCACCCTCTCAACTCTTTTTTCCTGCCTCTTTCTACTTCTTACTCCCCCCACTCTCTTTTCTCTCCCTCCTTCTCTCCCTACTCTCTTTATCTTCCTCTACTTTCTTCTCCCCTCCTATTTCTCCCTCCACCTAGTCGTCTCTCTCTCACTTTTTCTCTCTTTGCTCCTCCTCTGTTGCTCCCTCCATCTAGCCCCCCTCTCTCCTCTCCCCTATTCTTCCCTCTCTCTCTTTCTCTCTGTGGCTGTTGGTGTCAGTGTTGCGTTCGCATCTGCGTCATCTGTGAGCCGTGTCTGAGTGACTGGACTGGGTTAAAAATAAAGAGCAGGGAATGGCGTGTGTGTGTGTTGAGAGAGTGAGAGAGAGAGTGTGTGTGTGTGAGAGAGAGAGAGAGAGAGCAGAAACAAGAAAGTGTGTACACATGTGAAAGTATGTGTGTAGAACAAGAGCAGCTCATAGGCTGTATGATTCAATCACAGAGACAAGTAATACATGGTGCTTCGTTCTGCGCTGGTTTTATTGCCTGTAGCTTATCACTTCAGCTCTGCAGATCCCAATGGTCTCCGGCCGGACTCACAGCCGAGAAACGAGTGGTCATAATAGAGCCAATGCAGTGTGTACATTATTGCTGTGGAAGACACATTTCGAAAGATGAAGCTCTGCTGTACTCAGTCTAATGTGGTGCCACTGGCTCATTAGCAAGAGCAATGACTTATGCCTGCTGATTAAGTTTTAGAATATCACTATGCGGCATTCAGGCACAAATACTGAAGACTTGTGTTTCAAAAAGCGGCATAAATGAGCTTTTCCTGTTCTCTGTTGCTCAAAGGAGCAATCTGTAAGATGACATAGTCTGTCAAATTCACGCTCCAAACAATAAGGGGCCAACATATCACCAGAAAATCAGCTCCCCCTTCAGTTCATACTGGTCTAGGAGAAACGTTGCGAGTTCCGCACCAGATGTTATGCCTTTACTCACCAAGGGCATCTCCAGTAGTGGAAAGCAACGCCAATGTTAACTCTTGCTTTGCTTCTATTTATATTACTGCTTTTATTTACTGCTGAATGTGGTTTCTTGTAAAGAGCGGGCAGTGCCGAACATCATAGTGGTCACTTGTCAAGAATGTAAGCCATTGTTGTGCTTACTACTTCTTCATCCTCTCATGTTGGACTGATAGGACTTGTTACAGTGACTCAGGTCACTGTAGAGGTACAAAATGGTATTATGAGACAGGGCGTACTGGGGCTAGCTGGTTAGCATGCTAAATGCAGAAGATATCTCTGCAACACAACGCATAGACATCTTAGAAGTACCCCCATGGTATTCAGTAAAAAATAAGTAAATGCCGAACAAAAAGACACTTAAACTGTGTAAAAAAGAAAGAGAGGGTTTATTTGGACAATTAGAGGTGCGGAAATGATGGGACAGATAAAAACATTGAATTACAGACGTTTAACAGAAGAGCAGGGATAGATAGAAAATATTTATATATCCCGAATGTGCACTCAGATCAGTTGCATGCTATTTCATACAGCCAGGAAAACATGCATATCAGACACTTTTGCACTCCAGCTACTTGCCCACACACTGATTATACAGAGTAACTATGTGCAAACATGTTCCCTTTATGACTACAGTGCAGAGAGCAAAGGGAGCACACAGCGGAAGGTGAAATGATATTAAAAAGGAAACGAGAAGGAGTATTAACATAGCGAGGAGGATGTGACATGTATGGTCAAGGGTAGAGGGGTAGCCAGACAGAAAATGAAAGAAAAAAAGGCCTGGAAAAGGTGAGAATGAAGCAGAATAATTAGCTGAAAAGTGTCCATGTGAAAGAAGGGGAGAGAGGAGACAAGCAGGGAGGGGTTGCGAGAGCAAGAGGATGTTGTATAGGAGTCCTCTGGGAGGAGAAAGGCGCGAGGAATTTGACGTCAGAAAAGAGAGAGCGGTCGTTTTATCATAGCGTGGTGGAGGAGGAATGCAGGGATGAAGAGATCAGGGGACAGATGAGAGAGAAAAAAAGAATGGACAGCACCAAATGATAGATATGGGTCAGTGTTATACAAGAAATCCCACTACTGTTAGTCTATTATAGAGCTACTGAGAGAATCAGGCAACAACAAGCTGAAGTCCAGTATGAAGCAGGAATAGGTGAAAATTCCACTCGCAAAACTGCAACAGCTAGTATTCTCAGTTCCCAAACCATTCAAATCGTAATTATAGGAGAAAGGAAATGTGATGTAACACAGTGATAGTCATGCCTCTGTGCTGCTGTTTTTTGAGTGTGTTTAAGACATCAAATCCTATTTTTAGCTGGTCTGGATTTTTTTTTTTACTTTTGACAGTTAAATAAAGGTTAAAGAGTATTAACAAATCAAAGTAGTATTGTACCTGACAGGATTTTGTCAGTTGAATCAGATTTGGCTATATAGTATGAAGATTTGTCTATTTATTTCCTTTTTATATATTATATAGCAAACAGAAAATCCACTGACATGACTTTCAGTGATTCCGGGCTTACGGCCGAGAAAAGTGGGGCCATAATTGAGCCAAGGCAGTGTGCACATTATTGCTGTGGAAGACATTCCGAAAGATTAAGCTCTGCTGTACTCAGCCTGGCGTAGTTTCATTGGCCCATTTGCAAGAGCAATGACTTATGCCTGCTGATTGAGTTTGAGAAGCATGCAGCACTATGCGGCGTTCAAGCACAAATACTGAAGACTTGTGTTTCAAAAAGTGCTTTGACAGTTCCTTGAAGGGGCATAAATTAGCTCTTCCTGTACTCTGTTACTTAAAAGAGCAATTAGTAAGATGACACAGTCTGTCGAATACACACTCCAAACAATAAGGGGGCAGCATGCCACCAGAAGATGTACAGTCCCTCCACCTCCCCCTTCATACCAGTCTAGAAGAACACATTGACCACATTAACATAATCAAATCCAAAAGAGTCATGGGCAACCATATCAGACTACTATGTGATGTGGAACAATAAAACAGACAGCACACATGTATTTCTGTTAATATAAGCTCTTATAGACTCGTTTTTTTTTTGTCCCACTTTAAACTTGAAAAACAATGTGTAAATGAATAAACAAATTAAACTGTTCAAAATAAATACATGGCATTGCCTGCTATGAAATAACCTATATCTCTTTTTTAACAGGGTCTGTCCGCTTCTTTATTTTGCTTTAAACAGAAAAAGCTCATAAACAAATCTGAATTTATTTTTTTAGTTGGCCTGAAAACATCTAATAAATCATGCCATTGTCTGCTTTGAAAAGGTATGTTCTGGTTTTGGTCAGGATAGACTTATTAGGTCTTCCCTTTACACATAACAAACACATCTTAAATTAATACATAAACAAATTAAACACTTGCAAAGTGGAAACGATCAGTTGTTTAAAGGCGAGAGTCGAGACGCAGTTTACCGTTCTTCTGGCTCTACCACTGGCTAGTGGACGTGCTGCGCATGAAGCTGCTGGCTGTTTCTGCCTTGTAAATATACATTTATATGTACAGATTTTGTAGTAAATCAGACCAGGCTATGGCAATTGGAGTCCTTCAAAAGATTCTCTCTTCAGTTAACCACCAGTGCATGTTGTATTGTATCTGTTTTATGCAGTTATTATAATGCTGACTGACCCAAAACAAAAAGTCTCCTCATGACAACACGGAGAAGATAGCAGTCGAGGACCACGACTAAAAAACAGTGTTCTAGTGTAATACCTTAGATTAGCTTCTGTTAATATGATAGTGGTTTCAAGTTTGATTGGCACAATGATCCTTTTACTCCAAATCTAGTTGATCAGCCAAGACATGCTTGGTGTCTGAAGCTTCTTTAATTATCTACTGGAGCCTTGTAGCTAATGTAGCTAAAAACCATTGGAAGTTTATAGCTGCCAGTTGGCATTGGATGCAAGATTCAGGAAAAGCAGAGGCGGGCTTTTGCCTGTGTCAACCAAGAATTGCAGAATGTTTTCAGGAAAATGGTTATTCCAAAGCTTGTCATTGTCCTAATGAGTAACCTCACAGATTGACAAGCCACAGTCACGACAGAAAACGAATAAACGGAACGGTTAAAAAAGAAAGGAGGAAGACAAGGCTTCATACTATCACCATACTTGTTCAACTTATATGTTGCCCATATAGCCATATAGCGAGAGAATCACTGGAAGTAGATGATCAAGGAATTAAGAATGGTGGAAGATATAACCATTGATATGCAGATGACACAACACTTGTAGCATAAAATTGAGACGATCTGAAGGACCTTATAAGGAAACTTAAGGAACAGGGAGAGAAGAAATTAAGGTTTTGACAGGCTGCTAACTTTACCATTGTTGGTGAAAATGTAGAAGTCGTAGACAGCCTTTGCTTACTTGGACCAATTGTTAACAATAAAGAATCCAGCAGTCAAGAGATACAACAGAGATTGGCACTCGGCAGAATAGGGATGAAAAGACCTTCAAATGTAATGATCTTCAAATGTAATAGCGTGTCTCTACAAACACAAAAAGAGCTGAATTGTCCACACTATAGTGTTTTCTGTGGTTCTTTATGGATGTGTAAGCTGAACAATAAAAAAACAGGGCAGGAGAAATATCAATGCCTTTGAACTCTGATGCTGGGGACGACTTTTGGCTGCACACTTGGAAGGCAAAGAAAACAAACAATTCTTGACCAAATCAAACCTCACCACCACTTGAAGCCCAGATAACCCGCCTGAAGATCTTCTGTTTTAGACATGTTTTGAGAAGAATCAGTTCTTTATAAATAGCTATTATGTTTGTATTGTATTACTCAGTTGCATACATTTGCAGCAAAAAAAGAAACTGGGGATTTTTCTGTAAAAGGGGATTTTTCCACTAAAAACCAGGTCATCATAACCTACTAGGAATTCAGTTAGTTTTGGACCATTAAGCCAAGACACACCGCATGACGTAATTGCATTTTACTGCTTGATATAAGGCGGATATTAATGGAAAGAGATGCACTAATGGAAATGAATATTGAGTTAGGTCAAAAGCAAGGCTTCTGTACTGATGACGCATTGCATGTATTGTATGAGATCCAGTAAACAGCTCTCTACATATTACTTAGAGCCAAATATGACAGGACATTTCAACAAAACATCCTGTTATAGAAAGAAGACAGATGAAATGTATTATAAAGTCAAATGTGATAGAAGTGTAAAAGCAGGTAAAACTACCTTCTTCTTCTTCTTCTTCTTCTTCTTCTTCTTCTTTTTCTTCTTCTTCTTCTTCTTTATGGTTCGATTAAAGACAGGTTGTTGAGACAGACAAAACTATGAAATGTACTTTACTTACAGCTGTTCTGATGTAAAAAAAAACCCCTCTTTTCTCCACAGCTGCGCTAGTTGAGCTCAAGTAACAAATGTGGTTAGCACAGCTAACGAATGCAGGTCAGTTAGATGTTAAGGTACATTGCCCTTTTTTACAATAATTGCTACTTCACTCTAAATCATTCATCATGGTAAGGACTCGATGAGCTCATATTTAATATTGTTAAAGAATGTTTTTAGTAGTCCATACTGAAAGCTTTGCTATCAGTTTCTGGTTTCTAATGATTACTTTCTCCTGTAACAGTGTAGTGTAACCCATTACAGTTGAATTTATGTATCACATTACAGTTAACATTTTAAACATCTTAATATCATATTCATTACTTCTCCTGTGACTCCTATAGCCTTAATCGTGTGCAATGCATTAAACACAGAAATTTCAAAACAATATTGCAACATTATATGGTTCAGATATGTATGGATTTGAAAGTAATTAGATGACTTTTTCCAGGAAGTAATAAGTAATCTGTTTACATTTCAAGGTTCATGTCAGGCTTTATAGAGATTACAGAGATACAAAATAATAATAGCGTTACTGATATTCTGTTGTCCAGTGCCACAGCCATCCAAGAGGGCATATTGGCCCTATCGCTCCTCACATCACTCAGCATGATGCTCGCCAGCATGGGTGTCTGTTGAAAGTCTGTTGGCTGATGTGACAGAATTAGCAGTTTGTGTTCTCCAAATGTGTTAAGCTGTCCAATGACACTGCATTAGTGGAAGTTGGAAAAGATGCAGTTGATGCTTGAAGGAAGCACATGCTAGCCTTCTCCTACTCAGCCTGGAAGTATCATGTGATTTCGGAGGACCCAGCAGGCAGGTGGAGCAGGAGAGAAAACTGGGTAATTATCCAGAACATCCAGATCCACACAAAAATGATTTACTGACCCCACAATCAGGTCAGAGGTCAGCCAAGTACTACATAGAAGGTTTGAGCTGAACAAGGAGAGTTAGAAGATATTTTTGAGAGAAATCAGTGATATAATTAAAAGAAATAATTCTCAAAATGTGTCACATTAATTTTTCTCCTCACACATTGAAGGGTTCAAGCTGCAAAACTTTCTCCAAGGATCACAGCTGAACAGTTGCTGAGGTTGACTGCATGCTGGTGTTGCCAGATCTCCAAAAATGCAATTATTTTTGTGGGCTTGATAACCTCAGTTACTTCCAAAAACCTCCATAACAGCAAACTTCCATAACAGCAAACTGCCTAGAAAAATAAAAAAATTAAGAGTTTTTTGGAGCATGGAACAAAGGTAAGTAAGCATGGAATGACAAAATTCATAAAGAAATGACAAATTCCTGAACATAAACATGGTGATTTCCCCACTCAAATGGGCTGAAAGTGTCTTTCCAGAATATTAAATGATTATTCTCTGGCATCACTCAAGAATTATTTTTGGAACCTTTACCAATGTCAGTCACAAACCCAAAACTGTAGTTTGCTGCACATCACGAGTAATTCATCGCTCAGATGAGAAGAAAAAATTAGTTTTTTTGTTGCAGCAAAGGGATTTGGTTCGGTGTATAAAGAATTGTGGTCATAATGAAAATAACCTCCTGGTAAAGTATGGTAGTAGATGTCTAGAAGTGGCATGGCTGGTTTAATTCCAGTAGCCCTGGGGATCTTGCTAGGATGCATGTCATCATCAGACCTGCCTCTATCAATCCCGCAGTCATCTGTGGACAGGAGTCAAAAAAAGGCATAATATCTCTGGATAGGCATATTGACCCTTATTCTCTTCACATCACCTAGCACAATGCTAGCTTATAAGGGCATCTGGTAGCTGATGTAGGAGAAGTAGCAGTTAGTGCTCTCCTCTAAATGTGTTGAGCTGCCCAATGGATGTCTTGGAGGAAGCGCAAACTGTCATTCTCCACAACTTCACAGCTTGATAGCATCAAGGGATCTAACCTATGGGTTGAATGGTGCATGACTGACTTGGTGAGAAAGCTGAACATCCAGAAATCCAGAACAAACAATCTGTAGAAAATTGGGGTCTCGTCTACATGGACAATGATCCTAAGCACACCTCCAAATCCACACAAAAATGATTTACTAATCACAGAAACAGGTTTTTGAAGAGGCCATCTAAGTACCCCAATGAACACTTGAGCTGAACAGGAGAGAGTCCACAAATGAGGACCAAGAAGGATCTGAAGAGATTATGTGTTGAGGAGATACATGTGCTATCCTTATGCGTGAAGACTCAATGCTGTCATCTTGGCAAAGACAGTGCACAGTGCTGCAGTCCAAGAATTATGACACATTTTATAAGTTCTCTCTTTTATTTGAATCCTTATACTAAACAGTCACACTTTCTAGATCGCAGCATTTCCTCATATGTCCCTTAAATTCACTTTACTGTACTGCACTGTATTTCTGTTGGCTTCATTTCAGCCAAATGTTCATTATGCCTTACTTGGCAGGCAGTTTCATCTGAGATTAGATATGCAGGTGAACTCAAAAACATTCAGAGCACAGATGAGCAGAAAAAACATGGCCTGAGGCCTGTAGCAGCTGTCTACATAATTTTCTTAAGATTAATGAATGTGAGAACTGTGAATTGGTGCTGGCGGTAAAGCGAGTTACTTGAGGTCAACGCGTTTGACAGGAAAGGTAACATTCTGAATGAAAGTGTCTGAAAGCCGCTGAATTTATTATTTATGAGCAACAGTACTGGATACTTGAAAAAGACCTTCCCTCGGTTGTGCACATAAACAGATCTTAAGGTACACACACCTCCGCTTTAACTCTCAGCATGTTTGGCTTAAATGAATGTGCTTGTAGTGCTGTGAAGCCACCCCAGAGAAAGAGAGAGTGATGGTCTGTATTCAGTCTGCGTATGGAGAATCGGAAGTGACGGCAGGGGAGCTGACAAAGACGGAGAGCATGACTTGTGTTTAGGCAGGGCGGATGAGTGTGAGAGTGAGAAAGAGAGCGAGAGGGAGTAGGCAGGAGAGAAAGCGAGTGAGAACAATAAGACAACATTCAATGGCTTCTGTCAAGGCATACAAGAGCAGTCTGAAAGCTTGTCGCTCAGTTGCTGTCAGAGGCGTGACTGCACGTCTCTTTCTAATAATGCTCTTCGTGCGTTATGGGGGACAGTGGTGCATCAAACTGCTCCAAATACACAGGTCTGAGATCAGCATGTTCCTTCATTATTACTCGATATTACGTTGTCACCAAGAATACGTAATCACTGTCTGGGCTGAACCTGCGGTGGCACTAAACTTTTTATTTACACTTTTTGAACTTCTCAGTCAAAGACCATCATTAGTTCTGTAATTGCTTCAGCAAGTTCAAATGCATGTTCTCTTTTATGATTGTATCCAGATTCAACTGTTAATAACATACCTCTTCTATCACTGCACACCATGGACTAAGGCAAGGTCAATGAAAGAATGTCCGTTGCCCATGTGGAGAGTCGACCTTTGCATCCATCTTTCCCGCAAATTATATCCTTTCATAGCTACTCTTGCCAGACTGCACAGGCTTTGCAGAACATTAGTAAAATCCCATTCAACCTAATGAGCAATCGTAGCAACCTTTTTAACTGTGAAAAGCAAGTCTTTCAAAATGAATGGTGTTGCATTCCGGAGCCTGTAACTGCTGCACCATTTAAGATGGAATGGAAAATTAAAAGCTAGTTTTAGCCTCACTCATTTATCTCCAAAACATTGAGTTTGAAAATAGTTTGTTAGCTAATACCAAATATGATAAGTCAACTAAATCAAAAGTGATGTCCAAAAAAACTGCACTGCAGCACCTTCGCTATGAATTTCTAGCCAAGTTAAAAACATGCAGACGAGATGTACAAAGGCAAACCTAAAGATCTGAACCTAGTCATGGCAGCCAAAGAACATATTACCACAGTGGCATAAAGCATGTTGGTGGTTTGTTTAAGTGCTACCTTTTATGTAGCTACTAAAGTAATGTTTGCCACTTTTAAATGCCCACAGTGTTATCTTTCAAATCGCAACTGGAGTTTCAGTGTCTAACCCTGGTGTGCTGATAGCAAACTGAAAGCTTGAGGGGCAGCAACACTTATTGAGCAGTTATTGGAAGTCTGAAAAAAAAGAAGGCAGAGTTTGATAAAGAGCGCATGATTGATCATAATACAGTGACAGCATTCACAGAAAACGAATCAAATTTTACTACCTTAAAAAAATGACTTATTAAACTATTCTTTCCTGGTTTGGTTGAATAAACCTGCGACCAAGTTGTTGAAAGGAATAAATAAATTTAATTGACAAAATGACCAATCAGAGGCCCTAAATTGCTTGGGACTCCTGAGCTTCAGAACAGGTAAGACTGTTCATTAAAAGGCTCATGCTCATTGCTCACTAGCACCCCAACACAGTGGTACTACATTACACGTATATAGCCTTTTTCCTCCAACGTGAACCGGTTGTGTTATGGTTAATGCACCTAATTTTGAACCATTTGGCGTATTTCCACCAAAATAAAAATAGGTTCAGAACCGTGATGATATCTGTGGACGTGTCTCTTGAGGACAGAAAACGCAACAATGGCGACACCCAGTAGTCTGCTAAAGGGACTCTTCTACCTCTTCTTATCACCAGTAGTTGTTCTGTGCTTGCTTTTTGGATAAAAACAAACATCTATAATAAAAGCTCAGGCAATGCCAGGTAATCTATACACTCCACCATCTTGTTACTATTGTTTACTGTTTTCTATCTCTGTGTAACACCCTTTGTTAACATTAATAATGTATCTTTTGATGTCCCTTGGTTCCAATAAAAAATAGTGCAAACGCAGGCTTGTTCCCTGAATAGCACCAAGATTCTAGGATGGCTGAACAGAACCAGTTCGAAAACCAGGGTTCTTTTGGTTGAAAAGGGCTAACAGAGAACCAGCAATGTAATCAGAATTATACTGTTATAGTAAATCACCTGCCACCACGCTAATGTTCCACTGTAAACTATGCAGTACTTTGTAGTAAAGTGCCCATTTAAATGCATATACAGTATTGATGCAAAAGACAGTATAATTTAAAACTTATAAGGCTCTCTATTTTGCAGCTATTTTTGACAAGTTATGCATTAGCATTACTGATTAGATTGAAAGTGGTGTTCTGTAAAGCTAACAAATTTCTAAGATTTTGTTCCTTGCTGAGCTTTATTTCCAAGCCAGAACCAAGACAACCTTACCTAAAGAAATAAGCTATTTTCATTTGACTTGACTATTACCTTAAACTAAAGTGCAATTTATTTAATGCTGACATATGTTACATTTGTAAATCAAACAACTCCCTTGGTTCATTTGTTTGAGTGCAGGAAGTTCGTCTGATTCAGTGCACTCGGCATATAGTCCACATATATGAGAGAAATCAATTTGTTACCCATGTGGTCCAGTGAGATTCTGCTGAGACTAAATCCATACCATGATTACAATACCAGTAAACCATGGGGGGTTTGCAAGAAACAAGGTTTCAAAGGGAGTGCAACAGTAGTAAATTAGTCTCTTACAGGGGAGGCTCGCTTTCAGAAAACAAAGTGTGTTGCTAAAAGACACTCCAGTGGCCTTTAGCACAGCCCACAGGGCTTTACAACAAAGGCATGAGTGACGTAAATATGAATCAGCCCCAACATTGTGGCAACAGTGTGAAAGCGTATTTTATTACTCCACCGCAATCAACGACTGATAATGAACCTCGGAGCAATGAAGACTCTGAGCTAGTCCTAATTACACAAATGAGCTTTAGACTGTAAGGCCTGCTTATTGCTTCAGACACAAAGCTTATGTCAACTAATACTCTTATGATTACTGTGCAAATGTCATTAAATACTCATGAGACTCATCAACGGCAAACTGTGTGTGAAAGCAGCAAAATTCCACACCTTTGCATTAACCCTTTCAAGCTGAGGCAAAAGGTGTGTCTTTCTGTGTTTTAATTGACTCTTCTTTTAACAATGTGTTGGATTATGTAAAGAACTTGTTCCAACAAAGCTGAAAATCTGTCATTTTTATTTTGTTTGGAAATGCATGAATAGGAATACACTCCACACTTCAGTGGCCTTTTGTTGTTACTCTGATGAAGCCAATCAATAATAAGTCCTTAGCAATCTGAATTCTTTTCTGAAAGCATGCAAACACAGTTTAGGAACTATCACAGTGTGTTCTACAATAAAGGCAGCATGGTGCTTCTTTTATATAGTGATAGAAAACACCATGGCACACAGAAAGCTCCAGTTCTAATAGAAAAAGAAGAAGTAGCTGGAGAAAAGAAAAATAAAATTGTAATCCTCTATATTATTGTACAATTTGAAGGATAAAATGGTTTGGAAATGAGAGTCTTGTCCTCAGTTCAGGTCTTGGAGTGTCTGGGCCCTTGCAGATCTTTTCGGATTGGCACAGCTGGGACAAAGCCCACACCCTAGACAACCAGGCAGGGCTGAATGGTAGTGGGAATGGTAATGGGAAAGAAGGAGGGTACCATCAAAACGCTGACACCTGAAAGCAGCAGAAGGTGTGGGCCAGTGATTGGTCAGGAGTAATTAATGATGTAACATTATAACCTGCCTCCATTTCTAAGTGCCAATGCATTTTACTATGAGCAACATGGAACATGCACACTTTCTTAATGCTCTGTAGCTATAATATGTGGACACCTGACCGTCACACCCATATGAGTTTGTTGGGCATCACATTCCAAAACTATGGGCATTAATATGTATTTAATTCCCCCCTTTACAGCTGGTACAGCCTCCACTCCTCTGGGAGGGCTTTCCACAAGATTTTGGATTGTGTCTGTGAATACTTGTGCATGTTCAGTCAAAAAAGCATGGCTCTCAATCAATGTTCAAAATCATTCCAAAGGTTCTCAGTGCGGTTGAGACAGGGCTCTGTGCCCACTGGAGATCCTCCACACCAAACCTGTGAAACCATGACTTTATGGACTTTGTGCACAGGGACACAGTCATGCTAAAAGATGAAGGGACATTCTCTAACCTTTTGTTACAAAATTGAAAACATATAATTGTCTAAAATGTCTTTGTATCTTGTGGCATTAACATTACCCCTCAGTGGAACTAAGGGTCTGAGCCCAAACCCTAAAGAACAGCCCCAAACCGTAAGACCACTATCCACTAAACTTTACTATGCATTCCAGTAGGCAGAAAATTAACCCAAAATAGTCAGCAGAATTCATCACTCCAGAGAACACATTTCCACTGCTCTGTAATTCAAAGACAGCATGCTTTACACTACTCCAGATGATGCATGGCATTATGCATAGTGATCTTAGGCTTGTGTGCAGCTGCTGAACCATGGAAACCCATTTAATGAAGCTCTTGATACACAGTTCTTGTGTCAATGTTGCTTCCAAAGGCAGTTTGGAACTCTATAGTGAGAGGTGCAACAGAGGATAAGCATTTTTTACATGCTTTACATGGCCTACCACTTCATCAGCTCAGCTCAGTCATTCCTAGACACCCCCATTTCACAATAATAGCATTTACAGTTGACCGGGCAGATCTAGAAGGGCAGACATTTCACAAAGTTGGCAAGAGTGACATCCTAACAGTGCCACATTTAAAATCACTGCGCTCTGCAATGTGACCCATTCTACTGCTAATTGTTGCCTATGAAGATAGACAAGTGTTAGCAATAGGTGTGGCTGAAACACCTGAACACCTGAATAATTAGGAGGTATGTGCACAGTTTTTACCATACAGTGTATGACAATGCAACATTTATTAACAGCAAGGCATGTGTGGTGAAACTCCGAAACTCATCAATATTAATACAGTGCATTAAAAAAGCTGAATAATTCATGAAGGAAAGAAAAACTGTATAAAGGAAGAAAGGTGAGAGACAGTTAGAGAGGTGGGGAGAGAAAAGAGAGAACAAAGGAAGAGACATCATTACTGTATCGCAGGCACACCTCCAGAGACAGCAATAAGAAAGTAAAGGAAAGAAGAAAAGAGAGGGAGACAGGGTGAGAGAGAAAGAGGGAGAAGGAGAGAGAAAGATGCCGAGGGGAATAGAGGGAGGGAGGGAAAAACAGGAAGAGGGAAGTGAGTTAGTGCGTGTAGACTGGGAGAGCGGGAGTATGAAGGGACAGCAGGAGGGTATTGCATTTGATTATGTTTTTGCATCATTAGCGGCGCTGGGACTCCTCGTCATTTTGATCCCCACCGCCACTCTCCCCAACTCAGGAAGCAGAACCAAGGGGCGGGACGGCACGTTGTCATGGAGACGCAGACTGTCTGTTTACGCACTAACAAAAAGGGTCATTTATTAGTCATCAGAGATTTGTTTCCTCCAGTATCTTTAAACGATAACAGTACAGAGACTCTGGAAACTCGGGGCACATATCCTACATATCAGTTTGTGTAATGTCTGTGTGGCTTTATGTACCAAAAGCAAGTGTAAGTCGGTTTTTGCATCACCATTTTCTGTCCTATCATTTTTTAGTCTCTCAGTATCAAACAGACCCTTTATATTCATTCTCATGATGTTGTGGGGAACCCTGCCTGTTATGACTTGTGTGCCTTCAAACAGTGTACAATGTACAATACAATTAAGATATGACACATAACCCAAAGGGAATATTTAGTTTATGGTAAATTCACAAAATTTCTCTAACTGTAGGGCACCATTCTTGCACTGTGATGATTCTTCTACACTGCAGTCATTGAATCAGTCCTGTGCACATCCATCACAGTCTGGTTTGGAGCAGCCACAGTACAAGACTGGAACAGACTGCAAAGGACTGTAAAGATAGCTGCAAAGATCATTGGTGCTCCACTTCCCACCCTCCAGGACTTGTACTGTTCAAGAACCAGGAATCGGGCAGGGAAACTCATCTCAGATTTATCTCACCCTGGACACAACATTTTCCAACTCCTGCCCGCCGGCAGGTGCTAGAGGACCCTGTACACCAAGACAACCAGACACAGAAACAGCTTCTTTCCTCAGGCCATCACCTTCATAAACAGCTGACCAGTAATATCATCTGCTGGACCATTTTTACTCCTGTTCCTCCATTTGGTTTCCTGCTCCATCTTTTTGCCATGCCCATCACCTGTGTCCAATCTATGACCCTACCCTGCAATTGTTCCCTGGTGTTTCTTGTTCACTCTGACCAGTATTTATACCCCTTGTGTCTGTCCTGTTCCCTGCACTTGGTTCTGTTTGCTTTGTAATTTCTTAGATAGGCAAGTTTTCTTATTGAGCTTCTCCTTTGTTTCTGTGTTTTCCTTGCCACCCTCATGTCCACCAGCTCACACTTGCATCCTACTTTCTTGTTTCCTTCATCTCCCACACATTAAAGCAGAATACTTACATATATTACTTGTATCTCAATGCATTGGTTTTTATGATACCACAAAGACAATGAATTCAAAAGTGGCAGTGTTTGCAGCGTAGTCTCTGTCATGTGTGGTAGATGAGGAGGGTGATGAAGCAGACAATATCCCTCCTGAAGCCTGACCTCATTCTCTTCAGTGAGTCTTTTCAGCACCTTGAACACGCTCACTACATCCTTTGTGAAAGCTCTTCCGTCACGTGTGGTGAGGAGGCTGGATGTAATCACAAGTGTGCTTTACTGTAAAAACTAACAATATCAAGCAGAGTGATACAAAAAGAACATACTGCCAGGCTTTTAAACAGGAGCCACAACCAGGAAACCAAACACAGGGTAGACTACTAGGCAAGACTAGACAAAGAGGGGCACTGGAACACAGATAGGTATGACTAGACATAATGGGGAAAACATGGGTAAGGGAGGAGTAATAGACAACACAAAGGTGGGAGCACTAATGGAAAGGCGGAAACAGGGTGGGAGAAAGGACCTAACAAAAATAAAAGTACATGGCTGCATCACTGTGACTGCTTCTATATATGCAATGTAAGAACATGGGGAGTAAACAGCAATAATAAATAAGTTTTAATAACATTTGCATACAACAAAACTGTGCAAAAGTCAGACCACCCTTCATTTAATTTATGTTTAAAGTACATGTTATTCATTATACCATCACCATTATGTATTTGGATACAGTTACATTGTAAATAGACAGTATTGAGAAAATAGTTACATTGGTGAAATTAACGGACTACATGAAGGGATATATCCATGTAACATGTTTATTCATTATTCACTTATTCACTAAATTACTGCGATTGCACGCAAGCCCTTGAAATAAACAATACAACTATATGTGTTTCTGTCTTGAAAATTCAAACATTATTTCAGGTTTAAGGAAGAAAATGCAGAGCGTAACATCATCGTGCAGTGCAACCTCTGTCTGCCAGCTACTAACTTGCTTTCAGTGTCCAAAGACTAAAGTTGTCTGCTGCTTATTGGTTGGCTTAGTTTGGCTGTCCTATCTCTTAAGTAGCTACCTACTTAGTCAAATTGCCAATTGACACAACACTAGAGACACTAGAGAGTCGAATAGCTGAAGTTAGCATAAAGGAGACGGTCAGTTCGTAATTTAACATTAGCTAACATAAGACTCAATGCAGTAGCTTTATGCAGTATGCCATTCCAAGTTTACAGACAATATAGGCTACAATATATATAGCAGATAGTTCCTGGCATTCATGTGTAAGACTGCTTTGAAAAGAAAAATGGTTTGTATGATTAAACGTTTCAGCACACTGTTTTAGCTATTTGCATGAATCCTGTTGAAAGGTCTAGCCTAAGATACAGAGTGGCAAACAGTTTCAGTCTTTCCTCCTTTACAGCAAATGATGCATACATTCAGGAAAACGCTAATACATTTGGCTAGTTGCTACAGTAGAAAACCACAACAGGATATTCTTCTTAAGTAAGCAGGTTGTGACTGCCACACTACCATACTGTTTTAAAAATGTAAGAAAATGTTGAAGCATACCAAAGTATTTAGAATACGTTACTCACATTAAGTAATCTAATGGAATATGTTTACGGATTACATTTTAGGGCATGTATTTTGTATTCTGTAGTGGAATACATTTTAAAGGTAACCTTGCCAGCACTGACCATCACCGTCAGATAAACAGTGCTTAAAGCTTTCATCTCTGAGAGAGAGGAGAAAATCATCATTCTTACATCAGATCTGAAAAAGTCCAAAGGTGTTTCAGTCCATCCCTCCACTGTGAGAAAACAACTCAAGGATCTTTGGTATCTTTTGGATTTTAAGATGCAAGAAAAATTGCAGCCAAGTTCTCCGACTGAACTATGGAGGTGTGAAAAAAATATTCCTGCAGATTTCTTTGAGATCATGTAAGCTGTGATAACACAGAAGGGTTGACACTCTACGATCTATGATGAATGGCCAATAGAAAGGCTCCAAGATGACAACAAGATAACAACCTTGCCACATTAACTTACTTTAAAACAAGGTTTTTTGATTGCTCCTGTCAAGTTTGGATATTTTGGAAATGTGTTTTTTTTCCTTGTACAGCAACATTTTTTTTTCTAGAGGCAGAAAAATAAATAACTTGTACTTTCATTCATTCATTCATCTTCCAAGCCACTTTTTCTTCTGGGTTACAGGGTTGGTGGGGTCAAGCTTATCCTAGCTCTCCTTAGGCGGAAGGTAGGAACCACCCTGGACAGACTGACAGTCCATCTCATTGCAGACACACCATGCATATTATGTACTTATTGACTGGAAATTACATAAATGAAGCATGGTCTCTGACTTTTAAACTCTTTTATTTTAATCAAGTGGAGAAAAACTGGATGTAATGTACTGGCAAATCCATATGACTGGGATCACTCATTGTATAGCCTTTACATGGATATTTACACATGAATAAAGTGCATTTAATTTAGCCCAATTATTTCTATTCAGTTATTTATTTCTGTTTGCTTTTTGCTGTAATTGTGCTGATACAAAATAGTTTATACGTACAGAAGTGATGTGATGAATTTACTACTTCATTTTTCATCATTGCATAAATGTGAATAGGGAGGTTGGAAGGCAGTGCTGGTAGTGGTGATCGCTGAGAGAGGCTTCTGAAGGGGTACGTGACACTAACCCTGTTAGCTCAAATCAAATGTTATTTCAGCAGGTCGAGTGACTACCTATCCAGTGTTGTGAAGTGGATCAAAAACAGTGTGCAGATAAGAGATAAATCCTCTGCTGGACTGAATCCAAGCAAACCTTTTCAGCAGACTCTGTAGTCTACCTCAGCTTGTCAAAGGCAGACATAAAAACCTGGGGGTGATGCTCAACTCTGGCAAAAGCTTTCATTTACCTTGTTTGCTTTCATTCGCTTGGGAAGGCAATGCCAGAAGGGCAGACTATGCATCAGATCTGGCAGGCAAAAAAAATGTATGAGCTATGAGAACAATGGCAAGATTTTGGCAAGTGCTGACAAGAAAGGGATTTTGTATTTCTCTAATAGAGTCTTGTAATGGTGGATTTCCACCTGTTTTATGAAGTCATATTCATGATTTTGAAACAGATAAATGCTGGAAAATAATTGCATAATAAATTACAAATGTTCAGTCAAATCCTGTTTAGACCCCTTAGAGAAGGTTGTGTAACTGTCAGCATTCACAGTCACCTATGACAGAGTTATGTCCTATAGAAGATAATTTGTAACTGTGATGATAGTGACAAGCAGCAAGTGACAGTGATAGGGTGACAAATCGGGGGTTTGCCAAACACTAGAGGGCACTCCTGAAAGAGCCCACAATGAATAGTTTAATAAGGTGTATTGGCACGAAGTCCCATGCTGTGTCTCAAATGGTCACCTAATCACTAAACCCTACATTTGAAAATCTGGATCTCTATATAGAACACTATTATAGAACAGGTGATGGTAGTAAACTGTTTTGGATACGTCATACGAGTTTGCTTGTTACTGTGTACAGCAGATTCTGATGCATAAACACTACAAACATCTTGCCACCAATCCATCGCTTGTTTGACTGCGCACATAGGAAGGGTTTACCCACATCTGTAACAGGTCTGAATATGGGACTGTGGAGAAGCTATCATAGTAGCTGGGCTTACTAATTTTTCTCAGTGATGTTACATGTGAATCTTCAAACCAAACATCACAGTGCATTATGGGTTTCCTCAATCTCCTGGGTTTTTGGATCTCAAAACCCCTAAAACAGTGGCCTATAGAGTGTATAGGGCACATAGTCTTAGACACAGCTAATACCTGTAAATGCTCAAAGGTCAAGCATTTTTATATTGAACACGTTCATGTCCTGAAGAACAGCATAAACCAGCAAAACGCATTTTAACATTGCTGTTATGTTTTTGAGCATTTTGAGTTTTTGAGAATTTGAGTTTGAATCGCTTCATTTAGCCAACAAGTTGATTCAGCTTGCCAAGCAATCAGCACTCAGCAGTCGTAATAGCAATCATTAGTCGTAATGCCAACAAACTCACTGATTCCAACCAATCAGCACCCAGCAGCAGTAATGCTAGCATCCTACTGCCTGTCTCAGTAGAACACAAAGAAACATAGAGGTAAGTTTTACTTGCTTTGCTTTTTTAGTGAAATACATCTTTCTACTTTCCAGAGGAAAGAAGGTCCTGGACACATGGTTAGAAACACCCTCTGGTGTTTCACAGTCATGTTTTTGATATAATGGGAGACATAGAAAGTGGCCAGGCTCCCCTTAAACCAACTCTCAAAGTTTGGACCAGTCATAGACACGCGGCTGGGGGTGTGGTTAGGGATCTGATGTCCCTGGGGTCTACTCTCTGAACTTTTTGTTCCTACTGCCATTTGGTTCCTTTTTCCCATAGTGCTGCACAAAAAGTAATTCATAAAAGATGGGCATAAACTTATAACCTGATAATCACAATACTATTTTAGGCAAAATACCAATAAATTTGTGGTAGATATTTTTCACAATTTCTTGTCAGAAGCTGGACAGAGTATATTAGCAACTTACCACCTCAAAAGGTGAACATACTGTATGGTCTAACAGTGATGAAAAATGATATATGATGTTAGACTACAAATAGCCTGAAATGTACTGCGAAGTGTACATTTTCTTGCTGCTGTTGTTTCAGAAGTTTTATAGGGGTTGTCAGTTTATTTCCTTAACCTTTTTTTTTTTTGCTGCTAGCCATAAAGTCCTTCACATGGTCAGTTCAAATGCGAGACTGCAGTGTTACGTTTCATCTGTTGGAGTTGTGCTGTACTAGGTTAGAAAAACGTATTAATCTTGCACATGTTGTCTCTTGCCAAAACCCCTCATGGTCGTGGTCAGCTGTCATATCGTTTTATTCAACAAAGCCTGGCTCTTTCAGGCATAGGGTCAGAGAGTCACAGGGTTATTTACATTGGCGTGGCTACACCACTGTCAATCACAATTTGCCCACACAGTCTTGATCGGGCAGAGTTGTGTAGGTAATGATCTTTAAGTCATCTTCAGCATCATTGGAGTTGACAGCTTTTTTTAAGACAACATAAGCCAATGAATGGGTGTCAGTTACAGACATTCATCTCTGCAGCTCTAAATGATGTTTCTACAGCAGGTTTTCAGTCAGTGCACTGACCTGATGCTGACCAAGTAATTAAATATGTGCTGTTGTAATAACACGCACTCCGTTTAGGGAGCTTTTATCCCTCCTACACATAAAAATTGCATTCACATCATCTAAGGATGTTTGTTACATTTAGTTTCTCTTGTGCTTGTGATACACATCCTTTTTCATTTTGTAATGTAACATTTTATCGTCTATTGTGTTACTGAATGTCTTTGTTTTAATTATTTTTCATGACTCTTTGGCACAAAACTTCATTTTATCAGTTTATTTTCACACAAAAGGACACTTTTGTTTACGTCTAATTTATTGTCACTGTCACAAACAAAACCTTGTACATGTAACACTTTATTTTGCTCGGTTTTAATTGCTTTATGGATACTCAGTCTGTCTTTAACTAACTTTCAACTAAATATCTCTTAAATGCAACTGCACTTGAAGCTGATCACGAAAGGTTACTAAATCTAACCTCAAACATAAACCATAACCTTAAGCCTAACTCTGAAGCAAGATCTATGTAACACTCGGACACAGGAGTAAGATACAAACGCATTGATTTTTAATGACAACAACCACGGGGGTGGGGGTGGCACTGGCTGGATTTGGCAAACAGGAATCAAAGTAAAAACACAGTTGTAACATACAAGAAGGATAAGGCAAAAATTGACATGTAGAGCACAGGCAAAAATCACAATCTACACACACTCCTAAACCTAACCCTAACCTTAATGCTATTGATAATCAACCACCACCAGTAAGTTTGGTATTTATTTAAGTATCTGTAAACCTTTAAATCTTAACCTTTATATCTACTCTACATCGACTTTACATGATAAAAAAAATTAATGAATGTGTCTTAAGTTAATATCATAGAAAAAAAAAATTGTATCATCATTTCTATTGGTCAGTTGATTATGTAATATTTGCACATGTACAGTTCTGGTTGCATAATGAAAGGGCATAAGAATAGAAAACGATAAAGATACCGTATAATATTAACATCTTCTGAGTTGCTTATCCTTCTGGGTCACAGGAGGGCTGGAGTCTATCCCAGCGCTCATTGAGTAGAAGGCAGGAAACACCCAGGACAGGCCGCCAGTCCATCGCAGGGCAGAAACACAGACATTTACATGCACACACACACACTCACACTCAGGGGGTGATTAAGCATCTCCAGTTCACCTGACTGCATGTGTTTGGACTGTGGGAGGAAACCGGAATACTGAGGGGAAACCCACACAGAAATGGCGAGAATATCCAAACTCCACATAGAAAGAACCCCGGATGCCCCAGCTGGGAAAATAACATACTTTACTTTTAATAAAAGTCCATATAACCAGGATTTTTAGCAATGTTGTGTCTTTTCTTTGGTCCATTCATCATAACATTTACACACAATTTAAAAGACAACTGGCATTTACAAATGATGGCAAAAATGAAACAAGACAAAAATGAAAAAATACAAGGTTTTCAGTATATTCCGATATATATTGTTTTTAACTGTGGCTATTCTTCATTTTTTATAGACTGCAGTCTTCAGTTGTGAAACTACAAACTGCATCTATATAGTAAGTAGAGCTGATAAAATAGACAATGAGTGAACAATGAGTGAACCTCTGTGGGGTTTTAAAATCCCTGATTACTTCTTTAACCTCTTTGATTCATTTACCATTTACATATTTACAGTCCATATACTCATTTCTCCTTCTCCTTCTCCATCTTCTCTCGCTTTTGATCCTTTCCCTCTCTGTCATTCTGTCCTCCGTAACCTCACTCGATATGTTTTATGGCTATTCTCTTCCTCTTCAACGTAGTTCTGGCATGAACGGTGTCAGTCATAGCGTGCCTCTGGCCTGGTGATGATACATGCACACACTCATATACACACACACAAAAAACATCCATAAACACACACACATACACACACATACACATATACAAAACGACTCCCAGCTGGCTGGTTGGTGTAGGTGGAGCGGGGAAAGCCTGTTTGTCCAGTCATGCGGAGTTGGTGTGGAGGTGGAGAGGGAGAGAGAGAGATGTGGTGTCCAGAACATGAAAGCAAACGGAGGCGGTGTTGAATAACAACGTGGACATCCTCAGGCTCTTCATACTCTCTGCCCGTCTGTCTGTCTGTCTCTCTGTCTATCTCTCTATCTCTGATATAGGTCTGTCACCATATTTGACAGTGGAAAATGTCCCTATATCCCACTCTCCTGTATAAGGACTGTTTGGTTCTGCTTATACCATTACCTTCTTACACTCCCAGGCGCTGTGGGTGGTCTCAGATTACAGTTCCTCACTCTCATAACTATATATTTTACATAGTGGTTTCATAGTGATTTCTGAATAACAATAATACTCAAAATTTTAAAAAAAACTGTATACATTGGACAATCTAAAAGTGTTTACCTGCCCTGACCACCGCACTGACTACAATGAAAGATATCTCTTAAGTGTGCATTCAGGTACTATGGATCATCAGGGGACACTTTACCTGCTTTAATGTCTCAGTTGCACTAGTATGTCTTCAGCTCCTCACTCCTAAAACTCAAGAACGCAAGTTTATATTGTATTCCATGTAATTACTGTCTAATAAGACTTGTAATGGAAAAATGGAAACACAAACATCATTTTAGCGGAAAAGTGTAATAATAGCTTTATTATTATTATCCACAAAACAATACACACTATAATGCATCATATAATGCACTATTTCCATCATATATATATATATATATATAAATAAACTGTCCCTTAATATACATCTCCTAATAAACTGTCCCATAATACACTACCCTTTAATATATATCCCCTAGTAAACTATCCCATTATATACTATCCTGTAATACATTTTCCTTAATAAACTATCCCATAATATACACCCCTTAATAAACCATCTCATACTACACCACCCTATAATATATATCCCCAGTAAACACTATCCTCTAATATATCTACTAGTTAACTGTCCCATAATAAACTATCCTATAATACATATTCCCTAATAAACTATCCCTCGATATACATCCCTTAATAAACTATCCTATAATACACTATCCTATAATACTTAACACACATTCCCGTATCTTGTATTTCATAACTCTCTGTGATCACTCCATCTTTACCAAGTTCCTTCAGTTTCTTTTCGTCCATGAAACCTGAACCTCATTAGTTGAAATCAAGTGTTCTCTATATTAGACTTCTTCAGACTCTGTGTCTCTCTCTCTATCTCTCCCTCTCTCTCTCTCTCTCTCTCTCTCTCTCTCTCTCTCTCTCTCTGTGTTCTCTATGAACGATTCGTCTGCCACTAAGGCGCAGGAAACCGCTCCCAAACGCGCGCAAGCCAAGAAACCGAGCTGCGCGCACGCTCCCGCAGCCTCGTGCTCTGTTCATCTCCTCCTCGCCGTGTAGTCATTACCGGGCGCCGTGCCGGCACCCCCCTCCTCCCTCCAAAACTCAAATGCCCCTCCGGCCCCTCCCACCCTCTTTCTTCTCCTCCCGTGCGTCTCCGTGTTAGTCACCAATCCGCGCACACGCCGCCACTTCCCTCTAGCCTTATTCTAGTGTAAACCATCCTACTGGCCCCGCCCCTTTGCCAAACCTGCCACTCCGTCACGCCCCTCCACGTTCTGTTACACCTCCCCTTCCGTTCGCCGCCCTCGCGCGGGCCCGTGACCCGGCCGATGACGTAGGAGATTCCGTGGTGCCCACTGCCGTAGGCGCGCGCTTCGCCGGGGGTATAAATGGGCGCCCGGCACGAGCTACCGGCACTCACACGCTCACCCTCTTCCTCTCAAACACTCTCAGCCGTCGATCCGGCTCGGGAACCAGAGCATCAGCGGAGATAGCAGGAGAACAGTCGCCTCCTAACTCGCTCTCGGCTTTGGTTCAGCATGGACACGTCTTCGGTTACGCGGAGCTCCTTTACGCACAGCTTCAAGAGTAAGTACTCGCATTTGTGCCGTTATTTAACGAGACCTTTAGCGTCCTCTCTTTGAACACTGAATGATAACTTCTATTTGTTTCATCTAGTCACCGTATTTAAATATAAATACTGCCTTTGACTCACTGGAGTGCTTATTGCGCACCAGTGATAGTCAAATCACAATCACATTGATGCATTAGCAGTTATACTGTTCGCTCAGTGTTATAGAATTAAGTTTTGTAGACTACAGAGTTTGTGACCGTTATCACACTTTGACTAGTTTGCCTGTGAAAGACGTGGAAATCAGTGTGAACATGGGCTGATTAAATGAAATAATGCATTCTGGCTTCTTGTTGGACTTGTATTAAGTTATGCTTCATTAGGGTAGATTCAGCCATTGCAATTCAAGGTTTTGAATTACAATGGCATGCTTTAATGCAGTTCTCCACATGCTCTATAAACTGTGGTTTATTTAGAACCAATACCTTAGTCTCAATTTTAAGGGTCACCTGTTAGCTAAATGTTCATAAGACCAGAATCCATTATTCTGAGCTGATAACGAAGAGACTTTAGCACTCTATTTATTTATTAGTGGTAATGAACATTTCTGTAAAAGTTATCACAAAGTTGAAATCAGATAATACAGTCTTCCTTCTTCTTGTGACTTGTCTACTTTTCCACAAAGTCTTTTTGAGAACTGATTTGTGCATTTTTGAGAACCTGAAATAAGGACAGTCTGATCTGCGTATTAGCCTTGAATCCTGTTGAGAGATTTTGGTTGCACTTTGGACAACAGAGCATTTGTAGCCTTTCTCAGTTTGTGACGTTGTGCTCTCTGTTTGTTCTGTCAGGTGCTCTTGTGCTCTGGCTGGTTGTCTGGCTGCTGGTGGTGAAGCCCATGCCTGCGCAGGCCTGTCCTCACCTGTGCGTGTGTTACCCATCTCCTATGACTGTGAGCTGCCAGGCGCAGAACTTCAGCTCTGTACCCACCGGCGTGCCCTATGACTCCCAGCGTGTCTTTCTGCAGAATAACCGCATTACCGAACTGAGAGTGGGATCTTTTGGCTTTGGGACTCAGGTAAGAGGGTGTGTGTGTGTGACAGAGAGAAGAAGAGAAAGAGAGAGAGAGAGAGAGAGAGAGAGAGAGAGAGAGAATGGATGTGTGAACATGTTTGATTTGACTTTATTTATACAGCAGCATATTGAGTGTGGTTCTAATTCTCACCTTCTCAATTCTCTTGTCATCACCTGCTCTTCTCCTCCCATCTGTCACCCCCCCCCCCCCCACACCTTCCTCTTTTCTTTTCATGGCTTCCTTCTTCACCTTTGCACTTCCCTTCACCACCCTTTTAATTTCTAGGTCCTGTGGCTTTTTTCAAACAACATCACCTGGATTGAGGCTGGTGCATTCAGTGAGCTGCGTGACCTGGAGGAGCTGGACCTGGGTGACAACCCTCACCTGCGTCGCCTGGAGGGCGGAGCGTTCCGTGGCCTGGAGAAGCTGCAGAGCCTCCACATGCACCGTTGCCGCCTGGCTGCCCTCCCCCACGATATCTTCCACAAGCTCTACAGCTTGCAGTTCCTCTACCTGCAGGAGAACCAGCTCCACTTCCTCCAGGACGACCTGTTCGCTGACCTCATCAACCTCAGCCAGCTGTTTCTGCATGGCAACCGCATTCGCACCCTCTCCGAGAATGTGTTCCGTGGCCTAGTCAACCTGGACCGCCTGCTGGTGCACGACAACCGCATCCGGCAGGTCAACCGCCGCGCCTTCCGTGACCTGGGCCGCCTCACCATGCTCTTCCTCTTCAACAACTCGCTGGCTGAGCTGCCTGGCCAGGCCATGCGTGATGTGGAGTCCATCCAGTTCCTGCGTCTCAACAACAACCCCTGGGCATGTGGCTGTGAGGCTCGCCCTCTCTGGGAGTTCTTCAGGTCCAACCGGGTCTCCAGCTCCGAGCTGCTGTGTGCCTCTCCTGCTGCCCGACGTGGCCTGGACCTGCGCTTCCTGCGTGAGATGGACTTCGCCCTGTGCCCCCTGCCAGACCCCGGCTCCCTGGCTGGAACCACCACCACCACCTTCAGCACCAAGACCCGCTGGTGGTTCTCCAAGCACAAGCCTGTCAGCTCCACCAAGGGCATCTTCGAGAAGAGCTCAGAAACCGTGAAGGCTCATCCCTACTCTGGCAAGCCGTCCATCACCTCCACGTCTACGAAGTACGAGTTGGGTGAAGAAGAGGCGCTGCTTCCCAAGCTGGACCCAGAAGAGTACTGGGCCAACTACGGCAATGAGGACGCAGGCATCACCTCCCTACGCTGCTTCGAGCTGGAATGCCCTCCTGATTTCGACACCCTCCCACCCTTCTCTGCTTCCTCTCACTCCTCTCCTTCTAGTCTCTTGCTAGTCAGCATGTCGGTTCTGACTGTCTGTGTCGTTCTCCTCTTTGGCTGAATGTTTGTGTTTTGTGAGGGGTCTTCATCCCTCCTTTCTTCTTTCCCTCTGTGGAGGAGAGAAAATCCCATTTACTGAACCGAACTCTCACGCACCTGATTCCTGTTTGACTTCCGCCTCACCTGTATCTCTGTTCTGTTCAGTTTGAGCCTCTAGCACCTCCACACAGCTAGAGGGCGCTACACTGATTTAGGATACAGTAGGGGAAGCAGGGAATAAAGGGCAGGTACTGCAGTGCAGGCCATTATCACAATGAATGGAATGATAGCTAATACCAGAGGGCTTGGTTAGTCAACAGGTACACTGTCCTCCTTCCTTGTGGAAACGTTTACTTAGTCATATATAATACAGTCCGTATGGACTGTGGATATATGGTTCCATCCTAGGTTTATGTACAACATTTGTATACTTCTGCCTTTTTTGGGCTATTATTAGTGCTACTCTGGTTATTGTAACTGCTGCTTGTGTTAGTCCCATGACTAGAACTGTCTTTATAATCGCAGCTAATAATACTGTTACTCAAAGTGCTCCACTTTCAGTGCAGCTACTAGCACTGTTTATAGTAATCGTGTTAGATAGACATGACCTCTAACACTATAGTCTCACCACCCATAACAGTTTACAGTTTACATTACAGTGGGGACCGATGGCTTGATTGTCCGGCATCATTCATTATATAGCACATATCAGATAAGATCAAGTGGTTCAGGGCAACAGACAGATGGGATGTGAAAGCAGAGAGCAAAACTGTGACAAGTGACAGAGACGCACGGGTCCATGAATGAAAGAGGTTAGAGAGAGAAAGCAATAGAGAGAGAAGACGCGAAAGATGCAGAGCAAGACAGCACTCCCAAGACAGAAGAGATGTGGAGGAAAAATGTGTCTTTGTGTTCTCATTCTGTCACCCACCAGCAATGACATCGTCACTCACCTCCTGTAAATACACAATGGCATCATTCGAGAGGAGAGCTGTACATAGAAAAGCCGTCATATTTAGTGATTCTGTGCTCCGATTGGTCATGAATGTTCCTTTCAATGATGTCATTCATGTTGTCAGAGAATTGCAAGGTCAAGCAAAAAGCAGGAGCGAGTATGTGAATGAATTTGCTTCATGTCTTTTATGTCAGACTTTGTCATGGGCATGTTTCACTTCTAGCATCACTTAAAAAACAGACTCATATATTGAAGAAGATTCTGTTGGTTTTATTTTTCAAATATAAATACAAATGTATTTACCAACTCGTTCACTGTGAGACTGTCCTTTCAAGCTCTTTCACCTCTTTGAGCTTCAGAACCCAACTCAAGTATATCTCAACATTACTTAGGAGCATCATGCAGTACCAAGACCACAACCACAACAGTTAAGAGTCAGGACACCTCCAGTCTCTAAACTCGTTCAGAAGACAAGGCAATAAGGGAAAGCAAAAGAGAGTGCTTCTGAAGAAGAAGAAGGCAATAGGGGTTTTGACTTTGGACTGACTGTGAGACTACCAGTACTGATGGTGATCGCATAGCTGGACTGACATTAGTAGGAGGCGAGATGACAAACGAACTGACTAACCAACTGACCTTTAACACATGGCATGACAAAGGCCACTGTTATGACTTCTAACTAACAGGGTTGAAGAGTGCTGACTGGTGGACAGTGTTCGCAATGTCTGTTCAGGGGTGAGATGTTAAATAGGATTGCAAAAAAAAGCCACCTATCTTTTGCTCTCTCTAGTTCACCCGTCCATTTTTATCTAGCTAGCTGGTTAGCTGTCCTGTCTTCATTCTGTACTATAGGCTTTATAGGTTGGAATGAGTGAAAGTGGGCCTCCTCCTCCTGACTTCTTCTAACCCTTCCAGTCTTCTTCTCTGGTATAGATTTGCATCAGCTTTATGGATGACTCTCTAGCCCTCATCCTCTCTGCATGGAAAGGAGCCAGGAGAGATTGGACAAGGGCAACAAAGACTGCTCGTAGTGAAGTAGTGCTGGAGTGAAACAGTAAAGGTGTAAAGGGCAAGGTCAGAGAGAGAGAGAGAGAGGGAGAGAGAGAGGTATTGGGAGTGGAAGGCAGGGGGTGGATGTGGGTGGCAGAGAGAAAGAGAGAGAGAGAGATAAAAGAGAGAAATGCTCAAGGGAGAACAGAAAGATGGACTCAGATAGAGAAGAGTCCATTTCCTGCAGCCTCTCATGCTGCAAATGAAAGTGAAGGGCTGAGGGAGAGAGCAAACGAGAGAGTGGATTATGAGGGGAGAGTGTTTTTTGATGCAGCTGGATTACTGTCATTTAATGTACTAAGTTTGTTAATTGAACCTGATTGTTGTTCATTTGAGCAATATCTGTACTTTGAAAGCGAATGCTATCTTTTGTTACAGAAGGTATGTATGAATGTTTCCATGACAAAGTTAGTCCCAGTGTGTATGTATGTATGTGTGTATGTTATAATGTGTGCACGCGATGCAGATAGCAGCCAAAAGGGGTAAGGTCAAACTGCAAAGAGGTGCTCTCGAGTGACCATATTTGTGAGGTCACTCACAGATGACCAAAGCTTAGTTATACCTGTTCACCCAGTGTGTATGTTGTCATATGTTGTGTGCGCACGCGTGTCTGTATGTAAAACAATGAATGTAAAGAAGAATGAGTTGTCAAATGTGCTGTCATTACAGCAAAAACGAGAAATAAATGGGTATCAATTCTTTTCAATAACATTCAGTGTGGGAGTCTCTTTTCTTTTTCTGGAATCTGTTCAGATCCCAAAGGCACTTGAGCGAAATCCGCATTTCACATTTCCTTCTCTATCTCTCTCTCTTTCTCTCTGTCCCTCTCTTAGTCACACTCACACACTGCTACTGATCTGAAAGAACTGTTGACAATCTGTATTTTGTGATACCTTCATGGAGACCTAAGAGATGCTCATAGCGTCAGTAAAAACCTGTCTTTCTCTGTCTTTCTCTGTCTTTCTCTCTCTCTCTCTCTCTCTCTCTCTCTCTCTCTCTTTCTCTCTGTCTAAGTTACACCAGATGGCGTTCACTGAAAGAGCAGCAAAATGACAAGGCCAAACTTCAATCTCCCACCATGTGCCAAGCTGAGCTGTCTTACACACATACAAAAGACGTCAGAAGTCCTCATGGGACGCTCAAGATGTCTTTTCAGAATCCCTCAATCAACACGGTGCAAACCTTGACAGTGCATCAGTGCATAACAATCAAGCTGCTTAGTGGCACCTGTCAGTTTGACACTTGCCTTATATTTCTATTATGTTACTGAGAAGACACCTTAATGTTGGTTTAACAGCCCGCATACTATCAGCTAATCAGCCTTATCCACTCATCGTAAGAGTTGGGTGGCCTTATTTCTAGCTTTACGCTGATAAATGCATGACATCAACTAGCCCTAGCCTCATTGGCTACTGTATATAAGTGCGCAAACAGTGCCCCCTCACCAGCCCACTCACCATCTGTGGGCCTATTGGCTTACAGCCATGTCAGTCAATAGTGAGACACAATGGGTTGGCTGGAGAAGGAGGGGCCGGGACCCTGTCATCATCACAACGAGCTGATGATCGATGAATATTAATGGAGATTGTGAATGAGTCACGGGCTGAATGAATGAAGGGAGTGAGGAGGGGAGAAAGCGAGAAAAGAGGGAAGGGGAGACGCGTGATGGTGATCTTTTTTGGGCGCGGAAGTTGGAATTCATTAGAGTGAGCTGTTTGGAGGATGTGGAACTTCGCCCCCATGTGAAACATACGTACATGAATTGCGTTGTTGCTTCCACAGAATAAGATGAGCAGAACTTCTCAGATATTCATAAATTGCAGTGATAACTACACTGTCACCAATACCTGCAATGTATATGGTACTGAAATCTGCGAGGTCACTAATATCTCCAATAAACATAATAGAGATAACTACACTGTTATTAATATCTACAATACACATGTCAGTGATAACTACATCATTATTAATATCTACAATACACATGGTAATGATAACTACACTGTTGCTAAAATGTGTAGTATTTATGGTACTGGTTGCAATTGCAACTGTTGCAACTACACTATATACAGTAGTGTATACACTACACCTTTACTGATAGCTTCAATATATACAGTAGTGATAACTACACTTTTACTGCTAACTACAATAAATACAGTAGTGATAACTACACTTTTACTGCTAACTACAATAAATACAGTAGTGATAACTACACTTTTACTGCCAATTGCAGTGTATACAGTAAGGATAACTACACTTTTACTGCTAACTACAATAAATGCAGTAGTGATAACTACACTTTTACTGATAACTACAGTGTATACAGTAAAGATAAGTACACTTTTACTGATAACTACAGTGTATACAGTAAGGATAACTACACTTTACTTATAGCTACAATAAATGCAGCAGTGATAACTACACTTTTACTGATAACTACAGTATATACAGTAAGGATAACTACACTTTTACTGATAACTACAATATAGAGAACTTCTAACTGCATTGTAACTAATAATCAAATTATATATGGTCCTGATACTAATAACTACAGCATATGTGGTACTGATAATTGCACTTTTACTGGTAATTGCAATATAAATAGTTGTGATAACTACACATTTAATGCTAACTAAAATACATTACTCATGTCTTCACATACACTGCCACTGATTACTATAAGTGTTGTAGGCATAACTAAACATTAACTGATAACTACAGTACATATATGGTAAAGATTATTGCACTAATAATCACTAATAGCTACAATATATACAGTACTGCTAACTACATGGTTGCAGTATATATGTACATATATATGGTACCGATGACAGCACTCTGTAGAGACATATACCTTTGGATTTTGTGCTGGTATTTTCAGGCAGATGTACACACACACACACACACACACACACACACACACACACACACACACACACACGCACACAAACAGACAGACGTACAAATAATCAAACACACGGCCGGCTCATTGCTTTCTGGCTCGGATTCCTTCCTGCTGTTTTTGGACGTTTGCATAATTTGGTCATATTTTACATATCTCTGTCTACCATTCAGATTAAAATCCTCTCTAACACATTCTCTCACTTTCACACCCTCCCTTCCTTTTGCGCTCTCTTTCTGCTTTACGTCATCGCTGTCGCTCTCAACATCTCCTCGCTCTCTTTGCTTCGATTTGCTCCCACACTTTTATCTCTCCCTCCCTATCGATCTGTCTATCTGCGTCTCTCTCTCCCTCTCTCCTCTCTTTCTCTTCATTTTCAGTCTTTGCATTGTAGCATACTGCACTGTGGTGTGACATCTGTGATTAAGGAGGACAGTAAAGGGTTTTGTTTTCTTTCTGAATCTCTATCTGTTTTTCTCTTTACCTTTTAGTTTTCTGGGCTTAATTACATGTGTTCAAAGCAAGAGCGCAGGGAACACGGTACTTTTCCAAGCCATAAGTCCACATCGATCTGTTTTTGTGCACCCTTGCTTTTGATCACTTTCTCATTATCTGTTGTCCTGCATTTGCCTGTCTGATGCAGGGGCGCAGCTGATGGAAAAGAGAGAGAGAGGGAAAGGGAAACGAGGCCAGATTTGAGTGGGTGTACCAAAAAACTATCCAAAAATGTATCTGCACTGTATATTCCCTGTTTTCCACTCTATAGCACACACTGGTCTTGTCTCACCCTTCTGTCTCATCCCGCTCTAAATCTGACCTTCACCAAAATACCTTGCACTATACTGGGTGAAGAAAGAAGCAAAAAAAAGGACGTGCGTGGAAAGGAGAGCAAGAGTGAATGGAAGGAAGAAACATGAGCAGCTGAAACAGTCCTGGAGAGATGGACTGAAGTGGATGGAGAGAGGGAGAGGAGGAGTGAGAGGAGAAGTGAGAATCTTGAGTCACATTCTTGGAAGGCTTAATTGGTGCAAACATTTGGAGAGCTTATGAAGTGCCAATGCTTGAGTTGCGCACACACACGCACATGTATTCGTACATCATAACACATTCTCTGTGAGCTCCACTCGTCCCGCAGAGAGGCAGACGGTTTTAAATGGGGTGCGTCATCACTCGTCATTGGACCAGTGGAAGGTTCACGTGTCTCTACCACTTGTGCAGCTTACACAGACACACTGTCTGAAGGTGTAATGTGTTTGTATGAGACACAAACCACAGATATAGAGCTCCTACCGAGCGGCTCACCTCAGAATGTGTGATTATTCAATACCTTGTGGCATTAGCCTTGGAAGAGAAAGATGCACTAGCCAATTAGAGTGTTGATAGATATTGACCCAGTATGTGTGAATAGAGGCTGTGGGATGTGAAGCTGGAGTAAAATTTCTGTGTGTGTGTGCTTGTGTAAGTCTGCTCATTTAACCAAAATCTAGTTATAGTATATTTGGTTGGCACATCTATTGCGAATAAACTCAAATATTGCATTGTGCTACTATTTTCAGTGCACAATTTCTATTAATTTGCTGAGCTTAACATACACCATTACAAAAAACTGATTGTGTATTAAAATGTGCAGTAAAAAGTGTGTCCCATGTTATTCACAAAAGGTTTATTGTTTATGGCTTCAGGTTTTCATTCCAACACAGCAGGAGCTCACCTGGTCAGTTGTTAAAGGCTCACTGAATGTACAAGTGGAATCAGGTGTACTGTTGCTTTAAGTAGTGGTAGCAGCATTTGTTGCGCTGGCATGTTACGTTTTTCTGCCACTGGCATGTAACTAAATGATGTTTAATATGACACACTGAGATTTCATGTGGTATATGGCGCTCTCTCCAAGGACTTTCATGTATTGCTGAAATTCTTAATGTACTCCGTGTTTTAATGATGATTTCTCGTTTGATGAACACTGGGTTGTTAAACATGACTAATTTGCAGCTTTAAGGCTTGTACAAACCATATTTAGGCTGTGTAATGTAATGGTACAGTGCAGATAGTGTCTCATTCAGTGTGTGGAAAATGGGTCACAAAGTAGATGTTAATGATTGCATTGGTCGAGCCCAAAGCCATAGTGTGAAGGAAGCAGCTGAATTTGCAGGTATATCGAAGCATACTGTCTTATGGGTTTCACTGCTATGCTGTTTTGTCGGACAGCTCATTTTATCTTGTATCTGCCAGGCCTTCGTGGCTAGCTAGCTTGTACTCTTATCAATCAACGACACAATTCAAACTGTATTTGTTATCTACAGCTACCAGCACTTTGGACACTTCTCTTCAAATTACCTTTTGGTTAAAATCCTTATATTCACTGGAATAGGTCTTTTTCTCCACTTCATGGAAGAGTTTCTCCTTATCCACTTTGTGGGAGAATGGCAGAGAGATACAAGGCGTCAAAAATAGAAAGTATTTTTGCCAAGAAACGGGGTGTCGCACCATGCTATGCTGCTCACAGCTGGAGTAGACAGCTTAACTAGGACCTTGTAAAAAAACGGTTAATGAGCCACCAACCATACAAAATGACTTTCAGTTAATAAAATGACAATGTTTATTCAATATTAAGTCTCAATGTCTCCAGGTGTGTGCCACTCCACCTACTAGCATCTAATGTATTTGGTTTGCTAAATAATGTGTCGTATGCCAGTAAAGTTATTTATAATGTCGGTTGGATAAAAACAGCCCTTGATTTACTTGAATGAAGGATTGATGGATTTAATTTATTGAAGGATGATTACATCAACTAGGTATTGGACTGTGACTTTAAGCTAATAGATTAGATTTTTATTTATTCTAATGTTAGTGTTTCTGGAATCAGTAAACTCTAACTGCCTGCATAATTAACTTTACATTACATACTTTAATCATTTTCTAAGATGTCTGTTACTGAAGTGATTCCAGACTGTATGTATATGTATAATAGCGTATTTAGCATGATACCAGTCCACAGGTAGATTAATCGGATATTTCCTGATGGAGGTTAACAGCATACAGTGATCAGGTGAATATATGAGGCTAAAGCTAAAAACCGACCTGACTGCTCTCTAACTTAGTTTACATCTTTGATTTAATTCCATTGAGTAGGCGTGTACTGTGTGGAGTTCAATGATAAATAATTGGGGGACCTGTTGCCCCCGGGGCATGGTGAAAGAGAAGGGAAAGGAAAAAGTTTGTAACTACACTTGGTTCAGCATACTGCCGGTATGGAGAAATCACACTAGTCAAACGAACTTGACTTTGGGGGTCAATCGCGCTCAGGCACGGTATGGATCACCTAGTGTGAGTGCACCCTTAAAGATGTATATCCTAGGAACACAATTTCTGTCATTTGCCCCCAGAATCAATAATTCACTGGAAGATGCTGGCAAAGATCGAATGCCACTGCTTGAGTGGAATATACTGTACCTACTTTGAGCTAAATAAACCACAGATACGGGCTGATGAGTCGCTGAAAGAGACATGTTTATGGGCAACATGATGATTGTAAGCACTTAAAGGAAGAAATAGGTTAAATGTTAAAAGACACAAGCGACCATGTTTGATCCCAATATGAACGCATATAATGAATGTTTCTATAGGAAACACAGTTTGCTTTGTTGCCTTTCCAGTGTAAAGCAGAAAAAGACAAATCACTATTATTTAATCTAGATAACTGAATTAAGGACAGTGTTCTGAAAACATATCAAAACCACATTATAATTTCCTTTTTATCATGTATATTTGACAGCAGTGTTGTCGAATATGATCTCAAAGTTCCTACAAAACGTCTGTACTAGTGAAAATCAAGAAATTAAGAAACATGAACACACAACACACTTCAAGTATCACATCTGACAGACATAGTGCGTAGATGCATCTGGAATGGTTTGACTGACAGTCAGGATAAAGATAAGTAACTGGCTTATGAAAAAAGGAATAGAAATGTGGATCTGCACTGATATAACAATTTAATGTCTACATTGAACTGAAACTGCACTAGCTCTGGCTGGCAGTTACAGCTCTGAATTCAAGACTTCAAGGTTGCGAAAGACAAATACCCAGTCAGTCAACAGTTCTAGTCAAGTCCTTGCAGCTAGCATACACAAAAAGAATGACAGACTGAATATTTTTGTAGAAAAGAATTTTTACAGTCACAGTGAAGTTTTAATCTTAATAACATTACTTACATTCCATGTCATAGACAAACGTCATAACATTTTTATAAATAAGGCAAAAAATATCCAGTTCCAAAAACAGACTGACTGTGATTTACAAATCATTTTGACCTGTATTCAATCAATACAAACACAATACATTTAATATGATTCAACACATTAACTTGGCATTAACAATGGTTACTGCTTGAAAGATGTTTTGTTTTTGTTTTTGTTTTTTTGTTTTTTTACTTTTTTGCTCTTTAACTATTTGTCATTTTGTGAATCTCTACATAAATGTGACAGGTCTTCATTTAACTCATAACATAGTTAAAGAAGAGAATCCAATTACACAAATGACACAAAATGTAGTTTTTTATCCATGTTTTGAACAAAATGAGTCAATGATGATTTAAAGTCTTTGCTGACAAAAGTGTGAAGCTCTGCTATGTATGTGTATAAGTCAGCTCTACAGCTTTGTTCACCATGAGTGTAGATACGAAGAGGCATCCTTAATGAAGTGTCAGACCAGTGTCTATGTATGCTTATTCTAGTTCCAAAAACTTGTTCTAAAAAGTTGGGACAGGCGGATGTTTGCCGCTGTGTCAACACATGATAATTATTTGGGCCCAAAGACACCAGTTGTGAAGGTATAATTTCTAGAATAGTCTACAACACTAAAAAACTCTAAAAACTGTCACTGTCCCAAACTTTTTTCAATGTATTGCAGGCATCAGTGACAAAATACAATACGGTCACAAAACACATTCATTCAGCATTCATAAAACATTCTCCAAACACTTTTTTGTGTTTTTATGCTTTTAACCTACTGTCCCAACCTACTGTTTTTTCAAACTTTCAATCTTGTCAAAAGTATTTTCTAAAAAAGGATGCTTTGTTTGCTTTCCATTGGGAACTGACATAATGGCTACCACTAGAAACCACTAGTTTCCTCTTGGCCACTTTTAGATCCCATTAGGAAACTATCATATGTATCTGAAATTAGTCCCAGAACACCTGTTAACCCATTAGAGTCCTTTAAACTGTGATGTCAACCCATCAAGAAAACACAGAATACCATTAGTGACTATGGGCACCACTTATAATGGTTTCTGTGATTCATTCAGTTTTAATGATGTAGACACAGGAATATGTGAACACTTTCTATATTAATTAAATATATTCATGTCAAACTAATGCATGCTTCTGTCTTTATTTCATTATCTTTAGAGTTTATTAAGCTTTCTCCTTCTCCTCATCAAAGAGGTTTTTTCTTCATTTTTGCTAGTTATAAAATTGTGGTGTATGGGGAGTGGGAATGTTGCTTAGGGGCCACCAATGTTTGTTCTTAGTCGAATCTTTAACCATATGATCTGTAAACCCAATTTGCTGAACAGCAGACATTTACAGAGTGTATTTCAGGGCTGAACAATATATGTTTTGTTTATCCATATTGAGATATTGGCAGTAACTAAGATAATGTTGCAGAAGGCAGCAATATGAAACAAGCCATTTAACTTATCACTATATTGGTTATTGTTGTGTTGTGAGCATCCTGATAAATCACAGAGCTTTTGGATAAGTGTTCTGTCAGTACCTTAATGATGCATCAAAAAGACCATCCATGTGGCCTAAGAAATGTGAATATGTTTGTTATTTTAGTAATACAGGCCCATTTTTAGGGATCAGGCAAGACATATCACATTATGCAGTGATAGAACTGGAACTGCAGTGATAGAATTTTGGCAACTATTATTTGAGACATTAGTATCAATATTGTGTTTTCATTATATTTTGTAGGAGTGAGTTACTAGATAGTGGACACTTGTTTTTAAAACTTCGAAAGCTATATTTACATTGATCAACAAAAGAATAGTTGCACCCAGAGGGAATCAAGCAACAGCAATGAAACTTGGTGACATTTGACTTTGTGATGATTCAAGTTTAGCACTCAGCCTCGCATGTGACGTAAGTAAAGATCGCTGTACCTGACTGACCCAACAGCCACTGACTGTGGACATTCAGTGAGCAGTGATGCCCTTCACCAAGTCATCCTGCTAGTGCCAGGACCATTGGCAGGCAGCTGGATGATGCAGGACTACATGCTCGCAGAGCATTACAACAACAGTCCTTAACACCATGTCAACATCATCAAAGACTACAGTGGTGTCGTGCCAGACAGTTATGGGGAGACTCAAAATGGCAGCAGGTCATCTTCAATGATGACTCCCGCTTTTGTTATGGTGGAGATGACCAACACATCCATGTCCAGAAGGCCTGGTGTCACTCCACCCCTACCGCAAAATCTGCAGGAACTGTGTGAGAATATTCAAGCTGCATGGGATGGATTATCACAGGACACCATTAGGAACCTATACAGCTCCATGCCAAGATGTCTGGCATGTTGCATCAGCAAAAATGGCAGCCCAACACCATACTGAGAGACACTACTTTTATATGTGTAGCTCAGTAAATATTGCCCATATCAGTCTTAATATATCATCATCAGCATTTATTGTTATTGGTAACCTTCATCTAATCGGACACTTCCTTCTGGGTGCAACTATTCTTTTGATGATGAGTGTATTTTAAGTATATCTGCCATATATGTTTGAAAACAGATTTTTAGAAAGTAGGGATATGTCTCCAGGGTCCCGGGTACAAATGACAATAATCCTCATGTGAGTTTGGGTCGATAGAATAAAAGTGTTTTATTTATTTATTTGGGGTGCCTGATTAAGCTAAAGTGTTTGCTACTATGGAAAGCATTTGCTTGTGGATTTTTAATTAGGGTTATTGTTTTTTTTTTTTCAATTGGCATATGAGACAGTAATGCAGTCGTTTTGTAGCACCAGTTCACATTTTCATTATGTTTCAGCACTAAAATCCCCTGGAATTAATTTGCTTACTCATGTGGGTTAAGAGATTAAATAAACAGTAGACTAGATTGACTTCACCATGTAGGCCTTAAATGTTTTACTGTTGGTTACTCATACCATGATTTCTTTGGTTGGCAACTGATGCCACAAAGCACTTTTCAATTTTTATTTTATTTATTTTTGCTAAGAAAATGTGCTTCAGTGGGAATTATGCTGATTTTTTGTGGTTGACTGAGGGTTGTGTATAACTGCTTTTGATCTTGGACGTGTATGTATCGACTTAGGGTAGAAAATCAATCGCTGCTCAGTTCACTTTGTGAGTTATGATCTGGTGGGAATGTGTGTGTATGAGTGTAGGGTTGTGTGTGCATGTGCATGTGTTTTTGTGTGTATGTGTGTGTGTGTGTGTGTGTGTGTGTGTGTGTGCGTGGAGTAGGGGGGTGGCTTTAAGGGCCATTCTGTCTGATGACAAAGTCAGGGCAAATGCTTTGTATGCTTGCTTGTGTAGTTCATCATGAGCGTAGGGGCATGCTCCCCTCCTTCACGAATCTGGCACTGACTAATAATAACCCTTCGCCAGACAGCGGAGGATGGGAAAACATAAATGGGTAAAACGTCATTCCTCCTCTCGCACTTCTCCCCTGCCAATCCTTCCATTCTCAATACAGAGTCATCCCCCATTCATGAAACATTCATTACACTACGACACATTTAGTTGAAATAGTCATCCATCCCACCACTTCCCCTTGCATTTCTAATGTATATGCCTATTTATAGCTTATAGTACTTTGGTAATTATTAATATTTAGCTAAAAATAAAGATGACTATGTTTCACTCTGTCTGTCAGCACTAGCCTTCTTTTATTCTAACACTGAAACACTGGAAAGACAAAAACTGATGTTCCAAAGAAATAACAGCACAGTTCGAAACTGTTAAAGAAAAGAAACCCAATACAGGCCCAACAGAAGAATAATGAAGACCTAATAATAATAACAACAACAGGTGGTGCAGTGGATAGCACTGTCGCCTCACAGCAAGAAGGAGCTGGTCTTGATTCATTATTATTTAGGTGCAAATGGCAAGATATTATTATTATTAACAATAATTAATAATTACTAATTTTTTTGTAGAGCACTTGATTCAAAATGCCTTACATGTCGAGGTCAAACTTAACAGTAATACAAGAAACTATGGGGATTAATTTCAAACAAATAACATAAGTTCAACATAATAACAGAAAGAGGCCTCTTCAAGTTTTCTGTATTTTATAGTAGGGGTTTGCAGAAGATCACATGTTGGAAAATAAACACATAGATAGATGCATTCTGTGATGTTTGTGTTTTAAGGTAATTTAGAGCTTTATAGGCCATTAGCAGAAGTTAAAATCAGTCCTAAAAGATACAGGTATGAGCACAAAGAGAGATATGAGTTTTTGTTAGGATATGTGCTGCTGTGTTTTGTATGAGCTGGATTGGTGGGGATGGATTGTTTTTTAGGAACCCCAGTAAGAAGAGCATTACAGTAACCAACTCTGCTTGTTACAAATGCATGAACACGTTTCTTTGCTTTCTTGCTTTACCAACAGTTGACATCAGTAATGGGAAGGAATACTACTACTACTACTACCACATACACACAGACATATATACATATACATTCATGTATATATACACATACACATATAAATACACATAAACACACATACAAATGCATACACACACACACACACACACACACACACACACACACACACACACACACACACACACACACATACACTTAAATACCATGTTAATGTAGTTTTAACTAAATGTTGAGTTAAAGAGATATGTTTTTAAATGTTTCTTAAACGTGAGCACAGAGCTGTCTAATAGAAGCTGGAATTGAGTTCCACAGTTTAGAAGCATAATGACTGAAAGAGGTCTCTCCATGTTTATTTTACAGAAGGTATTTGCAGAAGGCCAACACCTGTAGATCTAAGATCGTAAGCTGGAACATAAACAGAGAGACGTTCTGAGATGTAAGCAGGTGCTACTATTACTATTATATATATTTATTATATATATTTATTTAGCGCCTTATAGACCAGCAGCAGAACTTTAAAGTCTATTCTAATAGATACAGGAAGCCAGTACAGCTCTTTCAGAACAGGAGTGATATGAGCTCTCTTTTTAGTTTTTGTTAGGATCCGAGCTGCTGCATTCTGTACGAGTTGCAGGGGATACACGGTTCTCTTAGGAACCCCAGTAAGGAGGGCACTACAGTAATCAATTCCGCTTGTAACAAACGCATGAACAAGTTTCTCTGCATCACTCTGAGACAAAAAAGGCCAAACTTTAGCAATATTTCTTAAATGATAAAAAGGTATTTTAGTGACTGAGTTGACATGCGGGACAAAACTGAGAACAGAGAACTGTTGACAATGGTTAAGACATCTTTCTGAACACCAGACACCATCTTAAAGAATGAAGTAGGAACAGGATCAAGATCACATGTGGATGAACCTAATGTGTTTATAATTCTCTTCGCTGGTTTTTCGCATTCATTTTCAGACTTCTGGTTTGATATTCAAAGCTAAAGATCCTGTACTTTAGTTTTAGTACCAAGGATCAGTATTTCTGTTTTTTGAACTGTAGAAATGTGTAATTGCATGTCATGTTTCCTAATGACCTAGAGGTAGGATGTACAAAGAGAAAAACAAAGGCCATAAGAGTGAACCCTGTGGGGCTCCAGAAAAATTCTTTTTCTTTGTTGTTTTTTTGATGAATGAGTTTCCACTAAAGCCACTGTCTGTTCGTGGGAGTGGAGGGATCTGTGTTAGGCAGAAATAGAATGGGACACATGCGGTGTTGGGTTCCAGGATGCTCATTGATCTCAAATCAGTTCTTGATGTTTTTTTTTTGTTGTTTTTTTGCTTTTCATCTATAGAATTAAATGAAATTAAACCCAAAACAGTACTTAGTAGATAAATCTAAATAGCTGAAATGGAACTTAGAAAATGTACTCTTATGTGAGTAATACAGTTATAATCTCAAATCAGTTCTTGTTGTTTTTTTTTTTTTTGATGAATGATTTTCCACTAAAGCCAAGAACTGTCTATTTGTTTAGTATGACCATTTTAAAACTGTGACTGAGAGGCTGACCCAGCATTCAAGATAGTGCATTAGCATCTTGTGATCAACAGAATCAAAAGCTACATTAAGATCCAATAAGACCATAATAGAAGGATTTTGTGCATCAGTGCTAAGTCTCAGTACTATAGTTAGAACAAAAACCTGACTGAAACATGGTCGAGATCACATGAGAACAAATTTAATTTGGCTTATGAGTCATAAGCTTCTGATAATTGATACAGAGAAAGATGTAATTTATGTTACTTAATGTTATTATCTTAGCTTAACTAAACTTATTGTCAAAAGAATAGTTGCAACCAGAAGGAAGTGTTGGATTGCAATGCTACTGGGAAGGAAGATAAAAGTTACCAGGAACAATAAATGATGAATGAACTGAAAAATTTAGACAAGATTACACTGACCAAACAAACACTTATGAAGTTTTAGTGACATAAATGTATTAAATTAAGTCAACAAAAAAACTGATTAAAATCAACAACAGAGCGATTTCATTTCTTAGAGTGTGTGTTCTTACGCTGGACATCACAAGACACAATACATTAGGCATATCGCAAAAAATTACAATTGTGTTTGTAATGTGGATTTAAAGGCAGCTTTCTACTTTTATGTAATCATCAAGTCTTTGTGTTATGTTCTATAATTATTTTCTTTGCCTGGTGGCTTTCAGTATCTTTCCTTACAGCAGCATTTGTACTTAACCCCACATTTGTTGGTCTTCGTATCTCATCCCTCCTTCTTTCCACTCAGTACGTAGCACCCGCTCTTGTCCATCTTTTCTCCTTCTCTCCCACTCTCATCCTTCTTCCCCCTTTCTCTGTCCCAGTTCTCCTACTGGTCTATTTTTGCATTTCTTTGTCTGTGAGAGTGGAGGGATCTCTGTTAGGCAGAAATAGAATGGGACAGATGCAGTGTTGGGTCCCAGGATGCTCATTGATCTCAAATCAGCGCTCTCAAGATGGCCGCCTGGATGATGAGTCATCCCCCTCGACTCATTTTATTCATCTGCCTTCCAGTCTGTCTGCTCTTCAAACCCCCCACCCCATTCACAGTTAGTTTTTTCGTATCTCAGTCCATCTTTGTGAGTGGTCTACGCAGGTGAGGAACAATTTCATGATAGAATATGAAGATTCATAACTAATTTCATCAATAGCCACACTGAGCTAAGCCTTGGCCTCCTACTGTTACACAATAACTGGCTTTATTAGCATTGCTCACTACAGTCAACCACAGTTCTACATGAGGCCATGATGTTAAGGCAAAGTGGTCTACAGTATTATATTTGTATGTAAAGGAATTATACCGTATGAGTCATTCATGCAGTTTCCACTAGGCACTAGTACTACCAGGGCAACACCCCTTTTGGGCAACTAAGGATTCCTGTAGGATCTATAATAGCTTTGTGCTACCTTTAATGCCCTCTAGTGGTTACATAGTAGCACTGCGATTTCAGTATCCACCCCTACCAATTCACTGACTTCTCCTTTGCTTAGCACATCCTGCATCCAGTATTTGAATTTTGACTAGGCTGTCAGGTACTATTCTTCTCTTTTTAGGAAAGCTCTGGTCTAAAACAAAAAGTGTTCAAAAAGTGAGAGGTGAAAACAATAACAAAAGTTTTACATGCCGTCATCTATAGAATTAAATGAAATTAAACCCAAAACAGTAATTAGTAGATCAATCTAAATAGCTGAAATGGAACTTAGGAAAATGTACTGTTCTTTTCTCACAAACATGCTTGTGTAATAAGAGTATTATCATTTGAAAATACTCTAAAAAGTATTTAATTATGTGCATAAAGTATGCTTAACCGAGCAGGCTAACTGCCGTGTTGGGTAGTTACTTAAAAATCTATTAAAAAATTACTTTAAAAAAATAATTAAAAGTAATTTCATTAATCATTATTTTACTTCTGTGTTAGTTTCCAAAACCCAAACAAATGTGTACCAACTGGAAACAAGACAAAACCTAATATTTCTTTAGTACATTTAGAAGGAAATAGCCAAGATAGTAAATAGAATTTAACAGGTCTGTCACTTTTTCTTCTACAGCTAGTTATACATTACAAGAATTTAAGCTGCACACACAACTTCTGGTTCTTATCACAAGAAGATGGCAGGTTTCTCTACAATAAACCAATTCACATCAGACCACTTTAAATGACTTAGTTTACTACTCAACGATTACATGATGCATTAACTGTCCTTTAGGAAAAGTAATTACTTGTGTTCTATAATAAAGTTGTTCAGAGTAGTTTGATGTGCATTGAAGCTTTTAGAGATGTCACATTCTAGTTCTAAATTCCAGACTGAGGCATCCCGAGACGTTTCTATGTGGAGTTTGCATGTTCTCTCTCCGGGTGCTCTGGTTTCCTCCCACAGTATGTGAGTATGTGCGTGAAAGTGTCTGTCTGTCTGCCCTGCGATGGACTGGCAGCCTGTCCAGGGTGTTTCCTGCCTTCCGCCCACTGAATGCTGGGATAAGCTCCAGCACCTCCCACGACCCAGAAGGATTAAGTGGTTTAAAAAGATGAGAAGGAGATGAAGACATCTCAACCATTTACTAGTGCACACAATTAGAGAAACTTACAGGAATTCCCCGTTAAAGTCTTATTTTGTTCCACATTACTCCAGCATAGGCTAAATGTAACTGAATTATTATTATACCTGCTTCAACACATAAACAGTAGGATCATCTTACAGTATGGACAAAAACACTACACCCTGCAGGACAGACATCATCAATTAGATGCGTCAAAACACTAAACTACACATTTGTGTGGTCTCTTAGGAATAAAACAAAACAATCCTTCTGCAGTGTGTGCTATTGTTAAAGCTGAAGTCTGCTTTGAACCCGTATGCTCTCTTAATATGAACAACTGCTGCCTTCTTGTGGTCAGTGGAGGAAATTTGTCTTTGCCTCATTATTGAATCACTGAATATGACATTCCTTTGCATCTCCTTTGCACTCCATTGAAACAAAAACAAATACATGCTTCTTTTTGCCATTGTAGAGAGAAAAAAACACATAGAGGCAGTGTAACGACCACAAGGCTGGTTCCCTAACCTCCAGCCCATGACTGCCCCACCTCCAGCCCATGACTACCCTATATAAGTCATGAGCCAGAATAGGTTCCAAGGGACTAGTGCCAGTATTGTGAGCAATATGTGACCATCAGCAACTATTGCTATTGCTATTAACCTACTGGCTCACTGAAGACAACATCATACTACATTCAAAGCTGTCTGGAGTGTCGTCACAGTTCTTTGTAAATGAAACACCACACCCCAGGCCTCAGCAGATATTTATACACCAACATTTGCCACCAACAAAGGCCAGAGAAGCAGCTTCTCCATGGAGAGAAGGCCAAGGATAAATATTTCTTGGAGGTCTATTTTAAATATTTGAAGAAGCAGTTTGTAGAGATGAGCTGCAAGGGCCAGATTCATGAAAGTGACTTATTAAAGAAAATATTCTTACATGTTTTTTTTTCTTAACATCATTCTTAAGAAACAAGTTCTAAATAACTGATATACTTCGAATCATTTCTTAGAAGTTCTCTTATTTTCTGTAGCGTACACTTGTAATTATTAAAAATGCAATTATTAAAAATATTGTATGTTCTTAAACGTTTTCTTAACCTTACAGTCGCCTCACACTTGCCTTAGGCTGTATAAGTTGACAAGGTAAACCTCTAATTTGGTCAAACTTTAACCACTTTAGTTAATGGAAATGGAAAGACTTACATGTTTCAATTCAAAAGTATAAAAGCCTTTCAAGTGAAGTTCAACCTTAAATACTACACATTGCCTACAGAAGGAAAGTATATGGCAAAGCTATTGCTTTAATCTGTGCTTTACATGGAAGTTCTGTGGATTTCTGTGGGGAGAGAGGAAAATCCATGAAGGCCTCTCAAAAACAGGGCAAATCCTCACAACCTAGCTGATCATATACCTCTGCAACAATACAGACTCTCAAGAAATTCAATGACATATCTGGTAGACATTTTAACTTACGAGCCACAGGGAAAAACAAACACAAACCTCACTATTGTTCACTTGTATGTTTTAATGACAATTCTGAAATTCAGCAATGTTTAATTTAAGAGCACAAAAGTGTGAATAATTCTGTAATTGCTGTAAAAACCCATTAAGAATGAAACTTTTTCTTAGGACCTTTGTTGAGAACGAAGTTAAGAAGAATCTGGCCCACAGCGTTTCTATTTTATCTTTGTTTTGAGTAGTATTTTACTTCTAAGTACAGTGAAATTGTATAACTATACAATTATGGTATATGGTCATTGACTATATGCTACATATGCAGCAGAAAAAAAACATTACATTAAAAAATGTTGGAGAATTCCTGTAAAGGAAGATAACCTACAAAACACGGGGTAATTCCCACACAGTTTGATGAAGACTATCAGACAGTAGTGTTAAATCAACACCCAAAGAGTTAATTTTAGCACCGTTTTGGGCTTGGGAGAGTGGTCCTCCTCTACAGAGAGTAAAGATCAAACACTTTCAGTGTTGATTTGACACTGAATAGTGTTAAAAAGAACATTTACAGGGTACAATGTTACACACAGTAGTGTTATTCATAATTAACAGTGTGGGGCATTTAACACTCTTTGTATTGTTTGTACTCCAGCACCAACACCAGAAGTCCCGCAACACTACTTCAATAAATAACAGTAAATAACATTTAACACTGCAGTTTTTTACACTGATGATATTACTGTGCAGATACACGGAAACATTGTTGGAGAATGATTGCTTTGGCCATCCAAAAAACATGACAGATAGTGACAATAACACTCAAAACATGTGCTGTAATTCCTGTCTTATCCAATGTAAGACTGAAAGAAAACACTACAAAGGGATTAGTTAACAGCAAACTATTGTGTTGTTGTACTTAACTACACCTACAGTCATAGAGAAATAGGCCAAAGAATTCTTGGGATAAAGATGCCAAAGAAGACCCTACAGTAAGGACAGAAGGCCTGATCAGTAGAGGCTGCTTTGACACCATGCTGTTCTAAGAAGCTATGTATACTAACAGTGCTGACTCTACCTAATAAGTGATGTAAGCAGTGAATTAGGGCTCAGGGAGTCAAAGATGCTTGACTGAGAGGCTGGGAAAGTAACTGGTTAATCATGTCTCAAAAACACCACATACGCAACTGAAAAATGAAAAAAAAAAAAAGAGAGAGAACACAAGGAGAAAAAAAAGTTGCCATGCTAATGTTATGCCCTTCGTTTTAGCTTGTAATAGTATACATGGGCTGTGCTAATGAAGCAGGTGAAATTTATGTTGCATGTTTATGTAGAACATTAGGACCAAATGGGTAAAACATAAACACCTCCATGAAAGTGAGTGTTGTTAGCAACAAACTAGCCAGTTAACATTAGCAATATAAGTGATAACTTCATGATGTATTTCTGAAATCTATTGTCATTGTTACAGATGCAACCCACTACTATGTCTATATGTGTGTTGACTGATCAAATTGCAAATTTCATTTAAAAGTAGTGTTTCTGTATTACTGTTTACTGGATGAGCAGCCATGTTGATTTGCACTCCTACGTTAAGAACACCATTCCGACGAGCAGAAATTCCAAGCTGTCGAGGTGTTTACTTGATTCTTCCTAGTCAGAGGTGGGAGATTATGAGTTATAAGCTTGACAAAACCTAAGAAACACTTATGTAATTCATTCATTTTACAACAGCAGTTTACTGCTTTCTCTGCTCATCCAGGATTAGATACACAGCTTTAGATTACATTTACTACCCTTCAGTTCAAACAGTGCCAGAACAAAAGCCAGCAGTGATACCTAGAAAGAAAAATCTGATTTAAAAACAGCATAAGTGCAATACAATGCGTTTCAATAACTACTTAGATTAGGGCTCACCTAAGCGCTTCACGAATAGATGGGTCTCGTGCGTCTTGAAAGATACCTGGCCAAGCCAAGCTGTACTTGAAGCTCCATGGGCTTGAGGAACAGAACGACTATTGACCATTGCCATAAGGTGGGGGGAGATCAGCCGGACATGAGCTGCAGAAAGCAAGTCTTGAGATGATAAGAGGCTGCACTAGCACCTGAACAGCCAATTGCATGAAACACAAGAAGTAGTCACCAAAAAAGTAAAAAGAAATCACACTATATAAATATGTGAAAAGTAAACCATTTATAATGATAAGACTTAATGCTGTCAACTCTGGCACCAAGGTTAGTAAGCAAATAATACTGTATTGTGAAAAGGAAGCTCAGATCAAGAATGCAGAGAAGGTTTAATTTAATTTAAATGTAATTTATTAGAACCTCAAATGAGCAGCCAATCATCATCAATATGAAATGAGCCAGTTTTTAATTGTATATCATTTGAACAGGTTGTGGTTCTCATTATTACTTAGCTTTTAATATTATAGTGCATTAGCTAATGGGGCGTGGTGAAAAAAATCCTGATTAGGTCACCCAAAAAGCTAGAGCTGCCCCACATTCAGTGACCAGACAAAAAAGGTAGCATTGTGCATTATGCTACAGGGAGCGTTCTCTATTATAAGAATGAAGACAACAAAGATACTTCTGTTTGTTTCAAGAGAATTCGACATGCTAAATGGAAATGTTGGAACAGAGCCATAGCTGGAGAAAACAGACACTGTTAACTAGTAAATTCAACTAGTACATTCAATCTATAGTAGTTTTATTGCTGATCTGTTGTCTGGCTGCTCTAAACAGGTACAATTATTACGGCCTACCAAAATAACTGTGTAGAATACTACTACTAATGTGATACTTTACTGTAAATGATCAACAGCCTCCATTAAATACAGAATTACTGTACATGTCCATGAACTTTCATTCACTACTTTATTAATCCACTACACAGGTGTACAGTTATAAACTGTAGCTCATGTGTTATAATGTACAATTTGTCAGTTGCCCCCTACAACTTTCATCATTGGTCAATCTCTGAACTGCTGTTGTGAAGGAAGTATTTGGGTGGTTGGCCATTACTGTCTACAAAACAGTAGACATGCTAGTAGCATGGCAGTGTGTGTTGAGCTAGAATAACTGTATCAGGCACAGCTGTGGTGCTGGGTTTTTTTTCCACACGTCACTGCTTGAGAGGTTGAGAGTCATCCATCACCCAAAAATATCCAGCTAAGAGGAGCTCTTTGGTCAGAAACCACAGATGGAAGTCAAGTGGGAACCTAAGACAAAATCTGTGTGGTAACATATGGGCTACAGTCTCTGCATAGCTAGAGACGCAAACTGTGAACTCCAAATATATCTTGGCTAGTTAATTAATTTGTATAACACTGTGTAAAGCAGATGAATTACTCCATTAATGCTGACATCCACACATATATCCAAAACTGTAAACAGTGTACAGAATATCCCTGAGATATGCTTATATTTGAAAGTCTGGCTGCAGTGCTCAAAGGTACTCTTGGGACACTCTCATAATACAACTGTTGCTTATCTATTACTTGCCAAGCTAAAGATATTATTTAATCATTTATACTCTTCGGAAAAGTTATAGCCACAATAACCACATTTACTAAACAGTGGCTCAGAATATTCACAATTATTATTTGAAAAGCAAATCAAGGTAAAAGTAGTGGAAGAAGTGTCAGATTGCAGTGCTATTGCAATGCTCTCAGTATGGCGTCAGGCCACCATGTTTGCTAACACAACATGCCAGACGTATCGGCATGGAGTTGTAGAGATTCCTAATGGTGTCCTGCAATAATCCGTCCCATGCAGCTTGAATATTCTCACACAGTTCCTGCAGATTTTGTGGTAGGGGTGGAGATGGAGTGCCACCAGGCGTCCTTGATGCTTAAATATGACAACAAACCATTCATCTCTGACCACAGTGCCTCCACACACGACTTTGTTGGTTGTCTGCACCAAGATAAAAGCAAACTTGTCACTGAAGATGGTCATTCTGAGTCACTTTGGCGACGTTGACATAGTGTTAAGTGCAGTGGTTGTAACAGTATGTGTGCATGTAGTCCTGCTCCATGCAGTTGTCTGTCAATGGTGCTGGCGCTAACAGGATGACTCATGGAGGGCATCACTGCTTGCTGAATCTGCAATCGTGTCTGTGGGGTAGTCAGGTACAGTGATAAGGCCCATCCAAGGCCCATCCAGGCCCATCACATGCACATTGGCCTGTTTCACTTTGTCAAACCTACCCACCAAGTTTCATTCCTGTTGGTTGATTCCTTCTATTCCTTCTACTATTTGTGCAACTGTTCTTTTGATGATCAGTGTATATTTTGTGATGCTCATTGGTATGGAGAAGAATTTGGGCTAAAGTGAAAAGAAATCACAGTGGGAAAATGTGAAATGCAATGCACACATCTAACTGGGAGAAGGATCTTCAACATGATTGAAGTGTTTACAAAACACTGTCGAGGTGGTACTACTTTATCCTCTTTTGACCGTTGGCGGACTCAACACTACAGTGACTCACTACGAGGCAGGACAGGTCAAGGCTAGCTGGGTAGCGTGCTAACTTCAATAGATATCTCTGCAACACAATACATAGATGTCTTTGATGTACAAACTGGTTATTTCCTCACATTCTGTTCATAATTGCAGTTCATTCAAAAAAAGTTTTAAACTATACATCTTGTATATTATTAGTAATGATGTTAGGTGGGATAAAAACACATTTAAGGAGATTTCCTAAAGCACTATAGTACACCCAAACCCAGAAGAAAAATAATGTCAGTCTTAAAGGCACAGTAACAAACAGCCTGCTGTTGCCAAGAAAAAGACTGAAAAATGGTCACGTAAAAATAGAAAAACTAAAAGCTTGTGTGTTGACAGCTGGTATTGCATAGGACTGTCCGTAGTTAGTGGGAAAAACCTAGGTCTCTCTTGTGGATTTGCATTTTGTTGCTCCTTCTTTTAGAGGGCAGGTTAAAGTTTTCTATACATGGAGCGCATGACAGCGTTTGCACAACTGATGCTTAACCAGGATTATTGAGTTTTCTCCTTGGGATGGAGTGAGATTTAAAACTTAAGTACATTTTTCCACACAATCTGCAGTCTTTCTCATATACATTTTGTTAACATGTGGCAATATACATTAATTCAACCCAATATTCAAGTTTTCTGAACCACTAGGAACCTCTACAACTCCAGAAGTCTGGCATGTTGTGTTAGCAAACATGGCGGGCTGACGCCATACTGTGAGACACTACTCCTGTATGTGTAGCTCAATAAATATTGTCCATATCAGTCTAAATTTAGCATCATTGACTGTTCTTGGTAACCTTTATCTTCCTTCCCAATAGCATTGCAATCCAACACTTCCTTCTGGGTGCCACTATTTGTTGATGATGGGTGTACATTATGCGTGTAGTTCAATCAGCCAAGCCACATCATCCTCTTGTGCTTTTTTTTATTCACAAGATTTGAACTTCCAAAATGTTCTTACGTTTTCAAAGACATTGAAGGGTCAGTGTGGTGGAACAAGCTTAACCTGACACTACATTTGCCTGGAATTGAAGCCACTCGTATATCTCTCCCCAATGTGTATGTAAACAAAATTCAAATGTGACTGGCCTTTCTGAGAGCAGAGGACAGTAAAATTATTTTTTGCCTCTCATGCACTACTGCTCTTAGATTCTGTGTGGATCACCACTCCACTCTGTCCCAAGCTGAGGATTGTTCTTCAGAATCTGGTACATGTTAAGGTAGTTCAGCCTATACGAACCTTTTAATCCTCAGAAAGAGCACCAGCCACTGTAATTATATGACAACCTCCATAAACATGCACCAGTTTTCTGAAATGCCAACTCTTTGAAATGTGTTGTTTATGTTAACCCCTAGAACACATAGCAGATGCTCGCATTTGGTAAATCTGGTCTTACTGTCTTTGTCTTTCATCGTGTATTTGTTTGGCGACCGACACGTAATCGTTTTAATTTCTCCAGGCATCTGTCTGTCATTACGCTCATGTTTTATGTGTTTTGCATCCCATCGCTGTAGATTTGTGTTGTTTGGGACCCAGGAGGTGGTGTGACAGATGTTGGTCAGCTTTGCGGGGATATTGGAGTGGGTGTGTGGGTGTGGGTGCGGGTGGGCTTATCTGTAGAACTCCTGCTGTCTCTCTAATCCCTGGCGTAAGCATATTCACGGACACGCGTTCACACAAACAGCACACAGCACAGTTTTTACTATGTCAGTGTGTCAGATTTATGCCTTATTGAGCCACCCGGAGGCTTTCATTTATTTACCAACTAGGATGCTTAAAACAAAGGATCTGAATTTCGACCTCTGGCTTTCGTTTTGCTCTAGTGCTCATCCACTCAAATCACCTTTAGCTGTGTAGGACTGATTCATCTATGAATCAAAGCACTCGTGTTGGCTACTAGACTTGCGAGTTCATAACCTCATCATGTACACTTTTCTGTATCTCTTATTGGTCCCAGTGATCCGATTGATCGACATTCGCTGCAAATGGGATTAGAGGAGGCGGGGTAATCTGGGGCAGCTCGTGGAACTGAAGGCTGTGCGGTGGAAAAACGAAAAATGTATTGGCTTTAAATGAGAAATCGTAGCCAGCTTTATGCTAACTGCAGCGTTATAAAGTAGTAGAACAGGCTGCCCGTGGAAGGGAAATGTTATTAAACATCTAAGTATAACAGTAGAGCTTTTGTTCATTTGAGAAGGTTGTTAGCTCGCGATAAGTGGGCTATTCCAATATTTAGTCGCAAAGCTACATGGCTAGCCAGTTAGCTAGCCAACTGGCTAGAGCGTAAAGGCGTTAAGAGACCAGCCACCCAAAGAATCAAAACGAGAGATTAAAGCCATTTATCTAATCTTTCAAAGAGGATATTCCGCGTCATATACATCGAGTCCATACGAGCAGATACCGTGTGGTGATGAGCAAGAACTGACAGGTAGGTTACCAGTGTTTATCTTATTTATTTAGCTAAAGGAGTCAGAAAATGGGCGAATGTGTTTGCCCGGCTAAGCTAGCTAGCTTGCTAGCTAGCCTTCCACACATCTCTCGCAGCTTGACAGTAAACTGACGCTTCACACAGTTAGCTAGATTTTATTATGTGCTGTTATGGCTCTGTTCTATCGGTACTGTATCTTCCTAAAACATGTACACGGTGAACAGTATGAAATACTGCCTCCCGTGAGCTAATATGTGCGGAATGGGTTGATAATACTGACGATACTGAGTGACATACTGAACTGCTTTAATGAATAAGTCCGTTTTTAACCATCTGACCGCTTAAATTGTGTACTAGAATTCCGGTCCTATCTGTGAGAGCTGCTTGGGTTCATTTTGCACCGTTTTATAGAGAAATCCTGGTACATCGGTTAGATTTTACTAGCTAGCTAAGTGGCTAACCAGCTAACGTTACCTAGCAATATAGATGCCTATGCTTCTACTCACTGACCCACTTGTGCTGTACAACGCTTTGCTCTTACTATTGTGATTTCTTCTCATGTCGCCAACTCAGTAAGTCTTGGTTGTAAATCATGTCGTGTGCCTCAGCGCCAGACCTAAACTATGGGTTGCTTGCTGTTAGCTGGCTAATGCTAAGTATTTTCTGCAGCTGGCTAGCTAGATTGTCTTTCCGTCACCGGCGGTGAATCCACTGCAGCTCGTTTGATTAACGCCCCTGTATTTAACTGAACACACGGCCAGTTTGGATGCGCTTTTTATGGCACGTTTACCGCATACCAGTTTTTCGTCGATATCGTCTAAAATGTGGCCGTGCAAGAGTTTTATATGGTGGCTGGGTTTGTCTGGCTTCCCCACCCTAAAAATGGGCCACGTTTACTCATCGGTATCTGGCTGAGCGCTAAGCCGGGGGGAGCGCGGTGAAGGCGGCCGCAGACAGAGCGCGGATTCGCTCCCGGGCCCAGCAGCTCAGAGCTGCAGCGAAACACACCCAAAACCCCAGACACACGCACACGGTGTCAGCCTGCACGCAGCTCTCACGGGCAGCCCACATGCTTTATACGTTGTCTACGAAAGGTCTAACGGTGCGAATAGTTTTATGTTGTTGTTTTTTTTCGAATGATATATGTATATATTTTGATTCACATTATTTTGTATAACGTATATGTAGTCATGCTGGCCAGCTATGGGTAACGCTGGTGCAGCCTGTGCAGATCCTGTTATGTGGATGTAGCTGGAGATAGAATTCCAAAATGTATCTAATCATGTGCAAAATGTCTGAATGAAGTGCAGCTTCAAAATCAGCAGATCTCTAAACCCAGCCTGCTATACTCAAAGACGTCAGTTGGTAGACTGAAGTAGACCTGCCACCGTAACCAAAGCAGTGTTTGGTACTGCTGTGTAAATGTGGCAGCTTCTGCCTCCTTTCCTCCTCTCAAGATTTACCTGCCAGACTTCAGAACACACACACACACACACACACATTAAATAAACTGTATTTTTGCAGTTCTTCGTATCACTAGTAGGAAATAGATGGGTTTTAGATGTCAAGAAAGTGTGAAATCATGCTTTCTTCATCGTTGCCCACACCACCACATTTGTGCAAATTCAGTTTTGGTTTGTCACTACCACTACCGTTTGACAGAACAACATGACTTGAAGTGCTCCAGGCAGGGGGAGAAAAACATGAAATCTCATGTTCCACCCTCGAATTTAAATGTGTAGGCCAATAAGGAAATGGTTTTTAAAGAGAAACAGAAGAACAGATCAGTCATGTTCATGCGTACCACCCATTTGCACATGGTGATCATTTCTCCCTAATGCTCTTACCAAATTCTAGACCTTGTTTACTGAAATAGTTCATTTGTTGTCCTGGAACTACAACCATAGCATCAATTACATCATGCGTTGGACTATAGTTCTTTTATAGCCAAACGAGAGAGTTTGTGTTTCTGTTTGAACCTACAGGTTTTTGCTTTCTAGCTTCCTTTTATTCTGTTTTCTTAGAATAGAAAAATGGCCTAAGACAACTGTTTTTTTTCTGTTCAGGAATTTACTGAACATAATTTAGCTCACCAAGTCTAGCTCTAGAAAAATTACAGTATTAGTGAATAGTTTGAGCCAGTCTAAGAGGCTTATTGCTTTTACCACAAAGCAGGCACATGCTTTAAACAATTTATAGTAGAAAAGATCATTTCAACTTTTGACCAAAAGGGTGTGTGTGTGCGTGTGTTTTTCTGTGTTTCTGTGTGTAGAACAAAACCAGAGAATGGGAGAGGTGTGGAAAAGGAGAGAGACAGATGAAGAGAGATTAAATGTAGGTCATTACGAGGTGTCTGTGGGTGACCTTTAGTCCAGATAAACAGTTTGAGAAACTGAAAGATCTGTCAGAAAATCTTTTAAGAGGAACCTCAAACCTGCTATGCAAATTGTTCTGCTGTATCATATTTTCTGTAGTTTAGATGTCAGTTTTTGTATGTGCACAGACCAGGCTCTTTTTGTCATAGATTTTTTCCACTTATTCTTATCATGAACAATTGTATTTATAAATTTTTTTTTTTTTTTTTTGGAATTGGTAACTTTAGATAATTTAGATAGTAATTTGGATTGTAGCTAAAATGTAATTATTGTGCTTTCAACACCAGGGGAAATTAGCAGTTAACAAAACAAAGCAGTGTGTACCATTTTTAGAAAGTCAGTCTGTTCCTATAATCACAATTTTAATAATTGATCATAGTTAGAAGGTTTGACTAGCTTTAGAGAAGGTTTGGAAAAAATCCATTATTCCATTGAAATTCATGAAAAAGTTTATCCACAACTTATTTAATATGTATTTTTGTGGCGATTTCAGGGTAGGCCTAGATTCTAATGAAATCCCGATAACATAGTGGCAAATTATGTGTCATTGTTGTTTCCAGACTATCTAGTTATGAGTATCTACCACAACATAGTTTAGTTGTTTTAGTTTAGTAATTTTTAACTGTGAACTTCAATAGAATATCTCAGTCTTCAACAATAAGCACGCTTTGAAACAAAAAATGAATTGTGTAAAACATGAAAAGAAAACATTTGTGGCCAGAGCATGGATGAGTCCTGTTAAATCATTACTCTCTTCTTCAATAAAATATAAAACATGGTCTTAACACAAATGCAGAATTGGTACCAGACTTCCAAATCAAGTTATCAAGAATAGCTGCTTTGATCAGAGGTGTTGATCTACACCAAACCGATATGTTGACATAGCACAGGAGCTAAAAGCTTACTGTATAATCATGTAATTATTTAATCTGTGGAAGGATCGGTGTTATTCTGCCTTTTGTACTGTTAACTACACCACCAAACGTTTTTGTGATTGCAAAAGTGATTAATAGCTATGCATCTATGATGCCGTTAATCAGTGATATCTGCTTTTAATGTCTAGCTAAGCAAAAGAGATCTTGACAAAGTTAGATTTCAAAAGTCAGTTATTATTCTCAGCACGCAAAAATATCAGCAAATTGGTGGCAACTGTGACATTAGTCGAATACTATTTAATACTCTCTTGTCTCTGATGTCCTGTAAAAGACAGGAGCTAAGGGTACTCAGGATGATGTAATTACATAAGACAAAGTGGCTTTTAAATGTCTTTTAGCTAATTGGTGGTTTGATGGACCGTACTATCAAATTCCAAAGTTCCTCTGTTGAAAGGTAAAGGTGTTAAATGTTTGCCATCATTCTAAGCTGATCCACAGTGAAACTGTGTTTCTTGAAGTAAAATCTTTGTTTAAAGCAAATCCAACAAACAAAGAAATAGGATAGTTTCTTTGGGAGAAAGTTGGCTCACTTTTACACCCATACAGGCAGGTCATGTCAGTGCTACCTCATGTAACACTAGCTCTCTCTCCCTCTCCCTCCCGAGGACTCAGATGCTGGAGCTATCTTTCACACTTTCACATGTCTACTCATTCATAGGGTTGGGTAACATCTGTTGTTTTTTTTTTCTTAAAGAATCAGGAGCAAGCCTAAAACTAGGCTAATACCTTAAATAAAGTTGAAGTCAGTGTGGCTCCTATGGTGATGTGTTAGTTGATTTGACAAGACTAATTCTTCCTGATCTTATTCTTTGGCACAGGGAGGCCAGTCTATAACACAGACCCACCTGTCTTGTCGCTGTGCCATATGTATCAGTTTTAGAGTGCTATAGATACTGTTAAAAAATGAAATTATAAAAGGCTATGCAAAAATCTGTCTGTGTTTATTGAAACATGTAAAATTTGAATACTGATGTAGCAGAACGCTCTATATAATATATAACAAATCACAATATAATGTTGTAATTCTTGAGGTTGCATGCTGATTTTCAGACTTTGGGACGCAAATCAATGGGATCAAACTGCTCACCACGTGACCATGAGAAACAGGGATGTAGTCTCTCTTTCCACTCTAAAATGCAGGGGTGTGGCTAAAGCAAGTCTCTGCCAATGAATTAAAACTTTTCGAATTTCAGTAGTAACGTGGAAACATAAGACATTAATTACAAGTAATTCTAATTTTTACGGGTTGAAGGTTTGGCGCAGCCACTTCCCAATAGAAAGTGAACTATAAATGATGATTTTATTTATATTTGGTTTGTTATGATCTTAATTAATGCCTTATATCATAACATAATCCTTGTAAATATTTAAGGTTTCAGTACTTATTTGTAAATGGTTATTTATTGTGGGGCTGCAATTTTAAATAATTCAGTAGGATGGTCCATGTCGTAATTGTACTGTATCTTCATACTGTATGTAGCAATATAATTACATGGTATTTTGTTTGTGGACGCCGAACCCTATGTATGAATTTCCAAATTTGACATGGACATTTGTCACTTCTCGTTTCATTGCTGCCACTCTGGTGTCTACACTTCTTTATTCTAACTGCTTTCTTTTCATCTTCACATCCAGGGTTTTACACGATTTAGAATTTTGTCAGAGTGATTGGATTTGGCTGTTCGATGCAAAGATTCAGACACAAATCAGATATTTCAAAAAGTTTCACTGATGATTTTGACCACATTAAGAATGTCACGAGAATACATTTTCAGCATTTAAAATAAATAATAATAATAATACGTATGCTGCTAATGATGCAAGATTGGAATTGTGGCCTATTAGAGGTACTAACATATAATGTCGAGCTACCAGATGAACCATAAACAATATATAAATGATACAAAACAAACAAAACTGTGAAATTATTTCATGACATTGATCGCTATGAAATAACTGACTTTCTTCTTCAAAAGGATAAGTCTGTCTTTTTCTTTTTCTTTTTCAACAAAAAAAAACTAATTAACATCATAAATCCAAATTAACAAATGAAATGCATTTTTCGTCAAAAGAATAGTTGCACCCAGAAGGAAGTGTCAGATTACAGTGTTGTTCATAAGGAAGATAAAGGTTACCAGGAACAGTAAATGATGATGCTATTAGACTGATATGGGCAATATTTATTGAGCCACACACACAGAAGTAATGTCTCTCAGTATGGTGTTGGGCTGCCATGTTTACTAATGCAGCATACCAGACGTCTCTAATGGTGTCCTGCGATAATCCATCCCGTTCATCTTAAATATTCTCACGCAGTTCCTGCAGATTTTGTGGTAGCGTTGGAGGTGTAGTGTCATCACAGTGCTTCCACACACGGATTCATTGATTATCTCCACCAAGACAAAATCGGGACTCGTCACTGTAGATGACCCGCTTCCATTCTGAGTCACTCCATGACAGTCTGGCACGACACCTTTGCAATCTTGGGTGATGTTGACGTGGCGTTAAGGGCAGTTGACATAACGGGCATGTAGTCCTGCATTGTGCAGCCGTCTGCTAATGGTGCTGGCACTCGCAGAATGACACTTGGAGGGCATCACTGCTCGCTGAGTGTCTGCAATCGTGTTTGCTTCTGTCACATGCAAGGCAGAGCATGAAACTTGAATCATTAGCATGTCTCACAATGTCAAACCTACATACCATGTTTCATTCCTGTCAGTTGGTTCCTTGTGGGTGCAGCTATTTATGCAACTGCTTTTTTGACGATGAGTGTAATTTGAAGAAAAATTATTTAAAAATTAAAAAGTGGGTCTGAAAATTGAAACAAATTCACTGCATAACCTGCTTTGGAATAATAACTTCTCATCTTCAATAGGGTAATATTAGGTTACTATATTTCTCTTTAAACATAATAACTATCTCTTGTAAATGAATGAATAAACAAAATTTTAGTTGTTTGTGTTCTCCTTTGATTCGAAACAGCGTTTTCTGCTCTCTGAGCAGCCAGACTTTAGACTTGATTCCTCCTCATACCTAGCCTAGCTCACTAACCAATCCAAATCAGGCTTCAGCTTCTCATCAGTAAATCACCAGCGCATGTAGCCATGTGGATTTTTTTTTAAGAACATGCACTAGACTTTCAAGCAATACTGGATTATAAAAATGTTGAATCCTCTTCTTTATAATTCCTCATTGAAATGTTATCCCTGTTCATTTTTGTAAGCTTGTATCTATTTTATCCTGTTATTATAATGCATGCAGAACAACACCTGGTGAAACGATAGATGACTCAACTCATCCCTCTTTTCCTGTACAGCTCATGTAATCATCTTTTTGTAATGCTCATGGTTATGAGAAGTACTTTCTGAGCAGGATAGAGAGAAAAGGGAAAGATAATATACTAGTGAATGTTTCTGTCACTGACTCCACACACATAGCTTCCATTAGTTTTATTAGACTATTGTTATGGCCTTTTTGGCAGTAAAACTTAAATGTGACATCACCTAATAAAAATAGAATTCAATAGAAATGTCATATCTGTGTCCATGAGCTTACTGTTGTATGCAAAGGTTTGAACACACCCGTAATCAAATTTTCTAAGTGAACATAAGGTAACACGTCCTCCACAGTAAACAAAGATGGCTTTAAATATTATATTTTTTTGGAGCATCATGTCTATCTATTTGCAGAGTTTAAAATAATGAGGAAAAAATAAAATATAGATTGTAAATGTGCCATAACTTTTACCCAGGCCACATGTTATGTTCATTTTTACCCCCAGTATGTTAAATTCTGCAAATTATCAGGTATTTTTTCTAGGGACACCCAAACATTTGCATAAAACAATTGAATCTGGGCTGATATCAGCAGAAAATGCTAGATCAGATATCTGAAGGAAAAAATGCATGTGATCCAGTGTTGTAACAAATCTGTCCTAATAAAGCACACACTCTGTGTGTGTTATGTGATCAGTAAGGGTCTGTTTCTTACTGCAAAAAAGAATAGTAGAATCTAAAATGTGCATCATCATGTAAATTGCCAAATAATTAGTGTTTGCCTAATAAGAATGTACATTTTAATCATTTTTTTTTCGGTTATGATGTATATCTAGTGCTTAGATCATCTGACTTGCAGGTGTTCTGATAAGGGAGAGGGCTTCTAGTGACCTTGCAGACAGGGAGAGAGAACGATGAGACAATAACCCAGACCACTGAAGCGTGTTAAAGAGGTTAAAGCGGTTTGCCTGTGCCTCTTTCTCCAAAGTAATGGGCTGGGATCTCTGTGTCTATGTGATTGAGATGATCCCCTCCCCGCCCGTCTCCAGGCTTGTCTAATCCAAATTTAAGTGAAAAGGCAGGTCAGTCTTTGTGTCACTGGTTTTGACAATTACTTCACATGGGTTTGAAAGATGAATATTGATTGATCATTTGTGTTAATAATAGTCACCTGCTAGTAGCTAACTTGCGATTGATGTATTTTTGTTCATAGATGTAGGTATACCAAATAAAACAAAACAAGTAGATATCAAATCACTAGAATCACTAGACAATGCATGCATGAAAATTGGCATGTTGGCAAAAAAAAAGAATGCAGTAAGGTATGTTGGAAACCACTTTTCCCCAATAAATACTTTAAAAACAAATGTAAGTCACATAACCGGTCAGGTACTGGAAAGTCAGCGAGTACTAGTGGGCTAATAAGGACGTTTCAAATACGTGTACCTCTTACTGAAAAAAGAAACAATGGTGATATTCGATGGTAAAAGAACATAAGGTTCTTGCAACCAGTTTCAGTGTTTGCTGCTACACTCTGTGTCTGCATACTTACAAAGTTTCTCTGTTAACATGCTCCATATTTCTCAGGAGACGTGACTTGCACAGAGCTGGTATAATTTTTTTTTTTTTTGTGACCAAAAAAAAAAAAAGTGTTTTTCACACATTTCAGTTATTCACTTGAATTTGACTTGACAGCTGGATGGAGACCTGACTACTGTGGAAAATGCTTTAATGTAGCTGCCCTTTGGCTTGAATAATTCATTACTCTGTCTCTCTCTCTTTTTTCCAGATCTAGATGTTTGTGGCCTACCATGCACTTTACCACACCCTTCAGAAAGGAGCTTTGCTGCAGTCTCGGACCGACGTGTTAACCTGTTGGACTACTTTCGCTTTTTTAACAGATTATTCACACTCTGATGCACGCACATGCACGCACATTCTAATGTAACTGTAGCCATGGCCCAAGAGACTGTCTTGAGACCGCATCCCTCTGAGATGCTTATGTAATGCTCTGTCATCCGCCAAGAAATGACAGCTGGCCACGACACACAAGCACACAAGGAAGTCCCCGCAGTCTCAAAGGAGAAGAGCTGAACTTTTTGTTTCTCTATATCCCCAACCCTTCTCCTTACACTCACCTGAGCGTTTTGGAGCTCTCTGTAACTAGAGAGTCTTCATTTTAGAGTCACTCCACTGACCTGAATCCATGCTCAGGAGTTTCTGGAGTGTGATTTGTCTATTTTAGGAACTCGCCGCGTGTGCAAGCGCTTTGAGGTGGAACTGCACTTCAGAGGATTCTTGTTCTTTTTTTTCTTTTTCTTACTCATCTTGCACATGCCATTTGTCAGAGGCTTGGAGCACCAGCTAGACTCAGTTTTTACCCACATCTCGCAAGTTGGATGTGCGGATTATCTTGCCTAGACTAGTCCTTCATTGTCTGCAGCCTTTTGCCCTGCCACAAGAATGCTTCGAGTCGGTAAAGAAAGACTTAAGCATGTTCTGTGTAGTAAAGTGCAGCCTCACAGGTGTTGAATGAAAAGACAACAGACTTTTTCCAGTTTTCAAGTGGGCAAAAAGTTTAGCAGCTTCAACTGACATCCATTAAAAAAAAAAAAAAAAAGCAGGTTTTCTAACCAAACATCAAACCCTTTGGGTAAGCTTTGAAAGCTTTAAACGGCATTGTCAGAGTCCACGTGTCTGTCAGAAAGACAACGCTTATTTCCCCCCCTGACCAACGTGTGCTAAAGACACAAAGAAAAAGCTGACTAAATCAATTTAATTTTCTTCTCTACCTCTTAAGTTTTACTGTAAAACCAAATTTGTTTTGCCACAAATATATATATATTTTTTTCACTCATTTGTGATCATTAAAATTCATGCCCAGTACAGTGTCAATTGCAAAAGAGAAAACACTTTAATTACTTTAACACTATTTAATTTTTTTCACCAAAAAAAAAAATTGAGCCATATTTGGTTATTGTACTGCTTTTTATAGTTACAGTCATTTTAGTTTGGATGAATGTGCTATTTGTAATCAACCAAAATGGTGTTTTAATTTTAAAGCCTTTCAAATAAGGATTGTCTTTGTGGCTGTTAGAAGAAAACTTCTTTGATCTTTAAATAATTTGCAAAGAAGCGAAGAATATTTCAGAGAACCTGCTTTCAAGACTTTCATCCTCAATAATCTCAAATAAGCCATTCATAGAAACTTGTTTTAAGTGAGCCATGAGGGTAGGGAGATAATAAATGGACCTCGGTTTTAGGCCTGCGCCGTGTAGAGCGCTTCAGGCGATCACTCCTTGTTTTTTTTCTTGACCTGTACCATATTTATCATATCTGCTGAAACTATGCTGAGGCTGTGGCATTTCTTTACAACGAAGCGAGGGAGAAAAGAACGACCCCGCCTTCCTTAGTCTCCACTTGCACACTTTTCACACATTCAAGCCCTTGCTTACTTACAAGGGCAAATTTTCTGTGGCGGATGCTCCTGGTGTTCCCTGGGTGATGCCAAGCAGCAGTAAGAGTGGGGGTGTGTCTGGCCCCGCCTCACCACCCCACCCCACTGTTCCATCCCGCCCCCTCCGACCTAGTCGATATGTCCCAGTGTCTGCAGCAACAGCCTTCCTGGTGGGAGCAACCACGCTGTTTTTCTGCTTCACGTGAGTACACACACAAAAAAAATATGTCTGTATGCAGGATTCTTTAAAAGTCTTAGGCAGACAAGACTTAGGCAGATAGTGTAAAACTATGAATCTGGGCCCAGTTTCCCCCAAACGCATCTTTAGTGTTAAGAGCATGCTAACTGGTAGAGAGAGTTTTCAATGGGCAGCTAGTGTAGCATTGTTATGTGAGAATAAAACTATTAATGAACTTAATAATGCATTGAAATTTGTATTTCTTTTTCATAATAGAAATAGGCTTTCTTGGCTTTTAAAAAGCTATTAATGCTAGAAGGCTACAGAGGCACAGGTTTGGTTTCTGACTTCCTACTGCAGTCCAGCGAAGGCATGGATTTGTTAAATTCCATATACAGCTCACCTGATTTAATTTAACTAAAAATTGATTTGCTAAAGCAGGTATTTTGTGGTCTCTGTAAATACTGTGTGAAAATTGTTATTCAGATGTTAGTGATTTAATTTTTTTTAAACACATATAAACACTTGCTGCACAAATAGCTTACTTGTAAACATTAAATTTTCTTAGAGGCCTAATATTTTTGCTCCTAACCCCATCCCTAAGCTTTGTTATTAGCCAATGGAATAGTTGCACTAGAAAAATATAAGTTGAATAATCGTAGAGTATTCTTGGAGCAATCTCAAATTTAGAAACATTTAACTATATGGATCAAAGACTGTTTTGATATAATCTTTTACTGTAAAGGGCTTGTTTATTAACTTAATTGCTGGTTCAAGAAAAACACCTGAATATGCAGGACAGGGGTCCTACAGGACCAGTGTTGGAAACCACTGACCACCGTGCCTGTGGTGTAGTGCCCCCACCCTGTAGACTGGGGTTCGATCCTACCCTCTAGGGTATGCTAATAAGAGTTGGGCTAGATGTCAGGTTAATGGCGTTATCCCTGAGTTGTTCTCAGTCAGCTCCCCAGTGAGAATGTGTGTTCCTAATTAGCTTTTAGGTTTAACGAATGGAACATTATAGCTTATGAAACCTTCGCAGAGATAGTAAGGTACCAGAGAACTCATTTAGTTAAAACTTTATGAAATCATAAACTGAATGTTTCTTGACATTCTTCACAGTAGCAGCAGGAGTAGAAGTGTTTAGTAGAACTTCTTATTTAACTATCAGAAGGCTCTGTAGTTGTTGCATGAGGTGTTGCATGAGTGTAATTCACAGTAATTTTATAATTACACGCTCAGGTTTCTCCAGTCATGAGCTGTCAAGCTCAGTGCTCACATACACACTGCACACATTAGCTGTGTGTGTAGAGTGCATGTTTGGCAGGCAGCCAGAAGGCATCACTTCTCTGCTTCAGTTATTTGTTCGGTTTGTTCCCTCTTTTCTCACCAAACCCTCGGATTAAAGTCTGAAAACCACAGAAAATCGGCCAGCATCCGCAAAACACATTGTCATCCTCCGGCCACCTTACCTTTCTTCATTCCTCCATTCTCCACGTTGGCATCTTTTTCACTTTTAGATTTTTTTCTTTCTTCTATTCTTTCACTTCATCTCCCCTCTCTATCTTTGCTGCTTTGTGAATAATGCAGGGAAGCTGAATGTTGTGTTCAGGTTTCAGATGAGCCTTTTTATTGCTTCTATTTCTGCTCTGCAACTCTTTTGGTCTTTCTTTCAGGCCCTTGAGTATAAGCTTCTGTTTGTTTTTGCTGTGTATGTTTGTGTGCGAGTGAGATGGAGTAGCCAGCGTAGAGTCCAAAATATGGGTCAGTGTTCCCATGACAACCAGCCCTCTTTACCTGAATCAAAATTCTTGAGCATCAGCATTACTAGCAGCCTGCAAATATGCCTGCTGTGGACGTATGGATACAGACTCAGACAGGCACTGTGAATGATTTTCAGACAGTGAGGCACTGAATGTGTGCGTTGACTGTTTTTCTTTGTTCTTTCTCTTTTTCTCTCAGGTGTCCGTGGCTTTCAGAGCAATTTTCAGTTGCTGTTCCAATATATAATGGCATCATGTTCCTTTTTGTGCTGGCCAACTTTTGCATGGCCACTTTCATGGACCCTGGCATCTTCCCTAGAGGTAACCTGCCAACCACCGTCATAAAATGATGTCTGATGTCTGAAGGCTAACCATTGGTACTAGGCCTGGGCGATATAATTAGCACTGTATTTTTTATTTAACAAATTGTGGTTATCAGTACAATCACGCTTAGCAGACACAGTGGGGAGTTCTCTGCACTCCCTTTTAAACCCCCCATTAAACAAAATGTCAAAAAATGAAATAAGAAAGAAATCAGCAGTCAAAGTGAATAAAACATTGTGTGTTGTATTTATATTACATATGAGATATATATATATATATATATATATTATTCAATATTATCTATTACTATTTTTCTTAGAACAGCCATGAATAGAGACAAGCTTGCCCTCTTTAGGTTAGAGCTACCTTAGCTGCTCTGTATCCAGTCACTTTAGCTTTAGCTTAACTGTGGCAAGTCACTTTGAAACAAGCTGAGGTTCCAAAGCATGTTGGCTTTGATTTTTCCATTCTATTCACTCAAGCTAAACTAGGTAGACAATGAAGAGCCTTGCACTGAGGTCTAGCATTACAGCATATAGCAGAGAGAACTAATTGGCAGCTTTGCCTATTACTGTATCACCCAGGCCTGGTTTGTACAAGGAGAAAACTATCATCAGTCTGCATTCTGTGTTTATGTGTTAACATGGGAAGGAAAAAAAACCTAAATGGTTTTCAGAACGAGTGTAAACAGCAACAATGCATGATCTGTGACCCCATGCAACCATGCCAATCAGTGATTCTCCAACAGTCTTTTTCATATATATGTGTGCTGGGAGCTGTGAGAGTGAAATTGGAGTGTCTGATGGGCTCTAAGGAACTGGTCTTAGAAGTGTTGATTAGTGACACACTGAAATGAAATGTCCTGATCAAAACAGAAATTCTAAACACATCTGCCCAAAAACTGAAAGTAAGTTTATTTATGCTTTTGAATAGGCATACTAAACATGAAATGCTACAAGATAACACAGCAAATGCGCTTTCAATATTGATATCAATAATAGTATTGATTCGATATTGAAACTAAGCTAAAAAAGTGAAACACTTGTTTCACTGACAGAATTTGTCATGAAATGTAACACTCTCAGCAACAGGGAATGGTTGCTTATGCAAGGCAAAGAAATTATTTAGTAATTATCCTGTTCCAGTTGCCGCTGTCTTTTTATCCTTTTTTTTTTTTTGTAGGATTGTTTGGGGTTTTTTTGGTGTGTTTTAGGCCTAGGTGTTATCAGGCGTGTAGTGAAGTGAAGTTCTCTTCATACTCAAGATAAACAGGGATTATACTTTTTCCCGTTTTTTTTTTTTTTTTTTTTTAAATCTGTTGCCGTTCAACCTGAGCAAAGGAAGCAAACTTTGTGTTTTGAGTCCTTTACAAATTCCATGAGCTCTCCAGTTAAAAGTAATCCAGTTCAGCCAGTTCTTTAAGCTCCAAAATGTTATGATTCCACAAGCTATATTTGTTTGGATATACTAATTGTAAGTGTTTGAGTGCAGTGGCGTGTGTAACATCTTATAACTGTTCATGAAAGAGCTTCTTTTGCATGATGGTCAGATATTCTGTCATGTTGCAGAATTTAAAAATAAGTAAATGTTCTCATAAGAGTGTTTGTGTTTCAGCGGAGGAAGATGAGGATAAGGAGGATGATTTCCGAGCTCCACTCTATAAGACTGTGGAGATTCGGGGCATACAGGTGCGCATGAAATGGTGCTCCACCTGTCGGTTCTACCGACCACCTCGCTGCTCCCACTGTTCCGTGTGTGACAACTGTGTGGAGGTATGGTTGTACCCATATATAAAGATAGGCTTACTCTTACAGCCCATAATCAAAATAATGTGCTGGCTTCTTATCTCTCTCGCTCTCTCGTTCTCTTTCTCTCTCTCTCTCTCATGCTTTCTCTCAAGCCCTCTCTTTTAAGACAGGCTGTCCTTAATGTTGCTATGCTGGCAAAAGCAATCTGTTTTCTTAGGCTAATTAAGTAAAGTGCACCTGATCTTGACCAACATGGACTTAATCAGTCTTGCGTGTGTGTGCGTGCGTGTGTGCGTGCGTGTGTGTGTGCGTGTGTGTGTGCGTGTGTGTGCGCGTGTGTGTGTGTGTGTGTGTGTGAGTGCACCATGCAAAGCCTTAAAAGTAAATTTCTCTCTGTCTGTCTGTTTATTTATCACTCTCTCTGTAGGATTTTGATCACCACTGTCCGTGGGTGAATAACTGTATTGGCAGGAGGAACTATCGGTACTTCTTCCTGTTCCTGCTCTCGCTGACTGCTCACATTATGGGTGTCTTTGGGTTTGGCCTGCTGTTCATCCTCTACCACACCCAGCAGCTAGACAGAGTACACTCTGCTGTCACGTATCCTCTTTTGCTGTGTGTGTGTTTGTACGTGAACTTATGTGTGGAACCATTACTCATTCACTTGGGCATGAAATTAAAGCCTGAACCCAACCTGTCTCTGCTTCTTTAAGACCCAGCCTGACCTGGTCTGGTACTGTTAAATTTGAAACCGGGCCTGCTCATACACAGCAGAAACGGGTTATCATAGATAAGGTTTACAGAGCTTTGATTTGTGACTAAGCGCTAGTCCCTCTTACTTCTGCTGGATATGCTTAACACACTTCGGGTTAGCTTCACAAGCAAGAGAAAAAAAGTGTTGTGACCTTTCCAACACCCAAACATATTCATTATCCGTGGTGTAACCTTTGACTAATGTACTGCTTTACCTCTGATTTAATTCAGGGAGGCGTTCACCCATTCATCAACTCTGTTGAATATACATCTATAAACTGTAATGTTACAAGGGAAATTGAAAGAGAGAGCACAAGAATTGAAATGTATGTAAGTGAATAAGAATTTGAGGCAAAATACTTCAGATAAAAGAAGGTCTATTACATGAACACTCATTACATGAGTACAAATAAACATAAAGCCCTATGTTGTATGTGAACTGTCTCCTTAAACCCAGCCTAAACCCTGATACTTTGTTGGACCCCATCAGGCTTGAGTTGGATAGCAAACTTCTACACCACATATAGTTGTACTTTATCAGGTACCTCCACAACATAGGTGCACTTTGTAGGTTTGCAAGTATTGACCGTAGCCTGTGCAATATTTCAGCCCTATTCTTTAGCAGCGTTACCAGCAAGTACTACCACTAAGCAGGTGTTATTTGGGTGCAGGACCAGTGACACTGTTGGGTCCAACAAAGTATCAGGGTTTAGGCTGGGTTTAAGGAGATGATTCGACAAGGTGTACCGTGTACAAGGTATGAGTGTTTATTAAACAGGGCCAGCAAGTATAGAAGGGTGAGAGTTTGTGCTTTACATAAAGAATGCTAAGTTATCATGTTCTTGTTTTCATGTATACAGTGACTCTATAGTTGTTTCCTTGATTGTCTTGCTCTCAGTATGGCTGTTATGTGTGTTGCTGGACTTTTCTTCATTCCAGTAGCAGGCCTTACTGGTTTCCACATTGTATTAGTGGCAAGAGGCAGGACAACTAATGAACAGGTGCGTGTGTGCCATTTGTGTGTGAGCATGACATACACATCCGTCTTGTTTGGTCCAACAGTAGTCATGTTGGTAAGAGTGTAATCCTTGTAAGGCAGTTTTATAACCCTTGCGAATATGACCTCCACTCAGATTATATTCATAATCTTTATGCCCTCTTTCCTTCTGCCCCTTTGTCTAATTCTCTCTCTCTCTCTCTCTCTCTCTCTCTCTCTCTCTCTCTCTCTCTCTCAAATATAAGCCTAAAGTGGACAATTTAGCTGTTTATTCACCTTACTTATGTTTTACTTAGCAGTAGGTCTGCTATGTAGGTCAAATTAAATCAATAGCATCAGAGTTCAATAAAGGATGGTTCACACTTCAAGTTTGTTTAACTGTTTGTTGTAGCATAATATGGCTGTGAAATTGTAACATGTAATTGTGGCTTTAATAATAGTTATCATTTCAAATTGCGATTAGGTGATTTAGAGGCCTATTCATACCCACCCATACAAATTGAGTGTGGGTTTATGTATGGGGCTGTATCCACAAGGTACAAATGATTTTTATTTTTTTGAGACAGGACTCGTTAGAGCAAACAACAGCTTTCCTAGCTTTTATGTCTGATACCCATAGGTGGCAAAAGTCCAACAGTGCAGTGAACACAGTATGGATTTCGTATGCTTTGTGTTTCTATTGCTGGTGTCATCTTTTTAGCTTCCAACAACTTGTCATCAGAGCCTTAATACTAAAATATGCACATTTGGATCTTTTCAGTCAAGGGAGAAAGAAAAAAAAACTGAATTGAGCAATGCTGCATGTATGTGTAGGTGTATAAATGTCATGGTGAAAGAGCAACTCTCTTTGGTCTTTTCTCTGTAGGTGACGGGGAAGTTTAGAGGAGGAGTGAACCCTTTCACTAATGGCTGCTGGAGGAATGTGACTCGTGTCCTCTGCAGCTCACAGGCACCCAGGTCTGTCCTCAAGTCTTTTATAGTATTTTATTCCCAGTGCACACTGCACAATTTTGCCACCAATCTTCTGGTGACTGACAGATTCTTTCTGAGATTCAAACAGTAGTTATATAAATGGCACCTTCATTTATACTCATATTCTGGGCACAAGTTGTCTGCTCCAGAACTGAAGAGGCTTTTTATTAAAGAGTCTTCATTGATGTGTAATTATTCCCATACTAGGTTTAATCTATATCTGGTAAACCATACTCTGCCTCAGGTGGCAGCTGAAGGATGTGTGTTTTTGGCAGGAAATATCACAGTATAACCCAAACATAGTCTGCTCTTAGTGATTTATGTTATTTCAGAATGCTAACCCAAATTCCTTAAGCTCGGGCTTTCCCATGATGCCATCTTGGCATCTTTACAGCTGTAGGAGCTAAAGATTAACCCTAAACAGTTTGCTTTAGAGATGAAATGCAGTTAAACAAAAAGGTTTTTATTTCTTTCTGCAACTGTTTTCTCTCACAATAGCAGAAAACCGGATGGTAAAAACAAAAGTTGCCAAAAGAGTGTTTTGCTTTGCCGGATGTGCTGCATCGATTGTACTCAGAAGTGGCCACACCCCCCGATTGGGTGATTGTTGTAGACTAGATCCATGTACGAAATACATTGCCATCAGGTTTTAACTCTCAAAACCAAACTAAACAGTCTCAGCTGTTAAACTAAAGAAGCAATGCATCTGCTTTTGTTCATGCGTGAGCCATCCCATTAGTTAAAAGTGCAAAGGGGCTTGAATGCATGACATCACACCTGTACAATGTGCATAAAATAAATCTGAGTTAATCTGACATGCCTTCTTCTATACATACTGCTTAATTTGTTAGAAAATTTCCTGATTATTTTGAAGCCATATAGCCCAGACTTCCTACCGAGGAGGTCAGTTTGTCAATGCTGGAATTGTTTTCTTCCTCCTCCTCAGGTACTTGGGCAGGAAGCGGAGGGCTCAGACTGTATCTGTACAGCCCCCCTTCCTCCGGCCACAGCTCACCGAGGCACAGCTGGCAGCCAAAGTGCTCGACAACGGTATCCAAGGAGATCTGCACCGGGTAGGTCATCTTCACACACATCCTTTTGTTCGGTGTTCGCTCTCTTTCTTTTTCATCTACATTCACAATTGTTGCCTCAGAATGACCAGTAGTCCTCTACCTGTCCTCTCCTTGAATTACTTTATTTAAATAACTGTAATTGAGTAATCGGACAGTTACATCTTCACTTTTTCAAATAATACCAGCCATGTCACTTGGCCAAATTAAATTACTTGTTTTTATGGTTGTTAGAGTATTTTGCAAGTCTGTATTTCAAATTGTCTACACAACGCTTCACTTACTGTACAATCTTTGGAAACCAATACTTTTTTTTTCTTTCTTCTCACAATGAATGTTTGTAATATGAGATGAATTCCTGTTTAATTTGGAAGCATAATTATCATAATAAATAGAACCGCAGTGCATTATTAGCCTTCCACAAACTCAAGGACGCTTTACATGGAGAAGTAAAACAACACCACTCAAACAACATAAATAAATAAATTAATAAAATAAATAAAGTTCATTCCTCTGTGCTGTATCGGCCTTTGTCTTCCTCTACCAGTATTGAGATATTTTTGTGTGGTCAACTATTCAGACTCTTGAATTGCTCTTGTTCTCGTTCTCTCACTTTCACTCTTAGTCAAAGAGTAGTTTAGAGATGATGGAGAGTCAGTCTGCAGATGCTGAGCCTCCTCCTCCTCCTAAACCAGAGCTCAGGTACCCTGGCCTGTCACGAGGACCCACTGGACACTCTGAAGGTAAACACACGTGGACACAGACAGGGGATGAGCAGGAGAGGTTACTAATAGAGTACCCATTATGTTGCAGAGAGTTTGGTGGATTTTGTGAAACGTTCTGTTCTAGAGGAACGTCAGATTTGTTTATAGTGGTGGTGATGGGAACCAGATGTCTGAGAAGTTTAATCACTAGCAAAGTTTTTATTTTAACTAAGGTTACAAATAAGCCTGATGCATTGTTTTAAAATATTACTGAAATGAAAATTTGATGATTTTAAAATCACACAGTGTGTTCCTGGTGGGAATATACCAAGACAGAAAGTTTATGGTGACCTCTGTGTTCACAGCATCAGCAGCTGTCTGTGAATAGACCTTGTTTTACTGCCAGCTCAAGTTAATTGTTCATTAGTGCAGCAGCACTTGTGTCACATGTGTGTCGGTATGCTGGTATTGGTGTGTTTTCATGTGTATGAGTAAATGAGTTTAGTACTGGCCTGTTACTGCTGTCATTTCCAACCGCCCACTACCCCCCACCCCGAAAAAAAATCTCCATTTGCGCACCCAGCTTTTCTTTAGTTTGAGTGAGAATTTCATGATGAGGATACCAATAAGTATAGGATTAAATGTTTAAAAAATGTTTTGCCTTCACATACCATTTTGAAAATACTGTGGACTAGCGATAATACAGAGACTTATCAGAAATAGCTTGACTAGTTGGTTTGAATAATAAATAAAATATACTCAGTATATTTATGATTTATATGTGTATGTTTATGTTGTTCAAGTCAAGTAGTTTAGTCATTTCTCGAAATAACTCTGTGAAGTGTAAGCTGTACAGTAAGGTTAAGGCTCATAAAGTACAGGTGTGCAGTGATGGTAAAGAGTTGTGTATACGTGTGACACGACAACCTGTGGTTCCTATTACCGCCATTGTGAGAAAAACGGAATAATTTCTCAAATTTCTCAAAGATTAAATAATATGCTACCGTCATATCTTCAAACTCACAAAACATCATTGCACTTTAATGTGTCCAAGATGTGCCTATTTTGACAGGATGGGTTTATCTGTCCATTTTTACTTTGTGTGACTAATTCCTTTTTTTATTCTTGAGTGCTCAACTACAAAATTACTCTAAATGCCTGTACCTAGGACATGCAAACCCCCAAGTGATCTGTGTGATTGTTCTAAGTCACAATTATGTGGATTGCTCTGACATTTTGAATGTTGGACTGACAGAATGAACTGGACCATGTTTTTGTCTGTGCTTATTAGTCATATGTACTTGTTGCTTACATGTCACTGCTGTTTTCCAGAGAGTAGCCTGTTAAATAAAGCTCCGCCAACTCCCACAATGTACAAGTACAGACCTACTTACAGCAGCCCAGGGAAGAACCACACTGCGCTAACACACGCCTATGCCAACCAGGTAACCTTTGTGTCTGTGAACGTTGTGTGTTTGAGTACAGGTATCGTATTGCATAATAAGCATGTGTGTGCATGATGTATATGGATGTGTGAATCAGTCTGGCTCTGTTGTTTCATGTACAAGCAACCATTAATATGTAGATGTGATCTCATTCATCACTCACTGCATGCATTTAATTATGATTTCCTTTATGCTTCGTAGTTTTTTTTAAATCCTCCTTTTTTTCTATTTTATTCCATTCTTCTGCATTAATTTGTGTCTTTCTTTTGATTTGGTTGACCCAGTGGCTTTCAGTTGAACAGTATCAGTAAGTTGACACTGTACTCATTCCTTTTGTTTGTACATTTTTGTGTGTGTGTGTGTGTTTATTTTTCTTTGTCTGTGTTTCTAAGCCTTTCTCTTACCATAGTGCAGTGTATCTTGTAGGCTCAACACTACAGTATATCGTTTACAATCAGGCTTTCCAGCATTAAATCCTACTTTGGGCTATAGCTGAAATTATGTGGTGCTGTTTTGGTACGTGCCGCAGCTGATTTTCCAAACATCTTGCCATTATATTCAAATTATATTTGTTTTAGTATTGTATGTTGTTTTTTCCCCTGATGATTAGGCATGCAAAGAATAGAGTAGTGACAGACTAGGAAGCAGTGTTGCTGTTTATGCATCATATGATTTTGCTTTTCTACACAACTTGCTATTTGAATCTAAAATGATGTAAAGATCTATGAAGAAATGATCTTGTCTATATGTTTTTATGAACATTTTAATAGTGTTAACAAATGATTGACCTCAATTTCATTATCCCTTTTCAGCTGTGCACCTTTTCTCACTCATACACACACATCCATCTGTCCTGTTACCATATCTGTGAGAGAAAGGCAGACTTAGGTTTAGCAGCACCATGCACTGAGCTAATGGGTGTGTTTGTGCGAGTTGTGACTGTGCAGGACTGGATTACTGTAGACAAAATTAGAAACACAGCACAGCACTATATCAAGCTTCATCCCTGCCTTTCTGTTGGCTCTCAGAGTGCAAAGAGCTTTGTTCCACTGCCAGCAAAAAATGATGTCACTGAACGAAAATTAAAACTGTTTTTTTTTTTCTTCTTTTTCTTCAGTGACATCATTCCTACCATAGACCCTTAAGCACTTTGTCGGGATTGATGCAAAATGAAACAGTGGAAATTTTTTGCTGTGGTGGTGGTTGCAGTAGAATCATTGGTGGTGGAAATGATTGCTTATGATGAGGGAAAATATTGCAGCGTGCCTATGCCATTTGCCCGTCCACATTTATCTGAAATGAGACTTTTCTATGCTATAAATTGAGGTTGTTCCCAAGAGATTACCGGCGGTCATGTCAAGTTTTTCCCCAAAAATGAAAAATGTGGACTCAGTTTGTCGATCTTTGCTTTTTAACAGTCATGGGGGTTGTTAATTCTGGATGTTTTTTTTCCCCTATGTTTATAGTGTCCCTGTAGTTGTAGCGCACACTCCAAACTCACCATTACCCTATTCAGTTTTCCACTACTAATAGTCCAGTGAGACATGGGCAGAATTTGAGCCACATATCAGGGGGGTGACCTTATTCTCTAAACTCAATTAGTTCATGGTTACTATTAGCAGTTAGTGCCTGGAATAATCATGGAAATAATTCTTACAGTGGGCATCAACAACACCAGTCTAGCAATGTTAAGTTCCTTTGAAAGGCTTGCTAAAATGTGTGGTTTAGGCAAAACTGTTAGGTGATGTCAGATTTCTATTTCAACAGCCCAATAAACACAGTCCACCTGTTTATATTTTAGTTTATATTTTATATTTTAACTGTTTGGTGGTGGGATAAGCCCTTATAGAAAGACAGGAACATCAGAGATAGGAGAAACCTTGACTAAGAGCTACACATACCGCAGAACAAGCTAAATTGTAAACTTTTACTCTACCACCAGTCACACGACTTTGCACACTCACATATCCTTTAAATAGGTGTTTAACATCAGTTCACTGGAACCAAGCCAGTGGGGTGTGTGTGTGTGTGTGTGTGTGTGTGTGTGTGTGTGTGTGTGTGTGTGTGTGTGTGTGTGTGTGTGTGTGTGGGGCACGTTTGGCCAGGTAATTAAGCTACTGTTAACTATGCCAAAATGCTGCAGTTCTAAACGTTACAGAACATGTTTGATTTTGTCAGTCCCACACCAGTCACTCAACATTTATTTATTTATTTTATACCATCTACACCTGAGCAGAGTGCAAACCTGTGCAGTAACAGAGCTCCTATCATGCTAGCTAAACTAATGCTGAACAGCAGTTGTAAATTATTGGATATGAAAGTATGTAGTTAAATTGAATGCACTAAAAAAATCATGATAGTTGTGGCAAGCTTGGCATATAATGATCAAGATGATCTATTTTGGGATTGTCGATGCCATTAGTCTTTAAAAAATGATTTGCAGAGCAAATTTTTCATAAATGCTTACTCAGCAGGAACAGAACAGCCATGTAAGGAGGTTATTCAGGAGCACTAATGTGAAAAAAAAAAAAACTGGAGGGGAGATGGATAGTACATGCTGTTGCTGAAGATATAATGACTGTGTGTACATTTCTAAAAAAAGAAATATGTATTTTCTTGGGGAAGAGGGACAAATTTGGCCCATGTCGCAGTGGATATGGTGGTAGTGAGCAGGACTGAACTTATCAGTAGACTTCATTAGAAGCTCCTAATATAATGGATGTCCTATTCACCCACAGAGCTTATGCCTTAACTTTTCCAGCATTCCTGCTTCTTCTTCGCTCTACTACTCAACCGTGTCTTACTCCTCCCATACCAATTTCAAGATCTGCTGTTTTTAATGTTGTTGTCTTTCTCTGCCTCTCTCCCATGCTCTTCCTCTCTTGCTCTGTCTCTTTCTAGATGAGTCGTGGGGACAGTCTGAAGGAGTCCTCCTCCTCTCTCCTCCAGTCCAGCCAGCAGCCAGGCTACCGCTCTGAGCCCAGTCTGGATGGCCGTGAGGGGGGAGGAGGAGAGCGCGGGGGTGCCGAGCGACCCACCGGAGGCCAGGGGGGACCTCCAGGCCCTGGAATCCCTGGTTACTCCCTTGGGGGACGCTCTTACCCCTCCTTCTCAGACCCCACTGTGCTCTCTGGAGGTGCCTCGCGCTCCTCCAGTGTTCGTTCTTCCCACAATGCGCCACCCTCTGAGGCCACCACCTCCACCAGCTACAAGAGCTTAGCCAATCAGACGCCTCCGGCAGCCCCACGTAATGGCAGCTTGTCATATGACAGCCTGCTCACGCCTTCCGAAAGCCCGGATTTTGAGTCCGCAGCGCCCGAGTTGTCACCTGGGCGATCGCGCACACCTGTGCTTGGATACAGCTCCCCATTCCTGTCTGCTCAAATTGCTCAGCAACGAGAGGCAGAGCTTCACCAGTCTTCTGCCTCTAGCTCCGCCCTGCTTGCTTCCCCACACCGTGCTGCCTACCTGCGTGGCTCCACTTCCTCCCCGCCCCTGCCACCTGAACAAGAGCGCGAGCGGCTGCTTCACGATGCACAGCCTCATCATCACCACCACCATCACCATCACCACCACCGACCCCCGCGCTTCTCCCGCCCGCCGCTCCTGTCTGACTCAGGATTGTCACAGCCCTCGTACCCATACCGCACTCGCTCCACGGATGCTCCGCTGCCCCCCTCCACCCATCCGCCCCGCTCGCCTCACCCCCCTCCCTTAGGGAAGTCTCTGTCCTACTCCAGCGCCGCAGCTGCTGAGATGCAGTATCGACTGGTCCGCAAGGCCTCAGCTTCTGTCGGGGGAGGGGGCATCCAGGCGCCCAAGTGAGTAACACCCCCTCCCTCAGCCTTTCGACGCTCTGCGCAGCCTGCTGCCTCCTTCCTCCTCCTCCTACTCCTCCTCCTCCCAGACTCCTGTGAGTGTATCTCTCTCTTTCTTGGTCTTTCTGGTTTTCCCACCTTTTTATTTCCTCTCTAGCTCATGTCGCATCATAAAACGCTGCCTAGACTTGCTGTCAGCGCTTGCTTGCAAACCTTTGTACTTGCACAGTGTTACAATTGTACCTGCATACAGTCCTGTTGTGTAGGTTTTGTATTCAGATAAGAAGACAATGAAGACCATGTAATCTCATTATGATTTTGTAGCAACAAAAGAACAGAACCTTTTTTTTATTATTTTATTTTATTTTTTTTTTGTGCAATTGCCAAAGACCTCCTGACTGACCATCTCTGTTTCGCTTAACACATTCTGGAAAAAACTGTCATTATGTCCAATAGATACAGCACAAAGTTTTAGACTTGTATCTACAGTAGTTTCTGAGACAGAGCAGAGACGCACAATCAGAAATGGCTTTTGCTCAAAAGATGCATTTGGCCAGTTTATTATATGTATTTTCATCTACGCTTTCATCGCAGGTAAGTGCAGGAGTACAAGTATTTGAATGCTGCTTCTATGCCAGCACCAAAAATGCCACAGCACAAGTATGCATTTTTTTTGTACTTTCAATAACACTGCTGTTATCTAAATAAGCATCTTTTTTAGTTTGGTTAATTGAAGAGCACATAATTTACTTTATAAAAATAATTTATGACATTTTGGCTGTTAGAAAATATTGGGAACATGCTAGTGTGTTTCATGTATTTATTTAGACCATCTAGTTTTATATAAAATGTCTTATGTGTGAAACAGCGATACAGAGATGCATGTTTGACATTGTTTTTCAAGAATTTTCAGCAAGCTTGAAAAATGACATTTCTATCTTGGGCATGGTTAATCATGTATTGTTTTTCAGAAGTTTTTATCGCCTTTTATGGCACTTACACAGTGTAGACAGAAATGGGACAAAGATAAAGAATCTATTACATTGGGCGTCAGTTTTGTGCCACAAATTGTTAATCTTGTGTTTTGTATCGTTTATGCACATAAACATGAACATACAAGCAATTTAATCGCTGCCTCCCTTCCACTGCAAACAGGTAATAACTTACACACTCATCATCAAACAAGTAGTTGCACCCAGAAGGAATCAACCAGCAGAAAGTAAACTTGGTGGGTAGGTTTGACATCAAATGATTCAAACTTCAGGCTTAGCCATGCATGTGGCGTGAGCAAGGACGGGCCTCATCACTGTACATGAATGACTATATAAGGTTGTCCTGTTGCGCATGCTTTCTATTCTGACTCTGTTGTGCTGTTGTGTTGGTAGCGTCCTTTGCAAGCTAAGTATGCCTCGGAAAAGAGTTTGAAAGCAATTCGAGTAGTTGGAAAAGTTTGAGAAGGGTCGCATCGTAGGGCTCCAGGAAGTGGTCTGCTTTATGTATTATGTATGAAGGATCTGGGAGACCTGCACGAACCACAGAGAGAGAGAGAGAACCGACAGATTGTCCGACATGCACAGAGTGATCCAACAGTCATGATTACGGACATTATACCAGCAGCGATGATCTCTGTAAGTCATCCCGTTAGTGTCAGCACCGTTGGCAGACGGCTGCACAACGCAGAAATACATGCACACAGACCAATAGGACGGCTGCCCCAAACACCAGCGTCGCCAAAGACTGCACTGATGTCGTGCCAGACTGTCATGGAGTAACTCAAAATGGCAGCGGATCATCTAAAGTGACGAGTGCTGCTTTTGTCTTGGTGGAGACGACCAATGAATCTGTGTGTTGGGGTACCGTGGTCAGCGCCAAGATGAACAGTCTGTTGTTACACGTCCAGAAGGCCTGGTGTCATCAAGATAAGATCACTACTGCAAAATCTACAGAAACTGCGTAATATTCAAGCTGCATGGGATGGATTATCACATAACACCATTAGCCTCCATGCCAAGACAGCTGGCATGTTGCATGAGCAAACATGGCAGCCTGATGCCATACTGAGAGACATTACTTCTGTATGTGTAGCTCAATTTTTGCACATATCAGTCTGAATTTATCATAATTTATTGTTCCTGGTAACCTTTATCTTCCCTCAGACTAGCATTAGAATCTGACACTTCCTTCTGGTGCAACTATGTTTCAGTGTATTGGCTCCTGAGATTTATTTATTTAATTTTTTTTCCCCCTCTTTTTCCCTTTTCAAGACTAAAGCTATTCCAAGAACAGATCCCAAATTGTTTATATTTGTACTCAATAGCAAAACAGATACGCTAAACAGATACCCCAAATTAATAGACTCGCACTGCCAAGGTGAACAACACCCTTTATTTATTTATTTTATTTTTTCTTTTGTATCTTCCACCTTGTTGGTGCAACAGTTTAATGCTGTCATCTCAGTCTTTATGATCGAACTTCAACCTTAAATTCAGTAATATCTTGGCACTTGAGGTGGAACAAAATTTTAACAATAAACTGCCAAATAGGAAGCCAACTTTTCTGTTCCACCTTACATGGTGTTGCAGGTAACTGCAACCGTGCGAGGAGTTCAGCACGTAGCCCCTCCCCATCCCCCTGTTTCTGATTGGCTGGATGCGCGTTGCATGGCTTTCTCAGCCACTTTTTTTTCCACATTTACAGAGCCAGGACTGCATACCAGATTTTTTTTCCCCATCCATTTATTCTATGTAAAAATACAGTTTTTTGCATTAGAGGAGTATGTTACTAAGAAACAGGGAATCCTCCCTAATTTCTTTGCACATGCCAAGGAAAAAGAAAGTTAAACACAATCTTAAATCAAGGAATAAAGTCCGATAGCATCTAGCATTGACGTTTCTTGTATCATTCCAGCATCTTGCATTAACAGTCCAGAAGTAAAGAAAAAAATGCACTTCTTCCATAATGAAGAATATTAAAACAAAAATGAGGGATATACCCACCTTTAAAGCCTCTGTATCTCAGAAACTAGTGAGGGCTGCACATCTAATGCTGACTATTAGGCACAGTTGGGTATAGTTTCTGATAATATTTAGCCAATCTGAGATGGTCAGTTGGGAATTTTTCTCTTTTTTTTATGAAAAGTGGACTGGAATCTGAAATCATCAGTGAAATGATCATAAAATTGTTGGCCAATTTTTTTTCTGTCTTTGTCTCTCTGTTGCTCTCATACTTAGGGACGAGATTCAGATGAAATCTTATAGTCGGACGAATGGGCAGCCCAGATCGTCTCTCCCTCAGTCTCCTTCTTCTACCCCGTCTTCTCCTTCTCATCCAGTCAGTGTCTCCACCCGGCCAGGACAGGCCTATCCCAGTGTCGGTTCTTCTCAGAGCCCCACCCACAAGCCTGGAGGTGGGGTGAAGAAGGTGACAGGAGTCGGAGGGACCACTTATGAGATATCAGTCTGAGTGATGGGCAGTCGCTTCCACCAGCCTGGTGTCACCAACTGGGCCGTGGACCTTATTTTTCTGCCCGCTCTCACAGGAGAGCTTCGCGACTGGAAGTAAAATGTGTTGTGTGCAAAAGACGTTTATTGGTGCACAAGATGGAGTAAGATGGAGACTCCAGACCTGTTTTGTTTTTACAGATGAGAAAAGAATGGTAAATGACCAGCAGGTTTATGGTCAGATTAGACACTTAGGAGGAGGAGGAGTAGAGTTCTGTTTCTCCAGTACAGCACCTTGTCATACAATCCCTTAATGTTTCGAGGCTGGACTTCCTGACTTATAACTAATGAGGAGGTGTGACACTTTATGGGTGTGGCTAATACCGGGACTGCTTTTTTTATTATTATTATTTTTTAATCAGTTTAAGAAAAAAAGATTGCTCTATGACAAGTGTGTAAATGATAAATTGTATGTTCTGTATAGAGAAAAAATGAAATGGTTTCAGTTGTTTTCCTGGGAGTTTTCTCCAAATGGCTGGATTTAAATCAGAGACGTTATGGCATGCAGTTGCCATTTTGGACCACTGTGACTGGCTTATGACCATTCTGCTTCTGTGTACTGACCAATCAGAACTGGAGAAGCAAGGCAGTAGTGGGGAGTTTGGAAAACGTAATGGCATAGTCTGTTGTTGTAATGGGAAAGCCTTTTCAAGATGGAAGTGTTTTAGAGCAATGACCTTGGAAATCAAGGAAAAATGTTTTTATTTTATTTAATTTGAAAATGTTATTTTATATGAATTTATAAATAGCTGTTGATAAGATCAAGAATTTGGGACGTATTTTGAATAGTGCAAATTTTATGCAGTTTCTGTGATCCACACATCATGTATGTTAAGCACTTGTGATTTGTTCATCAGAGAATCTGCTCGAAACATGCATTACTTGAATGCTCCCCTTTTGTTTTCTACTACGGCTGATGAGATTTATGTCCAATTTGGACTTTTAACCAATCAAATGGGTGGGAGAAGAACATGCCTGCTGTTGATTGACGGCTGCTGCAGTCACTCAGAGGCTGAGCTTGTGTCTCCACAAAAAAAAAAAATTAAAAAATTAAAAAAAAAACACACAAGCCTTGAAATCAGCCAGACGACATCTATGTAATGCACAGCCGCTGAGATGTAGCATCTGAACACATCTGACACACAGGTTAACCCACTTTATGGGATCTATTTCAGCGTTACCTTGTAAAGTATGTCTGCCTCTGAGAAATGTCACTTTTGGTTATCGGTTATATTTCAAAGAGAAATTCTCTGGTGGCCTTGTCTAGCTGACCAATTAGGATTAAAAGCTAGCCAGCCCGAGAGATGAGGAACTGTATCAGAGCACTCTGATAGGACAATGGGTGACCCAATCAGTGTGACCACTGTAGTTACGAATTATGAAAAGCCTTTTTTCTTATTTAATTTTTACTTTCTTTCAAAACGATTTTGTGGATGTTTTGCAGGGCTTGTTTTTCAGTGATTCCTTGATTTGTCGGTGGCATTGAATTGAACTTTAGCTCAAGACTGGACTAAATACATATTTTGTCTAACTGGGCAAAAGTGTTTTGACAGCCGATTTACCAGTCAGTGAATGCCCTCTCGGAAAGATTGCGAGAACTATTGGGGGTCTGGATCAGTAGGTTACTTAAGAAGGAAAAAAGTGTACTGTATAGCTCAGTGTGAGTGAATGTAGGTATGTGTGTGTGTGTGTGTGTGTGTGTGTGGTGGAGCATTGGTAATAAACTCTTTATAAATCACTCTTGCTTGATACTTTAATTAACAGTAACACAGTTTTAAACATCAGGTTTGTATCGTCTCCCCTCATGATCAGCGGTATGGAGCCAAAAATCAAGAAAAAAAAATGGCGGAGTTGATAAACTGCAGCAACACAACCGAAAAACCAAATGCTGTTTAGAAGCTGATTTTCTGAATTTAGTTTCAGAGGGTATGATACAGATTCAAATTCAGATGTTTGCATTTAAATTATAATTTCTACCAAAAACTGAATTTTTACCAGAATAAGCATTTCACTAGAACACACTTGCATTTAGAAAGTTCAATACAATCTTGCATCTTGAGGTTGGTCTTGTTTATGGTTCTCATCTACAAAATGTTAAGTTTTTAAAAAGCATTTTAGCCTTTTTCTGAGTGAAACAAAAAGTTATATGAATATGGTACAATGAGCACAATTGTTTACACTGTAAATGGCAAATATTAAGGTAATTTTATTCACATACTGAGATTGAGATTCAGACCCAGTGTTACATGTCAAAGAAGCACCTGGAAGTGCCACTTTGCCAAATACGGGGACTTCAGTCATTTTTTTCAGGTAGGCCCCCTACCGCCTACCCGAATTTTGGGACTTCAGCTTGTTTTTACACGGGGGGACCTTCTGGAGGTCCTCTGTCTGCTGAGAGTGCACCTTTACCAGCATGCACTTGCCCCTTGTGGACCCTGGAACCTAAGAATTAGTTGCAATCTAATTGCTTAATCCTCCATGCTTGTTTTGCAGTAGCTTTATTTCTTTCAGGGTAGAGTGATTGGTAACTTACAGTTGAAGATTTTTAGAGTAGCTTTTTCAAGGCTGCTATCACAAGGTATAATCACACATGCCACAAGGTTTGCAGACACCCCTTCTCCTTATCAGATCCCTACAGAAATGTTACATCTAGTGTAAAACCTTCCCAGAGGTGAAGAGAGAGCAACTGCTTATTAATCTAATGTACCTCAGAATAAATAAGTGGGTGTCTACAAACCTTGGGACATGAAGTGTATTTGAGCATCTGTTCCAGTTAATCATCCTAATACTACTGCACTTGAGAAAAAGTTCACACCCAAGTCCACATACTGCTTTTGCATTTTATTGGCATGACAAAATATTCATCCAAAACTTTAGTCATTCACTAGGGCACATGCACTGTATGGTCCTGTTCTGGGCAGTGTAACAGAAGTAAGGTCCAGCTAGGCATTATATCTAAGATCACTGACTTCCACAGATACACAGAGACCCAAAGGAAAGTAGCCAAAAGTGACAGCTGTTTGATTTGCCTAGCAGTATCAGTGTCCAAATGCAATATAAAAAAAAACACAAGAACCCCCAAAGGCTCAACTTGGAGAGAAAACTCCTTAGTGTAAGTACCAAGCTAAAGAAACAAAACATAATTAAGACAACGCAATGAGAGTAATAAGGAAGGTGTGAGAATGTCAATACATAGCATTGATGGTCTGCTCATCCTTGCTTTGAAATAAAACTCTTACAAGGCACCAACACCAACGCTAACATTCAGTACTGAAAATTCTCCTGATATTTGCAAGTTTTAAAGAGAGAATTGTACTTCTGCAGGTCACAGCTCATCCGTCTTTTGTTTTTATAACCATCATTTGGTGTTAGTACCAGAAAAGTAATATTATGCAAGACCAACACATTTATAAATTACTTCAAGACTACCAAAACAAGGAACGTAAAATAGGAATGATTATTAAAAATAATTACAACTTAAAAATGCCAACAGGAATGAGTCAACAACTGCCCCCCCCCCCAATCTATAAATGAACACCTACTGTCATTAACTTTGTTAGAGGTAGGAACTATGAAATGTTTAATCTGGTTAAAATATTAACAAACACTGTTAACAGGAATAGCATCAGTACAATGTCCCATCTCACATCAGCTTTTAACAGTAGCGGACTGGCTGAGAGCTTTTAAACAGCAGTAGTGAGTGCATTTTCAGTTTAGATCAATTCAATTAAGGTAGGACGTAGCTCGGCTGAGTTTGTAGTTAAACTGATTATGTTATTGGAAAAGAAATCACAAGCGGTTGTGTGTCTCCATGGAACTTTCTGCGCATCAATCGGAATTACTTGCATAAAACCATCCTGTTCCACAGGGACGTGACAATGCTCACCGCCCTCAACATTCTATTTGTCCTTCTTGCTCTCTTTCTGGATCTCAGCCTCGGGCTCCTCCTCCTCAGGCACAGGTGGGAACTGCGGTTCATTCAGCTTCTCGCTCTTCTCTCCTTTAGTCTTATTGAGCTTCTTTGATTTCTGATACAACTCATTTAGGTTAAACTCTCGGATGATGTTCTCCTGAAAACAAGTTAGAAACAGGAAAGGATGTCAGTGTGGTTTTGTATGTGCCATTTCTCACAGTGGTGGTGATACGCACCCAATGTCCGAAGCATTTCAAAGCTCCCTCACAGAAAGTTATTACATTAAGCGGTTAAGAATATGCTGAGAAAATTTTGGACAAAAACAATTTTTTCCATCCATTCATGGTAGAGAGGTGCAGGCAGACTTTGAGGCAAAATATTCCCCAAAGAAAACATATTTTTGCACTATTAACATGACACACCGTCACTGTCCAAAGAAAAACAGGCATCTCATTGTTTAGGATTTTTATTTTTCTACATTGTTTGAGCTCGGCAGCTGTCCTGTATCCTGTGTGAAGGTTTATTAGGACTGGACCAAGAGAAATTCTCCCAAATCCCGTGGAATAAAACATCAAAACATCTTTACATTAACTTTCAATTTAAGATGTGTACGTTTTTCTCCTCTCTCTCTTTTTTTTTTTTTTGGCAGCAACAATATAAAACCTTGCGTAGGTTCACTGGTGGGTATGGACAGTAAAAATGGATATACAGTGGTGGCTGAAATAATTAATGTGAGGTCTCTAGTTCAAGTAGAAACACACTTCCGTGCCTGCATGCATGTCGTGATTATACCTCACCTCAGTGAAGCTCCAAGACACTGCTCTTCCTTTCTTGTCCACTTGGGGGCGTCTCATGACTTCCTTACCTCCCTGAAAGAGCACCAAGGAGGGCAGCTGCTTGGAGAGAGGAGATGTGCTAACCTTGTACCTAAGAAGAAGGTGAAGAGAAAACCAAATTAAGTGCCTTAAAAAGTCACTGAATTAGCACAGTCTCAAGTGAGAACAGTCACTCACTTTTTGGATACTTCACTATAGCGCCCAATGTCCACTTTACCAAATTTCAGCCCAGCACAGTTGTACCTGTGAGAGAACAGAAGTGACTGTGAAGAGAGCGTCTGCCACAACAGCAATACAGCTTCTCTAACCCATGTCTAGAATATTGAGCACTGTGAACGATTTTGGCGATTCATTACAATGTGATACTAGTGCACTCTATCTGTTACTGCCTTGAGTCACTGGTTCTTACTTTAGGGATAGGTCGGCATAGACTGATGCAAAAGACTGGCACTCTGGAGACCAGTTAGCGAAGAACTCCACAATCCATGTCACACGACTGTCTTTCTCCAGCTCCTCCTGAAGGCGAAAAGGTAAGACGTACAAATATTAGCCAAAGGGTGGATTTTAATTCAAAAGTTTCTTGTTTCTATTTCTACTAAATTCATCCTATAGTAACTGGCATGTAAAATACTTAAATGGCAACTTTAAAGAAATAGCAAAAACAATCATTCTGAAGTTTTCTTTAACAGGATTTAGTTTATTTCAGGCAATTTTCAACTATTTATATTCCATTCATCATGAAAAGCCTACACACTGTAAAAGACAGCTGGTATTTCCAAATGCTGATAATTAACAGTATCAATAAATGTCAGATTCCTGTTTTTCATTTTCTCTTAAAGGGGAATTTAACATTTTTTGTTCAAAATTTTCTGAATTCAGTGGCATATAAAATGTGAGTCAGCAAGATGTAAATAACGTCCTTCAGAGTGTTTTGATGTGAAAATGTGTTTTGTAGAGAAACTCACTGACAGATTTCTTTACAGTGTTACAGTCATGTTAGGAACCAACGGTCTCAAAGTTTACAACACAAATACACCCACGTTTTTACTTTATCTAAAACAACCAGCGAACCTGCATGTGTCTTCTATGTTTTTTTAAATCTCATGTGGATGATGGTTAAATAACGATACAACTTTGGGGAATATTTACAACACCCTGTATGCCAGAAATGTATTTTTAAAAATAGTTTTCATGCCAAAATCTTATCTTAAAAGCATCACAAAAATCAATGTCGCAGATTTCAAGCTGCACATTTATAACCATTTTTTGCAATAACTTTGTGGGGAAGCTTTCCATACACAGTAAATGCTGTGTACATCTGGTTCCCATCATCACCACTCTGAACACTTTCTTGAGAATGGCGCATGTCAAATCAAAACACTCCGAATGACTTTGTATACATATCAACAATTTAAATATGCTGAAATTTTTAAGTTTGAATTTGAGTGTTCTGTATTTCTGTCTGTACTGCAAGGATTGACCAAAAACAGTTCTCACATCTATGGTCTTATCGCTGAAGTACTTAATGTACTCTGGGCCCATGTAGAGGGGAGGCTTGCACGTCATCAGAAAGACTGTAGGAGAAGAGCACAGTTTGTTAGTGCATCAAGATTAATGAATAAGGATTATGCATTTGACATAAATAAATACTTTTGAATGCAGTTAAAAAGCAGGTTTATTATTTGATTATATTTAAGGGATTTTTACTTCAAGTAGGCACTATGGCCCTAAAATAATTTGGAATTCAAAGGCAACTGAAAGTAATCTCGATGTTAATGGGATTGTGTTATCCATTAGATTATATAACTAATTAAAAACTCATGTAATCTGTTTTCAGTTACAGAATACATGTTATAAGTAATTTTTACCCTACATAGCAGTCAGGGGGCCAGAAACCAGCATCAAGACGTGTGAACAGAGCTTTTGCAATAACACCAATTCAAAGGCTCACATTTGTTATAGTCAAAATGCTATGAAGACCAACCTGCAATGACACAATACAGAAAAGAAGGGCCTGTTCATGATCCAAAGCAGACCTCCTCACCTGTGATACATGAAGCAATTTGCATGTACAGCTGCCCACAATATGGTCTGCTTGTCCTTACAAATAAATGGCTGCAGTTTGTGTAGAATTCAACCAGTACAGATATAAATACCCTTAAAAGGTGAAATTCTTAATGTTAACCACAATCAGTGTTTCATTTCAACCCTAGTGTGGTGCAGTACAGAGCCAAATCAGTTAAAAAAATAAAATAAAAAATAAAATCCAAATACCGAATGACTTCACTATGTACGTATGTGTGTATGTGTGTGTGTGTGTGTGTATATATATACTGACCAATGCACAGGGTCAGGTAGAGAAGTCCCATGCGAATATCCAGTCTGAAGAACAGAATCACATTGGCCACTTTGCAGAAAAGAATGATGTTCCCCACATGCTGCTCAACCGTTACTGAACAGGAGAGATACAAAGATAATCAGAGACATGTCAATGAAATTCTCTGAAACAGAAAAGCTGATGATACTGTTGAGAGAAGGGCATAATGCTCCTTTGAAGGGAAAATATGTACAAGAATGGAACGTCTTGAGCAAATGTGGGTTAGCTCATTAATTGCATGGTGCTAGTGCTGGCACTGATTTGTAGTGTAATACGGTTTNGAAAGAAGGGAAGTGATTTATTTAATAACAGCAATTAAAAGGACGCGTTCAGGCCAGGCAGAGCAGAGAAAAGGTGAAGTGGACTCATTAGCCTCTTGATGCCTAATTGCTGTGGGTTCTTTTCAGTGCGGTGGAGATGTTGGACACATTCAGCTGCTCGGCTGGGGCAAGCAAGGGCTATTAGCTTTAGGGGGAGCAGAAAAAATCAATCGTCTGGAAATCGCTGTGGGGAGAATGTTTCAACAAATGTTTGCAAGTATTGAATGGTGGTCGAGTGGAGAAGCATTCCAGTTTATTACTGGTGCAAACCTGGGCTGACTGTTTAGTATTTATGTTTAGTTTTATTATGGATGCACTGATTATGACTGTTTATGACCAGTTCTGATTCCAGTTTCTTTATAGCCAAATTGGCCCATATCCCATTTACATCAACGATGTGTGCAGTCAAGTCTGTTTGTTAATGAGCACATGCAAATCTCAGCAACGGTTTATATATATATATATATATATATATATATATATATATATATATATATATATATATATCATATGTTATATTATGTCATACATATCATATTAAACTATTATGTATATCAGATCATGAATATATCAAAATGCCTGAGAGAATGTAATAGTNATATACACACACACACACACACACACACACACAATATACTATACATGCTTATGTGGATATAATGAATATATATAATTTACACAGTTAAATACATAGTAAATCTTAAGTAAAACACATAGTCTTTATAATATACACTCGCTGAGCACTTATTAGAAAGATCTGGAATGCCTCCTTTATCTACACTCATTGTCTATTTTATCAGCTCCATATAGGAGCAGACTGTAGTTCTACAATTACAGACCAGCACAGAACCACCACAGAGCAGGTATTGTTTGGTTGGTGGATCATCCTCAGCACTGCAGTGTTGGTGTGTGTATGCAGAGAAACAGATGGACTACAGTCTGGACTTGTGTAGCTACAAAGTGAACGTATATGGTAAGTGGAGGTGCTAAAATGACAAGGAGATGTTCTAATGCAGGGCCTGGTGAGAGTATATTGAAAGTCTTTTAAAATACTGTCATAAAGGTCAGCTGCTGTGTACTCTCAGAATTTCCTGCTAAAAAAGACCAACAGAAATAAAAAAGCTGTTCCATTAACTGACACTGAAGGCTAAGAATGTTTAATCTCTTATAAAGTTACTTTTTGGAGACATGAGATTTTGACAGCAAAGAAATGCAACGGTGAATGTATGCAGTTAGACTGGCTATGCTAAACTATTACAAGTGCTTTGCAAACTTAATACTGTCATTCCAATAACGCTTCTCTGAAATGAACTGAATTGGGCAGGAGAAACAGAGAATCACCCAAAGAGGTATGGGGGCAAGTAAGAAACAACAAACACAATAACCAGCCCAACGAGCCTTGAGCCCCTTAAACCACACCCCTTAGGGGACTACACTGCATACAGTAAACAAGCCTATTGTTCAGGTCTACTCGTTTGAATGTCATCCAGCTGACCCAACAACTGCCATTCAGATAGACTGACCACTTGTCTAACTGTCATACTGATCTAATTTGCTTAAGCGTTTATATATAAACTGTCTTGACCTACAATTATACACGCGGTGGCTCGTCTGAAAATGAACACTTACTGGCTCTTCTATTCTTCATCATGACTATAGCACTCAGAAACATCAGTATCTCCACTTCTCTCTGAAATGCAAACAGGATGTAAAGATTAGACAATCATCATCATCATAATCATCATCAGATTGAAAGTTGCCTATTCTAAAAATAAATAACAAATATAAGAAAGCCAGCAGGAGTAGATGACATAACATACAACCATACTCAGTCCTTATCGCTTCCAAATTACTGGGTGTTCTTCTGCTTGTTTTGGTCTAAAATAAAATGCTAAAGAGTGAAATTACAAGTGAGCAAAAACAAAGTAGTCTCCGGACTCCCCCTCCTCCCCAACCGCCTAAAACAACTGCCATCCACCTTTCCATCCCATTCAAATGAATATGCTTATATGATACCAGTTAACATGTCTGTAATCCATATTTCAGATTCACACGCCACATTGCTTTGGATGCATGTTTGAACCCACCATCACCCTTGATTTCTAACAGAGTTACTCTCTGCTACATGTACAGGCCTCTTTGTTGCACCTGTACCTACACATGTCTCTCCTACCATGTGTTTTTAGACAACACAAAAAACAACCCCCATTCTCTAACTGTTTAACTCAGTCTGAGACTCTACAGACCTGTACTTTACCTATAAGGTCAGTTAAGGTGACAAAATAAATCCAGGGCCGGATTTGGATTCGATGTCCACATCTAAACACCTCCCCTGGAAACCAAGCCCTTATACTCTGTCCGGTCTCCTCAGCGCTGCTGCAGGCAGGACTACAGCCGGAGCATAAACACGGAAAGCCGCATGGCAGCACTGTCTGACCGCTGAGACATACCACACAGAACACAGAATGTTTATCTCGGTTCCAGAAACGTGGTACTAACCCAGTCGAAGTCGCAGGGGTTCCCGTCCTCTCTCTGCGTCGAAAGATGTTCGCAGATTCCGGGGGTCTTACGGACTAGCAAGAAAGCCACCGACATAAACAAAGATGCTACGTAGTACGGTTTTAGGAGCCATTTATAAACTTGCGGTAAATGATAGAGGAAAGCAAAGAGAGGGGTCAGCAGCGCCATGGTTCAGCAAAAAACTGCGAGGAAAGGGACGAAAAACCGGCGATGGACGGCGGCCGGTGATACAGCTGCTCTCCTCGGCGTGAGAAATTTTCGTCGGCAAAAATCTTTCAACGACGGTTAAAGGGACAGAGGTCACAGCGGACGACGGAAAATGAGACACGCCCACTTCGTACGCGCTCGGTGATTGGTTAGTTCTATGGAACGAGCGCGTTTATTGGTTACTGTGTGTCCTAAAGGAGATGGCGGTCGTGTTCCTATTGGGGTACTTCCGTCCTCTGTTCTCGTACACTAGCTGCGAAGTAGTAGTAGAGCCGCAGTCATGTTTGCCATGAGCCAAATAGCGTAGTAAACCACCATGTAATTCAACACCCTGGAAGCTCACAAAACCACTGTAATTGTAAATGTAGTTTCTGTGCAAATTGTGTCTTTCCCTTGAACCTATATGTTGTTTAAATGTACAATATGTAAGATTTTCAGTTTAAATGTTCCAAATTAACAATCATTTCCAACAGAATGTGAAGAAATAACAGTTTTGATGCAACGTCAAAGACGTCTATGTATTGTGTGCAGAGATATCTAATGAGGTTAGCATGCTAACCAGCTAGCTCCGACTGCCCTGTTTTCTAATACCAGTACTTCAAGAAGCGATAGTGAGTCACAGAAGTGTCCAGTCTGTTTTCAGTCCAATGTTGTGTTTCAATGGTGTTGAAAACTGGAGAATAGCAGTATTCCCGCTTGTAAATTGCACTCGAATGGCCAACAAAGGCACACTGACAACGGTCAAACCTGGGATTCTAGATGACACGGGAGTTTAAGATTTGTGACATATAACAAGACCTGTAATCTTTTACACAAGTGAAAAACACTAAACTTGCAAAATATGTACCTGACGCTCTTTCTATTAGATGTGTGTGCTTTTTAATACAGCTTAAAAAATGTAGGATATTCCCTGGATCACCATTATTTACGAACAAGCAGGTTGCATCATCTTACATATTGCTCCTTTAAGTGCTGATCGGAAGGTTGTTCAGTCCAGTGATTCTCAGCGCATTTTTGTGATGCAGTTTAAGTTGGAGCGCAAATCTTGACCATCCAGAGGTCACCGAGGATCAGCTTGAGAAGGTCTGAGGTGAAAATGGTTCACCCAACGTGTCACATTCATATGTTTCATCATGTCGTAAGTGGAAAAAGAGGTTGTGAAGTGGTTGTTTCTGTTTATTAGCTAGCTATTAGCTGGCATCTGACAATATTAGAATAATTTACAGCCGTTTTGGACAACTATATAGCAGAAATAAAGTTAATTGTATGTATTCAGAAATGAACTTTAACATTAGCATGAATTTACACGTTGAAAAACTGGTTCCTTATTTCATCTGCCATTAGGAAAATAAGGATTTGTTGAGATGTGTTTACGTGAGGCGGCGCTTTAACAGTTTGGAGCACATTAGCAATGGCGGTCAGATATCTAGGCCCTAGCTAGGCGCCCTAGTAGAGCACAAGTATGAATATTGGAGCGCGTTTGATAAGCGGAAGTGTCTCTTTGGATTTCCGTGTGTTTACCGCATTACGCAGAATAAATAGACACTAATTAGACTCTTTTTATGGTTCAACAACTAACACACGACATAGCGTGGCTAACAGACGACTGTGTCGTATATAACTGAATGCTTTTGGTATCTGACCAGGTTAACAAGATGTGTGAATGTGATTTTCCAATGGGACAGTATCCGGTATATTACGGTAAAACGCTGCTCACACAAGCCACAGGAAACCACTCTCTTTACCAGCAACGTCAACAAACTACTACAGCACGTCCAGCACATACGCAGCATTACAAAGACTTTCTTCACTATGACAGATATGTTCTCCCTGTACGGGCAGGCTGACCCCCAGGGACCTCCGGGACCCTCGGCGATGGGCTTCGGTCCCGGGAAGCCACTCGCCCCACCGGTAGCCCAGAATACGGTCCACATGTCGGTGGGGATTCCGCACCAGCTTGTGGATGAAGGGCCTCCGCTCAGAAAGCCCGGAGCCATGAATGAACCATTTTACTTACTGCGGGAACTGCCGAGTGAGAGTCCTCCTCCTCCCCTTAACTGTTGATTTGTCAGTTATTACACTGTAATAATTATATAATAATAGCAGTGATGGTTGTAATAGTAGTAGTAGTGCTTGACTATGAATAGCCACTGAGTAGTGCTCTGTGTCTTTGTACTAGTTTTAGGGGTGTGTTGTTCTAGGCTGTAGATTGTTTTTATTCCAGATTTTCACATCACTGTCATTTAGCATTATAATCACAGTCTGCAAGCTTTTAAATTTGTTATCTAGACTTATGTTAACTCCACCATACTTGCATTTCCTTTCTAAGTGGAGAACGAGCTGACTGGAAACACCAACCTCATCACACACTACAACCTGGAGCACGCATACAACAAGTTCTGTGGCAAGAAGGTGAAGGAGAAGCTCAGCAACTTTCTCCCAGAGCTTCCTGGTAAGTGCAGTGTACTATATGTTCATTAACCTGTTAATGTCAGTCTGACATTTAAAAATTTCATTTGGTCTGTATTAGAGATGGTATGATACCCTTTCAACACATATACCGACACTGAAAATAGCCGATGCTGATACCAGTCCTGTATCTACTCTTTAAAAACATACAAACTTTTTTTTAAACTTGGGCTTGTTTTAGCTTCACTTAAAGGAACAGTATGTAACCTCTAGCGGATGAAAATGCCACTTTTCATCACTTGTTTTACACCCACAGACCAATTAATTGATAATTTTTCCTCCATTTCTTTCTTTTGTGATCCTCCTTTAGTAATTAGGAAATAAAAACATTTTCTCAGTTATCTCAGTTGTTTGTAATGTTTGCATTTTTTCTAAAGTCTGTGTGCATTTAAATCTGTTTGAGGAGACAAGAGAAGAGAGAAAAGAGAGGATGAAAACCCTGTTAGACATTATATGAAGGACAGTAATCTGGGAGATCTGAGGGTGGTCCAGCAGTGGCAAGCAGTCAGCAGGGTGATGACCTTTTCAAGTCAGCAGACCGATATATGCTGACTATTAGTACAGCATAGTAACTCAAGGATCCTTCATCTTTCTGTGCCTTTCAGCTGGTGTTATAGCACCAAATTCAGGCTGCTACTGCAGGGTAAACATGCCAAAGGTAATCTCTACAGCCAATGTGTGGTTTGTCCATTCTGGGCTATTTTGTAGCGCCTCCCTTGGAAGATGATAAGCCGCTATGTAGATATTAAGGGCTCATTCTAAGCTAATGAAAACGTAATGATTTTGTAGTTGCACATAATATACATTTACAAAAACAGTTTTGTGTATTATATTCCATTTCTGCTAATAGATTGCCCTAAATCTTACACTCTGCTCTTTTAAGATGACCATCTAAAACACTCTACTACCCCACATGAACATATACACAATGTAAATGTGTGTACTGTTTCATTACATATTTGTTACAGGATTTATGTCCAGTCAAGAATTTTCTGTCGATGTCAAACCAGTACTGATACCCATAGATGCTGATATGCCATCTTAGATCACTATAGACTAACCAGAACAGGTTCTGAAATGTTTTACCTTATCCAACAAATTTTAGTTGGACATGAATGGGCTAAGATTAACTGACATCCAGTGTCTATAAATGGCTCCAACATCACAGTGTCTGCTGATGATACATATTTTCATTCTCTTTCCCATCTTGTATGTACTTCCGAAAAGCATGCCTATCCAGAAAGGAAAACATTAGGAACAGGAGAATAGGGTGGTTCTTTGAACTCAAGGAAATTCTGCTTCTCTCTTCTAGGTATGATTGACAATCCAGGTCTTCAGGATGGAAGTTCTTTACGCTCCCTCATCGAGAAGCCTCCAGTGTGCAACAACTCCTTCAGCCCTCTGACTGGAGCCATGCTGACCGGCTTCAGGCTACACACAGGACCTGTAAGTATGACTGGCTATTTGTGTAATTCAGGTTGACACTGTGGCAACATTGTGATAAACTGTCACAGAGTACTTTCCATAGTATTTCATGGGTGTTGTCAGTACTCCTAGGCCAACTGTCATAAAAGCGTTCATTTGTCATTAAAGTAACAGATACTACTTATAGAAAAATTAATGACTGGTGTATAGTAACTGTATGAAGTGGATGGTAACAAGTAGCTAACCAGATATCAGCTTCTAATGCTATTATCTCTATTTATAGTGCCCAAGCACAGCGTATGCATGGGAAACACTCTTTCATGTTAGCCTGCTTACTTGCTCTGCATTGCTCCAGGTCCTTACCCCTGTTCATAAGGGCTCTGGGTCGTTGTGATTGCTCTGGAGATTGATAAGTTGTCTTACAGCCAGCATGCACACATGGATAGATTTGTTACAGGATTGGATCACATTTATTCTTTTCCCCCCTCTGATCTCCGACCTGGATTTTTTTCCTGATATCCCCCCAATACAGAGATCTGTAATCAAATCATTGCCATTTCTAATACTGAGGATGAGTTTTCCAAAGTGTTTATAGATTTTGGAATATACAGTACCAGTCAAAAGTTTAGACACACCGAACTAAATTGATGTTTTTAGTTATCTTAAAGACTCTACAGACTCACCCCTAACACTTCCAAGTAATGAGATGTCTGAAAAAATAAATATTGTGATATACCACATATACTCTTGATGTATCACAATATTATATTTTTGCCATACTGTTTGTTGCACAAGAAAACTTTTATCTCTTTTTGGTACAGTTTAAAAGGAAGGAACCTTCTGTGAGTAGCCATGTCTAATCTTTTGACGGGCACTGTATTTATGTATCATTCATTCACACGTGCTCATTGTTGTTTCTGTACAAGGTCATCTACTTTGCTATGTTTGCTATTTCAGCGTCAGTCAGGTCTCAGTTGTAAATCTTTTATCTAAACTTTCAGCTCAAATTCTGTTTCTTCTTCTTCTTTCAAATCCAACACCTCAAGCTTCCAGAGCAGTACAGACTAATGCACATTCAGCCTCCAAAGAAGAAGAGCAAACACAAGCACAGACACCATCGACCCCAGGACCCCTTGCCACCAGGTAATGACAGAATACTCTTTTATGTCTTTCTGTCTTGAATTTTTCAAACCATCTAAAATTAGAACATACAACTGCACAAATACAGAACCTCTTAGCACGTTACACTTTCTCCCACAGAAACACCCTCCGACTCAGACCACAAGAAAAAGAAGAAGAAAAAGGATGATGATCCTGACAGAAAGAAAAAGAAGAAGGATAAGAAAAAAAAGAAGGTATGAAAGGCTTTACTATGTTGTTTTGGTTGTGTGAGATTTGTCCAAAAGCACCACACAGTAACTTGATCTTGGGACTTTTGGACTGATCCCAAAAATACAGAATGTGGTATTATAGTGTCCTATGTTGGCAAATATACAACTCATTTTCATATTTCATATAGTCAAGAGAATTGTTCAAAACCATATATATAAGCAGTAAGTGCTAATATAACAAGAACAAGCACACTGTATATAACATTATCTAAAATTGTTTTCAGTAAAATTATGGATCTATTGTGAGCTCGTTTGAACACAGGTTTGGTTCGCCTCAACTCGATGAAGATCTTTTTAATTCCTCCAGTAATACTATAAGCTAGATACCAAACATTATTCTATGATGTTCTATTCAAACTAACTTCACGTTTTTTGGCATCACCAAAAAGTTTGTCTTCCTCAAGATTACCACTTTTCAGATACAAGAAATTCTGGATGTTTATAATTCTCATTGTTTTACAGTCAGGAATCATCTACCACTCTGTTTGCTAATTTAGTATGTAAATATATTCCTTTTCACACCTTTATACTAATTTGATAACACCAGTAAAGATATGAAGAACTAGCATATTACAGGCCCAGTTACAAAACGTTGGGACAGTATGTAAAATGCAAGTAAAAACTGAAAGCAGTGATTTAGAAATACCTTTGGAAAGCAGTACAGACTGTTCATGGAAATAATGGATGTTGTGTTCTTGGGGCCAAAGAAGAAAAGGACCATCCAGATTGTTGTCAGTGTAAAGTCCCTCATTGTATCAGGGGTATTAGTGGGTATCCTGCAGATCTGTGAAAGCACCGTTAACATTGACCGATATATACACATTTTAGAGCAACACCTTTTAGAAACTGTCTTTTTCAGGGACGTCTACACTTATTTCAATGTAAGAATGCCCAGAAACGTTCTGTACATGTTAGAACAGCATAGCTGCATATTCAGTGTGTGTGGATGTATAACATGTTATCAACCGCAAAATATGATAACAAATCCAGTCCCATCTGAAGACTTATAGAAAAAGAAAAAATTGCACTTTCAAAACTGGATTGATTGGTGTCTTTTGTCGCTAAAGGAGTGCTCAAAAAGGAAAAGTAATGTAACATTATGGTAAAAATGCTTCTTTCCTTTTTTGGATTTGGGTTTGAATCATTTTATGCATCTATCTTTAACAACTTGGTTTTTATATTATTGAAATCAGCGATTAAACTTTTGAAAGGTAATATAAGATTACTAGTTATTAATGTTTATTTGTTTTTATTGTAATATTAGTATTTATCCAAACAGGCGACACCGGCCAGACTGCCGTTCCGCATTACAGATCTCACAAAACGAGAAGTTTGTATTAATTGAAATGCGGGTTCGGGATATTATATCTGAAGCAAATAATGTTCCACTGTTTTCTCTTCATCCTCAGAACCGCCATAGCCCTGATCATCCGGGTATGACGGGCTCTCAACCCAGCAGCAGCAGCCTGAGATAGGACTGGGCAGACGAGAGAGTGGGAGCACTGTAAATAATGTTGAAATAAATGCGGTTTTAAAGGCGTCTGAGTGAGTGAAAGCAAGTGGGAATGAGGTGTGTGTTTTTCTGTTAGTGTGTATGGATGTGTGGTGTATGCTTCTGTATGAAACACCTGAAAGAGAATTGGCAGCAAACCATGTCTGTTACACCTGTTCATAATCATGCAAGTGCCTCTGTTTTTTATTTATCTTATGACGACTCTCTCAAGTATAACTTGATAACTTTATGATGTCATAAAAATATTTTATAAATGTTTGGACTTGTGATTCAAATTTTCACTTTTATTTTTTTCGCATCTTAAAACATACTTCTGAAGACACACACACACACACACACAGAAGAGCAAAAAGAAGCACCAAATGACATACAAATCAACATTCAAACTATAAACAAATCATAGTTCAGAACGGAAAAAAATCACTGTGTGTGGTTACCTGTGATGTTTCCTCCCAGTGTTGAAGCACTGGCAAACAGCCTTTGCAAAGAAAAGAAACTATATATATATATTTACCTTGTTTACCTGTACCTTACCTGCCTTGTGTTTATACCTATAATCTTGTTACAGACAGTCAGGCAGTCTTAAACATTAAAGACTGAAGTTAATGTATTGGGGTGCATAGAATGCATTATCAATTAGCTGATGTTAGCATCCTGAACAACGTATCAAGCTTGTATCATCCGAGTTGTATGTTCGACTTTGTACATCCAAGCCTCACAGAAACAATAAAGCTCTTATAGCAGAAGTGCACTACCCCATCATACTTTATGATGGAAACATAAAGATTTTTTTTGTCTTAATAATTAGGAATAAATAATAACGCTGTCCAAAAAACAAGCACCTCCATTTTTGTGATGTTTCCTCAGCTTACCTTTACACTGTGTGAAGACTTCACAATGAATGGACTAACGGAATCACTTCAAAATTGCTTGAGATAAAGTTAAAAGTACAGAAAAGTAGTTAAAAGTAAAGGACATTTTGGTCTTCTCCTGTACAGTCACACGTTTGGAGATACAGCAACAATATGTTTCACAGAACAGACTCCACAGCTGCATTTGACTGGGTGGTGTTATATATCGGTCAGTACTGTTTTTTGGTTTTTAATGCTCCAACATCAAGTCATATATTTTAAGTGCAAAGTAATGACATATTAGAAAATTCAAAGTGCAGTCAGCAATCGCCTTTACCACCATATTTGAACAAGCAATGTCAAAACGTTTGCCACTTGACCAAAAAAGGTTTTAAAAAAGGTTATTTTAGAAGTGTAACAGTCATAAACTATTAATTAAATAATACCGAGCATATGTTTTAAATGCACACAGTACATTCAATCAACATATTGCACATTCTATGGCTTATGATTATAATTCTTCTGACATCAAGATTTAGACCATGGCAACCATCATGAACAATATTCCCAATAAAAATGCTCAAAGCTTCAAAGTGCCTGCTTCTGTTGCCTTTACAGCAATTACTTGCTCTATAAATGCTAGTACAGCACAACCCTTCTTGAACAAATGTCCTATATTTCTGAAAACACGAATATATTTCTTGTATGGTGATTTATGGTGTTAGAATAGACCAGTGGTTCCCAGCTCTGCACATTAGTGAGTGTTCCTCCCAACACACCTCATCCAACTAATCCGCTAATTAACAATCCCTTTTTTGGCAGGAAAACACAAAAACGTGCAGGGCAGGGGGTTTCTTAAGGACCAGAGTTAGGAACCGCTGGACTAGACAGTGCTTGCACACAGCCAAATACAACCATGTTGTGGCAAGCAGTGTACAAAGAAGCCAAAAAACATCTAAATAACACAAGAATAACAGAAGCAAAGACCGCCATGCGCACACTTACAAAAACACAATCAGTAGATTTTGAAGTATCAGTCTAAACACGTAAAAAATGCGCTATAAAACACACATACACACTATGCTAACAGACTGTTGATCGGCTGAAATGGTTTAGCGGTTGAGAGGTGAGATTTGACTGGAGGAGGTAGCTCAGAATATCAGCCAGTCTGTTAGCATTATTGATGCTATGAAATAAATACTGTCCTATGGGTTGTGATGGCGGTCATGAGACCTAAAGGAGCATGCATAGTATTTTACTTATTCATTTCACAAACTGTGCAATTTGGCATCTATCAGCAGTGAAGCTGACTTTTTTGGTATTTGGACCTTATTTGGTCCCAGTGAAGGGCTGAGTTCTAAAGGTTCTGTAAAGACCTTGTAAAATGCTTTGCTTGTGCAGCTGGGAAACATGCAATCATGTTTTTTTTGTTTGTTTTTGTTTTAGGATTTGGTTTGAGAAAAAAGGGAATTCTGGTGGTCTTTCATTATCAAAAGTAAAGGAAGCCCACCTCTGTCACATTTCCATGCTACAGTTTTTGTTAAACCTCATCTGGATCAAGTCCATTGCTAAGGTGCTTTGCAGAGCCATTTGCTGGTTGGTTGAGGGGGGCCATCTCCTGGGCTGACTGTCCCGTCGCCCGCACCTTCTTCTCTTTAACAAGCTGTCTGCGGTGGTAAAACAGGTATCCAGGCAAGAGGAACCCCAGTAATGAGAAGAGGAGCAGCCCGATGTTGATCTGTAGATTGGGGAGGAAGTGACGTGTTTACACTTTCCTGTTACTTTTAAAGCTGTACTCAAAACAGGATAATCAGATAATCAGATTAATGCTAAATAGCGTCTCTGAGTCAGGCTGATAATATGTCAACCCCTACTATTTTACCATTATTAATGTTACACACTTAGTCATAAATATTACTCAGAAGACACACGTAAGCTCACAAAATAATTTGGACAGTAAAGTAAATGGCTATATTTGCATTGCAGACACCACAACCCTTGGCTCCTCTTCATCACCTTCATCATCCTCTTCATAATGTAAATTAAATAAGCCTGTACGTTTCACTACAATGCACCATTTTATATCATTTTATATACTCCGAGTGACTTTGTTTATATCTCAAACACGGAATCAATCTGGGTTTAAGCTCATATTGATAATTCGTTGTTATTGTGGTGAGAGATTTTTTAATGAAAAAAGTAATTTACAAAAACATACAGTCAAAAACGTTTGAGATATATATATATATATATATATAGCTGTATCACTTGTAACCACCAGTGGGCACTATAGTCTAGGTTAAGCTGCAGAAAGAGTGGGCAGGCCTTCAATTTGATTAATGAGGGGGGTTAAACAGTCGTCTAGCGGTGAATGAAGAAGAATGTTGTTGGTGAGACATGCTTTTGAAACCAGAGACTGAATTATGCACATCTTAAAAAAAATACAAACAGTGAAATTCCACAAATTCAACAATTAGGCTGTATGTGCACTTGTGTGTATGTGTATTTATGCATCTCACCCAGTAGGGGTCTCCCTTAAGTGGACCCAACATGTAGATGAAGAGTGGTTGCTGGAGCAGGGCAAACAGAGCACTCACTAAAGACTGCAGGCCCGTCAGAGTGCCAAAGTGGTTAGATGGATACCTGATGGCCACCATAAAGGAGAACATTATCTTGCAGGTCTTTAATAACTGATTATTCATTCAAGGCATTTTCTCATGTCTGTCTCATCCTAACACCTGCATTACGTGTAAGTGTTCATTCATAAATGCATATTTACAGAACCTCCCAATGGCTTCTATCATGAGTGAATGACTAGTCAACAGGTATTCCAATAGTATTCGCCTACAGTGTAAAAAATGTATAAGTCTAAAGTAACCGTATTCTGTACTGCCTTTACAAAATGTCATTTGCCCATTCACAAATTTCTAATTTCTGTCTACTGAATTTCCAATACTTGTATACCACTGTTTTCCAACCCTGTTAGCAAGTTATACATATTTAAAAAATGTTCTTTCATTGGATGAGGTGTTAGGGCAGGGTGTCTAATCTTATCCACAAAGGGTTGATGTGGCTGCAGGTTTTCATTCCAAATGAGCAGGAACTCATCTGCTCAGTCTTCAAACAACTGATCATGATGATCTCCTGATTTGTTGGAGTGAAAACCTGCAGCCACACTGTCCCTTTGCAGGTAAGATCAACTTTCTGATGGGCCACATCAAATGTCCTCATGAGCCAAATTTAGACCACCGACCACATGTTAAACAGTGCTAGTGTAGTGCAATAAGCATCTGGCTGTTAAAGACTGAAAATGCATACAGTGTAACGGTATTCTGGTGGATACTGAATCATTTGACTTTGGCCCATTCATAGCCGAGTAAGATCTGCTAAAGCATTATAAAACAAATGCTGGATTATGGCTTGGTGAGACCCTGTCCTCAAGCACCTTTTCTGATCCTGGAGTGATGCACTTTGGCACTATAGTGTTAGAGTAAATATAATTAGGGCTGCACGTTATGATAATGACATAATACTCAGCACACTAAATGTTTTTATTTTAAGCCAAGGTGAAATTGTTCTACTGTAATTGTTCTACTGTAATATTTGATCATAATGTAATGTATAATGTAATGACTTCTTCCTGCCTCTAAAAAGGTCTTCTGATCTTTGACTACATCACTTTGTTTCAGATTGCAGGAAAATCAATATTAACCAATATCATGGTACGCCTTACCCTCTGACAACCCCCACCTATCCTGAAAAGAGGATACAATTTCTGATTCATGTTGATGTTAAATATTAGTTTGCATATGGCATACGGCCACCTGTAATGTCAATACTGCAAAGGCCAATACTGCCATAACACTCAACCACTGTATTGTACAGCCCTAAATGTGTCATAGAATGGAAAAATATATTTACATTTTCAGAAATGGATGAGGTCTGGTTCACGGAACTGACCTATCGTGAACCTCAAACACTGTTGTCTTCTTTAAATACAAATCCCGCATTTGCCAAAGAGGGGGATAAATCCGACCAATTCCAAAATCCCAAACTGTTACGTCTTTACACTCTTTGCACATGAACATTTACACCCCCTTGCAAACTCACGTACGATAACAAAACAACAGCAACAAAAAGGCAGACTTCGTGCAGAAATCTACCGCTGCAGGCCGTGAGAAGGATGTTGACATTTTCAGGAAACAAAACTGTCAGCCATGCTGAGTGATTTTATACATTCGACAGTTCATCATCTTAATCTGAAAGTTTCATAATGAGTAACAGCTTTTATTCACTTTAGCTGGCATAGGTTTTGTTAGTTACTACCAAGCTTCAAGTAACCAGCATAGCTAACTAAATAGTATGATGGCCTAAATTATTCACACAGCGAGTCATTGTATTTTGTGTCTATTTTGACATGTTGCTTCTGTGTGGTCATTGCAGTGTCTTGCTGTAAACCAGGTAATCAGAGCAGAGCTCATCAAACTCTCTCTGATTTCACCAAAAACAGAAAGAGAACAGCTCGTTTCATTCTAGGGCCAAATCATAGAGTGTAAATGGTAAATCTAAAACCACATCTGGGGATCTTTTACCACAACAAAGTCACATACCTTCTATGTAAAAATCAAACGACAATTTAAATACTGAATAAATGCATTCTATAGTACCTTTAAACTTAGCATGAGAGGGAATGATAAAAGAAATATTTCCATTATGCTTGAAATGTATGAAATATCTTTTTGTTTTGTATTTAGCAACATATGTAATGATGTTTTAATGCAGATATGCTCTGACAAATAAAATACTCACACAGCAGCATAGAGTCCTCCACAGCAGGAGTGAATGAAACCTCTTACCATGGTGTGAAGAATGAAAGACACCACCTAAGACATGAAGAGAACAACGGTGAGCAAATGTTGTGAACTGTATTGAAAGTTTGAATGTACATTCAAATGAATGTGTAACATTTCAAAAAACAAAGACTTGTTTTTAGTGGTTGTGAATGAAAATGAATAGTTAGTAACAGTGACAGTGTGTAAATGTGTCTGTTGTTATCACCTGAACAGGCATGTTGTCTATTAGAGAGATGATGCCGAACCCAACCAGCAGCAGGTTGGTGAAGATAAAGGCTCTGACTGCATTGGTGAGTTTCTGGATCTTTCTGTCTCTCTTGGGGGGGCTAATGAAGATGTAGATGTTAGGTTAGGTGGGCTGGGAAAACATAAATGTTAACAGAGCAACATAAATGTTAATAGAGCTCTCACCTTGTCTCTCCACCCACTACGTTTTTCTCCTCCTCACACTCTTTCATTCTCCAGTCCATGATGTAGCCAATGAGAGGGCAGGTCACCAAACACAGCAGCTGCAGAGTGCCGAAGATGGACGAATAGAAACTCACTGAAGAAACAAACATATTCACATCAGGCATGCAGAACCACAAAATCATAATTAATTAAGTAATTAATAAAGAGGAAGCCTTGCAAATCTGAAATAATAACTTTACAGAAGAAGGAAAACATTTCTTAACTGTAATACATATAAATATGTAAAATGTATAATAAAGGTATAATTTTTAAAGTAATATTTTTACCTTTTTCATCTGCCTCTATCACCAACTTCTCTGGAGCTAGAGCAGCAAGAGAGATCGCAGCAGATTAGACACAGTATAAACATGCATGCAAACACATTTATCCACCGATCTGTTTTGTCTTCTGTAGGTCTAAACCACCAGTTTCCGATCCTGACCCTTGAGAAACCCTATCCTGCACATTTCAGCACTACTGCCTTCACAATTACTCAAAAAGGGCTTAATTAATTAATTAATTAATTAATGTTCTCCAGCATACGATGGGTAGCCCATCCAAACAAACTTGTGCTGACACCACAGTTGCCTTGGAATTCAAGAGTAAGATATAAGATTTTAAAAATCTGTAGTGTAAGGGGGATGCTCACGGTTGGGGTCGCCATGAGTAACTAAAAACTCCAGCATCTTGTTCATGGCTCCCATAAAGAAGATAATGCGGAGCTGCGTCATGGCCATGGTGATCAAACTCCACAAGAAGATTGCTGAGCACACAGAACGACGGAATGGAGGTGAACCTGAACAGACACATAAAGACGGAAAACAGTCCATAATATACATGTTCATTGATATACAAAGGGTCTCTCATTAAGAGACTAAGCATGCTCTTGTATTGTATTCTCACAGTGCTCCTTTGACATCACACATTCGCATTTGTTGCCATCGTTCAGGGATCTGAAAGATGCAGTTCCGAAACCACACACAGCTGTTTTATTGGCCTCCTGGGGCAGAATTAGATTTTTAGGCAAAATTTTATATTATATTATATTACATATTTATGGCCAAGATGTTAAAATGTTGCACCAATAAAATACATTTTATTTTATTGGTGCAACATAATTGGTTATTATCACTACAACCTAACTACATAAAAAATATAAGTGTGTGGTTTGGAACGCCATCCAGTGAGATGTGTTCAAGGCACCCCAATGCAACTGCAGCACCATTCAAGGTGAAACAGAAAATTGAAATAAGAAGCTGGCGAGTAAGAAGGTAACTTCAATTTTACATATAACATTTCGAGTCCATCAATCCAGCTAATCTTCTCCTCTTAGCGAGTTCTGAAGACTGCATACCATATAATCTTGTTTGTGTCATTCTGATTTATTTTGCTTGGTCTTTATTCACCTGCAGGGTCAAAACTGCAGCAACATTGGCGAGACAAGCTCTATAAGAGACAGCAGCAAATGTACAGCAAATGCGTGTAGGTTTTGCATGTATGCGTGTGTGTAATGCCCACCCTCAGTCTGTACAGCCACCCCATTGCTGTGTACGTGTTCATCAGAAAGATCTTTTTTAGAAATTTCTTGCACTTCAGTGGTCACATGAGTGTAGCAGCGATCTTCTGTAACCTGATCATCCGTAACTACACCGCTCGGCTTCACTTTTTTACTGCCAGAGAAAGACAGCGAAAGAGAAATAAAACTCTAGTTTGTAAGTAGAACGTACACTGGTATACAGCATGTATCATTGGTAGTAATAACTCAACAGTGTTGCTCAGATATAATGTGTTTTCTAAAGAACTGTTTTAGCTTTGCTCTTCGAGCTCTTGTATTATCATTACAGATGCAGTTTGTCTACGTTGCTGAGGTAAACACACTGAAAATAATACTAACGCATAGCTGTTCTGCTCGGGGTCGGGGAACGGTTCCACTGGCCAGTTAACAAGGCAGTTGAGGAAGACGAGGCAGGCCAAACCCGCCCACACCCAGAATATCACACAGAAGGACACACCTGCATCATAAATTAGCTAAGGAGAAAAATATATATAAAATGAGATGCTTTTCACAATTGTTAATGATGTTCAAGCCTTCATTATGTTTCATTATGTTTGATTGTTAGTCAGTCCTACCTTAACTCCTGGGAAGGTAACTGCAGAGGAAGCGTAGGAGCCGATCATGAGTGATAATATGGTGGAGCGCACATTTCCAAACATGTTGGGGAGCTGACAAAAGTTAATGATGTTACAGAAGTCAGAGAACAAACAGTCAAAACAAAAGTAACTGATCTTAGACCCAGATAGCATAACATGGACTACAGAATGAAGCAGGACTTCAGTGGTCATGTTTTCTATTTTTGCATGTACTGTGTGTCTGGCCAGTAGAGGGCGCCCTCAGCACTCCCTGCTGTTGGAAAGGTCTTCAGCAGTACAGTATTTAACAGAACAGCTGTTAGTGACTCGGGCATGCAGCACACTGGCAGCTTTAAAGCCTTAAAATCTCTCTCTCTCTCTCTCTCTCTCTCTTTCTCTCTCACTCCCTCTCTCTTTAGGTCTTTAACGTTACTCTTTCCATATGCATTTATGAAGTCCTCGTGAAGCCCAACATGCAGAAGACTGTATGCAGGTCTGATATCCTTCAGAATTATCAGAAATGTCCTTTTATCCACAAAGAGGAAATAGGAGATGTGAAACAGTGAAATAAGGATATATGTGTTGTGTTCTGGCACTGCGGTACAGTTAGAAAGGTTGAGACTGCACACGTGAATGTGCATGTGCCAAAATACAGAATGTCTTTTCTTTTCTTTTTCTTTCTTTCTTTCTTTTTTCTTTCGTTCTTTCTGTATTTAGATCTATCTATCTATCTATCTATCTATCTATCTATCTATCTATCTATCTATCAATTCCTACTAAGTATTTGCGAATGTGCATGGCACCCCCCCACTCCACAAAATCAACACACACACGTTTGTTTCTGTGAATTGTGGGCCCATTACAAAGATTCTTACATTACATGCGCCATTACATGGAGACTAAACCACACCTTAATCAGAACTACTGCTAGTCTAACCACCCCAAACCTAATGTTCATCTTAACCTCACCCCTTACCCTAACCTTAACCTTAACCCCATAATGTGGCATATACATGATCCACACACAGCGGCGCACTCAAAACATCTGAGATTCTTTCCTTTTAAACTGCACTGCTCTTTATCAAAGTTCAGCTTGGGACACAAGAACATCCATGAACAGCACTGGCTGCTATCTCTGGAAACACTGCAAACACAACAAGTCTGCAGCACACACACAAACACACTGACTCAGTACCACATACACACACAGTCTGGCAGAGAGTCAGAGAGAGAAAGAGTGAGGAATAATAAATGACATGTAAAGGTGAAGGAAATAAGTAAAAGGATATTTGATTAATCTGCATATTGCATATTGTTCCATATCTGCATATTGTTCCATCAGATCAGATTCACCAAACATTATGGATTACATCAAATGTTTAGCATATTTAGCATATTTGCTGTTAACGGTTTGCAACTGTTACTGAAAGGGGGAGAGAAAGAGAGAGAGAGAGAGAGAGAGAGAGAGAGAGAAAGAGAGAGAGGCAGAGAGACAGAGAGAAGAGAGAAGTGTGTGTGATCAGGGGCGTGTGGGCTTGGCCAAGGTAAGGGCGTGAGGACAGCCCAGCTTTCTGATTGGCTGAAAGCATCAGGCCAACATTTAGAGACTGGAAGTGGAACAACATGTGCCTTCATAACGTGATCGACTCCAATACACGCGCACATATACTCCCACTCACAACTCAACTTAAGGGGCCACAGTTAGAAAATGAGATAAATTCTCACAAGATAGCAGAAACGTGAGCCTTACACAACTAAAGCACACTGTCATACACTCTCCAGATGCTGTGTTCTTTTCTTTCATAATGCCATTTATTTATATCATCTTTAAAGGCGATACATTGTGTGTGAATAAAGTCCAACACATCTGCAGTCATGATTGTGTAAGCCAATAACTTTCATCATGGCAGATTTTCCATGCATTTTTTCCCCCGCAGTTATGTTCTCGTTCCATTTCTGACCTTTTGCCTAAATTTGACTGTGAAAGCGTACAGCTGTAATGTGGATGGAAGTAGTAAGCAGAGGAAGTCTGAGCAGGGAAGAAAGACTGGAGTCTTTGTAGTTTCATCCTGAAATATCAATGCCATAAACTCTAGGTATATAACACTAAAGTCTGTGACAGTGGCAGGTATTCAGGGGTTTAGTGTTTATTTAACTAACCACATGACTTAATACTTTATGCTGTGTGTGTGTTTATCCTACCGTCAGTGAAGTAAAGGTCAGACATATTCCACCAAAGCCATTAAAGGAGACAGCGACGAAGATAAGGGCAGATAATACTGAAAGGTAGAAGAAACAGTGGTTAGTTTTAAAAAGTGTCTTTTTTATTAATTATCACAAAATACATACAGTATTGTATAAAAGTCAGATACCACAGATATCACAAGTGGCCAGTGGCCAGTTTGGCTGATTCACTATCTTGCTTTGCAGTGGTGGGTAAATAGTAGCTCTGAAATGAACACAGACACAGCTGACGCTCAAATAAACAAACACTGCCTACTGCTGCCCTCGAAACATGTTAACATCAAACGAAAAAAACATTAATCAGCCCTGACCTCTAAAGTTAATTTTTTTTTGTATTGCTTTTTTTGAGGGGGTGGGGGGAGGTGAAACATCTTTCATGAATCGGGTGAAACATAGGGATGGGAATGGGATGAAACCTAGGGACATGAATGGGGTGGGGAAAACATACATGGTCAATGTAATACGTTTGATACTGAGCTGTTAATCTAAGTTTACAACATCAGCTACATTGCCTTAGCAGACTCCACCACTACCTCACTTGCCTTTTTTGTAGCCTCCTTCATTCCACCTATTGTTTATATTCCTTTTATGTATATATTGTTTATCTATTTTTTATGATTTACCTAATAATTAAATTATTAGTAAATATATAATTATTTTGTTGTTATTATCATTTTTACAATTTTATAAAATGTTAGCAGCCATTTTTAAGCAATTAAATTTAATAACAATGCTGGAAAAGTCATTTTCCTGTGGAAGTTATATGGAACGGTGACAAAGTGATGACACGGAAGACATATTTTTCTTATTTATTTAAACATATAAATAAATCATTATATATGATTTCAGGTATTTGTGCAATATCTACTGAAACGCACCTCATGGAACAATGTGCTCTCACATTAGTTTAGAACATGTGAAGGTTAACGGCTGAATGAATTAACTCCAGTGTAGATACAATTTTTCATTTAACTTGCTTGCTGAAAGGCAGTGTGTATGTAACTGTGTTATGATAATGATACACTAATTACTCACTTTTATTCTGGTGAAACTTTCACAGAAGGGCTACAGTTTCAATCTATACTCAGTGTCTCCTCAAATGACTGCTATGTGATGCCGAGTTATTTAGAGCTAAGTGCTCACATACGTGGCAGAGGTGTGTCTTGATTTCTTGCATCTGATTGGCTCGTCATATGAAGGAATACCACAGCACTTAAAAAACATATTTCGTTTTTACACAATGTTTTTGTCCATTTGAACTGTTTTGGGAGTACAGATTCATAATGCGTCACATTTTAGAGGCTGCAATACTTGGATAGTAAGCACTTGGAAAAAGTTATCTGAGTTGCCTTTCGCAGTAGAAGGATGGACAGACGGTGAATCTGTGAATTTTTCAGTTCTGAAGCAAGTGCAGAGCCTAATTTTGTTGAAAAATGAGAGCTTTCTGTTCATCTGATAGGAACAGTTTTGAAGGTCTACCAGGCTTTGCTCGATTGTTAGAAGTGCTGTTTTCTCTACATCTTATATTAATGGTTTAAGTTTTAAAAGTCAAGTGTTTTTTCACTTATCTCCTTAGAAATCTCATTAGAATCTCATGGCAGTAGTAAGCAGAGGAAGTCTGAGCAGGTAAGAAATACTGGAGTCTTTGTTATAGCAGTATACAATATCTCCTGACAAAATAAATAGCTGAAGAATTAAATGGGCTGTCGTAGGCAGTAACTGTGTTAACCTCTGTGTTATATTTGCAGCATATGGCAGAAAGTGCTGTGTACATGCATACAGACACATGTATTTGCATACACTGACCTGAAGGATCGTATGCTGCCACAGCAATCAAAATCATGGAGAAGGCGAAGCAGGAACTGATAAGAGATTGGACAGTAAAAGGAGGTGGGTAATCTCTTATGTGTGAATAAATTGAGATGATAATGATGGCAGCTGCCAATAGTCAAGAATAGTAAGAATTCCTTAAGTAACAAGATTTATGCGGTAATACAGCTTGTACCTGCCTAGCAGCCGGAGGGGGCGTGGTCCGTACTTATCCATCAGGATTCCCAGTGGCAGAGTGGCAGCACTGATGATGAAAGAGCCGATTGTAAAGCCGAGGTTTAGAATCTCCTCCTGCTCCACGCAGCTCAGCCACGCTGAATTTTCCTCAGAGCTTCTGTTAGCATGAACTTCTGTTCCATTTTCTAACAGAGGAAAAAGAGAAATAGTTACACAACCCGCAATGTCTTTTGGCATAACACGCAAAAACTTTAGCATTTCCTTAATGCACTATAGTATGCTGCAAAGCTAATAAAAAAGGAGCAACAGCTTTCTTAAAGCCAAGATTTTATTCATATAGTGTCAGAAACTACATAAACTAGTCTATTAGAGATTTCATAATGGGGTTGGTTTCATGTTTTCTGTATTATACACTAATGTCAGAACCAGACGTCAGAAGTATTTAATACCTCACTGCACTTTATTATTTAAAAGCCTTGGATATTCACGGTCAGGGATTATAGTTCTGCAACGATTTTTTGGCCTTTAAGATACATGCAGGGTGGATTGTACATGCAGGGTGTTACAAGGCAAAACACTACCCAAGAAAAATCAGATTTCCCACTATTTTACCATAATCAACATTCTATGTAAAAGCTTATGTATATGTCCAGTGGTCATTTTGGACAGAATGCAAAATGGCTATATTTGTGTTGTAAACACTGTGACCTCCGGTTCCTATCACCGCCACGGTAAAGAGATGCCAGTCAGTAAGATCCTCTACAGTGCACAGTTTTATCATCCCACTCTAAATAAAGGCTGAATTATGTAACAGTTAAAAAAGTAGTGCTATTTCCATTTAACAACCCCAGTGTGTGATGACTTAGCGACACAGCTTGCATAATGATAAAAAAGGGTGCTTCCATGATGTTACATGGCCTCAGTGCAAAACTAGCAAGATTCTTTCAAACATGCCTTAGTCTTGCAGGGCCAGACGTGATCCCATAACAAGATGTTGCATCAAAATTAGATAGATGGCTTACTGTACTCTATTCTATTCTATTCTATTCTATTCTATTCCACAATCAGGTCTAAGCCTTTTCACTCTCATCCATTTACTTATTACCTTGATTGATTATTTTAAGTCCATAAAAACCATTTTATATACGATTACAACTGAGTCATTATGCATGTAGATCTTTCCCTGGAGCAGTGCCCGTTAACAGGTCTGCTTATTCTCAAGGCTGTCCATGCACCTCCAGGCACGCGGAGAGAATGCCATGCACATACACAGAGAGCCATGTAAGGATGATACAGCATAATACTACTCAATCTGTATGAGTGATACATGATAGTATGATTAACTATAATAAATCTACTGTAACTTTTCATAAAAAAAATCTCCCACACACATCTTGAAACAAACATGAGGAATTCTGGGCTTTAGTGCAAAACCAGTATGAAAGATTAGTTCAAATGTGCCTTAGTCTCGCAGGGCTAGACGTGATCCTGTAACACAAACGTCTGGGGACAAACACGAAGAATTCCACACTAAAGGTATGTGGGAACATAGCCTTAGAATGGTGGAAACAAAGTGAGGGAGAGACTTCTAAAACAATCCAATACCCTGCAAAGAGGTCATAGCAGAGGCAATGGCGCGCTGGTCAACAAGCCTGTTAACCCATAGATGAAAGGTAAGTTTGCATGGGTGAAACCCCACCCTCCTAATAAACAGGCATGCAGCATGTACAGAGATCACGTGATAATTCAGTACGTTTTTGCAAGAGAAAAAGTGTTCATGTGTTTAGCTAGCTAACTTGTTTTGCTAGTGTTATCAGTTGTACTCTAGACATCAAAAGAGCTAGAGGAATTTGGGGGCAGGGTTTCAGAAGGAGCGTTTCCTAATTAGTGCTGCAGTACAGACCCAGTGACGCTGTAAGGTCTTGGCTGATCATTTACATGTGGGGTTTTATGTTATCATGTTAAAGCCTTAATGTTATATACATATAAAAAGGTCAAATACTTTCATTTGCTATGAGATCACAAAAACTGATGCTTATGATATTTAACACTACAGATTTCATAGCAGATTGACTATATATAGATTTTTTGCACAAGAATGAGCTGAAGTTCTGATTGGCTACTGTAAATCAGTTAAAAGGCTGAGGCCTGCACTGTCGTTTCACGATGGTGTACCTGTGCACAGGTGTGAGTAGAAGCCCTCGTTCTTCAGCATGATGAGGAGTGAGCCCCAGCCCAGCAACACAGCAGAGAAGAGCAGGTTCTCTATCACCGCAGTCACTGCCATCCACCAGCGCCTCCTGAAGGCCTGCGAGAGAGACGGCGCCATGTCCTGAGAGAGAGGGAGAGAGAGAGAGAGAGAGAGAGCAGTCAGAGGAACGCAAAAGGCAAATATGTATTGTTGACAAGATGAGAAAAGATGAGAACAGTCTGAATGTTCTTTAGTTATAGCACCCCTCTCTTTTTCCATTCTATTCAAATGGTGGTCAATGATAGGAATGAATGGTAGGAGGTTTTAGGAGGTCTCTGTTAAATATTAGATGTTACATTTTTCCTCCCCCTTCACTAAAACAGAAAATGGTGTGTCTCAGGGAGTCAGTGTAAGTCAATGTGTACAGGGTTATTCTGATCTCTTCTTGAGTTCCTAAAAGAGAAGCACACAGGTGTGTGTGTGTGTGTGTGTGTGTGTGTGTGTGTGTGTAATCAGTCAGAAAAGACTTGAGTTAAGGCGTTTTTTAACACCCTCTTGAGGCTGCTGACGCCAGAAACATGTAATTCAGGAAATACACAATAGCAATAACAACAATAACAATGTGCAATATTTGCACTCTGTGCCCTGTATATATGATGTGTTGCTTCTGTTCTTCTGTTGTTCACATTTATATATATATGTGTATATATATATATATATATATGACGGCAATTAATTACATCATTACATAATAACTTACATTCACAACAAATTTACATTCTTACTCAGCAGGTTACAATTGCTGACTTTTTCATTTGATGTAAATAATGATAGAAACATGGAAAACTACTATTATTTTTGCTTGACCATGGCTTCTCAATGAACTGAAATCATAATAAAACCTCCTCTTCTACTAACCTCAATTATAATCTTATAATTATAATTGTAATCTGCACTTTAACCATGATTACACCACGTGTTTTTATAAGCTATGCTGGAGAAATAATTAAACGAAGAGAAATCATTTATTTTATTGTGTATATGCCATTGGGAACCTAAATGGGTAAACACCAGCACTTACCCAAGACTTCACTCTGACACTGACACGTGACTCTAAAGGCCAGAGCACGCCAACCAAACATTCTAAGACAAACACCAACATTCTAATGTTTGCAACTGTTTTAGAATGTTTGGAAAATAACTGGCAGTGGCAAGCCAGTCAAACAAAACCGCACAAAGCAGATTCTGTTACTATAAAATGGGGAATGAAGACCTATATGTTTAGACTGCAACAACAAAAATGGGAACTGGAAAAGTTACACAATGGTCAAATGTACCATTTACATCAGCGGATTTGAAAGATCTCCTGTACATACAGAAGTGTCACAAAAATTTGTGGGTGAATCAATGCAGGCACATAATCTAAATTTAATAAAAAGGATTATTAAATAATCATTTTTTTGTGGTTTCCCTCAGAGATACACCTACATGTTTTAATGTGCTGCTAGTTAGAGATCACTTCCAATATGTAGCAAAAATAACTACAACATTTTAGCCTGGATTTACAGTGCCTGAGCTCTGAGTGGCATCTAGAAGATCATTCCAGAGTTCCTAATACTGAACCTTGAGGTACACCATATTTAATTTCTGTACATTCAGACCACCTATTATTTACATGAACAAACCCAAAACAATGGGACCTACACCAGAGGACCCTGCAGGTTTTACAGGGATCAGTTTCATGCAGCAACATGGACCTCCTGTTGTCAGAGTCTTTTTTCAGCGCTCTTAACTTGCCCTCTCATCCTTTGCCCACACACACAGTAATGCCACTCTCCAAATAACTGACACACCAACAACTCAGAAGATTGTGGCTATGCCTTGTTGCTATAACAGTAACTGACAGAAAGTCCTGATCATTGGGGTGATGAAAAAAAATGTTGGGCAGTGAATGTGACTGTGAGGATGCTTTATGCTTAGGAGTGTTTCTCCACCTCAATCAGATCAGAAGCTGGAACTTTACAGGTGGGATCCTGCAGGCTTTTGAAGATGTGAGTCCACTAAATGAAGCACAAAACAAACGGGAGCTGAATGATTTCAAGTGTAAATAAGATGTGATTCTTTGCTCTCAGTACAACACTCAGTAGAACACAGTAGAAAGTTGTGAAATTTGCATGAAAAGCTTCTCCTACTTCTGATTCTTTCAGTGTTGGTGAAAAAGTTTGATTTGCTGGAACACAGCTGCTCTGTCAGTGGAGGTGACCGTGACCAGTCAGTGAGTTTTTGCTGCTGCCAAAAGTCAGTAAAAATCTAACAGAGGGTGAATAAAATGTTGAATGTTGAATGTTGCATTTTCATTATCATATTTGGTGTGCAAGATATTGTCAGTTAAACTTCATTATTACATGAACAAAATCATGTTCTGCATGTACCGTACTTAAAAGGCACAGGTAAAGGTTTTTGGAACCGGAATTGTTTTCTAATCAAACTGCTATTCACAAGGACACCCACGTTGGATTCCTTGGACCATGAACATGTTTTTAAATGATTGTAATTGGTGGTTGAGTTGGTATCAACCCTTAAGACTGGGATTAGGCTAACCATGAACAATGTCATTTATTCAGTCATTGCCATGAAAGGTAAACTCCTGTGATTCAGAAAGAGATTAGATTCTTTCTGACTGCCATTTTTTCCCACAGACACAGTCATTTCATTCTTATGAGAGCAAATTCAAAGGGCTTTCCCATGCTGTCTGTCCCACAGTCTGTGCCGAACCCCTCAGGGATTGTTAAATACATGTACAGACAAGATTTCTCCTCGCCTCACTGTAAGCATTTTCACCCTCACTGCTTTAAGGTGTGTGCTTTAAGTATTTGTATAGCACTTCACCATGAGCAAGTGTCTAAACTTCATTTTACACTGACCTTGCTATACATCTCTGAACAAGTGGCTTTGTCTGGAGTGCATTTATTATGGAATTATCCATGCTTGTCTACACAAATGATTACGCCTACCATGATGAAAGAGTTGAAAATGCCAAGAACCATGAAACTGAGTGAAACGGGCAGATGTTTAGTTGTAAATCTTATGAAAATCTAATTACATAATAGATTCAATGTCAAGGCAGATACCACTTTGGATACGGGACAGCATTTCAACAGGTCAAAGATCACTTCCCAAAGTAAGTGATGACATTCAGCACCATACAACACACACACAGCTGCTTCCTTCACACGAACAGCAAATGCATGGTCAGCACCTCTCCGGCTCAAGAGCGTGAACACTTTGGTGTTCTGGTCCAGATGAATAACCAAACTTCTGTACCTGTACCTGATATTATATATATATATATAAATATACATAAGTGTGTGTGTGTGTGTGTGTGTGTGTACAATATACATACACTGTCTGCAGCTATACGGGCAGTTTTGGAATGCAGTTACTCAAGTTCTGAAAGAAACCTGTAGAAACACCAGACCTTCATTCAAAATAAGGTATCTGTGAAGAAACATGAAGCCTTTCTTTTGCCCAATGTTCTTATATATCCGCAGTCACTGTGAAATGAAATTTAGCTGTTCTCAAATGACTTTTCATTATTTACTCTGTACATATTTGCCAGTCTGACTGCAAACCAGATGTATTACTAAAACATACTGCCCTGTGCACTTTAAATACAGCATAAGTGGTATTGTCTATGATAATGTCATAAAATACTAAATAAAGTGATATACCAGTGATCTACTTATGAACATCCCACTGAAACTAACAAAGGTACCTGTAAACCTACATAGTGGCACAACCCATGCAGTACGCAGGCAAGTTCAGACAGTAGTCAGAATATTGGCTGAAAATCCTGATGCAATACTTTAGTCCTTAAAGGGACTGCAGCCTCATAGCCGATGCCATGTTCTGTTAGTTTCTCAGTTCTTTTAAGGTTCTCTTCACTGGTTGCTCGCAGAACCTTCTATACATACTCTGTGTATGTTTACATACAGTCCTCTAACCATGTACATGCGTTCTTTATACAGACCCACTTCAACTTACCAGCTTCTTACAGACACGTGCTCAGAGGAGTGGGGTGTCTTCTAGCGCTTCGTCGGTTTCTGTGTTTGAGAGTTAGCTGTTATCTCTTCTCCTTTCTTGCTCTCAATAATGGAACCGGTTGGTGGTTTCTGGTCTTCTGTACAGCTCCATGTGACAGTATATGGAACTCAGGGGTCTCTCCACTCGCTCAGTCTATAAATGGCACCTAACTGGTTCCCCTCCCCACTCATTTAAACTTAGCGCAACTTATGGTAGTTCCTCAGGAGCGCACGTGCTGCTGCTGCTGCTGTACAGTGGATCGTGCTGGAAGCTGTTGAAGCACCGCCGCCTGCTGACTGCACACAGCTCAGGAGTTACAGACAGGCGACTCTGCTTCTGTAGGGTTAAAAAGCATAAAGTCACACGGTATTTGGTGAAAATAGAGCATACACTGTTCCTGGAAATCAGCTCACGTGATGTAGCATTTTCGATGTAAACCGAACAGGCCCTCTTCATTCAACTGCACACATTCTCGCGGTAAAGTCTTTTTAAGCACGTAATCTGTGTATTTCAAAAACGTGCATCTTCTTCTTCTACCACCAGAACACTGTTTAAGCCCCCCCACCATAAATCAAATTAAAGACCCGCGTCTTCAGATTAGCGTAGACTGCAGTATTTCCTTTAAAGGGTCCACTGAAAACGGGTCAGAAGTACTATGTAAACGGTGGCTGTATTCGAAATGGGATACTACTATACTGCGCACTGCATACTACAGTAGTATGTACTGCATACTGCATACTGCCCCCTGTGTGTAGTATGCAGTACAGTAACAAGCTTTGACATATAATGTAGTGTACTACTACAGTCACATGACCAGTTACCTCACATTTACCTCAGAGCTGTTATTACTGTATCCAGAACTAGCTGTGCTAATGTTGCTCAATTCATGATGGGATGCAGTACACCACGAAGATAGCTCCCCCTGTACACTAGAAACTCTGACTGGAGTAGTACGCCATCCGGGTATGTTCAGGTATGTGTGGACCAGACACAGCAGTCCACACAGAGTGCACCTATATGGTATGTGGAGCTGATAAAATGGACAGTGAGTGTAGATACAAGAAGGTGTACCTAATGAAATGGTCGGACAGTGTATATGTAAACTATTCTCCAGGAGATTTGAAGGTAGAAGCACAACACTTAGCAAACCCTTTTGCTCTATGGTCACTTACACAGCATTGTTTGGCTACTTTATGGTGCACGCACTGCTGCCACAGGTGATCAAGTCTGCACGCACAGACTGAATAATCTCAAATGAAGCAGCTGCATGAGCCTATGGTCACTATACCCAATGGCAAGCAGGGTGTAAAGCCCTTCTAGCATTGGGCTGTGGAGCAGCAGAGCTATGTTCTCTGTAATGACAGGGCTCTATTTGATATCTTTTGGATGAGTTGAAGTGGCATGGGTGACTGCCAGAACTAATCATCCAACATCAGTACCCCTCCACAATAGTGCCCCCGTAGCTGAATGCACTCAAATCCTCACAGCAATGTTCTAATGTTTAAAGTAAAGCCCTTCCAGAAAAGAAGAAGCTGTTACTACAAGACGTTTAGGGGGTGTTTGTTGTAGGGGAACTGTTGGCCTAAACAAGAAAGAAAACAAACTCTAACTACCCTAGCAGGAATAGAAAACACAAACCCAACTACAAAAAAAATGGGCCAGTAGATACAAACAGCAAGCAGTGATTTATACATTTTATATTATTTTATATTGTTTACCCCCCTACATGTAAGCTCACTCTGTAATTGATGTCTGAAACACTTTCCAAAAAAGTTGGAACAATTACAAGGTCAAAAACTATAAATGGATGGCCCTCAGACTCAGAACACCTCAGACTGCGTTTAAAACTGTTTCTATGATGGTGTCAAGTTGGTGTTTTCAGTCTCCAAATGTTTAAGCATTGTTAAAAGAAAGGTTGATGTAACACAGTGGTACAGATGCTCCCAGTGTTTTGAATCATACTGCAGGCATCATGTTTAGAATTAATGTATATTTATAAGCAAAATGGTTCAGCTCATATGGCAGAACTTCAAATGTTGTGTTTTTGTACCATTTTTAGTTGAATCTAAACAGGATTTACTAATCACTGCTATCTGTTCTATCAGCATTTTACAAGAGAAACACAAAGTATGAACAAAATAGACCACTGAGCCCCTATATGTGGGATAATTATTCAGTATAGCCATCAAAAAATCAAATAAAAGGGAAAGCAATCGTTTCAGTTTGATCTGAGCAGGCAAATGGAAAAGAGTCTTTTCTTGAGACTCTTTATCCTTTTCTAATAGAATAGCACCCTCTACTGTGGCCAGCAGACCATTTCTGAAGATTTGGAAGCTCTTAGCAACATCTTATTTGGCTGCCTCTCTGGTCACCTCATACTGACACCAAATAACCACTTCCTTCATCATGTTCAGGAAAAAACTACAGACTCGAGGGGTCTCTGGTGGCTCTTTCATTATTGCATATATGAAATACACTGTACAGGGATCAGTCAAAAAGATCCACAGAAGATGCCTTATGCACTGCCTTGCACTGTGTGTGCTGAGTCCCATGCTGTGCATGCTGTTCAATCATGACTGTGTTGCCTCTCACAGTAACACCATCATCATCAAATTTTCTGATAGTGCTACTGTCATGGGGGGTGATGAGACGGCAGAGGAGGCAAATCTGGTGGCCTGGTGGCAGAATTCTGAGGAACTTCTACAGGTGCATCATTGAAAGCATTCTCACCAGCTCTATTACAGTCTGGTTTGGAAACTTCTCCACCCAGCGGGTGGTCAGGACAGCCCAGACAATCTCAGGAACGGCCCTTTCGCCACTAGAGGACATTTACCACTCCAGGGTCCTCAGGAGGGCCCACAAGACAAAACTCATTCTCAATACAACCTCTTCACACTGCTCCCATCTGGCAGACGATTCAGGAGTGTGAAATCAAGGACTGCCAGATTACAGAACAGTTTCTACCCTCAGGCCATCAAAGCTCTGAACACCTCACTTCCTCCAACAGCCATTCTAGCTCATGCTCCTCTGCCACAACCATCCGACCACCATTGTAGTTCATTATGTAATGCATAAAACATTACAGACTGCATACCTGCACAGACTGTACATTTTGCACATGTGGTGCAACTTGTGATTCAGTGTATCACTTCTATATAATAATCAGTATTATTATTATACTGCATTATGTACACTATGTGTATGATACATGTATACTTAAAACGTTTTTATTAACAAGACTTTTCAGTTTATGGAAATAACGTTGGCTGGCAACTCACTCGCCATAGCAACGCTGATGCTTCAAAGGCTGTTAAATGTTCTTCTTCTCTAAATGCTCTTGTCTGGTTTGGTAATGTGGTCTTCCACACATTAAATGAGGTCTTACACATCTCCTCTTCTGTCTTCAGTTTGAAGATGAAAATGAGAAGTAATGCACTCTTTCCACCCAATCTCTGGGTAAATCAGGCAAGTTTTCACATTAACAAATATGTTGCAGTGCATTGTAAAGTTTTCCAGAGGTAGAGTTACAGTTGCTAGACTACGAAGGACCAACTGGGTGAACCAATGTACTACAGTGCCACCCTGAGGCCAAACAGTGCTGCAGCTCTAGTTGGTTAAGAATACCAAGGACAGAAGCTCGACAGTTGTGGGTGAAGCAGCTAAACAATGACAGCATAACAAGTTTATTTTCATAAATCGGGTCCCAGGACATTCATTATAAGGTTCCAAATCCTCCAGGAGCCCCAGTATTTTGCACTTTAAAAAGCCAGGGTGTGTCATGGTATGGGGGTATTAGTACCCACTTGAAAGATATAAACACATGCTGCCTTTCAACCGTCTGTCCTTTATTAAAGTCATGTGGTGCATTATGATGTGCAAAATATGACAGAGGTCCTGTACAGTTGTGCAGCTAAAGACTTGTATCCAAACTAGACATGATTTGTTCTTAAAACGTCCTGAGAATATTACCATTAATGTTCTATGAATGTTTTCAGTGGGGAGTTTTCTTTCGCTTCCCAGTTGAGGTAGGAAAATGTTCTTTAAAAACATCCTGTCATCTCAGGTTTCAGTAACATCTGTTGCGCCGAGAATGTTCTTCTTTTGTTATAATATGACATAATCTGTGGCCCTGACAAGATCCTCAAAACATCCTCTGAATGTTAAAACATTATGTCTTAGTTAACATTTAACCGTATAGGAACATTATTTGAAATTAGAAACATCTTTAAAATGTTCTTTGGACATTTTCTTTAAAACTTCATTAGAACTTGTAAGTAATATTAGCCATTGTTGTGGGAACATTCCCTGCTAGCTGGGATAACTGAAAAATAGCAAGAAAACTAATTTTGAAAACTCTATTGTTGTCAACAGTCCCCAAAAGTTCATTAAGTGCTGTCAAAAGGAAAGGTGGCAGTTATGAGTTTTGGATCAATATTTGTGGCAGGTTCCAGATAGGAAGCAAAATCAATAAGTTTATGTGATACCTGCAGGGTAAAAGTATCAGAGTATGTACTACACAGTGTGTGTGTAATGTAAGTCTGAAAGGCATAGGAGCAGAACATATGTACAGTATGCTGTATTAGATCAGTTGGCAGTACTGAGCAATAGCAGCCAATTACAGATTTAAGTATCCTTATTAAGTGTACATGTACCATACACATAGTGTACGTAATGCAGAATAATAATGCTGATCGTTATATAAGAGCTATACATTGAATCACCATGGTATGTGCAAAATGTACAGTCTGTGCAGTTAAGCAGTCTGTAATGTTTTATGCATTACATAATAAACCACATTACAGTTCAGATGCTTGTGGCAGAGGAGCATGAGGTAGAATGGTTGTTGGAGGAAGTACGGTGTTAAGACCCCTGATGGCCTGAGAAGTTGGCGGCATTTCTGCATAGTGTTTACATATAGCTTCCACTGTGCATAGTACAGTACAACATGCATTTGTTCATTCATTGACAAACAATGTTTATTGACAGTGGCCTGTTATAGTATTCCTGAGCTCTTACATCACAGAAGCATGGTGGTTTTTAATGCAGAGCTGTCATACAGAGATTTTTTTCTGGATTCCCCCAAACCTTTAAATATTGTCAGATGAGGCCCAGATGGTTGTTTTAAAACAAACTCGATCCGTCTTGCTGTAGGCCTTTTCATACTTCTGCACGATTTTATCACCTCCTTTTTATGTACATTTAACAACATTCCTACTCTTAAATTGTCCATGTCCCAGAATGTTTTAAATCTGTTGCATATACAGCATTTACAAAAAAGCGGTTAGCGCTGTCGTCTCTGCAAGAAGGGCCTGGGTTAAATTCCCAGCTGGTGGATCTGGGGTCTGGATTGTATTTGGTTAGCTGACCTTTCTCTGCTTTATAGTCATTGTACGAATAGTGTTCTATAATTGTTCTACAATAATAATAATAATAAAAATAAATAAATAAATAAAATAACAATAATAATAAAAAAAATATTATTATTAATAGTAGTAGTATTTCCCACTTATCTCTTCTACCGTCTTTATGTCAGTAACCACTCAGACATATTCCTTCTAAATGATATCTAACCAAACAAGCAATTCTGATTCAGACTGATTCGGAATTCATTTCCACTTCTTAACTAACGCATTTACTAAAAGCCGTTTACTCACAAAGTTCTATTTCTGGTTTGAAGTGCTTTTTTAGAGCTTGCTTTAGGGACCCTTAAGTAATGTCAGTTTTCTCATGTGCTAGCGAAGGGCTTTTTTTTAAATCACTCCACATTCAGCCTTCAAACATTCCAAAGAGCTTAGCTAACCGGATTTCCATGGAAGTTGTTCTGTCTGAGCCCTTTCAGTTATAACTTTTTCCAGTCAAAAGCATCATGCAGTTGATAAATATGATTCACAAAAGTGGGAATAAAGACATTTAAACCCAATAAAGAACTTAACCACTGTTATGCAGGACAGTAGTTTTAATTGCACTTTGGGGAATGTGGGAAAAACTGTTTAGTAAAGTGAAACTGAAAGTGACTCGTCATGTATTCTTGGCTTAACCCTCATTATGTGAGTTTGGATAGTGCCTTCAATATGGTGGTTGAATAAAGGAAGACTGATTGAGGACGTGGGGTCAATCGATTTCTGTAGATTTAATAAAAAAAGTAATTTGTGGCGAAAACATCACGCACTCAGATGAGGACCAGCAAAATGTCCTCACCTTTGCTGAATTGCCCTGCTGTCCTATGATAGCAAGACAAGCACACACACACACACATACACGCACACACACGCACACACACACACACACACACACACACACACACACGTGTTTGTTTTTGTGAATTGTGGGGACACTGCATAGACTTCCATTCATTTCCTGCAGACGTACCCAAACCTTAACCAGAACTACTACTAGCCTAACATTAACCTTAACCTTACACTAACCTGAAACCTTAACCCTAACTTGAAACCTTAACCTTAACCTTGATCTTAACCTTAACCTTAACCTTAAAAAAGGTTGAAAGGTTCCCACAATGTGAGTGCGTGACCAGGTTTGGTCGTCACAGTGTGGCATAAATCTGACACCCCCGCCCCCCACACCAAAACACACAGTTCATTTCAACCCCTTGTATGTGTCTGCAGTGTTTCACTTTCAGACGTACTGGCAGACTTTTCACGGAAAGCAAATATTTACTGGGGGAAAGCTTAATCCCGACCTATCAAGGGAGAGACAGTATAGAGTGCACATCAAGTTTATGAGAATAATCCAATAATCCGTACGATTTCACACCCATAGACACACACACACACACACACACATACATAAAAAAGCACAGACCCCCCCCCTGCAAAAAAACCTTGAGTGAAAATAATCAGATTGATCCCAGCGCCAGAAGAGCAGCACTGACATGTTAAAACATTGCAAAGATTAATAGTTTTGCATTTTGGTTTCATTTGTAACTTGAAAATTTGTAACAATTTTAACCTGTGATGTAAAAGTCTATTCATAATGTGATGTTATTAACACAAATAGAATATCTGAGACATACATGCATGCTAGAAAGAAATACATAGATTTTGCTCTATTTTTCTGCTCATAATGACCCTATTTATTTTCATTTTCATTATAAAACACATTTTAGAGGATTTTATGGGTTTAAGTTGTTAATTTTATTAATCGGTAAGTTGTTGGGTTAAATGAAATTATAGATTGACGTATGTTGTAGGACTGTTTTGAGCTTATTTAGTCATACAGAGCCAAAATTGTTTTGTTCTGTCTACGGTTCATACACCTGTCATGTCTGAATCACAGTTCCGAAACTAGCTCACAGGCAGTAACAGTTGTCGAAGTTATAGCCTTTTCATTGGCACCCATCAGTGAAAGCAAGTTTCATGTTTGATCTAAATTATATATATATATATATATATATGACAAATTCACCTGCGCACACTCAGAATACGTCTTAATTATTTATTAAATTAATTTATTTAATTAAATTATTTATTAAAAGGATGGATTTACTGATAACAGCTTTCTGTTTTGATTACAATTCACAAACCTTTATTTTGAAATTGGATTTGGACTAATGGCATTTGTTTTGCTGACAAAGCACTGTAAATTTAGGTGAATTTACCTGTCTGTCTTTATGTAAGTATTTGCCCAAACATATTCCTTCTGTATAATATCAAACCAAAACAGCACATCAGATTCTCATTCTGACTGATTCAGAATTCCTTTCCACTTCTTAACTCACAACATTCTGTATTTCTACACTGATGAAAAGGATTTACTAAAAGCAGTTTACTCACAAAGTTCTATTTCTGGTTTGAAGTGCCTTTTTAATCCTTGTTTTAGGGACTCTTACATCACTTAAATTTTCTCATGGGCCAGTGAAGAGCTTTTCTATCACTCCTCATTCATCTTCAAGCATTCCAATGAGCTTTGATCAGAAGATTTCCATGGAAGTTGCTCTGTCTGAGCCCTTTCAGTTAAAACTCTTCCAGTCAAAAGCATCATTTAGTTGATTAATATGATTCCCAAAAGTGTGCATAAATACATTTAAAATAGTAGTTTTATATAGTATATGTATTTGTATATATATATATATATATGTGTATTATGTATATAGTTATGTATCTAAGCAGAAAGAAGAAGATCTAAGTAAATCAGAAATGTGCTATAAATGTAGGTGGAGGGTGCCGACTATCAAGAATGCTTAAAAAGTGATTCTTGCATCCAACCTCTAAAAATGTAGGAGGAGAAGATGAAGAAGGAAGAGAAGAAGATGGAAAAGAAGAACTTCAACAGAACAATAACAACAGCAGGCAGAAGATTTTGTTTGTAGTACGTAAAGCTCTAAATGACTTTAAAGTATCTGAGTACCTCACAGAATGTCTCTGTGTTCGTGTTCCAACACGTGATCTTAGATCTGCAGATACTAACCTTCGCCAAACACCTTTTGTAAATACAGAAAACATGGAGAGACCTTTTTCTGTTATTACACTTGAAGACTGGGGAACTCCATTCCACCTTTTATTAGACACTCAAGTTCTTTAAAGTTCAACTTTTAGGAAATATTTCCTAATATCTCTTTAAAACTCTACCTTTCATTTGGTACTTTTTTATTTGATCTGCATGATTGTCCTACATGATCCTAAACTAATACTTATAGTTTCTTCATTTACTGTTAACACTCATCTGTAAAAAAAGAAGAAGAAGAAGAAAAAGAAAAAGAAGAACAGGCAGAAGAAGAACAACAGCAACGTAAAAACAAAGGAAACAGGAAAATGAAGAGAAAGACTAAGAAAAGAAGAAAGCTGCAAAGAAGAAGAAGGGTGAATGAATAAAAAGAGAGGCGTGTCTTGGATTTAGTATTAACTCCTTTATAAAATCACCGAACCCAATGAATAAAATATGGAACTTTGACATTTCCCACAACACGTTCAGCCTTGGCGTCCTCGCCAAAAGCACTTTTAATTGCATGTTTACAAGGAAGTAATCCCACAATTGTATTGATGGGTGCAATATAAACTAAGCGTGTCCTCATGTGTCCTCATGCTTAAAACATCAGAAACAGAATAAATAGCCTCAGATATGTCTCACCGTCTATATACAAAACATCCCGAATGGTCAGTTTCAGTTTCACTTATAGCACCCTAATTCCTTCCATGTCCTTAACCCCACTTGCCCAAATGAAAGATCCAAGCTCTTTATTTGGGAAGAGATCCAATAATGGTGTCACACAAGGTTTGTCAGTTTGAGTTAGTAATACCTGAATGCTGCAATGCTTACGACTAGCCCATCCCACATCCCTGGTAGGCAAAAAAAAATACAGTGAGTCACATACACACGGACAGACACACTTGTACACGTATCAGTGAGACTGTAAATGTGTGTATTGTATTTCAGAATGGTGGCCAAGAACCCCAGAAACAGTACACAGTTAAGCAAGATTTCCTCAGAAAGTGAGCCCCCGGGGTGTCTGTAAGGAGGGATGCCCTACTCCTCAGTGTATATATAAAGTAGACATGATGGACAATGAACAGCAGCAGGAGAACCTGCAGGTAGGAACCATCGTTTCCAGAAAGCCTCCAAAGACCACCATCAAACTTCTCATTAACAGCACTGAGAAGAGACAAGTAAGTGTCTGTATATGTAAACTGAGTTAATGTCTTATTCAGAAGTTTTAATCAGCCTGTACTGTGTTTTACCTACATTAAATCATGTTTTTCTTTTGCAGTGCATTTTACAGTGTATATGTACCTGCTGCTGACTGCTGTATGGCCAGTCTCATCGATGTCGCTTTTTTGTCAAAACACGAGAAGGCAGGCTGAGAACATCTTGAAGTCACTGCAGACCATCAGGAGCGCAACCGTGGGGACAAAAGAAACGGATGTAAATCGGAGCAAGCTCACAGACATTTTAAATCTCCTAAATGCTGAGCAGATGGTAGGTATTCATACATAAAGCAACTCATAATGTTAAAAAAGACTACTGAAATCAAATGGAAACACTTTCAATACAAGAGAACATTTTTGTTTTGTTCGCATTAAAACCTTAAAGGACCAGGTAATCTACCTATTATTCAGTCATAAGAGTGAGGGACAAAAAAAGGAGGGTCAATGAATGTCAAGTTAGGGCTGTCCCTTCTACCAAAAGACTGTTACTGCTATTTTTGCACTTTGAAAGGTATTTTGCTAGACTTAATAGACTCCTAATTCACAACAAGTTTCTGTTGTCAAAACATCATTTTCTCCTTTTGTGTCCTTAGTATTGACTTATATATGACTGACGCTTTACCATTCATTTCCTCTCCTTCCGTAAAAGTGTGGACTTGCACAGAAACTAACTAACTACCAGGCGTGTGATTTCAACCTCTCTGAGGAGATCAAGAAGAAGCTGGACTACACAAAAATAGAAACCAAAGGACTGGTGGACAACATACAGGTAAGAACCATCTTCTGAAGACCCGAATTCTTCTGGTGAATGAACAGAAAAAGGTGATGTTCAGTTCTAACGGTGACAAAAATGTTGTTTCTGCAGATGAACTCTGTCAACTGTGTCCTGTCACCTCCTGTCTGTCCTTCAACTTCAAACATGTCTCTGTGGAATAAGACCAATTTTCTGGTGGACTCGTGGGGTCAGGATGTCGCAGCATATTCAAACGCACTTAATGGTGTGTGCACCACTGAAAAGCCGATACACCTATAATAAACCTCCAAACATTACAATCTTTTCATAATTGTTTTAGTTTGTTATGTTCATTATAAATGGTCATTTTTGTTACTATTTATTTGAATTCAGCACCTCTATTTTGTCGAATGATGTTGTATTAACTTGTTTTAATAACTTTAGACAACTTGTTAGCTGTTCTGCTTTCAGATGTGACTTGTGAAACGGCACATCCACACCTTTTGTATGGAGAGAATTTGTGAATTTATTTATTATTCTAAGAATGGATGATGGGAGCATTCCTTTTCACTGACATTAAAATAAAGAGTTTTAAATGAACTGTAACGGTTTATTTCCATTCCATGAAGCATTTGTCACATTTCTCCATCCATGTAATAGCAGTAAAGTGACAATAATGGTATAAATTACATTAATAACAGGAACAAAAAAATCCTACAAAAGACACTTCCTTCCGTTTCAAAAAACATTACAAACAAAACAAGCCAAATCAACTGTGAATGGTATATGAAAAAAGAGCTTCTTTCTTAGTAACCGGTCTCGTTTTCTTCATTTTTTACTATTTATGGACATTTTCCATTGAAACTCGCACACACAGAGTAAAATTAAAGTTTTGGGACGAAGAAGAAAGATGACTGCAAAAACGAGAAAGGAAAGGAAATGCTGTATTTCCTCCATCTCTTTTTTCCTCCTTCTGCTGCCTTGTGTCTGTTTACATCCTCCTTGCTACAGGCGCTACCTTTCACTTTCCCATTCTGCAAATCATTTCAGCGTAAAAAGAGGGGGGAATGGACTCCCTACAATACAGGCAACTTTAGAGAACTAACTGGGGGCACAACTAGAGAACTAAAAGCACTCACAATGACGAGAAGAACATGAGTAATATCAGTAACAGTAACAAGATGCAATATCATTGATAATTCCTGAAATAAAGACTGAAAATTTGTGGATGTTGAAAAGAGTAAACAGCATTTTTTCTGATGTAACAAAAGAAAAAAGAGCAAGAGAACAAAATGCACAGTGGTTTTAGCTTTTAGCTGCTGGGCAAGCGGAACAGCTCTTGTGCAGCAACATGCCTGATCAGTCTGGGCTTGGTTTCTCAAAAATGATTTATCTCACAGCATGAGAAACAGGCTATGACGATCACAGTTTAACACAGGGGAGTTGCTGCCACCCATTTGGTAATGCTTATACCGGTTACATTTGAGTTCACAGGCTTTGCATCATAGTGTTTTTGGGAAAACTGAGCTGTGGCCTTAGAAAAGATGCACCTGAGGGCACATCTATCTACAACTGTTAAGTTTCTTTGTTGATGGGTAAGTGTAGCTGTGGGACAGCAAATAACAGAATGTCAAAAAGTCCGTGCTCTCTTTCCCAAATACATCGTAAAAGCATTGAAATTACACAAACACAAATGTAGCTGTGGAAAATCATAAAGTATGTAGCGTGAGATTCGTGAGTTGTGTTAACTTAATGTTACAAATCTCCTCATCTGTAGAAACTGGTGGAACACAAAGCACCAAAAAAAAAAAAAACTAAAATAAAGTTTTATACTAAATAAACTGAAATAAAACAACTGTTATTTCCAGCTGTACAAGACTACTTGTTGCCACTAAATTTATATTTACTAGAAAGACAATAGGATCAAGTATTGGCACTCTCTAGCTACTGGAGCGCATATGTATGCCCCTGACCACTATGCTCCCATTTGCACCAGATGTTAATAGTGGTAACAATTTTCATCTTTATACACAAATAAAAAGAAATAACATCCCTGAAAATACAGGCAAAACTATTATAAACAGTTCTAAAACAAAAACCAACATTAGACAGTACTTGAAATCATCCATGAATGTGTGCGTCCTGTATTGCCTGTGAGTGTTATCCCTTCGTTCGTACTGTGTGCGCAGCTCATGTGAATGTTAAACAAGCCTGGAACGGACATTAAAATGGACCTCGACAGCAGGCTAAAAGCACGGCATGAGAATGACTCTGAACTTCGGACAGTTTTGAAAAGGAAAAGGTGCTGAAGCTGAAGCTGAACAAAAGCAAAAGAAACCCACAAAATCTGAGTATGGACAAAATTTGACAATTGCCTTCGCTCCCTCTTTCACTGCCTGTTCTAATCATCCCTGATTGTCCAGGTTCATTTCTTCCCTTTCTTCTTCCCTTTTTTGCTTGTTTATTTCTTTCCTAAGCTGTTTGCATCCCTTGCTTTGCCTGACTGCTCATTCCCTCAGCACCATAAATGTGGTTGTGTTTCTCTTGCCAACAGCAGCTCCACTCTATCTGCAGAAATGATATTGTTAACTCTCTTTCTCTCTCTCTCCTGCTTTCGTTCACTCTCACTCGCTCACTCTCTTGATCTTTCTACTACTCCCAGAAGATGTTGGTGATGTCTGAGTCCAGGCTGTAGATCCAGGCTAGGAGGGGAGCAGAGATTAACACAAATGCCCAGGACACGCCCTTCAGGGCCCGACGGATCTTCCCAAGCAAATGGGCGAATGCTCCTCCATCACCATGGCGGCGATGCAGTCTCTCTTCCTCCTCCTGCTCCAAGTCACTGCTGGGCTCAATGTAGTTCCTGGCCAAGAATTTCAGGGCTTCGTCCATCAGGATGACCGGCAGGGACATCTTCAGGACGGTCACCCACTGTGGCCAGGACAACGGCCGGATCTGGAATATCACCTGCACGCACACAGAGTTGAACAAATGATCAGACACCACAACGCTTTCTCCCTCTTACACACTTTTTTTTCAGAATCAGATTCAGAATCAGGTTTTATTGGCCAAGTATGTTCACACAAACAAGGGATTTGTTTTTTGGTTCCGTTAGCTCACAGTGCACAGAGTGTGACATTTCACAAAGTACAAAACACACATTCCTAACACACGCCGCAAACACACACACACACACACACCATACCTCGCATAGTTGTAAACCTTACATTGCCTGAAGTAGTATATCTATATTAAACTGCTGAGTGTAGTGGTCAGAATGTGGAGGCAAGAAGAAGCACCAGTATGAGACATTAAGTACAGAGGATGGAGTGCTGTGTGAAACTGTTACTAAGATAAATAAGATAAATAAGAAGTGCAATACAGGAAGAACAAAAGTGAGAAAAAGTGTCCAGAGTGTGAATTGAATGTGTTAATGTGATTCAAAATAAATAAGAGGAGTGTGGATATGATATGCAATTGTCTTGGTCAGCTGTTCATGAGTGTGATGGCGTGTGGGAAGAAGCTTCTGTGTAGCCTGATTGTCTTAATCCTCATTTGGCTAAAGCGCCAGCCTGAGGGAAGGCCTTGGAACTGGTGATGGCCAGGTTGTGAAGGATCAGTGATGGATGTGGCGATAACGATAAAGATTCTACGGTGGCAGTGTAGAACTGTACCATCAGCTTCTGGGACAGGTTGAACTTCCTCAACTGTCGCAGGAAATACATCCTCTGTTGGGCTCTCTTGATGATGGAGTTGATGTTGCAGAGGCCCTGCTCTCTGCCAGTACTACTATATTTACTATATAAATATAGTATACTATATGTATATAATACTGGTGTCCTGGTGTTCTCACAAAAGCTGTGTCAGTGTGTTCATCCAGGGTGCTTGAAGCATTGTCAAACACCCACCACATTATGCCTTTTACAGTCTTAATGGCGAGACTGCCGAAGTTAAATCAACACTGTAAACAGAGCCGGTCAGTCGTACACACTCACTGTCCGCATTGCCTAGAGCCCCACAAATTATTAATATGTTCATTTAAAAATTAATTTTAAAAACTAAAATGAATAATAGCATTATCTATCATTTTAAATACTGTTTGTTAATAGCTCATTAATAGCTCAATTTGTTCCTCTCTGTTCATTCAAAGACTGACAAGGGGGGGCAAACTGTTTTAAAGGTGGGAGGATTGTAGTGTAAGCACTACAGGTGTCAGGTATAGGTGCGGTTTACATGGCTCAAGGTTCAGGGAGGAGGGGCCCTTTGTGGAATACTGCTTAGGGCATGTTCACACCTGTGCACATTAAATGTACACCTTAAGTTGGGTATGCGCTAGATCATGCAACACATTGACTTGAAAAATGCTGTTGTTTCGCCAACCAGACTTATCTTTTAAGTAAAAACAACATGTTACAACATCACTATCCTACTGAAATGAACTGAAGGTACGGGAACAGAAGCTAATTTACTGACACTAATTAAGCAGGAGGGATCCTAGCTCGAGGGTTTATTTGTGCTCTTTGTACTGCTTATGCTATTTGTACTGGCTTAAGCATACAGGTTCCAAGCACGTAACAAAGCAGCAAAAGCAAATGAATGCTGGGAGGCTCCGTGCTTAGTGATTGACTTTGATAATGTTTAACAAAGTCCTTGCAAGAGTACAGTCCATGTACTCGTTCTGAGTTTTAGTAACTGTTTATATTCAAGGTATAAAAGCAACTTTAGAATCAGCACTAATAAACACCAAAAAATGACCACTTTTTCACACTCTAAATTCTGCTGTGCGCTTAACCAGTAGCTGACACTGACAGTAGGAAGCAAATCCCCTTTTACTACAGGCAGTTTTGTTTTCAATTGTCTCCAGCTATATAATTCACCTTACCATCACATTTCACTCATGTTTCATACAGTTATAAAGTTGCAGCGATACCAGACTATGCTTTGACTACACCGATGCACAGAACCACGAGTCATGATCACTGAATGATGATATCACACACAGTCACATCATGCAGCATGGATTAGGATTTCCCTGCAAGGTTCACCTGGCATTTTGTATTGTCTGCTCATGAATTAGTGACATGACATTTTGCACTGTGACTGCTGTTTACTGTTACTGGATTTACGGGAACAGCACGTCTAGCCCTGTGCATGATTTTTAAACCCATAATATCTCATCTGGTTTCCATGTTAGCTCCCCCAACTCATTTAAACCTGCAGTTTTTTTGTTTTTAGTAAAGAGTAGTTAGTAGTACAGTAGGAGCTGGCTGGGTGCTACTGTTCTTTCTATCATTACTATTCTTTCTATCATTATAAAAAAAGGACCTCGCTGCTATGTTAACTGATGTCAATGAATGTTGTGAAGCTACATGCTCAGTAACTGCCTTTAATGATAACCAAAGCTTTAGCTCTCCCTGCAAAAGTACAGTCCAAGCTATCTCCTAGAACAACAGTAACAGTTTATATTTAAGGTGTAAAAACAACTTCATAATTAGCATTAAACAACACCAAAACTCTAAAAAACAAATTTTCACACTCTAAATTCTGCTGTGAAGCAAATACTCTTGTCCCACAGGCAGTTTCGTTTTCACTCTTCTCCAGCATTCCACATTATCATCAGAGCTCATGCAGTCATAGAGTTGCAGCAAAACCACACAGAGCACTCAGACACACATACCCATTAGTCATGATCATCTTATGATGATATCTCCTACAGGAACATTGTTCTTTGGTCACATTCACGCAGCTAAAACATGAATGGACACATCAAGAAGGTGAATCAGTGACTTGACATTTCCCACGGTGACTGCTGTTTACTCATGGGAGCACTTCATCTTTACTTCATCTTTATTTTTCATTCCGGGAGCAATGCATCTTTACTTCATCTTTACTTCATCTTTACTTTTCATTCCGGGAGCACTGCATCTTTACGTCACTTCATATTTAACATGTGTTTTCTATCATTCTAAAAGGTCTAATTAATAAAAGCATTTGGTGATGTTTTAGGATATGAGCTAAATAAAGTAAGTCAGGATTATTATATCTTAGCAAAAATGATCGAAGGAGCCCAACTTCTGAAATGTTTCAATTCAATATGGTAGAACAATTTAGATACTTGGGGATACAGATTGTGCAAGAAAGTAGAAAATGTTGTTAGTGCTAATTATGGACCTTTAATGGATGAAATTACTGTCTCAATTGATGGATGGATGTCCCTACCTGTTTCGGTAATTGGTAGAATACATTAAACAAATGTACTGACAAATTTACTTTATCTTTTTAACTTTTTAAAAACTCTGCCGCCACTGACAGATTTGTTCCTGAAAATTAAAACATTTTTCATTTTATTATATGGCATAATAGAAACGCAAGGCTTTGTTCTTGTTATATTTGCCATACAACAGAGGGGAGTTAATGTTGCTGTATTACTGGGCTGTTTTATTTAGCACCAAATGACACATCACTGGCAAGATATAGAATCTTCTGCCTCAGATGACCTTCTCCCATGTATATCTACTTTGATAGTGAAAAAAACTCAGACTAGTAGTCCAATTGCCAAACAAATGATCAGAATTTGGTATGATGGGAAAAGGCTTTAAAGGATTTTAATTCTTATTTTAATTCTTTGTCACAGTATAGTGCAATATGGGGCAAATGGTTCTTTGCACCTGGAAGAGTAGATGTTGCATTTAAATGCGGGGCTGCTGACAGGCTTGAAAAGATCCAACACGTGTGTCCATTAAATTCTGATAAAGCGCTTACATTTGAAGAACCGAGGTATGAATTTAACCTAAATAAAAATAAAACGAAAATAAATAAATAAAAATAAATAAAAACAACACTCACTAGACCCCCACCATCAAATATTATTAAAAATATATGATAAAGGACAGTTGAAGAAAGGGCATTATATCAGACTTCGCATTCTGTTTACCTGAGAGCTCACAATATCAGCCTAAAGCTTGACAAGAGGATGTGGAAAATTAAGATTTTAGGTTTGGGAATCTACTTAGACAATAAGCACAGATTAGCATCAGATTAACACAATATAACTGGTTATTGTGAACGTATGTAACTTCTGTGAAGTTTAATCATTCTAATAAGAATTTACCAGTCACACATACTAAATGTACAAAGGTTAAAGGTTCATTGCTTCATTGTGTCTGGTGGTGAAGATTGAAATACTTTGGGAAGAGGTCGGAGTGGGGCTTTAGAATATTTTAGAAGTAAATATATTGTTAAAAAAAAGAAAAAGGAAAATCTGTACTACCTCTATTGTTGGATGCACTAAATTCTGACTGATTGTATGCACAGTTTAAAAACAGATTACTATCACTACAGAATTTCATATTTTTAATTTGTTTCATCATTGAATAAAAGGTTTGTGAAACTTTGATCAAACATACTAAGAATGAGTTTTCGGCTTGTTTGGATCGTGTTCTGTACATATGAAAGTGAACGTCAGAACAGCTTTGACGAAACAAATTATTATACCTTTCGAGCTGAACAATCTCAACATCTCTTTTAACCCATTACGATCTGCTGTACTTATAGCATGTGTCACCAAGGTGGTCATAGTAAAACGTATCATGGAACTACACCGTTCTGTATGCTACAGTGTTTTTACCACACCATAAAATAAGATACAGACTGAGATACATTTGGTTCCACACTAAAAATCTTTTTTTTACTTGGAAAAAATATGAACAAAAAACCCTAAAATAACAAAAAGTTATGACAAGTGAAATAAAGTAGAAATATTCAAAATTATGCGCTAATTCAAACTAAAGCTAATCTGTGACTCTATTCATCACAGGTTTTTGTACAAACTTGTGAAGTCATGAGAGCAAATGAAGGACAAAATAGCTGAATTTGCTAAAAAATAATGAATTTTATTCTGTAATAGAAAAAAAATCTATTAGGTTATTAGGTACTAACAAATCAACACTTCAACACTAAAGAGTAGGTTAAACGACAGAAATAGAAAGTGTTTTCCCTGTGATCTTAAAGGCTCATCTTGCAAAATCTCATCTTGCATTATTCTATGGTTCACTATTTTACATAAAAGAGTTAGCTTTTAAAAGGGCACTACAGACTCATCATTCTGTTCACTACTGTCTGACATACACTTCAAGGTTTGAACTTTCTGCACACCACTCCCGGAAATAAGAGTATATGTGACTTTCTTTTAGTCTGAATGAGTCTGACCATTCTTTACCCAATATTTCTGGCTCATTCAAACAAGCAGTGAAAGTCCTTTTAAACATTCTAACACAACTGGACTTGAGAGACTGATCTGTGTCAATCTTTACTGGTT
>CM067478.1:22398528-22442743 GCA_034552555.1 Semaprochilodus insignis
TTTTTTTTTTTTTTTTTTTTGTCCCCTCTTTTTTTTTTCTTTTTTCTCTGTGTCAAAAGAAAAAAAAAAAGAAATGTACTGTTATATTTACTAATTGTAAATCTTTACTGAAGATTGTACATTCTCAATAAATATATCTATAAAAAAAAAAAAAAAGCAGTGAAAGTGTGTTGAACATATTTATCACTAATTATCATAAGAATTTGAGGAAAAGTTACAGGAAAAGTAGACAGTAGAAACATCCTTTACAGGTTTGAAATGTTATTGTCCCTGTTTAAACCTGAAATATATAGGAGAAGGTGAGATCTCATTTAAATACTTAAAATTTATTCAAACATTGTAGCAAAAAGACTAATATCTCTCAACTTTTAAGCTTTGACAAAGTCTTTTCTTATTTTTACCCTCCGCTCATTGGATCTTGTTTGTTTTATCACACTATTCTTAGTGACATCTACACTGTTTAAAAGGAAAGCCAACCTGAAATAAAGTCATGTTTTCTGCATGGCTCTTTTGTTATTGCTTCACATAGTTCAGTCAAAAGTTTCCTTTATAAGAAAACAGGTATGAGTGGGGCTTTAAAAAGACTGAAGATGATTACCGTTTTACAAGCTGAGATAAGCTGAAACAAGCAATTTTGGTGGATTCTTCCCTAATTTCTTCCCTAGCTCAGCCCACAGGCGACAGCAGTTAAACCACTCAGAAACCATAACACTGCTTAAATGTCTGCATCCAAGAAATAATGAAATGGTGTATTTAAAATTATTGTTAATTATGAATCATTCATTTAATTTTTTTTTAGGGTTTTTAAGGACAATTTTGAGAATGAGGATAGGCTCCTGTGTGTAGGTAGGGCACACAGCTACTTCACTGGCTGTGGTACAGCATATTGTACTTACACTACTTGAAGAAGACAAAAGAGGTAAAAAAAAAAACAGTATTCACCCCCAATTAGGGGGACTGTGTTGTCCCTGTACTTAAGCAGGAAGCAGTGCCTATGCTTAGATAAAGAACCGCTACCTGTGCAAATGTGTATACTGATTTGCAGTCACACGGGTCACTGTTTGGAGGGGCAGGATATTTGCATTTTACAAGCACATGTGACCAATACAGTGGTCACTGAGTATGTGGTCATGTGTTTATAGTATAACGAGTTTTCTCTAAATTGAGGCACATTCACTTAAAATAAGAACACACTTACAGGCAGTGGGTCGACGTATAGGATAAGGAAATGTAGAGCCATGGACAGACAGATAGCTCCCACTAGCCATGGATTAGACCAGGGAGGCATCTTCAGCAGAGACTGGTTCTCAGACAGGCTAAAATAGAAACACACATAAACATAATGTCATTTAAGCAACATTTCATGCCATTCATAACGCCTACACTGTGAAGAATAATTCCAGCCAAATGTTAAACTGTGTTGGTATTAATGTTTTCATTGAGAATGAGACAACTTTGGATTGTTCATTTTGTGGGCATGCAAAAGGTCACACCGCTAGGGGAGGTGGGTTGTAGTTTTGGTCATGTTAATGTTAGGGGTGATCATATGAACCAAAAGCTAAGAAAGTTTCACCTGCTAAGTTTGTTTCAATACTGCCAGCAAGCTAAATAAGGAAGAACTCTTGTTTCAATAAACCAGAGGAGGATTTAATCACAGATGCTTGCTGTAGCTGTCAGACAGGGTGAGATTACAGGACTACAATGTTCTCAATATATCCTGTGAGGTTTTCAAACAAACAGTTCTTAGTTCCATTTGAATGAATAAATTAAGTGCAGGTGCTTTCACAAAAACCTGGTGTGTGCTAAAGCTCATTTTATATACATCTTCACACAGATATAGGACTGTGTAAAAATGTTAGACATACATGAAAGAGCTATTTATGTGAGCAGCATGTGTTTATAAAAGCATTATTGTTATAAATACAGATAATAATTCTATAATAATAGGAATATTATGTAAAGTAATGTGTTAGTATAACCATGCACAAACTCTTCTCTTAGCAGTTGTCATCTATTACCTGGTTTGACTCATTCAATCTTTTATTAAATGAAATCAGATAAGTTGGTGGTAAATTTGAACAGATCAGTTTAATGCCTGGGGACACTGAGGAGAAATCTGGAATCAAATCTGTATTCTTGTAACTGGTTTATAAGATGTAAACTGTTTTTGACTATTTTTTTCCCCTAATAAATAAGTTATATTGTGTTTTCACTGGCAAAACCACTTACTGATTAAATTGATGGTCTTAAACCACACGAATAAGACATCTGCACAGCACTATACATACATAGTCTATTGTGTGTACAGTGACAGTCAATAACAGTTGATGCTATATTGATGGTATATTAATTTTGGCTCATTTTAAACAATATGGTTGCTGGTGAAGTTTGCCATTAGATGTAAATATAAAATGGTATCATATATGCAACTACCAGATGTGAACACTTTGAATAAATGAAGTGGAATGTCAGCAGCAAGCAAGGCCTTCTCGTCCACTGCCTGACCCCACAAATGTTTTTTTGACCAAACAGGCACAAATTCCCACTCCACAATTTTGTGGAAAGCCTTCCAAGTAGAGTGGAGGCTGTGATGGCAGCATTGGGGGGGGGGTCAACTCCATATGTCCTGATTCAAATTCAAATTCAAGAAATGAGCTTTTTCTTCAAAGGTTTGGTATGTAAGCCAACAGCACAACCTACTGATGTACTGATGTATTTACTACAAACAAGGAATTTTATCCCAGCACACCTCTCTCTACTCTGGTTCTAATCCATTGCCAACTGACAAGCACAGCATTTAGCATCATTGTCTTGATCCATGTGGCACTCAAATATATATCATTCTTACATATTGTATATGAACACAAATAATAATGTTTAATGGAGCTGAACTACCTTCTCCTGCTGTAAAGGATTTCAGGATTTTAATTACATATTAACAGAATAACTTTAGCTAAATAGGACAGTTTTGAATATGACTACAAGAATGCAGCTTAAAATGTACATGACTGTAAAAACTGTAAAAGAGTCAGCAAATAGCATAACAAAAAAATGCATTGTCTCACATAGTAAACTGATTGCATACTCATGTGAATCCAAAGCACAATTTTCTTCTGTGTGGCAGCACCACAATGTAATATTTATTTCATAATACTGAAAGTATGGAAAGTCAGGAGGAAAATAACATGGTGACTGTGCACTGTTGCAAGTCACCTGAAAGCCTGAAATAGTGATTGTAAACCGTGAATTCTCTTTCAACATGCTCGTAAACGTCACATCCATTCACTCGGGGCAGGAGGTTGCATGCAATTACACATTTCCACTAGAGAGGTCTCCAAAATCCTAAATAACTGCGATGCTGCTACAGTGTAAGCATGGATTTAACATAGACTCTATTACTAACTTCACTAATAAAGTGCTAGTCCTACAATGTCTGTGGTGGTGTTATTGCATCTTCCACTGTGGTAGTTTAAGTACTTACCTGTTGAGAGCATTGCACATCTCTATGGTGACCAGCACTGATAGGGCCATAGTCATTGGATAGGGAGACTCAAAAACAGAACACTGAACTCCAGCAAAGTCAGCATGCCCCTCACTGCACTGCAGGTAATGAGACTAAGAAAGAGAGAGAGAAAGAAAACAAGAAGAATCAAAATGTGCTGGAGCCAAAACATACAAGCTCCATTAATAAACAGAAATACAACAAATATGTACTCAGGTCATAGTGAGCAAAGTTTTCCTACCAGTTGGTAGAAGGACAATTTAGGTCCATCATGTGCTGCCATGAACCACCAAGCAGCGGCGCCCACAGTAGCCACTCCTACATAACCTACAGTGAGAGAAACGAGAATCAGCAAATCGCTTTCCCCATGTCTTCTACAAAACTGTATAACTATACTATGTTAGAAATATATTGCAACTGTATTTTAATGTAACTATAATCCATTACATATGATTCGATTTTCAGTACTGTTAATTGAACAGCTGCAGTGATGTTGATTGTGAAACAAATGTTGATGTGGATATGTTTCGGTCAGTGTGCCTTTTACTTTAAACACAACAACATTCTACAGTGTTTACAGTACATGCAATCATTTCATCAGGTTATAAACTGCAGGAGAAGCTGGAGGCAATACGCTTTCTATTGTTCCGTTACATAATAAAACAGTAGTGTTCAATTGCAAAGAGACGGTGAGGCTGCAGAACAAAGGACAGCACACACAATCATCTGTCCAAAGCTGGACCTACTCTACCTCCAATTTGCCTATTCCACAATTTAAAGGGATTTTCCAGGTCGGGAGGATAGTTGCCAGTGAATGACAGTGGATAAGTCCTGGGCGTGAGATGGGCAGTGATGTAATTACAGTAACACATGGTTCATATACTATTTGATGATTAAAATAATCATTTGTTGCAGCCCTAGTCAATTGATCTATGCAGTGTCCACTCACAGCCAATGATGAGGTATCTACAGAAGAGCCAGCCAGAGATGAGAGGCTCTTTGGGGGAGCGCGGGGGACGTGACATTATGTCTAGGTCGGGGGGGTTGAATCCCAAAGCAGTTGCTGGGAAGCCGTCCGTCACCAGATTCACCCACAGCAACTGGACAGGGATAAGAGCCTCAGGCATGCCCAGGGCAGCGGTCAGGAAAATGCTAGGGGAAGGGTAAAGTGAAAAGAAAACAGATTTAAGATTTTTTTAAGAAACTGTAGTATCTAATCTTATTAAGATGTAACACCTGTGCTAGATCTAAATGTATTATCAAATTGTTTATTAAGATATTATTGTTTAATAATTCCATAAATTAAGATACATAGCACTATCTTTCAATTGTGCTCTCTCTCTTGCTCTCCCTGTGACTCTTTGCCTTTTTCTCCCTCCCCCTAAATTAGTACTCACCACACCACCTCCCCAATGTTGGAGGAGATGAGGTAGCGAATGAACTGTTTCATGTTGTTGTAGATGGCTCTGCCTTCCTCCACTGCAGCCACTATGGTGGAGAAGTTGTCATCTGCCAGGATCATCTCTGAAGCTGATTTAGCCACCGCTGTCCCTGAGCCCATAGCTATACCAATCTCAGCCTTCTTCAGAGCTGGAGCATCGTTTACACCATCACCCGTCTAAGGTACAGGGAAAGAAAGAGAGAGACAGTGAAAGAGAGAGAGAGAGCAACAATAATAAAGAGGTAAGAAATAATGGTGCGGTAAATCTCTTAATGAAATCTATTAAGAGATTTATGGGACAATAAATCTTTTTCTAAACAGAGATACTGAAGTGATCTGGTGAAAATTTTATATCACAGTATATATGTGCAGTCCTAATCAAAACAGAATTTCCAAAGGTAAAAACCAATGGATTATTGGATTTTTGGATTGGATGGAAATTGAGGATTATACCCAGGAACAGAATCAAGAGCAGCAACAGTAGCTAGGGTAAAATATATAACTCAGTTGAAATAGACAGAAACAGAACTAAAAAATCAGTCCTGTGCAGACCTCCACTGCACATCCTCAGGCACACAGAACCTTGTGCAGTACTTGGCAGTAGGCAGGTCAGCTACTATACATAAACCACACACTCACCATAGCTGTTATATCACTGAGGCTCTGGAGATACTCTACAATACGGCTCTTGTGTGTGGGCTCAACGCGAGCAAAACAGCGGGCGGTTCGGCAGGCTTGCCGTTGCAGGTGCGGGGGCAGCTCATCAAACTCTCGTCCAGTCAGCCCACCACCGAAAGGAGCACCTTCAGCCTCCTCTTCCTCCTGTTCTGTGATGATGCCGACCCGCCGACAGATTGACAACGCTGTGCCTTTATTGTCACCTGCACAGCCAAAACATGGACAAAAATGACAGTTAACATGGATATATGATATTAATGATATATTTAACAAGACCCTTCGAGGCGAGGCACTGGGAGTCTTTTTTCCACCTTCACAGCTTAACTGAAGTCACTAATCTGATCACATGAACCTGTAATATATCAGTACTGTAACAGCAGCGGCAGTGAATAAACAAACTTCTTGCTAGCATGTGGTTTATAGTTAATGAGTTTAATAGTTAATAAATATGTCCTTGAATGAAAGCATTATTTGATGATATTTGACGAGAAGGATGCTTTGGGTGGGTGGCAGGGGTGGGGGCGGAGTCGCTGCCATTCCCTCCAGAAGTGGCCACATGCTACACAGGTATGCGCGATCAGAAAGTGGGGAACCATGCCCTTATAAACTGGCCCTCTCTCCAGTGTGAGGGAAGGAGGACATGTGGCTCACACGCCACACACTGGAGAGAGAGTGAGGGAAGAGTGGCCTACATGCCACGTTGGCGCGAGCAGGCCAGAGGGGAAAAGAACTCACTAAGAGGGCGTTTTGGGTCGTTTGGCATGTTATGTATAAATAAAGGACTCTGGTTCACTCACGCTGGGTGTTTGTGTGTGTGTTTTTGGGTCTCGTCGAGGTTTCCCGGTCAGTGTGCTCTGCCCCTCCCCCGGCCGAGCCACAGGGTGGTAGAGCTGTCACAGCAGATCTTTTTGCTTACTTATTAATCTTGCCTAAAGCGTGCTTATCATTACCGCTTCTAATAGCAGCAGCAGATCTGACCTTTATTAAAGCCGGGATAATGAGAGTGCATGATCTTTGTCAGATATGATCATCAAGTGCAGAAAAATACACAGATAATAAAGACTGTTAGTCTTTAACAGATGTGTTAAACAGCAGTATATTCCAGATTTGCCTTTTCTCTCAATTTTCTCAAGCAATTAGTAGCAAAACAAGGCAGTGTTAAACTATATCTGTGATAATCCCTCTCTGTTAGCACCTGGGAGCAGGTTTGGGTTGGGTTTCAAATCTAGCCGTACTATATAGGCTCGTTCAAATTGAGCCTCAAATGCAAGGGTTCTGATTGGATTCGGACAAATTTCATTCCTGGGCTGACCTCTATTTTGTGTGTGTGTGTGTGTGTGTGTATGTGTAGACCAACCTGTAATCATGATGACACGTATACCAGCCTGCCTGCACATGCGCACTGCGTTCAGCACTTCTTTCCTGGGAGGGTCCAGCATCCCCACACAGCCTACAAACGTCAGGTCCGACTACAGAGAGACAAAAAAGTACAACCGTTTCATCTTCTGTTCTTGCTGTTTCGCCTATTTACAGCTGAAATACTTTTCCAACATAATGGTTACCGGGTCAAATTTCTGTGTTTTGAGATCAGGTTTATCATGTTTAAAATGACCTGCTGAATTTCTTTCACCTTTTCTTTTTCGTCCTCTATTCCTCACTCTCATCACTACATAACTTCATTAGTTCCATAGTAGTTACAGAGAAATTACACTGGTTACTGAATAATCATAAGATGCAACTTATTAATATGTCTGCAGTTCAAAGGGATATATTCCCCCAGTTGATCAAACTCTTTCCACATTGCTCACCTCATACTCTGTAAAGGCAGAGGAGTTTTCCAGGTTCAGCATTCGGGGGTCAGGAGGTGAGTCTCTGGTTGCCATGGCCAGGCAGCGCAGGGTGTCCCGACCTGAGCCCCACTCTCTCACTGTACTTAACAGCTGCTCTCTTAGGTCAGGCGTCAGGGGCACCTGAGCACCACCACCAACCCGGATCCAACAGCAACGCTCCAGCACGCTCTCTGGCGCCCCCTGTGGTACAAGGGGAAAGAGGTAATTAGGAGTGTATGACTCTCATTAAAAATTAAACTGTAAAATTAAACGAAGAGTGAGGGGGTATTGGACCACCAAAATTAATGTTTGTTCAGTTTTATTCTGCCATTGCTTTGGACAAAAACTGACGTTACTGGATGGTGTTGATCCACGCTACATATTGTTGGTTAACAGTAGTCTGCAATTACCTTAGTACTCCTGCAGTTACACAGTGTGTATTATCAGAAAAATAAGCATACAACATTCAGCTGCACATTATTAAACCATCTTAATCAAATGTAAATAAGCACCTGTAAAGCATTTGTAAACCTACAGCACTGTTTACTTGTCTTGAAATTGCTGTAAATCTTTCATTTACATTAATTTCAAGACACATGCGCACATCGGCAAGCAAAGCAACATAAATAACATAAAAAGACAGAAAGAAAGTGCACAGACCTTAACAAACATCTTGGCTCCTGTGGCTGAGCGGGTGAGCTTGTTAGGGGAACAAAAGACAGACATAGACTTCCTATCTCGAGAAAACTCGAGAGTCAGCTCCTTCCTCATTAGCTGCTTAATCACCTGAAAGCAAAGAGTGAAGACTTGATGAAGATAGGCCAAATCACATACTGTAGATGTGCAATACAGACCACTCACTATCCACACACATCCTTCTCAATTCCTGAACGAAAACATCTTTAGCTTAAAGCCACTAAATCATGAAACACGTTCTAGCTGTTTTTGACACACAATGTAAACACTGATAGCATTAAGTCCCATTTCTTCACAGACCATATATGAAAACTAAGTTGCAAAAATGCTGTGATGTCACAAAAATGGTTTTCAGACAGTTTGTTTTCGTACATTTCAGCACAGGCTGGACTGATAAACATCCCAGTATTTCACACTTTTGAGTTGTTTTTTCATGTCATAGCATTGCACTGATACTGTTTCGGTATTTGTCCCATTATTGGCACTTAGGTGCTGTATCTGCAATAGAGAACAGCAATACTAAAAAGCAATTTCTGACATGGACACATACTACTGAGTGATACTTGCATGCACGGCAACAGATGATGTGTAACTAATGCAAGAAACAAGCCAGCGGTATGGGATTATTTTAAGATTAAGCTTGATTAGAAAACATCCTCACTACAAAATCTATAATGGCAGTATTTAGAAGTGTGGCACAACCAACAAGGATTTTAATACATCAAATGTAATGCAGCAAGATAAACCATGCCAGAGCATAGCAACTTTTTGTAGCTCTAAATCTATTCACATTTAAAGATATCCAACCAGTAAACGGGATTCATTCAATCTTATGATATTTTATTTGTGACACAGAACTAAATAACCAAAATGAAATATTCAAATAGAGCAGTATTTAAAGGCACCCATTAAGTAGTGTTACGTCACTAGGACGTATGTTTGGTTTTGCCTTTTTTCTCTCTCTTTTCCAGATGTGCATCTGATTGGCTGGCAACGGGCGCTGGCTGTTTTAGGCTTCTGAAAGACTTACCTTCACAGGGGCTTGGGGCAAATATTTTAGACAGCGTTGCTGCCTAGCTCTTCACAGCACAGACCAATGCTTGTTTTAGTGACTGTGTATTGTCTCTCTAGCATGGTGACAGCTTAGCCCTAGTTATAAACCTCATCAGTTTATCTCATTCCATTCAGCAGTGAACATAAGAACAATGCCTGTAACTCTCATTTATCTGCAGCTTGTAGGGGTGGGTGCTGTGTCCTTTGTATTACGTTTTCTCCTGTTTTGGCCCAGTTTGGGAGTTCAGAAAGTTTATTTATATCTTTGTAGGTAAGTTAGTTCTCTAATTCCCCAGCTGGTCTCGTTTTGTAAGTTGTTTTGATATAGGCTCACTCTGACACTTGCCCTGTTTTGGCAAAGTCCAAACAAGACTGGGACAAGAACTGAAAATAACATGACTTTCATCTACTTAAACACTGACATGGTCCCTCTTGTTTTCTTTGACTTGATGAAAAACCCCTAGACAGGTCGTAACACACTTAGGATCAGATATCAGTCTCAGAAAGGAAAAACTGCTTTTGGTACATAAAACCACACAAATATGGTAAACTGGCCTGAAAGAAGAAATCAAATACAAGACAAGAGAAGATAATGGCTGCTTTAAATTCAGATAGACTCACAGAGCAGCAGGCAGTGGCTCTCTCTACAGGGGTGAGACTCCTCAGGTCTGTGTCAAACACATTCATTTTCTCCACCAGACAGCACAGAGCAGTTTCTGTAGCTTCACCAACCTTCTCATACACACCTTTACTCTGGATGAAAAGAGACAGAGGAAGCAAAATGGACAGATTCTTGAGTTACTTCTATATGGTGCAATGTGATCCATAACCACATTACTAGTTTAATACTAACAACATTATAATAACAACATTTACAGTGCTGTGAAAAAGTATTTGTCTCTCATCTGGGTTGTTCTGTTTTTGCTAATTTGTCAAATTTAAATGTTTCAGATCCTACAACTAATTTTAATAAGACAAAACACACGTAAAAACAATACTTCAGAGTAATAAGTCAGAAAATAAGCAAAAATAAGTCTGAGTAACTAGTTGAACTGGAGACATTGTTGAGTTACTAAATACTCAGAAATTAAACAACTGTAATATTACACGTTCTTTACAATCACTGAGAAAACATACTCTATTACGTAACAGGTTTTCTCTGGTATTTTCTTTTTTAAACGTTTTTTTTTTACAATGTATATCATGGACATTGTCAGTATTTAAAGCACACTGACCAACTGCATTTTCCTGTTTAACCGGGACTTTTCACTTTAGCAGATCATGCAAAACACTGTAAAAAAACACTGTATTCGTACACTGAGAAATGTCACTTCGTAATTATATGACTACAATGCGGCAAGCAGTTGCACACAAATCAAATGTGTTACACTAACAAAATTCTTGCCAAAACAAGCACATTTAAATGAAGTGACTGTGTGGATGTAATATGTTTTAATTTGTCACAAGCACTTGTGACATTTTAACCATGAACCATTTTTCCAGTGTTAGTAGTGCTGCCACTTCTGGGCCTTTTTTGACAGTATCAACTTATCAAACTAAGGAAAAACTAAATATCATGATGCATCTTGTGTATTGTGTAAATATACTAATATTATTAATATTGTAATAAAACATTTTTGCCATATCGCCAGCTGTTCTGTACTAATCTGTTAAAAAAGTAAAGCACACACTTTAATATAAGAAGGAGTTTATTACTTTAACATAATAAGAAGAACTGAGAGACCCACTTGATACTTGAAAGCCTTTGTATCAGTACTGTTTATGTGCTTTAGTCCCACCGGTAACTCTCAATGGATCTTATAGCACTCCCTGTTGGACTGTATACTGTTGCACAGTTGCATCAGTCTATGTGTGTGTATATACATGTGTGTACACACACCTCGTTGTAATCCAGAGAAGAGTCATTACAAAGTGCACAGATTGTAGCTACTTCCACCAGAGCGTCATACTGACTACAGCGCACCACTGCACCATCCTTGTACCTGGAAAGAGAAAGTGGGGGGTACAAGTATAGAGAGACATTCCCACAAGAGGTTAAATGAAGATTGTAAAGACTGTAAGTTCATGATTAGAAATGATACAATCAAGCAGTACTGAGTCAGTATCAGTTTTACTGCAGTTAGTTTCTGTGCTTGCACGTATGTCTTTAAGCAGATGTTAAAATCACTCACACTTCCCCTTCAGGTGCATAAGTAGATCCAGTCACTGTGAACTCGTTTAGAACACATCTCCCGCCCGCAACAGCCTCCACAATAAACATCTACACACACATGCATGCACGCAAACACACAGCTGAAGTTAGTCAGATTCAGATATACTGACATTTTCACAAACGGTCATTGAAATTTTAGATCTACATTATTGATCTATGTCTGTTTCATCATTTGTGTAGAGGACTATTCACAGGCTAGCCGTGAGTAGAAGCATGGAACTCTGAGAAAAAACAAAACACTAAATAAAGTACTATTCAAACAGGATTAATTTTCCATGGGGAGGTGGGGTAATGTAATTTCACCACAGGATGTCTGGAAGTTTATGACCCATTTGGCCAAGATAAGAAATCACAACACAAATAACAGAGCATAACAGAGGGTCAAAAAGGGTAGAAATGCCAAAATACTTCATTTAGCCATTATTTCATGCCACCCGGATGTGTTATGTAAACGCAGTGCATCCCTAGCCTTTAGGGAATTTACAGCCCACAGTCAACATTACTGCATGAAATCAAGTTCTTTTGCTGCCATTGTATCTGTGTTAATGTTCAGATACATACACTTGAAGTAGGACAGTGCTGGCACATATAAACAGTGAACACTTTTTGAAACACAATTTGAAAATGCCAGATGCCCATTTACATCAAATGGAAGATCAGAAAATGTCTAATTACACTGACTAAAATTGAAATTTAAGGATTTTTCCCTTCTCCTGAAGTTTGGAGATGCATGGTTTCTGTCCAACAGCAGTAAAATGTATCTTTGAATGTCTCCATATTTCACTGTCATGCTGATTGGCTCAGCGTTAATATAACCTGGGGATAAATATACATTTTATAGTAGGAAAAAAGCGCTGGAAACTTTACTGCTACAGAAGTGCTGTCCATAAATAACACTAACACAGCAGATTCCAGCTGGACTAAAACAACTGAGTAACATTGGTAATAAATATATTACCCCCCTCCTCAAGTAAAACTAATGCTGCATTCACATGTTGGAGAGAGACAGAGAAGGGCAAACTGGAATATTCTATGGTTTTCAGTGGAGCAGTGAGGTAAAATTCTGCAACTGCCAGTGGCAATGATCCACGTATATCACAGTAGCAGGAGTTAAGGAGTTAAACGTTTTTCCCTACTTCTGCCATTGACTGCAGCAAGAAAATAAACCGGATGTTGATTTGTGTGGGAGGCAAGGATGTCAAATGTCTCATTGTTGCATTCCAGACAAACCCAGTATTACACAACACAAAATAAAAAGAATACAGAACATTATCATTATCCCACTTTGAATAAACCATCTACACTGCTAAAGCTCACCACCGATAACCAATCATTTTCACTGATAACACTGCAACCACGCCAACGTTTGCCTGACTTCATGCCATCACAGCCCATGTACCGTTATGAGGTATGGAATGCTATCCTCTCGAATGTAAACATGTGAACACAGCATGTACAAATTTCATACAAATTGTGTTACCTAAAGAAAAGCTTCTCAGCAGTTCCAGGCTTACAGTTTTCATTCTAATAATTTAACAATAATTCAGTTAGTATTGCATTCCAAGTACTTCCTGCATAATAAGCCACATGAAGTAATAAGCCTGGAAATTCAATGTGTTAATAAGGCTATTCCTATGAGGTCATGTCAGTAAGGAGTCTCCATCTCACCCTGCAGACAGACATCTGGTTGGTGGTTAGTGTTCCTGTCTTGTCGGAACAGATGACAGAGGTGCAGCCCAGCGTCTCCACGGAGGGCAGGGAGCGGACGATGGCATTTTTCCTTGCCATGCGCCGCGTGCCCAAAGCAAGGCAAGTGGTAATGACAGCAGGAAGGCCTAAATGACAGACAAGACAGAGAGAAAGAGAGAGAGAAGGGAGAAATGAAAAAAGGGATAATAAGTGCATATTTCACAGACATGAAAAGCAGATTTATACTCAAAAATGCTATCAATTGTAATTGTTGTCATATTATTATTTCTTTAAATGTAATAAAAATAACTGGAATCACAGGTATGTTTAGTTAGGAACACTAAAGGTGCATTTCCACTGCACAAAGTACCAGAACATTTAGCACTGGAACTGTGTTTTGGTGTTCCAGTGTGATGGCTTTTGGTACTGGCACTAACATGACTGAGTAACACTCAGATGCCAGGGTAGAAGTATTGTTCAGTACTACAAGGCATGTTCTAGGACTTAGGAATCGTGTCAATAAATCTCATTTACATAATTTTCCACTTACTCTTAAAGCAGTCCATTAGTCAAGACATGTTTGGTGTCCATCTTTTTGCTTCCCCAAACTCTTGCCACAAAGTTGGAAGGATATAATTGTGTAAAATGTCTCTGGATTCTGTAGCATTACCATTATCCTTTACTGGAACAAAGGGGCCACAACCCTGAAAAACCAAATCGTTCCTCCACCAAATGCGTGCTGATAGGTAGCTGAAAGTGAAGTGTGATTCGTCTTTCCACAGAAAACGCTGCCACAGCTCCAGAGTCCAGTGGTGGGATGCTTTACACCACTCCACCCTAATAATTGGCATTGTGCATTTAGATCTAAACCTATTTAATGGAGCGCCCAACATGCAATTATCTTGTTGATGTTGCTCTTTCTGAGACTCTTCCGAAGCCTGTACTAAGTGACCAAAGATCAGCACTCAGTGGTCCCGCTCTATGAGTTTGTATGGTCTACCGCTTTGTTGCTGAGATGTTGTTGCTCCTAGACAGTTTCATTTCATAATTTGAGGCTGAAGTTGGTTTCTTATGTGGAAGTTTCTTTTTCTAAATGTCCTTTCCACCATAAATTGTGCAGCAGTTACAATGTAACTCCTGCACCAACTTAGAATGGAAAAGAAGCTAACTTCCACATCGTGCAAAGAGATGCGTCTGGGGGACTGGTCCAGGGAGTCAGTGGTAGGTCTGGCATCTTATTGACACATTTCTTCATGTGCATTTTCAGGTTCAACGCTATATGCTTGAGGCTTATGGGTGACAAAAAATGAGGTCCTCAAACTGAGAATCAGGCCCTGTCTTTGGTCATCTTGTGCACAATGATGCCATAATGTGCTTTTATTGTGAAATTCTGGTTATCCTAGCTGCTTTAGCTACACACAACAGTTTTTTTGTTTTGTTTTGTTCATAGTAAGTCATACTCTGCTCGAAACATTAGAAACATAAGCCTTGTACCTCCAGTGCAATACTAACAAAGCAAAAATCTGAACACCAAACATGCATTGTGTGTTTGATTGCATTTGGAGTAAGTGGAATCATGTACATTTTTGCCAAATTCCTTGAATAGAGATAACATCTGTATTTTTCCAATGATCACTACGTAAAGAGTTGAGAATACCTTCTGGGATGGCAGCTACAGCCAGAGCCACAGCAATCTTAAAGTAGTACACAGCTCCTCTCAGCCAACTGCCTCCATGCACTGGATCACTAAAGTGGCCAATGTTAATGCCCCACACTGCCACACAGATTACTGTGATCACCTACAGACAGAGAGTGAGAGAAAAAGAGAGGAACTCAGCAACAACATAGATCACTACATTTATTTTATGTATTACGTAATAAATACAATATATTCTGTTAAAATCATGAAAATCCCTGGACTGGGAAATAGAGAGGCCAGACGATGTGTAGGAGGTAGGAGGGTGGTGTACACAGAAAAGTGAGGACACTACCTTCGAGAGCTGCTCCCCGAACTGGTCCAGTTTCTGCTGTAAGGGAGTTCTTTCTGGGTCTGTTGCTGCCATCTCGTCCCTGATTTTACCGATTTCTGTTTGTACACCAGTGGCTACGACAACACCTATTGCTCTCCCCGCAGCAATGTTCGTGCCCTACACACACACATGGAATGGGAATAAACAGCTTTAGGTTTTAAGAAATGTATAAAAGTAACTAAAGCAACAGCTAACAGAAACAAACTGACAGTTTTTGTTCCCATTTTATGTGAATACACATGTGTATCAGCTTTGGTTTTTACTCATGTTATTACACAGGTGTAGTGTAATAATTGTATCAGCACATGTTCTCTTATGTGATTACCCCTGTGTAATGTAGTGCTGCTTTTTATTCAACAATTCTATAGGGCAACATTATTTACACTGCAACAGCAGATTTACCATTACGTGATTACGTGATTAGATCAGGTTACCAATGAATAATACAAATATTGCACAGTAACTATGTAAAAATTACATACAAATAAGTGGACAGTTCCTGTGTGTACACACACACACTCACACACACACACACACATATATATATATATATATATATATATATATATATATATATATATATATATATAGAGTCACATTATTATAACCACTTCCTATTTTTGACAGCGGAAGCACATAGCTCAAGAAGGAAGTCACGTTTTTGTGGCATTCTCTGGCCCCACTCATCCATCTGGAAGGCACTCTAAACCAATTTGGGTATGAATCCATTCTTGCAGATCACATACACCCATAAATGCTGATTGTCTTCCCTGGGATTATCCAGCAGGACAATGTGACATTTCACACGGCTAGAAATGTCTGATACTGGTTGGATGAGCAAGACAAAGACTACCAAGTACTACCCCGGCCGCCTAATTCTTCAGACTTAAACCCAATTGAGCATCTGTGGGACCACCTACCCTCCAGCAGCTGTGGGGTGCACTGCAGTCAGCATGGCTCCAGATATCTGTGACAACCTACCAGCACCTTACTCAGTCACTCCCAGTGCATCTAGCTGCTGTCTGTGCTGCACACGGTGGTTAATCTGGATATTAGCTATAATAATGTGAATCAACTTTGTATATATTACAATTATCAAGACAAAACTCATAGAACTGAAGCTGATACATATATGAATTGACATAAACTGCACTACTGTAATCTAGTAGTCTTATTACTGTTGCGTATATTGTTACTATATAAATAACACAGTTACTAGAGACACTTAACATATTAGTAATTCAGCCAAAACATGAAGTTCAAAATGTGGCTCTTTACTTTTGCACTGGGGCTACTAGGGTGTTGATATAAATAAACAATGAAAGCTTATAGCCACAAATTAGCACTGTGCCTAAATCATCACAGACTTAATTTGGTCCACATTAAGTTGCTGAGTAATGCCAAATATATTTGGTTATGTTGTCTCCGACAGCATATGCTGTACTGTTTTCTCAGGTTGGTCCAAATCATTCCAAAAATTGAGTACTCCAGTGACAGCTGCTATTAAGGACCAAAGACGCAAATCCAGGACTCTAAATACATCTTGAGTTATTGATCTTATTTACAGTAAGAGGACATTTGTGTAAAGGTGTGTGTGTGTTTTTTTCACAAGGTGTCCCTGTAAATCTGCATGTATGACTGTTTCCAAAGGTTTACATTATCGGTTCTCGCAGTGTTGGTGGTCAGAGCACATTCACACTACTCTCTCTGCTGCAGTCCTTTTATGACCTGAAAGATCCATTAGACCTCCTCAGCTGGAGTGAGGTAATGGAGGCTTTGTAGACTGTGTGTGTGCGTATGTGCGTGTGAGAGTGTTTACATGTGGTCTTTGAGGCTACTGCACCCTGGTCATTATCCATATGAGAGCTCAAAGTGCTTGTGACGTAATTCCTCAGTCCATGTGGGAGCTAACAACACGTCTGATGTTTTATTCAGCTCACAGGTAGGCCGGACACACAACCACACACACACACACACACAAACGCACAGGCACAACCACATAAACACTTGTCACATGCACACTAACAAAATATCTCAGTCACATCATAACATCTCTCACACTCAAACACCACTAGTGGTATCAACAGAGGCTGATTCAACAGGTCTGGTTCACGTATTCACACACTTACGGAAAAGAGCATGTTCTTCTTGTCCTGGTTGACCGCCCGTGGGTCAGGTACGGGGTCTGTGTGTTTGAGCACAGAGACAGACTCCCCCGTCAAAATGGACTGGTCCACTCTCAGAGTGGTGGAACGAATGGAGGTCAGTCTGATGTCTGCTGGAACCTTATCACCCACTGGAGAAAAAAGGTGCCAGGAGTTCAGAAAGGAGGCCAGTCTTTTCTACTACAGATAACATGATTAACATGGCAAATATTTGTCAGTGCTGAGTGGGGACAGTCTGCTTCTGCTCCTTAACCTCCATTTTAAAAAATGTCTCTGTCCCTGTTACAATTTGCCTCCAGAGTAATTACCACATGTGATTTTCCACATAAGTCATAGTAAACTGCATCAGCCAGAGAAAACGTATCACTCAGAGAAACTATTAATTTTGTTTTTTGGGGAGTAACCATTTATACAAACATTAGAATAAATACAAAACATTAACATGTTGTGTTAATGTGTTAGTTTAATCATTTAGTCTAACCAACTTGGAAGAAAGATATATATTATATCATCAGTATATGCAGATAGCTCAGTAAAAAGTGAGCATATGGCATAAATGTATGTATAGACCCAACTACATCACTGCTTCTCCTCTATTTACAACACAATAACACAAATGTGGAACGGATATAAAGTGTAGTATATGGCTCCAACAGCACATTACAGTAATTTAATCAGATTGTCAAGTTTTCTCAGTTTGCAGCAATACTCTCTGTTTCTTACAGCTCAGTGCCTGCTCTGAATGAACCCAACACAATGTTCAATGATTTGATCAGGCAACTGGTCTTGGGTGGAGTATGATTCAGGGTGTGTTGGTGACAGTTGGTGACAGAAAAAAGGAAAACGTATTCATTTTTTCACTGTCTGTCAAGGGGAACGGAGAACTAAATTTGCTGAGAACTATGTCTGAGACCAAGGCAAATCAGAGTACAAGTACTAGAGTCTGAGACAATGCTTTAAATGGTTTAATTCTGAGGGGTTAATTTGTTTGTTTGAGAAAACTGCTATGTTTGGAGCACTCTGCACATTATCATATACTGGGAAGCCTGATACTTTTAAAATTCCTGCAAGTAGGAACAGACTGACCTTCAAGGTTACCAATAATTTGTAATTATTATCTTATGTTAATAAAGCTTTGAGGAAATGTCAACACTGTTGTAGAAGTGGAACAGTGTTAAGTGAGATAACTTATGTAACACCATTTGGCCAAGTATAATGTAAACTGATGCCTGAGGGGGAATATAGCATATGCAAAATCACTGCCAGAGCCATGTTAGCAGAGGGTAGGGGTAATACGTGAATGATTCATTCATGTAAATTACATTTTTAGTCCTTAGACCTTGAAATGGGTGATGGCATGTAATTTCTGCTTTTCTACTATACAAATCCTGGAACTGGTGGTTTGTAACAGCTATTCAAGGAACCATAACTTTTTGTCCTCAAAGAAATTGTCAGAGATCAGTTAGAGGTCAGTAGTTTGTGCCTCGCAGGCAACAGTATTTAGTCCATTAAACTGGTCATGTTAGTACTGTACCTTTCTAGCATCGGCTCTTCTCCATAGCAGGGTCTGATATTTACTTTTCTTAGGCATGTATGTCTTTTCGGAATCAAACAAAAGCCACAATGAATTTTCACTGACTCCGGACATCAGAGTGGGACTCAAGATAACTATATTAGGCCACTCTACCTCACAACCATATTTTTATTCATGACCTTTGGGATTCTTAGAATAGAACCTCTAGTAGAATGCCAACAGAATTACAAGACTAGGCCTTAATTCTTCTGACCTAGACCGGCAATATAACTACTACAGAAGTTTAGTTTCCAGTTTGATCTAAGGTCGATTTCTGTCCTTTTTCAGATATTATTTAAAAAATACACATCCAGACAGAAATGTACGCTAGCCAAATAAGCCAGCCACGCTGTGGGAATGCTTGACCACTTCCTTGAGAAAATGTTTTTTTTCTCCAGCAGTGTGTTGTGGTTTCTTTGAGATGGACAGTTGTGATTATAGTAATCCTAAGCAGTTTTAAGAGTTCTGATAGGCCTCTACAAACAACCAAAAGGCCATATCACGTCACAGCTGTAATGCCTTCCAGCTGTGTCTGACATATCAGATGGCTACAAGAGACCTCATTTTTTTTTCTGGGGAGGTTTTCATAACCCCATGTGTATCTCCAATTAATGTTAATTTGCAAGTGCGTAACTGTCTTTAACCAATTTGCAAATTAGCAGGCCTAATTGTTTTCTCTATTTTTAAACACATGCAGCATGGCAGCTTTACTGGAAATGTATTTTTTTGCTTACCTGCTACTTCCACTATGTCTCCAGGCACAATATCTCTGGCTCGGACCCTCTGGACACTCTTCCTGTCCTGTCTGTAAACCTTACCCATTTCTGGCTCATATTCTTTCAGTGCCTCAATGGCATTTTCTGCATTCCGCTCCTAGATACACCCAAACACACACATATTGGGACATAGTCGTATATTTACAGTGTATACTACTGTTCAATAGTTTACAATGACTGTCTATGTATATCGATTATAATATGAAGCTAGTACTTTGCTTTAGTAGCTTTTTAATACTCTACAAAAAGCTGTGAAAATCCAAAACACTTTGCATTTGGACAATGATGATCCCATTTCAAAGCAGATAACTTATTTTAGGAAATTACCATAAACAGATAATTACAGTTGTTTATCATATGATAGCTTCTGGTTGTTCTCCAAATCTTCAAGTATTAAATAAGACATCAAAATATCAGTAATTTTTTACTGACAGGCAGTAATCATAAGGCTACAAGGCCTACATAAGCTTTTATAAACATTTATAAAGGTTTATTCCTGCACTTTAGTGGTCATGACCCATGCTGAAGTTAAATGACATCAGAATAGACAAAAACAGCCTTTATGACAGCTGGTGCTTGTTGGAATAAGCATAAAAGTAAATGTAGATTAATGTCAGTTGTCTTGAAAGGCTTTAGTAGGAGATGTGCTGCCGTCTGGATACTGCCCTTCAGTAGAGTGATACCAAAATGCTAATAGCATTATAATAAGAACACACTTACCTGCCACACCCCCACAATAGCATTGGCAATAAGGATGAGGAGAATGACAAAAGGCTCGACAAAGGCTGTGATGGTCCCCTCACCCTCCTCAAACCAGGCCAGGGTCTGAGAAACAAACACAAAATATATTCAACTACAAGCCTTACTCAGAAAACTACAAACTGAGTGAGACAAGTAGAAAGATATAACAATAAAAGTTTTAATTGGATGATTTTGTGATGATACTGTTGCTGGTCTGAGAGGCCAGCGTTGGATGTGTGGGGAGATCACTGTATTGGGGAAATCACTGTATTGTTTTACCACTGCTGTTTTGTGCTTTTAAGTGGGGGACTGCCTCTCGTTAGTGCTTACAAATGAAATACAGGCTGCAAGAAGGAGAATCCGCACAAGCAGATCCTCAAACTGCTCCAGCACCAGTTCCCATAGTGACTTCCCTGCAAATACAAACACAGACAGAATGCTACAGCGAGGCCAGCTCAGTTACACGAACATCAACAAAAAGTCCTCTCTCGCTCTCGCTCTTCATCAAAACTACAGTGCTAGCCACGATCCAAACAGAATCTAAATCACATTCATTCAGACTCACTCAGGCCACACAGCAACCATCACCCCTCCCCCCACCATCACCAATCACCCACCTCAAGGGGACCTAATAATAACCTTAATTAGCTAGACAAGCAGCATCTCCGATACAACAAAGGGAAACCAGGGAGGCAGACGGTGAATGATGAAAGCACTACAAATCATTACACAGGCCCAGAGCAGAGGGCTGGGTTTCTTACCTTCTTCTGCCGGTAATTCTGCATGACAAATTGTGATAAAAAACCCAGAAAAAGAGAAAAAACAGAAGTTAAAACAGATTCCTCTTCATCACAGTGATTACTTTATTTGTACTGTGTATTTTACACCTACATAACTTGCTAGTTGGTTACATAAAAATTAAATAATTATTATACTTATAAATATTAGATGAAAAAAATTATTGTTATAACTAGGGCTGAGCAACATGACAAAATATACCATCATCACGACAAATTATGTCACAATACAGAACAATATGCTGTTCTGATCATATACTGTATATTGTCAGTACAGTTTTATTATAAAGACAGCAAAAATTAATTTGTAAATTTAGCCCATTTAAACTAGATTTAGTTACTAACACACTTTAGTAACACTTAGATTTAGTATTAGTATGTAGTAACACAGTATACTTTTAAAAGAATATTATATTCTAAGTTTGTGACAGTTTTTATAGTAGCACTATTGGTTATTTGCAACTGATCACATGTCTTTAAAATTAAACATTATGACATATTGTAATGCGAGAAGGCCTGAAGAAGTATTGCGATATTATATTTTTACCATATCACCTGCCTCTAGTTATACCTGTGGTAATAGGTGTGGTCAATCATAGAGAAATGATCACAGTATTATTGTCCACAGCTGTAACTAGGATTATAGTTGGACATATATTTAGAAATGTGGGCTGTATTGCTGTCTATTCTTATAGTTATGTTACATATGTGCATATGACATGCCGTACCGTTGGGTCCCCATCGCTCTCTGCTTTTCCTCAACTGCTCACTACTTAAGCCCGTGGACTCGTTGACCCCGAAATACCCCAGCACCTCCTCGACCGTCTTGGTATGGGCATTGTCCATCCCTGAGGGAAAAGAAATCCTCACAGTTGCAGCTCTTGAGATGTGGCTTACATTGCACACAGGAAAATCCCCAGTACTGAATGAAACCCTAAAGTGTTCAGCTGGACTTAAACAATGCTCTAGGGTTTAACTCAACACTGCACGTGTCCCTGTAACACTACACATGTTCACTCAGTGCTGCGTATGATAGAAACTTATTCAGACATATCTTTCCTGACCATGTCAAGTTGACTCAGGTTCACTGGTATTGCTCATGTAATACAGATATCGGTGTTTACTTTTCAGGTTGAGTCTAAAAGTAACAGCTTTGCAGTATTATATCTGATGATGTAAACTACAGCATTGTGCAGATGTGTTGAGGTCTTATTATGCAAGTTTTGCCAGTATCAGCACAGACAGTGGTCTTCTCCTCTCTGCTCCCTACAGACTTCACATGCACCTGTTACCTCCAACCTCACCGAGGCAGCTTCAACCTGCTGGCTTTTTGGTTAAACTAGGAAACTGAAATGCCTCCCAGCTGAAATATCCACCCGGCAGCGTCTGAGCAGATGGGTTTTTCAGTTTCACGGAAGCAGCACAGAGGTGCGTATGTCAGCTCATCATTAGCACAGCGGCTCATAGCAAACTAATATGCGGCTAGCTAGCTAAATGAGCATTGCATCAGACAGTCAGGTGATACCGACAACGTAAATATTGGCCTGATAACACAGTAGATGTGATAAAGTTGAGCTTGCGGTCAGGTTCGACCAGGATGACCGTGCTGTTTTGCTTCTGTGCTGCAGGTCTGGAGGATAATAACACGATAACGCTGCTCTTGTTCGCTTCCCTCTCTGCATGGCCATGTTTAGCCGACTCTAACGGTCCTGTACACTGACCGCTACGGCTAGCACATCGCTAGCAGAAGTCTACTCACCAGTTCAGTTATTATCCCGTCTCCAGTAAACCGGGCACAGTTACACCAATGGTACGAGATGTGAAACCGCTGTATCACGACCGAATATCCTCGAAACACGACGACTCGGGGTGGCTAGATGCTTAGCTCGCAGTGCAGCGGCGAATCTTTATTGACAGCTAACCTCACTGTATTTCTCTGATAATTCTGCATGATCCGGCAAATTATAGGGGGTCCACAGGCGATTTAATCGCCCACATTTCCTTCAGGGCTTGGCCACTTAACGATTGCTGAAAGCTACTTTCCTAACGCTACTTAAAAACCGCAGAAACCGGCGCTGTCTGCTTTAATCCTGTCCCGCTATCCCCGGTCTAAATAAGCATCGCTTTATTTCATACTAGGCCACGGAATGGCATTACTAGCATCAGCTTCTGGCGCAGAGGTCCACGACGCCGCGCTGTAGCCAACGAGGAAAAGGGAAATCTGATTGAAGAGCGAAACGAGCCAATCGCAGGCTCGCGTTTACGATAGTCCCGCCTCCTAGTTGTTTGCTGCAGGAGGGAGGGACGCCAGCTAGTGGCGCTTAACCAGTAGGCACGCTGTGCGACTGTAGCTGTCACACTGATTGACTTTTGTATGGACCATTAAGAGACAAGGTTCTGTTTATTAGCACGTTTCATCGCCAATGAAAATCCTTCAATAAAGGCGTGCCATCTCTCTGTCTCTCAGGGCCTGGAGGTCCACTGTCCTGGACAGGTTTTAAAGGGGAATACCTCCGATTTTTCACCAATATTTATGTGTAATTCAGATGTAAACCAAGTCATTCGGAGGGGTTTAATATGAAACTGCAGAGTACTGAAAGAGAGTGGAGGTGAAAGGAAGCAGGGGTCATGATGTCTACAACTATTTAGCCTAAACTGATAATGTCTTCGAGTTTTTGTGTAATGTGGATAATAGTAAAATTGTGATACAGCTTTACATGAGCCCAGTATGCTCTGATTGGTCAATCGGCGGAGCAGCATCCTGCTAAAAGTTCCGCCCCACACCACTGTGACTGTTCTCACAGTGCCTTCGGTTTTGCTGGTCCTGAAAGTCAGGTAGAAGAAGTTGGTAGGCCAGTTTCAGAGCGGTTGTCTTTACTGTTTTAGCTCTCTTTAGGGTGTGCCAAACTTGTCGGTAGACGGGCAATAAGGATTGTGTTGCGAGATGATGTCACATTGTTACACAGAAAAGATTTGAAATTCAAATCTGTGGGGGGAAAGTTTCTCCCTCTGGCATGGGCTTCATAACTTTGCAGACTGATTGCATGCATATAAAGCTACTCACTGAAAGAAAGGGGAAGGACGGAAAAGCATAATAGGTCCCATTTAATAAATATTTTTTAAGGCCAAAAAAAGCTATCATCTGACATCAGGCAGCACATTTGTAGCCATTTTGTGCAATAGCTTTTTTAGATGTATTAAACACTTGAGTCTGGTTTGTTACAGTGTGCTCTGATTGGTCGATTGGCGGAGCAGCATCCTGCTAAAAGTTCCTGCCCCCACACCACTGTGACTGTTCTTACAGTCACTGCAGAAAATTAGAATAAGACTTCCTATAGATGTTTCTATAGAATGGTGCATTCAGATTAAACCACTCCAAATGTTTTTTTACATCTTACAGACATGGTTATGCAGAATGAACTCTATGAACGTCCCCCTTTAATTATTCCTGCCCCCAAACAGGCCTGATCCAGTGGATGAAGGGCTCAGGTGTGCCGGAGTAAGTAACATTTGCAACTGTGCAGGGTGGCGGGTCCCTGGGCCTGTACTTGAGAATCCTATGTCAAAGTACGCTCCAAACAGCTAAGTGACAAGTTGGTTGTGACAAGGAGACTGTGCCATGTGTGCCCTAAGGTCAAGCTGACAGATCATTTTTGAACTCTCCAGTCTGCATGAGACTCAAGTATTTGTAAACATGAACCACGTGGTGCCTTGCGTAATCTGACAAAATCAGGCACAGACAGGGGCATTGGGGGTTGGCAAGGGATGCCCCAAGGCAAAAGTGACCCAATTAAGTAGCCATAATTATCTGTCCTTATATCTGTTGCTAATTACTATCGCTCCCTCTAAAGAATTCACTCTTGTATAAGTGTGAGACTATATATATCTGACAGTAGCACTGACTCAATGTGATGCCATGTTCCTTTGAACAGGATCTTTCTCTGTCTCTCTGTCTCTCTCTCTCTCTCTCTCCCTCTCTCTCTCTGTGTGAAATAATTAGTTACTATTATTGAACAGTTTAAAGATGGCTATGGAAATGGTGCATCACTGGGTTACCTTTGGTCTGAATCTTGGAAGCAAAACACATCAGGATGACCACAAATTATCGCAAGGTGGTGAGCCTGCCCTGTCTGGCTGGAATTGGTTAAGGCAAGATGACTCCTCAAAGTTGCAAAGTTGCAGAGATATAACATAATAATAATAATGTCTTTATATAATGATAATGTATGCGGATGGAATGTGCATGTTAATAAAGTTAATGACTACATTAACATTGTAAATGAACAATGCTGTAGCTAAATATAAATACATACACACTTTCAAATGAGATGACTTTAAGGTTAACAAGGTTAATTGGGAATTTGGGAGTATTACTGCTATCTATGTATATATAGAGTCACTGCATGGGTTGTGGTGTAAGTAGTTTTCATTCATCACTGGTCCTGTTTCCTTCTGGTGTTAATATGTTTCCTGTATATTGATAAACAGGGTTTAGAGGCCACTTAGCATTAGTGAGTGTTTCCGCACACGAAGATAAGAATGACTGAGCAGATGCCCGACTAGACAGTTTATAACTTCATGAAAATGATAATGCAGATAAATGCTGAAATGTGGCAGATCGGACATCAATGCAAGATCTGAACAGGCCCTAATCCAATAATCAGTCCTTCTGTGGAACTGCCATCCCACTCAGTGTAAAGCTGCTTCAAGGCAAGAAAGGTTGGGGTGAGGAGTGTAACAGCTCTGCATGTTCAAACGTTTACAGTAGATACCTTCTGGGAATGCTTTGCAGCAGACATCAGAACCTTGCTGTGAGGATTTAATTGCATTCAGCCACAAAAGCATTACTGAGGTCAGGTGCTGATGTTAAACTATTTGTTCTGGATCACAAACTCCACCCCAAAGCATCCCAGAGTTACTTGCTGGTGCTTCATCACTCTAGAGAAGACAGTTTCACTGCTCCACAGCACAGTGCAGCGGAATCCTCTTACAGACACTTGCCATCGTTAGTTTTGACCTTAAGTTCATAAGACGCTGCCTCAGAGTGGCACATTCTATTGGCACTGATCTTCTAAGTAGATTAAAGGGAACCTTTTATGCTTTTCCATTTTTTGTCTTTTTTTTAAGTTTGTTATGTAGCTGTGTGTTATGTGCATGTAACCAGTCTGCAAAGTTATCAAGCCCAAAAAAACCCAAAGAGAGAAACTCACACCTATAGACATGACTTTTCTCAGCTTCCCCAGCTATTTTTTATTTTTTGTCACAAAGTGACATCATTTCGTAAAACAATCCTTAATGCACCCTACTGGCAATCCTGGCACCCCCTCACACAAGGCACAGAGAGCTAAAACTGCAAAAACGTACCACTCTGAAACGTCTTGCTCCAGTCCAGTTTGCAAAGGCAAATCAGGGCTATCTAACTCGTTCTACCTGACTTTCAGGATCGGACTCTGTGCTCAAACTGATACAGCAGAACTAACACCATTGTAAGAACAGCCACAGCGGTGTGGGAGCAGGAATTTGTAGCAGGATGCCGCTCTGGCACTTCACCTATCAGAACAGAATGGATGAGCTGACCAATCAGAGCACACCGGGCTCATCTAGAGGCAGGGCTTAAAGACACAGGAGCTCTAACAGAGCATTTCAGGCAGAGGGGGAATACAGATGTACAGTATGAGTAGCATTCTGTCTTTCAGGGAAATGGAAGCATATAAATCTATTCTAGTAGAATCCAAACATAAAATAATGAACATTGTCAATGAATAAATGTTTTGTATCCAGTAAATACAATTAAAGCACTGTGTCTGTCTGTTTTAGTTAGTCTGCCCACATTTATCATCTTTTATATTGAATATGTGTTCTCAGTAATTGGTATAACGGAAAAGCTGAGTTTGTGTAAGAGTAGAGAAGACAGATCTCAAATGCACCCTGAAAGTATGTCCACACTAACACTTTGTGGCTCAGGTCCTAAAAGTTAAGAACAGAAGACTATGACACAGTGAGAGTTTTTGTTGAATGTTTTATTAAAAATGTAGTGTAGAAAACAGCAAGCTCACAAGCTGGATTAACAACAAGCAAACAAGAGTCATCAAACAAACATGATACTCATTCGTTCTTACAATCCTGTTTTTTTTTTTCAAGCAGTGTCTCTCATCTCTCCTCACAAGGGATAGTCACGCCAGAGGCTGCAGAGCAGAACAGAAAAAAAATGTCAGACTTAAGAGCACATACTTATGATGATATGATTTATTGGTATTTATTGGCCAGATCAAGTATTCACAGGGTCCCGACATGCATTCGTAGACTTCTAATTGTATGCGTGTGTGCATGAACGTGTGTATGATCAAAGTACCTATGTGTGTACTCCGGGTCCCTGCTCTCCTTCAGTAGTATGTCTTTAATGTCCTGTGGGGGGTCCAGCCCATGCAGCGCTGCTCTCTCCCACCTCTGCAAACGGCTGATCCCTGCACAAATATACACACGTGCAGGAGTAGCATGATTTTACTGAGTGGCACAGAAGGAAGTCAAAACACCTTAAATGAATCTGGTTAGAAGTCTTTAAAGAGGTGTTCAGCAATAATCTTTATTTTTGTCTGGTGTGAACATAATTATACCAACACTAACAGTTCCTGATGAAGGCAATGGACACGGTATTGGTAGCGTTCTCTATTCTCTATTGCTCCAGCCTTTTCAATACAATAGTTCAGGGAAAAATCTCATTTACATCACATAGCCTACACTGTAAACACTGTGTTTGATCTTAAAGAAGTTTCCAGGCTGCTTTAAAATAGTAGGTCAAATCAACTTCTAATTGTGGTGTCCTATATGCCGAAAATACAGTATTATATCACAGTACTTCAAGACATTTTCACGATACACAATATCCACCACGATGTTTAGCTTTTCTAAGAGATTTTCTAAGTTGGAACAGACAATAGAATCTGTAGTGATACATATAACAAAACACTTTAATACAAATACAAAGTATAACAAAATATAACAATATAACTACAACTACAATGTAGTCAGTGTTCTTAGTACTGGAAAGCATACTGTGACATTATTTTTCACAATAATGAAAAAAAAATAATAAATATTATATCATATTGCCCACCCCACTTGTTAATAGAACAAGAATCTGCATCTTATGATCTGTGATCTCACTATTTGAAGTTCAGTTAGCTCAGAATTTTAAAGCAGTCCTCACCAAACCTCACCAAAACTTCTCTCAAGCTGCATTCTGCTCTTAATTAAGATTGCACGCACTCGTTTATGTTATAATATTAAGTGCACAGTTTGACACATGAGCTATAACTATAAACAGAATCTTACAGCATGTAGATCTATGCAGCAGGCATTCAAAAAAATGCCAAAACGGTTGGAGTAGGAGCAGCCCTGTGGTTGGCTGCATGTAGTGCAATGATGTTCTGTTTGCTTTCATTTTTCACAGTAAGTCCTACTAAAACATACAAATATATATATATATATATATATATATATATATATATATATATATATATATATATATATATATAATCCATTGATGTTGGATTTCACAGTGAAAANATACAGAGGAACCACTGCTTGAAAGAAATGCCTTATTTGGACTCTCAGGTCCCAATCTGAACTGATAAGGTAAATGTGACCAGGTTATCAGGTTAAAAAAAGAATTCATTCATTCAAAGGTTCTGATTTCAGATTTCAGAGAGTGTGTATGTGTGTGTGTGTATATATATATATATATATATATATATATATATTTGACTATTGAGTTCCCATTCTATACTAAAGAAGCAAAAACTGAGCTCCAAGCTTGTCCTGGCAGATCTGTTAGACATTCTTAAATAGATTTCTCCATGAAATAAAGGTAAAATGTATTTTTAAGATTGATATGTAAGAGTGCCTTGGTGTGAAATGATCTTTGAATGATCTGTTGGAATATCCAGCCTTGTTACCAAAAAGCACCTTACTGACTTTTAATGATGTCTTGAATAAATCATGGGAGCATGTCAGCAAGTCTCTTTTTTGCATTGCACGTAAGTATAATTGGCTCATTTGCATATTTCTTAAACAAAACTCATATTATGTACATCTGGTCCTTTTCTACGTGTTACGTAATAGAAAGTCATCTATTACCATACAAAGGGGAATCAGAAGTTCTGAAATGTTTAGTTCTGGAGATGTAAACAGAGTCATTCAGGGTCGTGTGATCTGAAATGTTTCATTGTAGAGAAACTTACAAACTCATGTCCAACACACAAATATAGTGATTGTATTTACTTTCCAGTATTTTTTACTTTTTATTTACTATTTACTATCCAGTACACCAGTGCACTGAATTGAATTTGAATTTTATTCAAAATAATAATTTCATTCTAGGACTTTTCTACAATTTTATTCTAAATTTTTATTATTAAAAATTTCAGAGTTTAGAAGACACAGACACGTGTCTTTGTTAGTTTACATGTACTGGTAAAGATGGCAAAACAGGCACAAATCTGAAAACAACAAAGTTTACACTGGGGATTATTTTGCTTTGCAATACCATCCGTGTGTGCCTGAATTTAAATAACTGAATTCAAATACATTTTAAGCCAAAACATTATTACAGGTGTCAGACATGAGGAGGCTTACACCTAACCACATCATGTAATAACTTTATGTGTGAGAACATTCAAAATCTTCAGACGTCTGTTTACTTTCACCACCATTTTAGATTTGGTAAGCTTCTCTAGAACAGAGCATTTCACACCAAACCACTCTGAATGACTTTGTTTACGTCCCAGCCGTTTAATTGTGTATCACTCACTTGTGATCTACCCTCTAATGTGCATTATTCAAATATGCTGATATTTGAATAATGAAGACCATTTGATATGAAGACCATCAAAAACCAAGGGTAGATATAAAGGTTAAAGGTATAAATATAATTTCTTCATTAAATAAGTAGCTGTTGTTTTGTTAGTTCATTGGCTGGTGCAAAAACAGTAGCTTGGACCGTGAGAATATAATCAGCAGTACAGACAGCACTATCTGTTACCTGTGCATGGTCCAAAACGCCAGTCCAGATCAAACTTCCTCAGCTCCTGCAGTTCAATCTCTCTTTTACTTGGACGAGGAGGTTCTGGATCTAAGGGCATGTTATCACATGGTAATAACATAAATACTAACTGCTTATTACAACAAAGTTTGATTTTTTTTTTTATTGCATAATTATATAACAATAAAATGATTATAACCACACACACAATCTCACCTGCGGCGGGGGGTGAAGGAGATTTCTTCTCTCTTCTGTCATCTCTCTTTGCTCTCTTCACTACCTTAAACGTGTCAGTAATGAGACCTCGTTTGGCCGTCATACCTAGGATGAATGAATGGTGCCATTAAACGCGACATCTCAAATCTAATGCAACTACACATTCAGGACTCCTTTTACCCAGCATACTGCAATAAACTGATGTCCCATATTACCGGAACTGGCTCTGGTTACAGCTATTACATGTACACTGTGTGGTTAAACCCAGCCTCTTATTGTTTCCTGGCTCTCGAACAAAACTGTCTTTACATATCTGAAAAGTAGCCTCAGCTCTCACGAGCATGCACATTTTACTACAGCCTACTGCATTGCACCCACCTGCAGCTCTATGTCAGACGACAAGTGCAAATAGGCTAAACACTGCAAATCGTCGGTCGACGGAAGGACTTTAAATTCGTGATCAGATCTTTTACAAAACAAGAAGCAAAGGGCGTGACTACGTACACTGCGTGTTTACGTTGTCACGAGGTCATTCAGTACGTATGACGCACGCACCCGACCTTGCGCTCCCGTCCAACTGACCCGTCCAAGTGATTCATCCGATTCAGTGACTCTGATTCAACCGATTGAATGTTTCAGTAACACCAATAATATTTATTCTAATAAAAAGGAAAAAAGAAGAGCAACGACGGTCTTCTACTTCTTCTTTGCTGTTTGTGTTTATTTTGTTATTCAAGGTCCAGAGAAAGTGCAATTAAAAAAACAAAAAACTAAAAGCTAACTGAAAACTAAACTGAAGACATTAATTCTGAGATTTTTACCTCTCAACATTATTTGCCTATTTTATCAATGCTACAGAAAGTTCGAATCAGTTGAACTGAATCGGTCCATTGAAAAGAACCGGTTCAGAAGGTCCGGTCGTTCATGAGTTGGATTTCTCCAGCGTTTTCCTAGCTGTTCCCGAAAATCAGTAAATGCTGTTTATCAGTAGCTTAGTAATTCCGCCCTAGCTGTGATTCTGTGAGCCAGCAGAAATATTTTGCAAACTATTCTGCCGCTTCTGTGAGGATATGTGACAAACGGTACCCCTCGCTCAGAAGAATGAACACACTACGTTAGCTAAGCTGCGGTTTAACTCTCTAGCCACCTGTACTAGCTCAAGGCTAACCAGCTATTAGCATGTCTTGTACGTTAGCTCGCTGGCTTGGCGGTGTCACTATGTGCAGCTATGAACTGCCAGACTGTGACTGTATAGCTTAATATGTACTACACTGTATGTGTAGCTGTGCATCCAGCTAGTGCACGCCGTGTTGTTCTGTTTGTCTGTTGTGTTAGTCTCTCTGAGAGAGCTAAGTGGAGTTCAACTCCTTCACTTTGGCTTAGAGAGAGCAAAGATAAGCAGCTCCACACTCACCGAGGACAGCTAAACTGTATCTCTGACAGTGATCCCCTGTAGAGCTGTGTTTAGCTCTATATTAACATTCCCACAAAATGCAGAGAGCGAATCCAGACAGTAGATTAGCACCAGCATGGGCTTTCCAAATAAGCTGTTCTGACCTAACATTGTTGCACCATTGTTTTGACCAGTAAAGTTGGATAATTCTGGCCTCAATGCTACATAAATGTTTCAAAAACCAACAACTGCAGCATAAACCTAAAACAGAAGTGATTTACAGCATGCTGTGTGATTTTCTGACTGCCTTTTCCGCTGTTACAGATTTTGAACATCACTGGGACGTGAGTGGGAAGTTGCTGGCATGGGGGACACTCTGGAGTTTAATGATATTTATCAGGAGGTTAAGGGTTCCTGGGTGAGTGGAAGTGTCTGTTTAAGGAGGACACGTTTAAATTGCATGTGAGGAGTTTCAATCCAAAATGCTGTATATATATTAGTTTCAAGTTTGGACTTAAATATTTTTTTAAGAAGAATAACGGCTTATTGCTGTAATAATCCTAGAAACAATCATATAATACCACTGCTATGTATTCAGTGCTCAGAGTCCACTTCCAACAGTCTGTATCGTGAAAAAGAAGAAAAAGTCTTGAAATCATTCAGTAAAGCATTTCATTTGATCCATGTCTAGAAGTCTGTTATTTTGTGTTTTTGCAATACAACTAAAATTTCTTGATGTAGTTTCATAGTAAATGATAGAGTGAATTATGTTTGTTTCTGCTTGTGTCTTGCTCATGGGGTCTTGGACCGGGACCGTGATGTCTTTTGTAATGCCTGGATATAAATAAACTTTGACTAAACTTTGACTTGACTTAAAAGTTACAACATGACATTGTTATTTCCGACAGTATCTTCTGATAGTTAAATGTACCAGTACAAGTGTTCAGTAAGTACTGTCCAGTCCTCATCCTTGAGGTCTGCTTTCCTGCAGACCTAAAGTCTTTTTGCCATTAGAAGTCTTTGATTAGCTGAATGAGCTGTTTTAGGTTGGGTTGGGAAGTAAGAAGGCAGATCTTTGAAAGGAGGGTTGATAGGCATTGCCTTATGCGACCCCATTACAAGGCATAAGATTCTATATCACCCTATAGCTGAGGAAGTCCTGGTCTCTTCCAGCTCCATAGCAAAGGGCACTTGGTTATTCTTCTGATTTTAGTGTTTTGATTTGCATGATTTGTAACCCAAGAAATTCCATCTCCATCTCATCTACCATGTAAGCTAGCACTGATTTACCCTCTGTCTTTTTCTTGTCGTTTTTCCTCTGTGTCTCTGTCTGTCTTACTGCAGAACGATGGCCGTCTGCGCTTCAGTAAGCAGACGGTGGTGTACAAAAGCAGTAAAACAGGAAAGGTGGACAGCATCTCTGTCACAGAGCTTAGTCAGGCCTTGTGGAGGAGGGTTTGCCTAGGTCATGGCATCAAGCTCTGCACCAGCACAGGACACGTCTATAAATATGATGGCTTCAAGGACACGGTGAGTACAAGGCAGTAGTTCTTAGGTTCATAGTTTGCTTTATGTCTGGGTTGGGAGTTGAGATAGGGCAAACAAATGGACTGTATCAAGGTACCTGAGGAGTGGTTGTAGATCCCTCGGTGTATAAGTTTATTGATATTGTGCAGAATTTGTTTGTAGTCTTAATTTGACTTTTATTCTGTTTTGGGTTCCTCCAGGACTTTGAAAAAATATCAGAGTATTTTAAAGCCAATTACAAAGTGGAACTGACCGAGAAAGACATGTGTGTGAAAGGCTGGAACTGGGGCACTGCTAAATTCAATGGTCAGTGGAAGCTTATACCATGACATTATTTGCAAAATACTTCTAAAAAATATGTCTATAATAAGTTATTTGATTTGATTGTATGGACCCCAAAGCATGTTACAGTTGAGGTTAGCTGTTTTTAGTTGATTATAAGTTTTCTTCACTCAGATCAGTTCATTAATATCAACATTGTGGGACATTATATGTCCTTTAAAGAAGCACACGCTGTAAATGTTTTTAATTGAGGTGTGTGTGTGTGTGTGTGTGTGTGATCTCTAGGTCCCCTGCTGTCATTCGAGGTGAGTGACAGCCCAGTGTTTGAGATTCCACTCGCCAGCGTATCCCAGTGCGCAACTGGTAAAAACGAGGTCACTCTTGAGTTTCATCAGAATGACGACACAGAGGTGTCACTCATGGAAGTGCGTTTTTACGTCCCGCCCACTACAGGTGATGAAGGGGCTGATCCTGTAGAGGTAAAAGATTTAGTGTTTGTTTTTTGTTTGAAAAAATGTCCGGAAACTAGAGAAGACAAAAGCTCTGTTTCACTTTTTAAATGCAAAGGGTGAAACCAGTTCAGTTATTTTTGTGTCCTGAGATCAGGACTATTTTGAATAGTTTTGAATGTATTGAAATCACATTTTCAAATCGCAAATCACAGCTGCTATTTTAAACATAGCCTACATTATCTGCAGTGCTGTCTGCCACTTGAATTAAGGGAAATTTAGCTTAATAACATGGAGCTTGTGAACTGCCTGTAGATGAATTAAAGAAAACAGAAATCAGAAGCAACCAAGCAGTTTTGTAATGTGTACGTGGTACAGAACCACTGCTAACTAGTGGTCTGACATGCTATGTCCAGCATTACAGCATTAAGATAGAAACGAGAATATGCTGGTTTTATTGGCCAAAATAGCATGTCTTGACCTTAATCTATAAAAATTAAGCACTATTTAAATTGCAGTCACAATATTGGTCTGAAAAATCGCTTATTAATCCCACTCTTTCAGCCCTACTTGATACTAGGTGTATGTTGAGGGTCAGTCTTAGAAACTCTTTATTCTTCATATAGGTATAACTGTTTTAAGTGGTTGCACACAAAGAAAATAAATGTGTTACATCTACAAAATTGCAAAGTTTACTTTCTTTACTTGACTATTATTGCATTAATGTAATACATTAAATTAAGGCAGTGTTTTTCTAGTGCCATGTGCCCAGGTTATCTTGCAATCCATTAAAACCACATTATGAAACAGCGTTTCAAGTCATTTCTCACTGTGACCAGTAGATGGTATACTTTTCCACCAAAAGAATATGGTGAAACGATCTAAAGCAGTGTTTCTCAACCCTGGTCCTGGAGGCACCCTGCACATTGCAGTGGATCCCCTGGTTTAACACCCCCCTCCCTATAACTCTGAGAGGACTTGTTAATGAGCTGGTAAGTCGAATCAGGTGTGTTGGGGGCAGAGAAAACGCTCAAATGAGCAGGGAAGAGTGCCTCCAAGACCAGGGTTAAGAAACACTATTCTGAAGGACGTGAAAAGAGAGAGTGTAGAAGATATAGTGAGGCTGTCCTCAGTGTTGGTCTGTTTTCTTAAAAGCATTATTGAGCAGGTGCCTTTCCATAAGAGCTGAAGAGATAGGAACAGTAAAGATGCCCTTAACACTATAATATTGTTAGTACTAGGCACTGAATTCTTTAATGTGTTGCTATTTCAGGCATTTGCTCAGAACGTTCTTTCTAAGGCAGACGTCATCCAGGCTACAGGAGACGCTGTGTGCATCTTCAGAGAGCTGCAGTGTCTTACACCCAGGGGCAGGTACATATGCAAGCGGGTCAACATCCTTAATGGGGTTCTGTTTGACATAATATTATACATTTTTACAATGTTAACGTAATACGCGTTACTTTATATTCAAAATGGACATATATGATTTGCAGACAAATTTACTGGCTCAACAAAATTTTATAAACAATTTATCACACAATGAGAGTGATGTAGTGTGTGATTCCATTGGATTAAAAACTGAAAGTTATGCTTGTTTAGAAATTAATATGACGAATTAAAACCAGTAGCTGTTCATAATTAAATGCTAAATGTAATTTAACATTTAAATGTTGCATGAATAACATTATAACTACCTGCTAAACTGCCCTTTAAAAAGAAGTACTATTATTTAAAATATGTATTCACTGTGTTAGGATATGTAGTTGATTTCCCTTCCCCCGGTGATACAATCTCATATTTGATGGTGTTGTTAATAAATGTGTTAATAACACAGGTGACGTAATGTAACAGGGTTGACAACTAGGCTTCAATGCAATATACGTATATTCATAAATAATATAAATCGAGACAAATGGTTATCATCTGTGGAATTACTATATATACCATAGATATGATATTATTGTGATCTAAATTCAGTTACTGTTGAGGCTAGCTATTAATATTGTGTGCCAGTTTGGCAATATGTTGCCAGTGTTGCATGCCGTTTGTGCAGAAAAGTTTTAGCAAGTTTTTGCAAGCATATTGCAGAATGCATTATCAAGCTCAGCATGCTAAATTGGGGCTGGTCCCGAGTAGAGGAGAGAGTCTATCTGACTGGCAAAGTTAACACCATTCTTATAAACAAGCTCATCCATTTTTTCATTCAAATGAAAAAAAAAAAAAGCATTTATAGTATGTAGTATACCATTTGTACTAGGGTTAGGGTTAGGGTTGGAACATGAAAGAAAGCAAAAAGGATGATAAATTACATGATATCAGTACATAATATTAGTAAATGATCACAGTATTATATAATATCAATTATCAAGCCAAGGCTATTGACAACTTTAACAAAATCATTACATGACCATCAGTTTCTGATGATTTCACTTAATGTACAAATATGTTAGGGGTGATGATTCAGTTTGAATTCATATTTCAGTTTGATTTCATGATTCAGACTGATAACGCTTTTGCATGCAAACTCCTTTTGGTCACACTGCCAGGCTGACTGCTTTGAAAGAAGAAATTCCTTGAACATGCTAGTTTTGCACACAAATAACATACAGTATATTCTGTTAACACTGTTATTACCAAAAGCAAGTAAACTGACATTGTGTCGTGTCCTGTTTTTAGTCATGTGTGAATGATGTAGACATTAGAATCAAATAAATTCAGTGCTTTAAGCGTTTCAGCGTGTATTGATGTGAAACATTCCATCTCAACAACCTAAGCAGTTAAAAGAAAATATCTGAAGGATGAGCTTCTCAACTGATTTCATACATGTCTTCTTATTGTCTCTTTTGGCAGATATGATATCCGTATCTACCCTACCTTCTTGCATCTTCACGGTAAGACGTTTGACTATAAGATCCCATACACCACGGTACTGCGACTCTTCCTGCTTCCCCACAAAGATCAGAGACAGATGTTCTTTGTGGTGAGTGACGGTTCTTGAGTGACTGCTTTATGGCATATAGCAAACAGAATTATGTGCTATTAGAGGAGTCTCCATAGTATGGTACCACTCATAAATTGCAGTGACCGCAAGTCAAAACAAAAAACAGTCTGCAGGCACTCCAAGACTTAGATGTTAGCATTACCCTTCTATATGTAGATATATGTAGATTCTGTCTCACCCCAAAAGGCAGATGAGCTATCAGCATTGTATTGCAACTATGGACACTGTAGCAGTTAGGGTTAGGAGAGATCAACAATAGAACAACAGATCGGCTGGGCCGGTTTACTGGCCCCATTCTCCTGAAGTATGGATTGTGGTTCCTGAAAGAGGCATTTTGTGGCAAATTGTGATGAGACTGAGCATTGCTGCTGCTGTGTGTATGTAGAGGACTGGGAGGATGTCGATGAGAGCATGGCTGAGTTCCTACATACCACGCCAAATGTGTTTGAGCCTGTGGAGTCTGACATCCCTGGGGCTAAGCCCTCTTCTCTGTCTGTCCAGATCTCGTTTCTTCCTCTTTCTCCCACCTGGATTTGAATCTCTCTTTCTCCCTGTGTTTGGCTGGACAAGCCGAGGTTACTCCTGGCCCCTCCTGTCATGTCCCGTGCTCTAGCTCTCAAGCTCTGTCGTTTCTTTCCTGGCCACGGGGATGGTTTCACAGGGGTGGGGAGGTCGGCCTGGAGAGTGTGTGTCCTTGATAGAGGAAGAGGACTTCCCCTGGCCAGAATGGCGGCAAAGGCCAAACACCGGGGCACTGGCAGGTGCTTTGTTGAGCGTGCCTAAGCCGTCTCCAGTATTGTCACAGAGGCTGAGTGTTAAAGTGTGTGGAGAGCACTGTACACATCATACTGTAGACCCTGATGGTCAGTCTCTAAGAGGAGGAGGCTGTAGTGCTGGAGTTGCTATTTTTCTCTCTATTACACATTAGGTGCTCCTCACCTAATTGCAGACAGCTGCAGCTTGTTTGGGGAGGAGCACCAGCAGCAAGACTGGCTCAGTCTAATGTAAGAGAGAGGAGACTGGCCTCCCATCTACACGCACAGAGTGAGCTTCACACTAGTAAAAATTCACACTCCTGTTTTTACGTGTGTCCCTGTGGTCTCAGTCAGTGGCTCTTTCCTAGGCTTTATAGTATGTAACTTGAAAACTGTAATGTGTACTCTTTTGTAATCTCTTGATCTTTTTTCGTCCCTGTTCTTCTTTATTTCTCCTCCTTTAGATAAGTCTGGATCCTCCCATTAAACAGGGTCAAACGCGCTACCACTTTCTCATCCTGCTCTTTTCAAAAGAAGAGGACATCAGCCTCACCCTCAACATGAGCGAGTGAGTGAGCCAGGGAAAGAGGAGAGAGTAAGAGTGATGATAAATCATGAATGTCCAAAGGGAAAAATCATAAAAGGAAACCTGGCTTGAATATCGGCTTGGAAAAATTAATAGAGACATTATGGTCATGACATAGAAAGCAGATGTAATGGTTGTAAAAAAGAAGTGCAATTAAAAGTGTGCAGTAAAGAATCCGGTAATTATGCATTGCTGCCAGTCTTATGTGCTCTCATGGCATCGTTTCTCTTTGTCTCGCCCCCTGCAGGGAGGAGGTGGAAAGGCGCTTTGAGGGAAAGCTGAACAAGAACATGTCCGGCTCTCTGTATGAGATGGTCAGCAGGGTTATGAAGGCTCTGGTCAACAGGAAGATCACAGTACCTGGAAACTTCCAGGGGTAACACACAGAAATACTGCACAGTATACTTTCACAATGTTCACACATTTTCTCATCAGCTTTTCTGACTATCTTTGCTCTCTGCAGTCACTCCGGTGCTCAGTGTATTACATGCTCGTATAAGGCCAGCTCGGGGCTGCTCTATCCTCTGGAGAGAGGCTTCATCTATGTCCACAAGCCTCCAGTCCACCTGCGCTTTGAGGAGATCTCCTGTGTGAACTTTGCCAGAGGCACCACCACCACACGTTCCTTTGACTTTGAAATTGAAACCAAGCAAGGCAACCAGTACACTTTCAGTAGTATAGAGAGGTAAGAACTACATTCCAATGACAGCTGCATGTGTATATTTCAAAGGGAAGTTCAGCTTCTTAAACCCAAAGCTAATTAATATTTAATACTAAAGCTTATTAGGTAGCAATTACTTAGCAACTACATGATACAACTACTGGTAAAGTCTGGCTAATATGTAGGTTATGTTGTTATGAAAGTGAAGAACTGATGTGTGGCAACATATGTTTACAGAGTTTAAGAGGTTAAAAAAGTAGTTTTTTCGTTCTTAAGAAACTAACAGCACTTTCCTCCTGTGCATTTTAATTAACAGCTCAAATCAATGAAAAGTCATGTTTCATAAATATTGAAACAATATGTTTAAAAAATGTCAAAGAGAGTCACTTACAAGCCCCAGTCAATATTCAGCTTCAACCTCATCTTTTTAACCACTTGTTGACCTCATGTTAGGCTTCACTGTATGCTTAATGATCGGTTTAGGCATAACACCCTATTGAAATATCAGTATGAGACCATGTGCACCAGTAAGGTGGGAAACAGTGCTTTAGCTGGGGTCTTAAGCCGCAAAAGTGCCTCAGAATTCTGGGTTACAGTGTTCATTTACCATTAAGAAAAATTCCACAACTTAAGCTCAGGTGTTCCATAAAAATGCTCAGAATTCAGAATAGCTGTCAACAGAGATGATCTTCATGCATTTCACACTATTTCCCTCACCCAAAATGTAGTTCTTCAGTCAAGACTTGTCAACTAAGACTGTATGTGTGTATATCTAAAAACAGCAGTGAAAGCAGTCTTGGAGCTTAAATTCTATCTGTACTTTTCTTTTATCAATAACAGTCAGAAACCACATAAGCAAGTCTGTTTGAAATTTCCTAAAACTGGTTAAAGCTTAAAACTAAATTGTACAAAGCAAATTTAGAGTATAAGAGTATAAGATTCCATTGCTTGCTTGCTATATCCAGCTCCAGTGCAAAACCACAGAAGCGAACTTTACTGAACATGCAGCCTTTCACTGTGCTGTTCCTCGGGTAACTTCTTCTCTCTGTCTCTTCTTTTCGTCCTGTAGAGAAGAGTATGGGAAGCTGTTTGACTTTGTCAATGCTAAAAAACTCAGCATCAAGAACAGAGGCTTTAAAGAGGTACATAATTCGGAGTTCGGTTTATCTGTCACATGCTTACATTTCAGTACAGTAGTAGTCTTCTCTTCAGACCATAACCTCCAAAGATTTCTGTTTTCCTCAGTAGACAAACACTTACTCTTCTCTGTGTCTCTGTGCTCTGTGTATGTGTGTGTTCCTGTAGAAAAAGGTTGGTATGGACCTACCTTGTGATTTGGAGTGGTTTGGGTGCTTTCTCAATTGCATGCTTGCTGTGTGATTACTTACTTCTCTGCTGTGAGAATATATATAATGCCTTTTGACTCAGTCACAGTCTGCAGACTGTATGCTCTGATGTCTGATATTGCTTGGAATGGACTAGGCTTAATGTGCTGGCTTTTATCAAGCACAAAGCCTCTCAACATGCTGGGTCTGGTTTTAACAGCTATGCAATACAATGGTTGTGTTCAGTTTACACAAACTAAACATCTTGCACTGTAGACCTCGACAGCTGCTTAAATGTCAAGGAATCTGTGCAAATAATTAGTCAATCACATATGATGTGACCACAACCATTGCATGATGATTTGTAATGGTATAGAGGGAAGTTTGATTGTACGTGTGTGTTTGTTTTAATAAAAAGAATGATTTTACTACAATCACTACTATTATTGTCCCGGGTGAGGGTATGGAGTTAGAATCACTAACCCTATAAAGTCAGATGAGGGTGTGTATGCTTGTGGAAATGCACCGATTATAATCATACAATCATTACGTGACACGCTTTGTTTATCCAGAAATTGCAACACATTACTTTTTTCACAGTCACTGCTCAATAGCAGTGCATTTCACAGTGTTTGTGAACTAATTGTTGTAATTCCCATGGCACAGGGCATGAAAGCCAGCGATGACATGTACAGCGACTCGGATGATGACCAGCATGACGCCTACTTAGAGCGCATGAAACAGGAGGGGAAGATCCGGGAAGAGGCCAACGACAGCGACGACTCGGAGGCTGGCAGTGGTGAGTGACAGCTAGTTCTGCCCCTCAGAGGAGCCACGAGAATCAGAGCAGAATCAGCCTTAAAAGCTCCATCCACAGAATTACATGGGCTGTCAGATATAACGTCAAAATATGTATATTTTTTTCTGCAAGTGATAATTCACAGTTACGTTGTATTTGATTCACATGCAAAATAGAAACAATACAGTAGGCGTTGTGACATATCTGGGTACCATATGTCAGTAACATGTCCTCTGGTAGACATCACAACTTGCAAACTTGCAAACATTTTTGTTTTAGGGCTTTTCACCCACACCCACCCCTTTCACAATTCTTCTAGCTGTGTAATATTTAACATTTTAGTATTTCCTTGCATGTACAGCATGTTTCCTACCTGCAGATTTTTGATAATGTTAAAATCTGGGGAACCTGAGAGCCATTCATGGTATTATTTGGATTATTGTCCTGTTGTAGAAGCCAGCCTTTGGTTAGTTTCAGTTTCATGACTGACTGTGCCACATTTGTTTCCAGAATTTGCTAAGATTTTGTGATGCTGAGGCGCATGGTGTGTAAAAGGAGCAGATGCTCTCCTGACTCAATAACATCCAAGGAGTTCCAAACCTCCTCTAGCATTAACATCAGCACAACAACTGTGCAGCGGGAGCTTCATTGGCTAGTGTCAGATGGAGTAATGTATGATGCTCCCACTGGACAATGGAAATGTGATGAATCTGGACTAATGTAGATGTTGTGTGTGTAGTATGACACAGACTTTTGAGGGAGCAAGTAAGCTTTCTTCTCATTGGAATGGTGTGTAAAACTGTGACACGCTGCCCACCACTTCACAAATCACAGATAAATAAGTGTGGTTGATTGTTTTGCGTTTCGGTCAAATAAAGTCTTCCTGTCAAAGTAGCCGATCTTTTACGAAGTTGAGTGTTGAAAGTTGAAAATTAATTGAGTGTTGAAAGTTGAAAGTTGAGTGTTGAATTGCAAACAGTTCTTAACAGCCGCTCATTTTCCCTTCACAGATGAATCATTTAACCCTGGAGAGGAAGATGATGACATTGCAGAAGAGTAAAGAGATTTGATTAAAATCTGTTTCCCTATTTGAACAGTATTCTCAATTATAATGTTCATGTTTTAGTATTGTGTAGATTATTTGGGAAATCTGTTATATGTTTCCATTATGTGTGTGTGTGTGTGTGTGTGTTTGTCAGGTATGACAGTAAAGCCTCGGCCAGTGAAAGTAGTGGTGATGATGCAGACAGTGAGGAAGAAAAGAAGAAGAAACCATCCAAGAAGGCCAAAATAGTAAAAGAGAAGAAACAACGCAAGAAAGAGGTGAGGGGTATTCAAATGGTTAGAGCATATTGATGGGTATTTTCACCACTTTACTTTTTGAATATCAGAATTGTTTTGATTTTAAATACAAACAAGATTTATTTATTCATTGATTGTTTGAATAAAAAAACAAAAACACAATTTTGACATTTGTTTAATGGAATGCAGTGATCTCTACCTGATTGTTTGGTTAATTTAGTGATGTAAGTTGACTTGATAATGTTTTGTACTTTACACACTGTACAACTACTTAGATATTATATATTGTTTTAGATGCAACATCAGCTGCTTGCTTTCTGTCATGCTCTGCAGTCAAAAATATATAAAAAAATACAAAATAAAACATGGACAGGAGAGACTAATAATTCCAGAGACAAGCAGAGCCAGTCTTGCAATGATAGCAGTGTTATTGCTACCCATGTTCTGTTTTTTTTAATGTTTGATATATTTATTGATTTAGAAGAAGTACTAATATTATAAAGAAGTAATAGCTAGGCCTGTCACGGTTATTACATAATCTTCTAATCACAGTTATTTGAAATGATTGCAGTCATTTTCCATGTAGCCATACTGTGCTAAATGTGCAGTGTGCTAAACAAGCTAGCGAATTGGGTGTATTGGGTTGAGGCAAATAAATACAAATCAAAGAAAGCAGTACGTGCATTCGATGAGACATCCTAGAACTTCTGAAAATATAGGCCTTGTTCAGACTGCCAGTCCAAATCCCATTTTTGGCATATACAGATTTTGATAGTTATTACAACAAAAATGTAATCTGATTTTTGCTAATTGGATCTAACCCACATTTGGAGGTGGCTTGAAATGCAATTCCAATCAGATTTTTACCGATGTGCCTTAGTCTGGAGGCTGTAGCCGGTCAATTCGCATTTATCTTTTGTGTTACTAGCACGCAATGGTAATGTCAAATGCAAGCCGAATTTTTATTTTTCGCTTATATTATTACTCCTCTGTAAAACACAGTAGCATAAGTAGTTTTGCTTAACTCCACACACATAATTTCTTCATAACTGTAGACATTTGTGTGAGTGAATACAGTTTTGACTTGACAGTAGCAACATAGCTAGCAAATAAGATGGCTAAGTAGCCAATGTGGTCTTTAGGCTTGTATTTAACATTTGCAGACAATGATTAAAAAATCGTTAATCACGTGTATTGATATGACAGTTCATCGTCAGCTAAACTGTAATGGTTGCGACAGCCCAGTAATAGCACATGAAAATTACAAGAAAGTTGTAATCTTACTACAGTGTGTTATGGAATTGTTTATTCTTACGTTTCTGTGTATACTTGTGTATGTGTGCAGAAGAAGGTGAAGGACAGCAGCGCCCCTAAGAGGCCAATGAGTGCATACATGCTTTGGCTGAACTCTAGTAGAGAGCGCATTAAGTCAGAAAACCCTGGAATCTCTGTAACAGAGATATCAAAGAAAGCAGGCGAAATGTGGAAGCAACTAAGCAAAGACAAGAAGGAGGTAAATGACTTCGTATTTTTATTTATTGATTGGCTTTAGACCAGGATGATACCTAAAAACCTTTAGATACTTTAATAATACTCTATCTATATGTATGACCGTAACACACACACACCCACACCCACACACACACACACACATATATATATATATATACACA